>OW240912.1:72987833-73127387 GCA_933207985.1 Pelobates cultripes
ACTTGCTTATAAATGAAATGTATTCAAATTATTGTTACAAGAGATTATTTTGGTGGGGCTGGGGGGGGTTATATGTATCTGTTACTTTAAATTGTGAGGCTTTCTCTTGATTAATGGTGGTTCCTGTTTTTTGGTTAATTTTATTAAACTTTTTAGGTTGAGAGGGTAACTATTTCAAAAAGCATTCGATCGCATAGTACCTTCTTCCCCAAACACAGGTTGATTAGATCCTGTTAAAGTTTAACCCATTACATGAGTAATATGTTCCAACCTGTTTCTCACCGCTGGTTTCTGTTGGTTAACTCTTTGATTATCATTGAGTGAATTAATAACATTCTGTTTTCTCTTATACAGTGGGTTCAGCGTTTCAACGGATAACAGAATTCACATTTTCAAGCCTGTCTCAGTTCAAGCCATGTGGTAAGCGTTTATGGAGTTCGGCTGTTGTGAAAAATGACAATATGCTTGTATTCCCTTAAAACATACCATTGCAGTTTATGTATATATTTTTGTTGACTTCTGCTTTTTTCCTATTATAGTGCAAATATGCATTTTAGCTTGTTTATTTTTGTAATGTATTATTTTCATTTATTTCCAAAGGTCCGCTTTGCAGAGTTTGCACAAGGCCTGTGAGGTTGCCCGAGCTAACAATTACTATCCTGGCAGCCTCTTCTTAACGTGGGTTAGTTACTATGAAAGCCATATCAACTCCGACCAGTCCTCTGTCAATGAATGGAATGCCTTGCTTGATGTCCAATCTCATCGCTCCGATTCACCAGTGCTCTTCACTGATGTGTAAGTCACAACAAAAGCACTCACCCACGCTCACTTTTAAGTGTATAATGATGTAAGTTCTTCTAAAGGCAGAGTAGAATAAAAGGCTACTATTGGATTTACAACTCTCGTTATCCTAAACCACCCACACTCTAGATTAATATTACGGTCATTGGGATCAAACAGGAGTTTTCACAGTTCTCCCTTAGGTGCACTTAATAAACACACAATCACTAGACGCTATTACACATGTGATTAGTGGTGCTATTTTTGCAGCAGGTGATAAGGCCCCAGGCATTGGGGTTAGTGGAATGCATTTGTTGCTCAGCTCCTACCTAGAACCATAAATGGACTCAGAGATTTGATACTACCCCTGAAAAGATATGGGGACGGATAGATCCTTATGCGTTCTTATGTAGGCAGCTCTCAGAAAATCCAATTGTGGAGTGTGAGGCATGCAGCACTAATGTAATGTGCGGAGTATCCCCATACAAGGCTTCTCAGAACATTTTGAAATAACCAGTGTTTTAATATGACGTGAATTATTGACTGATTGTTTTTCTTTTGCAGACCAACTGAACGTGAACGCACTGAACGTTTAATTAAAATTAAATTAAGAGAAATCATGATGCAAAAAGACCTTGAAAACATTACATCCAAGCAGGTGAGTTGGTGCGGCATAGTCAGATGGCTGGGATATAATGCGTGGTTACCACTTTATGCACCGGCGATTACCTTTCACATCACAGTTAGAGCTCTTTAAAAAAAACTGTCAGCAGATTGTGTCGTGCTTATTTAGCTCACACAGGTCCAAAGCAATATCCCACTCAATGAACAGGATACGTAAAGTAACAGAACCGCATCATGGGAAATGTAATTCAGAGACCTGTAGTAGTATAGAGCTAGACTGAGGTTGGTTATTAAGGCCTTCATTGTTTTTTTTGTTTTGTTTTTTTTTTTATTCCTGGATGCTTGCATATATCTGGTCTGTAATTGTAGTTTCACTGATATACCTGTGATCTCTCAGTGTAAACTAGCAAATTATAAAGGTCACTCAGTCTGTTTTTCTTTATCACGGCAAGCTTTAGGCAATACTCAAATATCTCACTTTTTACTATCTACTTTTGTCTTTATTACAGCAAAAAAAAAAGGGGGGGGGGGGCAGACCTCCTGCTTGAATACAGTTGGCTCAGGCAAATAGATCTTAAAGTTCTTACATGTTCATTTCCAATGCAGCTGCCTTTAGAACTAGTTAGGGATTGAAGATGACGAGCCACTACATATCTAGCCTCTGTGGGCCCTAAAAATCTTGAGGGAAGACTAATTTGGAAAGATCTCAGGTAGTTCATTATTTAGTAAGAGTATGCCAGCAGCTGTATTTGCAGAGGCTTCTGCATTTATTCATGGTAACTCCAAGGAATTCTGATATAAATGGACTCTTCCTTTAAATAAAGATATGTATTGGATATCTTTGCATAGACAGTGTGTTTGTTATATAATCTTTTAAAGATCATTCTAATAGTAGGTTTCTAAAACCGAAAGACAAAACCCTAAATCGTAGTCTGTAAGGCCATTGTGAAATTGCTGACATCCCTCCTTCTCTTTTCCCCGGTCGTCGTCTGCTTTTGATCAATTTCTTTGCTTTACAATACTGTGTACATATTTCCTAATAACATTTCCCAATGATGTGAGGACAACATTGAATTGCTGATATTTTTAAGTATAATTAATTAATAGGTGCCATAATATATATAATCAGAAGCCAATTAAATGTTCTGGACAGTTTCTTTCCTTTCTGAACTTTTACCAAAAATTAACCCTTGTTGTGTGCGCACATTTCATCTTGGATTCCTTAGGCAGGTTTATCCTGTTATGTGAAGTAGATATTTGCAGGCAGCTGTGTTCTTGCGTGAAGCTCGGTGATTGGCTGCCTTGTCGTGAAGATCCTTATGTCACCTCAGCCATTAGCCACCTGCTTGGCCTTTCTCTACATGCCTTCAAGACACACCTATGCTTTCATTGTCCAAGTGTCAGCATCTTATCTCGTTTCTGTTCTTTGTAGATTCGGACAGAGCTGGAGATGCAGATGGTTTGTAACCTAAGGGAATTTAAAGAGTTCATCGACAATGAAATGATTGTGATCTTGGGACAGATGGATAGCCCTACAGAAATATTTGACCATGTCTTCCTGGTAAGAGACGTTTTCTAATACACATTTTACACTTTCTTCATTGATTGCATCAGATCATAACTGATGCCTTTTACCTTTGGTAAATATATTTTCATGTCACTCATTGATGTCCTGAAACATCTAATATTAGTTACATATTTCTAGTTAAAATAATTCATGTCCACAATTAAATACTTACCGGTAAATGTTTATCCACTAAACCGCAACTTTACTTTTATCTAATTGTTTGCACATTGTTTAGCAAATGTATTTGTATTTTACTAAAATAGAACACAGGTTTATGCTTGCAAGCGAGCTATAGTGACTAAGGATGCTTAGGGTACCCCTTTTTAATGTAGAACACCATAGCGAACACTGGAATAGTTTAGGAATACTGTTGTCTTTTCTTCAGTGCTGCTCAGGAGTCGCTCAGATTGCCCAAAATCTTGCATTTGGCTACCAAAAAAAAAAACCTACAATTTTCTTTTAAAAGTATTTTGTAGCAAAAGTGTACAGTTACTTGATATAATTACATACATGGAAATATACACCATCAGGCAGATAGTAGTATTATTTTGGCAAATAAAAAAAATACTGTCCAGGCTGGATGTTCTGAGCCCTGTGCATGCCTCTCTGACCCTGTAGTAGGTTGTCCTTGTACAAGTGCTTTACTTTGTTGATAAATGTATTATTTTTTGTTGTTGTTGTTTTTTATGTTTTCATCTTCCTGCTCACAAAGTCTAGGCCAATAAAATAATGTGAGCAATGCTAGTCAGATTTCCCCCATGGCTTGCATTATCACTTCAGAGGGCAGGAAGCAGAGGGAGTGAGGATGCAGCGTTTAGAATCTGTTCTAGGTTAATGGAAGCTGACCACTATGGTCTCTTGGGAGATCAAAGTATTTACACTATAAGGATGCTGATCTGTTAGTCCGGTATCAAAAGTACAGCTAACTGTATGGGGATCAGCATGAATTGTAAAGGAGAATAATGGCTTCAAAGCTTAGGACTGTGTGGTTGACAGAGTTGGTTGCCAGACGTTGCTGCTCCCTGCAAAGGAGTAAACAGCCTTAAAACTAAGGGAAACGTTCCGGAATCAAATCCCAAAAAATGATGAAAGGTACTCAGGGGAGAAAGGCCAACCCTGAACCTCTCTAAACAAAAGCCTTTAAAAAGAAGACGTCTGACAGCATAGTGAGTCTGTACAGGGATATACCGTGTGAACCTACCTTCTTGGAAGTAGCAAACTACTTGTTTTCACTATTTGACTGCCAGCCCAGAGCTGGGAGTTGGCTGCATGTGGGCATTGATTGCTACTCCGCAAATTAGTTGGCTGGGACTGAAAAGCAGGTCCCTTGAGCTTAAATTACGGATATGTTTATAGTTTGTATAATCCCATGAGTCGCTTTTTTTTTTTTTCTTCTCATTTATATTTTTTTAAGCTGCAAAGTAGTGCAGAGATTTCCATCTCAAGTTCACAAAACCTTCCTTGGTAACGTCAGGGAAAACTATGTAATGATTACTTTAGGAAACTTTGTTTCGTGTAATGCTGGTAGAAACCTGAGCAAATTCTACTTTCCTCAGAGGTTTTATTCAAATCCATTTGGCCTTCCCCTTTTAATTGGATCTGGTGTACAACCAGTTATTGGTGTTTTCTGATATCAGGCGTGCTGGAGAAGAGAGGTTGAGATGTGGCAACACATATCAGGTTTTAGTGATTTACAAAGGTTTGCGATCAGAGAGGAGAGCAGATGACTTGATCAAAATGCTGCCATGCCTTGGCCACAGCATAGAACAAAGATGGCGTGTATGTTTTCTGTAAATCCACTTTCTCTGATGGTTTTATTTGAATTTTTTTTTTAATCTTTTTGAGTGATATTGCAGAGGGTAAAATGCTAGCTTTGTTGGGAGGAATTGTTGATGTTGCATTGGGACATTCTACATTTATTAACAAGTATCTACAGCAGGGGATGCCAAAGGGTAGATAGATCCCCAGCAGTTGTAGGACAACTCACTTAATGCTTTGCTATCCTTAAACTCAACAGCTGGTTGCTGATCACCCTAATTCCAAAGGCATTCATCTGAGTTTAGTTTTAAATTTTTATGATGTTAAAAAGGAAGCTTTCATGCAAATGACAGTGCTCTATATAATTAATACATTTTTAAATGGACACTATATAGCCACAAGAATCATCAGAACTTATTGAAGTGATTTGGGGGTGTACAGCATGTGCCAAAAGATGGAGCACTGAACACTCAGAGAAAATGCAGTGTTTACATTGTTGCCTGTTAATATTTGTAATGACAGTCACTCAGATGGCCACTAGCAATACTTCCAATCCAGTGTTGCGCAGTATCTATGTTCTGCAGCTACATGCTCTGCATTGAGACGCTGAACGATCCCTATAGAGATGCATTGATTCAGTGCATCTTTATTAGGAGATGCTGACTGGCGCAGTGTTTACTGCGCAGGCGCAATAGCCTCCCAATGCTTTCTTGTTGTACCGCATTCAATTGGCTTGATCTCAGCCATGGAGGTGGGGCTTGCTGCGGTGAGACCGATGCATTGAGGGAGAAAAGGTATGTTTACATTTTATTTCCAGAGAGAGGGACCTGGGCCTGAATAATGTATTCCTAACTCTACAGTGTTCCTTTAACTTGCACTTGCCAAGTTAACCGCAAATGTATGCTTTTCTTATTCATGCATCTTAAAGGTTTAAAACTTGTGTAACTTTAAAGAGCAGATCAAGTCGTAAATTATTGTAGGCACAGGCTAACACTGAATGGCGCCTGCTTCTCTTATTTATATATATATTTATATATATATATAATTTCCTTATATATTTCATTTATAGTAATCTTATCAAAACCTCAATAATGCATCCATCATTTGTGTGTGTGTGTGTGTGTGTTTGCGTGCGTGCGTGATACGTCTCTATAAATGACTGATTCTCGGCGGACGTGTCATCAGATACTTGTACTGTGTTATTTTCAGAGCCAATCCACATACCTGGTTTGACAGGTTGTTCACTTACTGGGTAGGGCATTTCAGATGAGTGCACTTGCTTCCTGAGTGAGGTCATATGTTTGCTTTCATGTCACAGTTGTGTTTGTGTTATGCCATGCTGACATGGCTCTTGCTTACAGTTACACAAAGGCTGTCAAGATTCTGATATCTGAAGATCTTTTGCTCTGCCTGCCATAAGAGGTTCCTCCCTTGGAAGATGTGCACATTTGTTTTGCCAAATTATGTTTCTTAAAATAAAATATGTAAAATATGCATTTGAGCAGATTTGTTGGTTTAACAAAAAAAAACTGACAATTGCAGAAAGTCCTTGACACCAAACATGTTTAATGTTTATCTGCTGCTTCCCAGCCATTGGACTACAACTCCCAAAATTCTCTACTAATGTTATTTTAGAATAGAACTCTGAAAGTTATAGTTGAACAGCTGGTCAGGCAGAGCACAATTCGATAACCCAGCTTTATGGTTACAAGGATTGTGCAATGGTTTCTGCACAACTGGCAGACACATCTGTAGCATTATTTATGTCATCGCCCTAATCCTCTTATTTGAGCCTTTGAGTGCCAATTGGGTTTTGCTGAACAATGTATTGCCTAATTTATTATAGTGATGTTGATTTGTCTATTTTTACTTTTAATAGATTTAAATCTCAAAAATTGTACGTTTGTGTTTCTTGTTCCAGGGTTCAGAGTGGAACGCTTCAAATTTGGAAGACTTGCAAAACAGGGGGTAAGCAAATCTAATACAAATGGAACGACAGGCAAATAGGCCTTTAGACCTTCTATTGTGGGGAGACCAGTAATGTAAATCCTGGGAAGCATGTCAGTCTGCAAGATTAGAATAGCAATGTCCTTTATCAGGCATATGAGAAAGGTTATAATGGGAATACTGCTTTAGGCTTTCATAAGCAGTAACTGTTCTATAGTAACTAACCATGGGATCTGACGTCTGAACCCACCTGGCCTTCCTAGGGAAATAAACTGAATTATGCCTTTGACCAAATGTTTTTCTTGGTTTTGATTGACGTATGTCAACTTCAGATGTGGATGTGCTTCCTCTGTTCTGGTTGCACAATCACTGAGATTATATTTTCAAAGTTTAACCCTATGCCAATATTTGTTGACAAAGCAATGTAGAATCAAGATGTTATTTGGCAAAATTGATGCATCTTCTATGTCAGTTAAAGGGACTCTCCAGTGCCAGGAAAACATATCAGTTTTCCTGGCACTGTAGGTTCCTGCAGTGCCCCTCTCCCTCCCATCCCCTATCTCATGTTGCTGAAGGGGTTAAAACCCCTTCATTGACCTACTTGAATCAAGCGCCGATGTCCCTCGGCGCTGGGTCAGGCTTCGCCCACGCTCCTCCCCCGCCGATGTTAGCACTTTTTGGGTTTAAAGAACCTGGAAGTCCCTCTAGTGGCTGTCTGATAGACAGCCACTAGAGGAGGACTTAACCCTGCAAGGTAAATATTGCAGTCTTAAAAAACTATAATAATTACACTTGCCAGGGTTAAGGGTGATGGCACCCAGACCACTTCAGTGGGTAGCTTTAAGTGCCCTTCTACATAGCCACAATTTGCGAACACAATTTCCTTATATCATGAAAAGTAAGGCATACATCTATTTATGCACAGTGCGCACATCACAGGAAGTTTCAAAAAAAAAAAAATCATGCAAGAAGTTTGCTGGCTTCAAGATTTTGAAGTTAAATTAAGGAAGCCTTTTGAGTGTCAACATTGTTCTTCCTTGAGTAGATCATTTTCACATTACAATGTTCCACAGCATAGATTGTTTTTGTTCTGATTTCTAAGCGCCATGTGGGGAATTTGTATCTTGTTAGACCACAGACTGGTTTGGCTACATGAATGTTTTTAGACCAATCTCTGTTGTTTATCTCGGCTGCTTGCCATTTTAAAGGGGGAGTAAACCACTGCCCTTTCTCTGTTTCCCGATTTTAAGGGCATTTAGGAGTCATGGCTTATTAACCTTTTGTGGTCAGAAAAACTTATTAGTTACAATTTGCTTTAATTTGGAACTGCTTCTATTACCTTTTGGTGTGGATGAGTGACCATGTTTGGCCTATTAAACAGACGACTAAAGGGGTCAGAAAGCTATATAATTATATTCATAGTTCTTTTCTTCCATGGTGAAATTTGTATAAATCTGTGCGTGCCCTGACATTGTGTATCATTTTAAGCACATCTGTAGCTTCTAAATAACATAGAACTCATTATCTCATGTTTGACTATTTGTTTTGGATGTCTAAAAAAAACAAAAAAACAAAAGTGAAACCTTTAACAATATTGTATTGTTCGTGCTCACAGCACGTATTTGAGAACACGAGAAGTAGCCTTATGTTCTTCCTTGTTATATGATTTCTAAATAAAGTTGAAGAGGACTGTCAAAACTAAACCTGCTCTCCCACTGTCATTAATCTGTCTTTTTATTGTTTTGAACAGGGTTCGGTACATCTTGAATGTCACGCGTGAGATTGATAACTTTTTCCCAGGAGTCTTTGAGTATCACAACATAAGAGTGTATGACGAGGAGGATACTGACCTGCTAGCTTATTGGAATGATACCTACAAATTCATCTCTAAGGCAAAGTAAGTCAACACGTATTTCTAAATCAGCAGGCCGGAATCACATTCCACCAAACCACGCGAAATTTTGTGGATCCACCGGCCTGAATTAAAATAATTTAAAAATATCCATTCGACAACCAAACTAATCTAAAAAGTCAGTGTTCAGTGATAATAAAATAT
Organism: Pelobates cultripes; assembly: GCA_933207985.1. Taxonomy (NCBI): domain Eukaryota; kingdom Metazoa; phylum Chordata; class Amphibia; order Anura; family Pelobatidae; genus Pelobates; species Pelobates cultripes. Next base: position 72,996,566 of record OW240912.1, read on the forward strand.
CATATTATATAAAATCTATTACTTCAATGAAAGAAATGCAAGTGTTTGAAATCTTTATAAATTAAATATCCAGTCCATGGAGAACCTTTTTTTAGCTCAAAACATACTTTCATCTGGATGAACAGATACATTGTTTTTAGTTTAGTCAAAACATTAACAGGCATGTTATCAAAATTTGTTATCTATCCAAACACGTGTGTTTGTGTTGTAAGCTAGCACGTAGAAACGGAATGTTTTCTCAGAGCGTGAATAGGTCTCCTGAGTTCATACTGGGCTTTGCTCCTATTTCTCACTTTTGTTAGATTCTGAGTGCAGAACTGCTATGTGCCATAGATGTCAGCCAGTGAATGATTTGTGGAGCAATATATAGATTCATCTCACTAAAGATATGTTTGACACAAATGTATAGGTATATTACTGGTGCTTTTTTATCTAAATGTTGGTAATTGTTTTTGTTTTTTTGTTTTTGTTTTATTATGATTCTCTATGGACTTGCCCCTAAAGCATGTCCAAAATAACAAAGGATAGAAAGCTTCTCGATTTGTTTAAAAATAAAAGCACTCCTTTAAATCTCTGCATCATGTTTTACTTGTCCCCCCTCAAACCTTTACCCTACAAGGTTCTTTTGGCCTTTCTGTGGTTTATTTTCTTGTTATCACTTGGTAATGTTAATTTTCTATATCATTGATAGACCTCAATCGCAAGAGAATTTTATAAAATAGATTTATTTAAAAAAAAAATGGATATTCTTATTTATTACAACCCTGAGATGAGATTGATCCTGAAAGTATTACATTTTATTGTCATTGAAACCTTTTCAGTTTCTATACAAAAATTCATCGGGTGGTGGGGGGGGGCCATATATTTAAAACAACTTATTTTTGTGAGGAACTTGAGGATTGAATAATTACTATGCTCAGTATCTACGTTAATATTATAATTAAAGGACCACTATAGTGCCAGGAAAACATACTCGTTTTCCTGGCACTATAGTGCCCTGAGGGTGCCCCCACCCTCAGGGACCCCCTCCCGCCCGGCTCTGGAAAGGGGAAAAGGGGTAAAACTTACCTTTTTCCAGCGCTGGGCGGGGAGCTCTCTGCCTCCTCTCCTCCTCCTGGGCTGAATGCGCGCGTGGCAAGAGCTGCGGCGCATTCAGCCCGTCGCATAGGAAAGCATTTACAATGCTTTCCTATGGACGCTGGCGTGCTCTCACTGTGAAAATCACAGTGAGAAGCACGCAAGCGCCTCTAGTGGCTGTCAATGAGACAGACACTAGAGGAAATAGGGGGAAGGCTTAACCCATTAATAAACATAGCAGTTTCTCTGAAACTGCTATGTTTATTTAAAAATGGGTTAACCCTAGAAGGACCAGGCACCCACACCACTTCATTAAGCTGAAGTGGTCTGGGTGCCTAGAGTGGTCCTTTAATAAAAATCCAAGTCCTTTTTTGTTTCTGCTCCTTGTACTTTTGTATGGACTGGTTCAACCATTATTTCATTTGTATATTCTTTGTTTACTCAGGAAGCATGGTGCTAAATGCCTGGTACACTGTAAAATGGGGGTCAGTCGATCTGCTTCCACTGTTATTGCATATGCTATGAAGGAATATGGCTGGAATCTCGATCGAGCGTTTGATTATGTTAAGGAAAGGCGTACTGTTACCAAGCCGAACCCCAGCTTCATGAGGCAACTTGAGGAGTATCAAGGAATTCTTCTCGCAAGGTCAGTTTCTGATCTACTTTACATGTTGATCATGCTATGCATATGTAACTAACAGGGTCCACTCTGCTTTGGGTCAGGTGTTGCTTCTTCGTTCACAGTTTTATGTTTTGTCCACTCAACACCTAAAAAAAGTGTATTTCATTAAGTTAGAATCTTTACGAAATACTAATTTTGACTGTTCCACCCCAGTGAAGACAATCTAGGGACTACTTTGTCCCTCTATATTTCCTACACCTGACCCTTCTATACACTGGGCAGAGCTAGCATTGTCTAAAAGTGTCAATCCCACCCAGCTGTCACCAGGGACGGCTGCAAAGAATTGGCCTTGGCCATGGAGGACCCCGCAGGATCTTCCACAGACCTCAGTGCTATATTCTTGAGCATGCAAAGTCTCGAGACTGTGACAGTTCCACAATAAACTGAAATGTCTTTTTTATGTCTACGTCTCCTGATGTAACTGGTGTGTGTGTGTGAACGACCACACTTTTTTTGCTTTTTGTTAATTTAAATAGAATTAGCTGAGAAATCCCACCACTTCCTGTTTTTCATAGAGGGCGATTTATGATGCTGTTAACGCTTGTAGAAAGCTGCACCACAGACAATACAATACAATAAACAGCTAGCATTTTATTGTGTTTTGGCACACTGATGCAATAGTTTTTATTTTTGTAACGATTGTAAAATATGCCCTGATAAACCCTTTTAATCCCATTGAACCAGCAGTGAACTGCTTTACATGGCGCCCCCTGTGGCCCACATGGTGTCGCTCTCCTTATTCTGTATGACCTGTCTTTCACTAATCATAATGCTGATAAAAGCAGGCTTGGCGGTCTAGCTCAAGGCCCCTTTCCCAGTGTGTTGTTTTTGCCTGCCTGCCACAGATGTCTTGAATCACTGTCTGTAATGCATGTGATTTCATAGTTAATTTTAAGATTTGTCCCTGTAACCCGTGCTTAGCACTTGTGCTTGGAAGAGAGCACCGTGTTCTGCTTTCTTTACATTCCGTGTGTAATCTTGGATTTCAGCAACAGTAACTGGTAGAGGTACATGTGAGGGCTGGATCATGTTACATATCTTGTTTAATTGTCATCCATCAGAATTAAAAAGTGAAAAGGTCATGTTTGTGTGTACCATCATTGCTTGGGGTAGTATGGTGTACCACCTCTAGCTCAGGCAGGGACCTTCTTATGTAATTTAAACATTGTGCTGCTGCAGTTGATGGCAAAACAATCAGACGTGCCACGTGGAACCCCTTTCTTTACCTCAAGGGTGAAATCGGGCATACATGAAGGGGGGGTCTGATTTATTTTTATAGTTCTCAATACTCATTTGAGAACACTGCAACTTTAACCCCTTAAGGACCAAACTTCTAGAATAAAAGGGAATCATGACATGTCAGACATGTCATGTGTCCTTAAGGGGTTAAAGGGACACTATAGTCACCCAGACCACTTCACTTCAATGAAGTGGTCTAGGTGCCAGGTCCCCCAGGTTTTAACCCTTCAGATGTAAACATAGCAGTTTCAGAGAAACTGTTATGTTTACATCTGAAGGGTTAATCCAACCTCTAGTGGCTGTCTTCCTGACAGCCGCTAGAGGCGCTTCTGCGACGCTGGATGCAAAATTTGCATTCAGCTTGCAGAACGTCCATAGAAAAGTAATGCTTTCCCATGGGCTGTTTGAATCCGCGCACAGCTGTTGCCGCGCATGCACATTCTGCTCAACTCGGGAGCTGACGTCGGCGGGGGAGGAGAGATCACCAGCGCCGAGGGAGCCTGGCGCCAAGGGATGGGGACCCTGAGGGGGAAGGGTCCTAAGGATGCTATAGTGTCAGGAAAACTAGTTTGTTTTCCTGACACTATAGTGATCCTTTAATATTAGTATTTCTTTTTCCCCTGTGTTTTAAAACAATATTACATGAGACAAAAATGTTCCCTTTGTGCCTAACCTCACACACTAGTTTTAGGTCCACTAGTATTTTAGAACCATGGGTACCAGACCAACTAAATTGCTGTAGTAGTCTTGTTTTCCAGATCAATTTAGTGAAAGCTACTGGAGCTTGCTAGAAAAGCACAATCTACCTTCTAACCATCCATGGTTTACTTCATAACCATTCTCTTCTTTCTTCCAGAATCCAGTCCATATGACATTGTTCAGTTTTTTTTTATTCTTAGTCTTTGGGTTCTCTTCTTCTCCCCCCCCACTTTTTCTTATTATTACTGTAGTATAGCGCCACCTGCTGTTAACATGTAGGCTATTTAAGATCACAGCCTCTAGATTGCATGATTGTTTTTTCCTCTCATATGTATGGAGCTTAGAAAGTGCATAGTGTTCTTTTTGCCTGTTGCTTTCCTGGAAGTAATCGCCTAGCTGTGGCACACAGAACAGATGACCTTGGTCATCTGAATCTGCATGTGATTAAAATAAGGCCCTGCTAAAAAAAAGTTACAAAATGGCCTGTCATCTTCACTGAGGAGCTGTAAATGAAAATTAATCTGTCAGAAAATGTTGTACTGCCTTTTGAGACTGTGCTTGTATATTTATATATATTTTTACTTTTTTCATTTTTATCATTCTGCTGCAATTCCCTATGGTTAAACGCTCACGTTGCCAGGCACATGTTGCCCAGACCTAGTTTCGAAGCCCCAAGAAGTGGAAAAGTTCCAAGGTCTCTGAAGCCTTGACTGATTCTAAAACCCTCTGTCACCAACCAATGTGAATTTTGGCCAAGTGGTAGTGTGTTCTCTCCATACTGCTAAAATGATTTTTTTTAAATTACGTGGAGTTCAAAGCAAACATGTTTTTTTAGTAAGGTTTTAATTTTTGAACAAAATCTTCTATATTGCTTGCAGTTCTATAAATTAAAACTTATCGGTGGGGGGAGGGGAATCAATAAAGTGCACATATTTAGCTCAAATTGTACTACAATTTTAACAGCCAACCATAGCTCATTTTCTTAATTATATTCAGTTAGATGGTTTGCTACCCAAAGTACATGCAAAGAACTAAATGCAGACAAGTTGTTCCTGCATTACGATGTTGCCAATCATAAAATAACCTGCATAAATGCTGTGACTTATAATCTTATGAACAGTGAAGAATACATGTACTTAACTGTCTGTTTCTTATTGATGTTGCAGCAAGCAGAGACACAACAAGCTGTGGCGATCTCATTCAGACAGTGACCTTTCAGACCACCATGAACCTATTGGAAAAACTGGAATGGAAGTTAGCAAAAAGGATATTACATCTTCAGCGGAACAGCTTTCGGACATGCATCATTCGTTTTCTCTAGAACCTCAGGTGGAAAATCTTAATGCAGACTGCCCCATTAAAACCACTTTGTGCAACAAATCTCGAGCACATATTGAGTTTACATCTATAGAGGATATATTAAATTTGAACACCATGAATGGATGTCCAGCACGTTGCTGCTCGGAGGAATCACAATATCTAGACAACTGTAGAACAGAAATAACTGTAAATGATCTAATTCCAAATTCAGAATCCTTCAGTGTTCCAACTGAACTTCATGATCTAACACTGGATGATATGGAAAAAGATGCATTAAAGAATGAGGTAAACTGCCATCTCCTGCCACTTGAGGAACTAGATTCTGATTTGAGAGACTTACCCGAGTCCCCTGACCAAATATCTCTTGCATCACAATCAGAGGATATGAGTGCAGACAGGATTGATTTCTTAAGCGCCCTAGAAAAGTTTGTGGAACTGTCTCAGGAGAATCGTCCACGAACAGGCGGCATCAACCGGCTGGATGACCAAGCCAGCAATGTGAAGAATGGAGTCTTAAGAGGTTCCTGGGCTGAGACATCCATGTTTGAAAGCCAAGAGGAAAACCAGAGGCTTAGCTCTGATGGAAACCTTTCACAAGCTTCTGACGATTCCTCTACAGACGAAGAGCAGCCAAAGGTAAGGTTGCCGTTTATGTGCATCAGAGGCACAGCCTTATGTTTCTTGAACAGTTATGCTCTTTTGTAAGTGTTGGTAATATCTAAATATACATCAAAGTCTGAGTGAAAGCTTTATAAAAGTAATGATAGCCAATAGTTTTAGAAAGTGCCTTTATGTTTTATTTTATTTTTTTTACAGATTGTGTAACACAGATTTTTTTTTTATTATTTAAATTTAAGATGATGGAGCATTTTTCTCTCTTTCATATATTCATGATTTTGATTTTCTTTTTTCCTCTATTTATTAGGAGCTCTCTGAACAGAATACCCAAGATAACGTCTTAAAATCACACTCTGAAAATGCAATATCTGTGAAGGAGATTATTACAGAGATTGAATCATTCAACCAGGGAATTAGTCAGTGCCAATATAAAACAGACAATCTGTCTAGCCAAACACAAACACCAAAGAGAATTACAATCCAAGAACTGCCCACTGAATCGACTTGTGATCTGGAGAACAACAGCAAACAAGAGCGGATTGAAGGAAGCAACATATTACAACATGTCAAGGCAAAAGATGCAAAATGTCCATGTCGGGAAAGTAAGCAGCCTCCCCAGGAAGATTGTGATATCAATGAGGGGGGAGATAATCAGGAACAGTTAGGCTCAACTCCCAAATGGATTGCTGGTTCTGTCCGAAGGGCCACAATGGAATTTGAAGAACGCTTAAGGCAGGAGCAGGAGCAGCAGCATGTTGTACCAGTGCCAACACGCAAGAACTCCAAGAATGACTACGTTTGCGACGCTACTCCAAAGGGAAAGTGTGAAGAATCTTCGTATGATGCTCCACATGGAGATCATGAAAAGGACAAAACTGTCAGGGTAGAAGTTGCAGGGTCAGAAACAGAACCTCCCAAATCTGAGCCATCTACAGATTCATTCCCCTCTCAAATGCCTGGAATTCAATGTGTGCAATTTAAAAATGATTATCCCTTTTCAGAGATTTCATTAAAGACAAAAGGAATTTCAAAGGAGAACAGAACACTTATTGCTTGTGAGTCCCCTGATTCAACTGAGCCAATACAACTTCCAAAGACAATAGGAATAGACTGTAACATCGGTTCTAAGTCTGCTGATAGCAATGACAATGACCTTTCCCCATGTAAAGCTGATGGGGATAGCACAGCAACTGTAGAAAATAAGAATTTAAATTTCTGTGTAGAATCACCATTACAAAACATCTGTGCAGATGTTTCAAACAGTCCCCTTGCGAATATGGACAGCGTATCATTGTCCAAGTCTTATAAACTTGCATCACCAGATATGTCCTTCATAACTGCAAGATCACATGAAGAGCACGTTGATGTGATTAATTCAGAAAAATGCAATTTCCCAGGTCCTCCACCATATTTAGATTTTATGAGCCATGAATACCAAGGTCCTTCACTCTCTCTTACTTTAGAAGGCGTCACTGAAGAGTGCACTAATACAGATGATTTAGGGAATCTATTGAATTGCACAGATAATTATGATGGTGATTTAGATGGAACCTTTGGTGAAATGCAAAGAGGTTCCGACAGTGCCTTGTCTCAGCTGAGCAGTGAAGATCTTAACTTAATCAACAAGCTGACTGAAAATATAAGAGAGCTTCAAGAAGTTTTGGATATTTCTTCCTTTTCCTTTGGCCTTCATCACAGCTCTAGCAGTGACAGTATTAAGGACATGAGCAGCAGCCCTGGGGTTGTGAAGCAAAGAACAAAGGAAATCGAGTCAAGAATTCGACAGGCAGGTCTCACTACTCCGTCCCAAATGAAGCGGTCTGCCTCTCTTGCAAAGCTGGGTTGCTTGGAACTTTCTAAAGATGACTTGTCTGAGAGGGAGTCTGTCTCATCAGATCAACAAGTTTACTCAGACCTGCTTCAATCCTCCCTTCGAATCGTGCCACTAAATTATGGCATGACTTCGGTAGATCCACTAGGAAATCAGTGTATCATCCCCTTTCAAGTTTCACCAAGAACGGCACCCACCAAACATTTTGTGGAACAGATAAAGACTGCAGAGTGCATAGTGCAAAGCAAGCCAGTGGAAAAGCCTCTTGTGCAGTATGCCAAAGAGTTTGGTTCAGTTCAACAGGGTTTTTCTCCTAGTACTGAAAGAACTGTCTCACAGCATCACCTTTCCCAATCAGTGGTACAAGATCCCTCAATCCCACTGGTCACTGTGTCCCCTAGGCATGAACACGGTAGAACTCATCCCTTGCGGAGACTTAAAAAGACCAATGAAAAGAAGAGAACAACCAATCCATTGTACAACACCATGTAATCATATGGACTTTTATTGTATGTTCTTATGAAGGGGCAGGTGTAATATGTGAGGAACGTGCACTTTATTGGTTAATTTTATATATTTTGACTTATTTTACTGTTCCTGATGCATGTAAGATGGGTTCCCTTTTGCTTCCCCTTTCATATTGTGCGTGACTCCTGACTGCACATGTCGGTGTACATATATATATATATAAATATACATGTTTCCTTGTTTTTTTTTTGTTTTTTTTTATGTGTATCTACAAAAAAACCTCAGATGTTTTTTGTTTTTAAGAGATGTTTTGGTAAAAGCAGGCAGCTGTTGCCACTTGATCCTCCTTCATGACCGATTTTTAATGCTGTTTGGCACACTTTCAGATGCAATGCATCCCAGGGCACCATTAAAACCCAGCAAATGCCTTGCACAAGAAGCAGGTTTTTTTCTGATCTTTTCAGCAACTGTGAACATACAGCTTCAAATCTGACAGAGGTTATTTAGTCTGTTTTTGGCACTGCGTTGGTCTGCAGTTGCTGTCTCCAATGTTTCCCCTCTTACAGCCATGTTAAGTTATTTTAGAGTAATTCATATCCTGTGTCGGAGCGTTTTTTTTTTTTATAAACTTCCTATCCTGTTTTAGGGGGAAACTCAAAGCACCATAGCCAGTACTACTTATTGCCATGATTATACTGCATTAACTCTATGGGTGAAGACCCTTCGGTTATTGTCAAACTAGGCTATCCCTCTCGGCTTGGGATCACATATTTGGCAAAGCTAAAGGGGTGAACAGCAATTCAGCACAACCGAATCCCTCCTACCACTATAAATATTTTAGATACATAATCAGGAAGATCAAATTTCCTGTTGTGACGTCCCAGGCTGAGGGGATGGACTTTATAAAATAGAGTATTTCTTGGCCCTCAACAACTTTAAATTGTTTGGCAAAAACTGGGGGAACTGTGCACGTTGACTTTTGCACCGTAAATACTACAATAAACTGAAGTGCTTATGGTAGTTGGATTGTCCTCTTAGTTGCTCTTCTAATCTGAACAGACTGCCCTTTTCTGGTCTGTTAACAGTTCTTCGGGACATTGAGACATGACCGATCAATAGTTCAATCTACATTGGCACAACACTGTTGATTTTTACCAGTTGCTGCAGCTTTTTACACTTTTTACTTGGCTGAAAATGTCCAGGTTCCTATAGCCAGTGAACTGGCATGGCCAATGTTTGCAATAAATTTGTGGTGCACATGTTCAATGCTCAGAATGAGTTGTAGTATTCACCTAATTAATGCTCCAATGACTAGCGTGGACGTGCAGAGATGCAGTATCCCCAAGTGATTTTGGACACCTTTTTATTTTTACAATGCAGCCTTAATTAAATGATGTTCTTGTAGGAAACCTGTTCAGATTCCTGTCTGATCTTTCTTTATCTCCCCTGCTATTCCAATTGGTTTGTACCTATTAAACCTTGATCTGCAGCCTACACAGGGTTAACGTGACAATATTTACTGAAATCAACAAATATTTGTTGGATTGTGTACTTTAAAGTTTATTTTTGTCGGGGTAATCCCATCATTACTTGAATAATCCTGTGGCCCTACAGAGTTCATGGCCATAAATATTGTTTGCCTTTCTAAGTTTTTTTTTTTTTCCTGTTTTTTTTTTCCTTTACAATTTTTATCCACGTTTTGTTCCAGCCGCCTTTACCTTAACCGTTTTAGTGTCAGAGGGGAAAGAACTGCATTGCCATACAGTCCACTGTACAACCCTCTGGTGCTTCAAGGGTTTAATCTTAATCCAGTGGTTTTTTAATGCTGCCTGTTTGGTTTTTAGAAACTAAAAAATGTAAATGTTACATAGCGTGTGTGTATTTGTGTGTTTGCTAGTTGATGCAAAGCTTCTTTCGAAGTCTTTGTTGGCCTTCCTGGAACTGTGTTCTGTTTTAAATTGTGTGAGATATACCCTTAGTTTTCTTTTTCTATTTTAACTGCAGGGCTACTTGTTGCAAACTGGAATTGCTCCTCCAATTTAATGTTTTTAAAATGTTTTGAAGCAGTTAATTTTATTTTAATTTGCTGCTATGCTCACTGTGCGAAAAGACCTTATAATTTCAAAATATACCAACCGGGTCTCTGAAATGCGAAACCAACCCTGTCCCACCTAGCTCCTCAGTCCTCTAAAGGATTAAGTCTGAAGATTTATTAGAAGTTATTATATCTGTATAGAAACTTGATTAAACAGCTCATACCCTTTTTTGTAAGTCTCCTCTTACAAGTACTTTGGAAAACAAAAGCCTTTTAATGATTTTTATTTTTATTTTTGATTTTATTTCTTACCAAGTAATTTGCCTTTAAACACAGCCTTAAAAAAAAATCTTCTGTTAATATAAGTGCCATTTAACTGATTTGCCGTGGGCCTTTACATGTTATAAATTTTCCTGTTCCATTCTTAAGTCCCCCCATGTAATACATCACTGTTAGGTTTTTTGTTTTTTGTTTTTCCCGTTCACTTGTACAGCATATATATTTAACTGGCTGGTCACTATCAACTAGCGCTGATTTATCTGCTTTAGTCCAATTATAGTACTTTTTTTAATTTATTTTTTAACAGCTCAAAATTCACAATTTATAGCATTTTAACACCATTACATGCACACACCACATGCACCTTTCAAGATACATTTCTTTTAGATTCTCTTAGCTGTGGATTTATTTACATTTGCAAATTGCAAGAAGCCATTTTTATATTCTCAGTTAGTTGCATAGTTAAATCATTCCTTTTTCAACTTTGTCCGAGGCATTCTGGGAAGCAACTGGAGCTTATCAGAAACATTCAGTAAATCGGGACATTTATTTTAGAGACAGACACGGTTTGCACGGTGATTTTAATACAACTATGTACAACAATGTGTGAAATTCTGCAGTTAATTCACTTCTCGGTTAACGCAGGTCTGATTTGTACAGAGAGGAGCGTACACCAGAGTCATATCGGCTCACTCTTGACATGTTTTGTTTCATTTTATAAAATGAAAAACCCACTAAGTTGTGTTTTGGTTTTGTTTTTTTTAAGGGCATTTTTGTACAAAAGTTGTTCTTTGGTCTTTTACAAAAAAAGTACTGTGGTTGAGGAAATTTATTGTTTACATTGTGAATATTAAACCTGAACAAGCAAAATTATTTAACTTTGTGTTCGTGGTTTTTTTGGGGGGGAAGGGGGTTGTTTAACTAGAATTTACAGAACAAATTCATCTTCATCAAGATAGCATTTTGAGCGGAGCATGAAATATTGATTAAAGACTTGGGATGGTGAATTCCAGTTATTCCCTAGGTCTACCATTTTAGTGGACTTAGAATTCCAAGGGAGTTTTTGGCCTGCAGATTGCTTCTTAGTATGTGTCACATGCGTGGGCTATAGGCCCAGCCGAAACAGTGGGGAGAGTGTGGAAGCGACAGGGTTAATGACACCAGACCCCTGGTTACTTGTTGCTAGTCCCAGCAACCACTCAATTAACCTCGGCAATCCCTTCTACACTATCCCCCTTAGTACATACTCTACTGCCACCACCAAGACTTTTAAACCCGGGCGTCTTAGGTTACCCCACACACAGGAGAATTATAGTATCACAGTTCTACTTTTACTGCTAAAACATATATAGTTAACCCTTTTTGGTAACGTGTTTACCTGAGCTTTCCTCTGGAGAGTGAAGCTCATAGAGAACAGAGACACAAGCTGATTAAGTAAACATTTAATCTGACAAAAAGGATTCACAGTGCTGAGTACAAAATACAGAAATAAATGACATACAGATAACAAATTGCAAAACAGTACATAAAATAAAATAGGAGAAAACACAAGAAATTCCTTACATATACTTACCCCATATAGAATTCTTGTGGGAGTCTTAGATGGTATAGGTCTCCTAGAAGTTACTGGCAAAAGAAAAATGAATAACTGACCTCCCTGGATAGTCCAACACCCTCATATATCTAAACTAGTTGTTTCTCAATGGGCAGACCCCGGGGTGGAGATCAGAGGGGGTTGGTCTGGCAGTCTATTGCCCACTCTATGAAATTCCTTGTGTCCAGCTCTGGTGATGGCTATCTAGATGTTTTATGGTCTAGGCCTGGTGCAAGATCAAAGACCACAATAAATGTCATCCCAAGGTTTACAAAAAAACAACTCTTAACATATATAAACACACATCAAACACCAACTCATGCTTTTGGCATGACACCTCCCCCTTAAGATGGTGGACAGAAAAATTCAGCCACAGGCTGATTTATCTGTCTACCATTAACCCTCTAGTTGCCGAGACAGGCCATCTGCATTCCCATGCAAGCTGCCCTTTTTGTGCTGGGCAGTGAAATTATACTGTTGGAGGATAGGGCTCCAATGGAGCAGTTTATCATTGTTACCTGTCACCTGCAGCAGGTTGTGATCAGTCCATACCACAGCTACACCCTCAACAAACATGCCTGATTTGCCTGTTTCAATTTCCCATCGATCTCTGGTAACATCCCTTAAACCACACCCACTGCGCTCATGTAGTAGCTGTAAGGGGAAGAAACCAATGGATTTCTGCAGCACTCCCCGGTAAGCACACAAAAAAGCAGACCGAGAACACTCCCAGGATAGATGCGCTGTATCAACACCCATCATCTCTTTCATTTTGCGGTCTGTCTGCTGGGCTTGGTTCACAATCAGAAAGTTGCTTAGGTGTATGCGTGAGTTGTGATAAACTGACAAGGTTCCTGGTTCCTCCAACAGTATGTTTCCCTGCAGCCATCCTTCCTGGACCCACAGGCTCAGTCTGTCCGTGCCCCTCACTTTCACTCCAGGTCATCACACATACAGAACTTTGGAAACTGGCTAAGTCTGGCGCAGAGTAAAGCTCACACACCCTTTGCCCTCCCTCATAGCCTTGCTGTCCTTTCACATTTTCACCCAGTGCATCACATACATCTGCTTCAGGCACATATTGGCACATATATTCATTCAGCCCCCTCTCGCTGGAAGGCTTTTCCCATACATTTTCACAGGACACATTTGACCCCCCCTTGATCAGATACAGAATTTTGCACACACTCACATAATTTCTTCTCCAAGGCAGGCCATCCTCTCGCAATCTCACATAGCCCCTCAGACTCTGCAGCCGTGACCCACTGCTGACTTGTTACCACTGCTAACTTGTTACCCTGGCTCTCACCTTCCTCCTCTCCCTTACTCTCTGACATCCCAGCCTCACAGTATTTTGATACAGGCACATCACTACTCACCCCTATCTCACATTTGGTAGACATCACTGGTTCAGTTACAGGTAGATATTTATCCACACCGTGCTCTCCCTCCCAGCAATCACACTTCACAATGTCTCCCAAAGTTTCACACAATACCTTAGGTGGAGCAGTCAGCCCTTCTGGCTCACAAACCGTGTCCGCTGGAGCATAGTGACAGCGCATCTTGCCCAAATCATTCCCCATCAGAACATTAACAGGGATATCCTCTGAAATCCCCACTTCCCGCAAACCTTTGCCCACACCCCAATCAAGGTACACACGTGCCAAGGGCACAGCGGGGCGTACACCCCCAATTCCTTTGATGGACATGGTTCTTCCAGGGATTATGTCCTCCGTATTCACCACTTCAGGTCGCACCAGGGTGAAGGAAGCTCCAGAATCTCTCAGTCCCATGGTCACTCAAGTCCTGCTCAGATGACCAATCTGGTTGCATCGAAAACAACGGCGGGCATCTGACTCACTTGACATAGCCCCGGCTACGCTGGCAGTCGGCGGTGAAGTTCTCACTGCAGATCTTACAGGTGTAGCTTCTCTCCAGGTCGAAGTAACAGCTGACATAGTTTCAAGTCTCTATTCTAGAGAAAAAGTAGTTTAGGACTTCAAAGTAGAAGTATTACTTCTCTGAAAGTGACAATTCCTCATTCAATATCCCCGGTAAACTCTATTTCCTTATCTCCAGTTTCAATATTCCCCACTGTAAGCACTTATCCATATGTGTCCATGGTGATGTCATCTCGCCATAGTACTCCAGATTCGTACATACACATTTGTAGCAGCCAGGTATGCAATGTGTATTAAAAATAAATAAGTCTGTTCTGAATTGCAACAACAAAAAAAAAGAATTTGCTGACTATTACTTACAAGTTTATTTAATGGCAATACCCTGCTCTCATATGGGTCCACTGTCCAAATCTGATGGTGCTGCCTCCTTCCTTATTTGTGAATTGGAAATGTATTCATTTTTTTGCCACCACGCATTTCACTCAAATGAACAGTGGATTAAAAATAAGTTATATAGAAATCTGACGTTTCCTTTTCAAGTACAACTTGAATTATTCTAAGATCACTGTTTAGATTCCATGTGTGGAACCGCAGTTTGTTTAGCATCGAGATACATGAAGTAAACTGATCACCTCAAATAATTTTCAAACGTTATTTTCAACAAACTGATCTTATTTCGATATCATGTTATAGTAACTTTAGCTATAATTGAATCTCAGGATATAACAGATTTTCTGTTGTATGCATTGCTTCCATATTTTATTACTTAAAGACAAAAATGTCCATGTTCTGAACAAAACACAACTTACAATTTGAGCTATATGTTTGTTCAACCATATTTTACCTCTTTCACATTATCGTATATCATTTTGTGAGTATTGCATTTTTCTGTGAATATCCTAATACTGAATTACTGGAAAAAATGCACATTTACATTTAGTGATGTTGACAAGCACAGCAATGCCTTACAAACATCAACACTGGTTGTGATGACGGAAGTTGCCAAAAATAGGGCAATATCAGGGGCGGTGAAGTTTGGGGTACCCAGTTTAATATGATCAGAGGCATGCCAATAAGGGTTACTTTTATTAAAACACTGTTTTTGGTTGGCTAAACCTCTTAACCTCATAACGGCAAATCTGACCCTGTATGGTGGGAGTCATGACTATGGTTCTCACACAGCCATTATGGGTGCTGGGCAGCATGCATATAATATCTGTGTGTGAGCCACACGAAAAAGGGAGAAAAGTAGCAGTAGCCAAAAAACTTTGCACCAGAAGGGGGCCCTTGGTCTCCCATTGCCTGAGGGCCTTGTGAGTTCTCAGTCTGTCCCGATCCTTCCTCTTCTCTTGCTTTAGATCACAGTGAGGTAAGAGAGGAGAGACAAAATACAGTGTCACAGCTAATGTTTAAATTCATTGTCTATAACATCCGTGATCACGATAGACATGACTCTATACACACACTGCTCCCAATACACACACACACACTGCTCCCCAATACACACATTGCACCCCACGCACACACTACTGCCCCCATTCGATGGGAGGGCACCATAACCACTACAGAGAGCTGTAATGGTTATTATGCCTGGATTGTTTCTTTAAATAATCTACCAGTGCCCCTCCCGAGATTAGGTTCTGGATCCGCCCCTGGATCGCCAGTAGGGTGCCAAAGTGTCCCGCATTGCCGGGACAGTCTCGCATTTTGAGTCTGTCCTGGGTCCCAGGCACCCTCATTCCGGGACAATGTAGTGTCCCGGAATGAGCTAAGCTGCACCGCCACTGCAGTGGCAGATCCAGGAGGGTGGCAACAGGGCAGTTTCCCCTCCCAAGAAATGAGTGCATCTCCCTCAGGGGAACTAAATCATCAGGGGACCGGTCGGTCGGGTGCTGCAGCCCTTTGGCAGACTGGGTCCATTTAATGTTGTATAGAGTTTTGGGAGGAAGTGACCGTTGCTTCCTCCCAGCATACAGACTGCGCAGGCTGATAGGACACTGAAGAAGCAACTGAGAGAGGAGGCGGCGGCAGGCGAGAAAGCTCTGCAGTTTCTCCTTCAGACTCCCATCATCATCATCAGCCAGCCCCAGGAATTAATCTCCCTGCAAACAAAAGGTATGGGAGCAGAGGATGGTTAACAATTGTAAATTGAATTTTGTGTTTGCCCATGTGTATGTTTAGGTGTGAGTATGTGTGTGTCAGTGTGTATCTGTGAGTGTGTGTGTGGATCTATGTGTATGTGTTTAATAAACAGTTTGTATCATTGAACTCTCTGTTGTTGTGTTCTTCTTTTAAAACAAAAGATGTTAATTAGTTCGGACAACTGTATGAGTTGTTTTTTCTCAACTTAAACCTCAGTATTCAGGTTTAATTGCCGTGTTGGTACTTTGAGGGAAAAGGTTGGTTTGTATTGCGGCTTGGGCACTCAGGCTCAAAAATGTTCGCCATCACTGGTATAGATACTCACTGGGAGTCAGAATATTGGTTTCTCTTGATATGATACTTGAGGTAAGTATATATCAATGGAGTCTCTGTAACACTAACAGTAGTAGTGATTAGGTATAATACATTTGACTACCTAAAACCAGGAGATTTGGGGAAAAGGGTAAAAAAAAAAAAAAAATGAAAAAAATAACATTTATTTGTAAAGGATAACTTGTGCCTTATGCTAAAAGGATATATATTTCACCCTGCATTTCTTCTTTCCTCTCCTGTTAATGGTTAAAAAGAGTCAAAAGGTAGCTTTGCAATTACACATCCAAAAAGGACTGGTTATAGCTAGAGACTCCTACAGACAGATAACCACTCACATAGCGTGAACAATTTAAAACTAAGCTACCCAATAAAACAAATGTCCAATTTTGAATACATTTTCCTTATTTTTTGGGGACTTGCTCATTTCCATTTTTCCTCTTTTAGTAGGGGTTCTTTGGAATTAGTTATTATTCTCCAATGCTCTGTGGGTTATGCCCTTGCAAGCTCCCCAGCTCCTCTATAAGGATCAATGTATACTTTATTTTTGCTAGGCAGTCTCCCCCAATCCGATCTGGTGAGGTGAGTATCATTGCAGGGGCCACAAGGATATTAGGATGTACTGCATGATCATTGTTGTTTAAAAATAAAGACCATGTGATGTTGACTATAAAGTCCATATATGATAGTACAAAATGTAAACATTATATAAGTTTAAAATCTATTTATGTCCAGCTTATTGTAATGTTCTTAAACAATATAGTGGAACCCTAAGAGATTGTGCTTAACTTGTTTGGAGTTGGCCTATTACAGGGTGCACGTAAATATAAAATATAGAAATAAAATATTGTAATCGGTAACAAAAACTTTATGTATACAGAATGATATGGTAATACACTCACATATGGTAGAGCCTATAAGTGACTGGCTCAAATCTTTGCACTGTTGTGTTTTTTTTGGAAGCACCACCACCTTTTCTTAATTATAGAGAACACAGAACACTGGAAAAAAAGATGATGCCAGATGCCAATATGGATGAATCAACCAAAAAAAATTAATGAACTGCACTCAATCGGAAGAGCAAAACAATTTGGTGCAGCCAAACAATGGGTTAGCACAATCCACACACAATATTGTATCTGAGAAAGAGAAAAGGGTGATGGCACTCCAAATCAATGTATTCCAGCCAACAATGGGGTTTTGTCAAGTTTAACACACATCCTATTTGAGGGGGAAAATTAATTTTGAACAATCCGTAATGGAAGAAGTCAAAAAGATTTTAGAATTAAATTAAAATCAAAAGAATTTAAAGGGGAAGAACAATGAGAACAAAAATAATTACAAAAAGACAAAGCCATAGTATTTAAACCAGCTGACTACCACCGTGTGCAGCACATAAAACTGTTATCCGAGGCAAATTGATAGCCATAGTCTCACACGTAAAAAAACAACTATGACTCCTTGACTGAACTCAAAAGATTAGAAGAATTACACAAGAAAACCCCCACCCAGACTCTATACATAACTTGAGGCCGTACGCAACACCCTACAAGACTCAGCCAAAGCACTCATGTGGACCAGACAGAGATTCTACGAAAAGGGCAACAAGGCAGACACAATGCTAGCCCGTAGAATTAAGACACACTAGAAACCAAACAAATACACAAAATCCGCACCCTTGATGGACAGATTTGCTCCAAACCAGATGAAATTGGCAAAGCATTACAGAGCTACTTTGGAAATCTCTACAACCACACACCCGACTCCCATGCAGACACCACACACAACTTGACAAAAAAAACTTCTTTCATGACCTTCACCTCCCAACCCTATCGACAGCTGCAAAATCAGCACTGTAAGTGGAAGCAACTGATAAGGAAATTGGGACAGCCTTAGGCTCTCTCTAACCCAACAAATACCCAGGCCCTGTTGGCTTTACGGCCTTCTACTACAAAACATTCAGTGACCTCATAATCTCTAAACTGTCGAAAGTCCTCAACACACTCCTACAAGGAGAACTCTTACCACCAGACATGGTCAGCGCTAATGTATCCCAAAATTCGCAAGACACATGACTAACCCAGAGTTTTCAGACTGGTCCCGTTACTGAACATTGACCTGAAACTAATGTCCAAGTTAATGACAATGAGACTATACCCGCATAAGTAAAACCTCATACACTCCGACCAGGTAGGATTCATACCTAATAGACAAGCATCAGACAATATCAGGCGCAATATAGATCTAATCTGGTATGCTAACAGGCGAAGTATACCTCTAACTGGGGTTTCCCTAGACGCTGGGAAGGCATTTGATCCTCTTCTGTGGCCTAATCTCTTAGAAACTCTAACTCATTTCGGCCTTCCATCTAAATTCCTTAACTTCCTGAAAAGCAACATATACCACACCAATGGTCTATCTACTACTCCCTATTATCCCCACCCCTGTCCTTCCCCATCCTCAACGGTACGAGACAAGGATGTCCCCCTATCACCACTCCTATTCGCGCTCTCACTGGAACCCTTCCTAGAAACACTACGACTAAACCGACAGATTGCGGGCCTGACTATCCGGGAAGAAGAATATAAGGTCTCCGCTTATGCTGACGACGTACTCCTGACGCTAACAACTCCCGAAACATCACTAGATGTCAGCCACACGTATTTCACAAATTTCAGGCTATCAACTCAACACCTTCAAATCTGAGCTACTTCCACTTAACCCCGCATCCCAAGACCTTATCTCACTATGCACCGCAGTCCCACTCAAAATCTGCCGCACAGAACTTACATTACCTAGGCATCCGACTCAGACTCACAAACGACTTCCCCACCTTATACGCGGCAAACTACACAACTCTCTTCTGCAAAGCCCATACAGACTTAAAACGATGGAAACCACTCGGCATCTCCTGGATAGGTAGGGTAACATCGATCAACATTAACCTACTCCCCCAATTCCTATATAGAATCCACGCCTTCCTGATCCCGTGCAAACCATCAGACAGACAAATCTCACTACCTTACATAAAAGTCTGGGAGCGAGACCTACGCCCCACGACGACCCTACTGACTGGGCCGACATATGGACCTCACTCACAAAATGCGTTACACACCAAGTGCAAGCCTACAAGCAGCAATGTAAAGAGCCAGCACAAACTTATGCTGGAAACAATGTGGAGAAGTCGGCACCTTTCTAGGCTGGTGGACCCCAAATTACTACCTACATGGAACAGCATCACATCTCTCCTCACCCGACTCCTAGAAAGACCTTTTTACCTAAAGACCCATGGGCACTACTGCTTTCAAAACCCTTAAACAATTTCACACACCATGAAAACAAACGTGTAGCTAAAATTGCACTGGCAACCCGAAGACCAATAGCAGAGCTGTGGGCTACCCCACACATCCCCACTACCAAATCATACACAAAAAAATACAAGATGCTATCCAGATGGACAGACTCTCCTCACAAATATGAGATGCCCCTACATCATTCCACAAAACATGGAACCTGTGGATTGAGGGAGACATTGCACTACCATGGTAATGCTTGATACCAAACCTAGAATTTGGGGATGACTCAAATCAAATCCCGAGGACCTGGACGGACCCAGTGAATACCATACTCCCCCACTCTTTGTCCACCATCATCCACCACCATGCAAGTGGAAAATACTCTATTACATTAACAGACCCTACCATACCAAACCTCACCAGGTATACTCACAACAACTTAAACATACCTACAAACGCCCACAAGGCTGACCATTAGCCCAGCGCTGAGCTCATGACCCGGGCCAGGTTACCAGCCCACAAAGGAGCCCTGACTCATGAGACCCATCCCTCGTGAACTGAGGGACAAAGCACTGAACCTCCCATCTCAAAACAGGTGATGGTTACACTATGGACTAGGGTCATCACACCACAACTATACTATTGTCAAAACCATACTACATAATTATCGATGGTAATGTAACCTTTTCGTATTGTCCTTTAAATTTTTGTTGTACTTGTTTACATTGATGCTTCTGTTAAGCAAATGTATTCGATGTTATCGAAAATGGAAAAATTAAAAATAAAGATTTTTTTTTTTTAAATCGAGCACTTATTTTGAAACTGTGGATTTAAGTAGCTATATCCAATTATCTACCTGCCATTTCCCCCACTGGTTAATGGTTATCCCAATATCAGAGTTGCTTCAAGTTAGAAGAAACTGCAGAGACTTAGAGACATTAATTGACCAGGCACCTATGATTACAAAGCATTTAGAGAAAAAATTATATACTAAATCAATTTTAGAAATGTTACCATTCAGTTTACAGACAGATACACTGTTAAAATCTAAAAGACAAAGATGATTTTCAAACAATGGGGGGGGCTGGGGGGGATATCCCGGTCCACAATACACTGCCTGCAGAGCGGATAGACCCTGGCAGACCACGCATTGCAACCACTGAGTGCAATCCCACACACAAGATGGCGGACGCACTTCCCTGTCACAGCCAAACCAAGCGATCAAGTACTCATTGCAAACCGGTGTCCCTGGAGAGCTTCATGACAAAGCTCAATGCTGTCTTTGAGGCCGCCTTCTGGGCGAAGTTGGCAGCAATCTTCCGGCTGGACCACCGAGTGGAGGATCAGAGGTTGCGAAGCACAAGATGGTGGCGGATCACACTGCAGCATTCAACAGTGCCTTGCACCCGCCACAAGCAGCAGCTGCCTTCCTGGGCTAGAGGTCACCAAGGGACTAGCTCCCTGGCATCAACCACACAAGCAAAGCAATCCATGCATACAGCGATGCAAGACCTTAATCCAGCTCTGCTCTCCCTTTGTAGGGAAGGACTTGGACTTTGCAAGTTCCCAAGTCAGTGGCTCAGAGATGCAGACCTCAGCAAGGGCCTGGGGCTATGGGGCTGCCTCACCTCACCCTCACTCAAGCATCTCGACCACAGCTACTCAGTACTTCCCGAACTCGAGAATCGGCTGAGCCAGGACTCACTCCAACACACAATGCTGGCCTCACATGCCTCCTGGACGCCAGATTTGCAATCGCACCAACTGCAGAATGAAACTCACCTACGATTGCAAACACTCATTACTAAGCTCTGTTAAATGTTAACCCTGTTACGCGTGGCACTGTGTTGACCCACTCGGGGCAGTGGCAGTGGCAGTCCCTACTACACAAAGCTGGCACTCTGAGTTCCCTTCTCTGGGCAGAGATCCAACCTGTTAGTGTACCATGTCTAATAGTTGACTAATCTTGCATTTTAATCTTGTTTGTTTCATTTCATTTATACCTATCTCAATACAGTCCTGTCTGAAAGTTATGCCATAATGGAAGCATAGATTGCTCTCCTATACTCAGACGACTGTATACCACAAACTTAGCTTGTTTAACTCCTTCTTTATAAAATATAAAACTGTGCATGTGTTCTCAAATACCCCAATGTTAACCCCTTAAGGACACAGTTTCAAAAGCTTGTCTTGCACTTAATGAGGCAAACAATTTTTGCATTTTTTGTTGTTTGCGTTCAACCGCAATTAGCATTTTACTAATTTATTGCACCAATACATATTATATACGTTTTTTAAAAGAACAGAAAGGGCTTTAATTTGATGTAACAGATATATACTTATTTCTTATAAAAAAAAAAAAAAAATACAACAATACTGTGCGCATAATTAGTGCAAGTTAAGGAAAGTAATTAAAAATAAATTAATTTAGTTGTTCTGATTTACAGAATATATAATGTGTCTGGGATTTTAAGGTTTTTTTTGGTAGTTACAGGTCACAAAAGGCATAAAATAAACTTTTAATGTGAAGCGATTTTAGAATTTGGTATGTTTGTCTTGTAAGCTTAATAGCCATAAAAGAAAACAAAATGCCACACAAAAGTATATATTTATATAAAGTAGACATCACAGGCTATTGTCCTACAGGTGTTTTGACACTTTCTACATAGCCATTTCACCACCAACCTCTGCTAAATATTGGAGTAAAATTGTGGGGGGGTTTTGTTTTTTGACACACACACTTATAACAAAGAACTTCTCAATTGTATTTCGTAAGTTGGTGTGTGCTATTCCTGTACAAAACTTTATTTTGTGTTACGCTACATCTGCTGAGTACAATGATACCCCCATTGTATGTCTTTGGCACTGTTTTGTGAAACTATAGTACCATGTAGGAGACCTGTCCTTTTCAGTATTTACAGTAGAATTTTGAGAGATGGATTTAATGAGCCGTAGCTTCCATTTGGGGTATTATAGCAGTTTGACTGTTCAAAAAACCCAAAGGCCTACCATTTGTAAAAGTTGACCCTCCAGGGTATCTCATATGGTGCATATTGTGCCTCAACATGCCCCCATTTGTTCACCAGTATATGCCAAAGTATGTGGTAAAAAATGTTTTTGGTGCTTTGTAATTATCCCCATTAGCATTGTCAGTGCCCAGAAGTGTTTCAGTTCTGGCACACTGGTTGGGTTACAGCTCTCTTTCCTGGCGATAAGAGACTCTTAATTGCGTGCAAGATACTGCTCAGCGTACAGATTAGTCTGGGTGACTATCTCCCCAAAAATCTCATCCCCCAAGAACAGCTGCATACAATCCAGCACATTATAGTCAGACAAGTCAGCCTGTATGCCAGGTTGGCAGTGAACTCTGGGATGTCTGGTGAAAAATTATTAGGGGGTACCCAGTCATCTGTGCCATGTTCAGCATTAGGGTAATCAGCGATTTCTCCTGATGATCCTGCAGTATCTGGCACATAGTCCCTGTCCCCTGCGTCACTCTCTCAGGCAGTGTCGGTTGCCTCTGAGTTGGCCGCTTACAGGGCATAAGCCTCCTCTGCGCTATACTTCCTAAATATTGTGTACTAAGGTAATAAACTTTAACTAAATAAAAAAAACTTAAATTTTTGTAAAACTTTTTTTTCTTTTCACCCCTAACTAGCTTATCATTAAATTCCACCCACCTAACTAACTAAATCACAAATTAATAAAATGAAATACTAAAATTTAACCCCTTAGGGTTACTAAAAAAAATAAAATTTAACCCTTCAGGGTAAAAAAACAACTAGATCACAGTCAAGTACTGTGATTGGTATATTGATCACTGCTGGCAGTGATCAATCAGCAGGGAAAGGGTTAATTTTTTTAAAAGAAGGGTAAAGGGGATTTGGAACATTATCTCACACAATTTATTCACTTCTGGGACACAAAATAACAACGATCTGTCTCTCTCAACTTCAAAAACCCACAAGAGGTGGAGGGAGGCGGATCTAATATGCCAGCAGCATTGTGACCGCTGTGACTGGCACACGTTTAAAATCCTGGCACCTGGGCTGGGACATCGTGATTTGCTGTTGCTGGTCTGCCCCTGACTAGGAGGCACCCAGCAACAGCATTAACCCCGTGATCGCCGGCACCGTGGTGATCTGGGGTTAATTATAACGCATGAGTGCTTCCCCAGCATGACGGACCCGGTCCGTCATAAAGGGGTTAAAGTGTGATAATATGCCTGAGGATTGCCGTTGGGGTACCTCAAGCTTGTTTGTTATATAACAGTGATGACGAACCTTTTTGAGCCCGAGTGTCCAAACCGCAATACATGCCAACTTTTTTTTCCTTAAAGTGCCAACACGGCAATTAAACCTCAATACTGAGGTTTAAGTTTAGAAAAAACAACTCGTACTGTTTTCCGAACTAATTAACAACTTTTGTTTTAAAAGAACACAACAACAGAGAGGTCAATGATTCAAATTTTAAATAATGATAAAAATAGAAAAAATTAAGCTTATATTTATTAGTATCTCCAACAAATGCAATACATACACACACAGACTGCTGAATACATACACACAGTCTGCTGAATACACATACAGAGACTGATGAATACACACACACACACACAGTCTGCTGAATACACATACAGACAGACTGCTGAGTACACACACACAGACTGCTGAATACACACAGACACAGTGTGCTGAATACACAAACTGCTGAGTACACACACACACAGACTGCTGAATACCCACACACACACATACACACACTGCTGAATACATGCACACACACAAACTGCTGAATACACACACATACTGCATTGAGGGGTGTAGTGTATGTGTTTGTGTGTGAGGGGTGCTGTGTGTGTGAGGGGTGCTGTGTTGGGGGGTAGGGGTACACTGTGTGGGAGGGTAGGGGTGCTGTGTGTGGAGGGGTAGGGGTGCTGTGGGGGGGTAGGGGTGCTGTGTGTATGGGGCTGGGATAAAGGTGTTTTAAAAAATATATATATATATGCTAAATCAGTATCCCCACCCTCCCTCTTGCTTACCTTTAATGAAGGAGGGGTGGATACATCCATCCCTGGTGGTCCGGTGCTGGCAACCACTGCTTCCGTGTCGGGAGGCAGGGGGAGGGATCTGTGAAGCAGCTCCCCTGTCCTCCCACGCAATGCTGTGTGGAGCGTTGCCATGGTAACGCGCGACAACACTCCACACAGCTTGCTCGTGGGAGGACAGGGGAGCTGCTTCACAGATCCCACCCCCTGCCTCCCGACACGGAAGCAGAGTAGGCGCCTGCCGTTTTGGGCAGGCAGGTGCCTAATCTGCATTGATGGCGAACCTATGGCTGCGTGCCCACAGAAAGGGCCCAGCGTGCCACAGGTTCGCCATCACTGTTATATAAGAATGCACTGCAAAAATACAAAATAAAAATAAAAAGGAAGAAAGAAATTAGGTCAAACGAAAATTAAGTGGATTTTACATTTAAGCACCCTACAGCCTTTTGGACTTAATGTTGATTGGGAAATATATTATTAATAATTTTTATATGGCTCTTTATGCAAAGTTTTTACAATTTTATGTATTGTTTTTTTTGTCTTTTTTTACTGTTCCCTCTTTTAAAAATAAACATTTTTTTTATATGTATTGATTGCCACTTATGTATGTGATACTTTTAGTATTTTTGTAGTAAGTTCTTTATCCAATTATTTATATATATATTTAATTAGTTAATACAATCTGCACACCAGTCAAGCCATAAGACTTTTTTTTCTCACAGAAATCCTTTGCGGTAGTAACATCACTGCAAATTTGTGATTTCTGTGGGAAAAACAAGTCTTATGGCTGGACTGGTGTGCAGACTTCAGGTGAAAGGGGTTTTCAATCACAATTTTTTTTCCCCCACCATAACCTTTTTGATTTTTGCTTCCCTGTATATACACTGAACAAATTTATAAACGCAACACTTTCGTTTTTTTCCCCCATTTTTCATGAGCTGAACTCAAAGATCTAAGACTTTTTCTACGTACACAAAAGGCCTATTTCTCTCAAATATTGTTCACAAATCTGTCTAAATCTGTTAGGGAGCACTTCTCCTTTGCCAAGATAATCCATCCACCTCACAGGTGTGGCATATCAAGAGACTGATTGGACAGCTTGATTATTGCACAGGTGTGCCTTAGGGCCACAATAAAAGGCCACTCTAACATATGTACACTGTTATACAGGCTGTACACTTACTATTTACATTGCAGTCATTTCTTCAGTGTTGTCACATGAAAAGATATAATAAAATATTTACAAAAATGTATGATATTGTATTTCCTAACAATTATTCTAGCACAATGTAGAAATGAATGTTATGCTCTTAAATAAAAGGTTTTAGTTGTGTTTACCATGACAGGCGCACATTCATATTTGAAGAAATACTATTAAACCTCACATGTTGCAGATTGACACAAGAGTTTGGTATGAATGGACACAGACAATGCTTTGGTCGAAGAAGAAAATCAGTTACTCAAGTGCTCACACATTCATTGATTGGTGTGATTCTCCTGAGCTGTGTGATGTAGATCACATTGATCTAATACTACTGGAGCACAAAATGGAAACAAGCAGAATTAATTGGTGTTATTTTAGCTCTTAAATATTGATTCTAGAAACATAGAATGTGACGGCAGATAAGAACCATTCGGCCCATCTAGTCTGCCCAATTTTCTAAATAAAATTGATTCTGACAAAATAATTAGCCATGATAGATTTTTAGAAAAGTGTTTGATGTTCTAAATAATGTTGAGACCATTGGCTAATCTCTTGCCCGTTTGTCTGTATTTGTGTTGTACATTAGCCTGTATGGGTAAATGCGTTGAGAGGTCTCAAGAAAACGTAGTAAAGTCATTCACAAACTAACAATATTCTACAGCTAATAACCTGATGTGATACTTTTCAGGAAGCATGATGGATTCATGGAAACTATTGTCAAAGGTATGGTTTATAGTTTGTACAGCTTTTGTTTTCAACTATTTGCACCTCGTATTTTCAGAGATTTAAAGATATCATTAGATAGAGACACAGGGAGCTTTATGCCTGTATATGAGCTCCGTTTTTCTAAACTTAAACATACAAAAAGAGAAGATAACAACTTAAGAGGTACCAATCTATTCCCCTCCAATGCTTTCCAAGTGGTTCTCGATACGTTGCCGGTCATAGTCTAACCAAAGTGACAAAACGTTTTGAAAATATCCAGTAGTTCCAATATACCCTGGCCTTGAGTAGTTTCATCATCCCATATGAGCTACTGATTCCATCATCCCTTATCCAGTAGTGTGAATTTAGATATACATTTGTGATGAAATGGGTACCCCTGGAAGTAAAGCTACTGCTTCATACAGGCTAGTATTTCAGATACAAACACAAAGATAAAGCACCGTGCTTACAGTAGCAGTAGCTTAGTATCCAACAGCTCAAAATACATTACCTGTGCTCTGGCCTAAATCGCTATATACATTTAAACAAAATGGAGGCTCTTTTATTCCAATGGCCATTTGAATATAAGCTCACCTACCACGTCAAGGCAAGCCCCAAAAGGTCTTTCAGATACTTCAGATGTTTTTCATATGTTCCCAAAATTGTCTACCTGTAGGGCATACCAACCTTGTACGGGGATAAAAAGTGTGCCCCAGCCCCTACAGTTCTTGCAGCATATATGTGTGCTGACCACCACCATGTGTCAAAGGTTTTTTTTTTGTTTTTTTTAAAGTCAAAATGTTTGTCACTTAATTTTGTGTGTGTGTTTTTTTATTAATATTGGATACAATACAGTGTTACAAGACTCTACAACAGGAAATTCAATATATTTTTCCAATAAATGTAACAATCATATCTGTATGAGTCTTTTTCAGATTGTCTATCTAATATTGTTATATGGGACCCAAAATATACTTTAATGGGAGAATTTAAAAACAAAACTGGAAAAGTGAAAGATGGGCACGTGACTAGGGATAAGAGACCATAACCACTACAGGTCATTGTATTGATTATCGTGCTATGGTCTGGTAGTAGCATAACCAATGCAATAACAAGTAGTGGTTATGGTGCTTAGAACATTCCTTCTATTTGAAATCATTCCAATTCTTTATTTCTTTAAACACTGGTACAATTCACACTTCTGGGTAGCAGGTAAGGCTTAATTGCCGAAAATTGTCTTGTCTACAGGAAACCATGCAGCTTGGATACATTTTGGAGTAGGATGTCAATAATTTACCTGTGGAAGAAACCAGAATGATAGTTAAAATTCAAAGTACGCATAGCATGGTACAGTCTGTGTAGAGACATATCCTGTTCTATTCCAAGAAAAATCTCTAAGCGTCTGCAGACTCTGCACCTTTAGTGGTTGCTGCAATCCATTTACCACAAATGGCAAAGAAGACTAAAAATAAGAAAAAAAACCCTCAACTTCACGCTGGCAGTGTGTGATCCCTTGCGCTGAACCCATATTTCTTCATCTTTTTATATGTCGTGTTTCTTTTGTTCTCGTATTGTATCTAGGACCATAGCCCAGTCTTATAGCTAATACCCACAATAATGGTTCTCCATCAAACTTGATCCAGTCCGTGCAGAAGGATGTTTGATTGGATTGAACAACGTATAGATTAGATGGTAATAATCTGCCACCACGTCAAGCTTGCATGACGGGTGCACTTTAAGACAATTAAAAATATTTGCAGCAATGAATATTTTTAATAGCTAATTGTCCCACATACAGCTCCTAACTTTCCCTAAGGCAGAGTTGTAAATCATTGTACATGGATCACCTGGTTCTAGAATGATTTAAATGGACTGTTTGAAATCACACCACTCTTGGAATCAGGAATCAAAGAACGTAGAAAGTGGTTAAATGACGCCAGGGCGCAGCTGATCAAAATAGACAGAACAAAACGCCATATCGAAACAACTGGGTCCCTAGATAACATTCCTTTAAAACATTGTTGAGCGTTGTGTTGTAAATGCTCAGTGAAGGAAATACTTACAGAGATGTGTTATCATGTGGTTTCAGGCACTGAAACAAGAAAACAAGTTTTAATCTGGCAAGGAATGTGTAGAAAATCTGATCTTTACATGTAAATTCTAGTTCCAGTGCTGTCATACATAATATTAAAGTTTCTTTCTCATCTTCAACTAATGTTATCAACAGATTGCCGATTAGGAGTTAAATCACTTTGTTAAAGTAGGCCTAGTTACACATCTCCTGAATATATATATATACATATATATATATAATTTTTTTTAGCTTCCTTTGTTGCATAATAAGCTTGGGCGCCGTCTAAATTTTTGTTTTGGCAGGAAAACATTTTTTTGCTTTGGCCGAACCGAATTTAGTCTGTTTGCTCATTCGTTTTCAGATTCAATTCAGCCATCATTTTCGTTTCAGAATTTAATTTGGACAAATGAAACTCAGATCTGTGCCGTGGCTGGATCTTGCAGTCATGTAGCAGATAACTACCTACACTGGCACCCTTGTGAGATTGCCATATTTCACTGTACCAAATTAGGAAGCTGTTGAATAGATAGCTCCTTCTATACAGCTACTCCTCACTTACCGACCAGGTTCCGTTCTTACGACTCGGTCGTAAAACTAATTAGTTGGTAAGTGAGGATGCGCTACAAAGCATGCGCACCAGTGCAGGTCTATGTTCGGGGAAATTTCCCTGAACACAAACAAGCGCAGCAGAGCAGGGTATCCCTCAAATCTATGTTTGGTGAAATTTCCCCGAACGTAGACATGCGCACCAGAGCAGGGAATCCCTCTAATCTATGTTCCGGGAAAATTCCCAGAACATAGACCAGCTCTTTAACATGGGGAATTCCTTGAATCCCCATGCTAGAGAGCTGATCGTAAGTGCGAGCCATCGTAAAACATGTAGGTCATAAAGTGAGGACCACTTGTATTTATGGCAATCCCACAAGGATTAGGAAGCTATCTACTAAGAAGTTGAAAGACCAAAGTTACAAAATGCACTTTTTTTTATGATAATTTCGTTCTTTCAGCCAACTTTCCTAATGCGAAGTAAAAAATGACTTAGTATTAGTAAGCAAGAGAGATTAAATCCTACCTCATGCACCTATGTACCAGTGGCTTCTCATTGTCATAAGCTATTGCTGTCCAGTTGCTAAAAAGTTGCTGAAAACTAAATTGAACGCTAACTTTGGCCAGTGTTTGTGACTAAGTGGTTACTAAAAAAGACTGGACATACCCCATTTGCAATACCTTGGGTTGTCTTCTTTTGCAAATGGTATGCCATCATGGGGGGAATTCTCATTCCTGGGCTACCATTTGCTCTCAAAGGCAACGTAACCAACCTGGCCATTTTCAATGTAAAAATATTTGAGTCATATATTTGACCCTGTAACTTTCAAAAACGTTATAAAACCTGTACATGGGGGTACTGTTATACTCAGGAGACTTTGCTGAACACAAATATTAGTGTTTCAAAACAGGAAAACGTATCACAACAATTATATTATCAGTAAAAGGGCTGTTTGTGTGTGAAAAATGCAAACAAAAGTCACTTTCACTGACAATATCATCGCTGTGATATGTTTTACTGTTTTGAATCCCTAATATTTGTGTTCAGCGAAGTCTCCCGAGTAAAACAGTACCCCTCATGTACGGGTTTTAGGGTGTCATAGAACGTTACAGGGTAAAATACAGTGCTAGCAAATTAAATTCTCTGGACTTTCGGCCTGGGTTGGGTTGGCAGGTCCCTCAAATTGCAATCAATAAAATTACTTAATTATGTAAAAATATTACATAAATACGCACGTAGAATTTAAATATAAATGCATTTTTATATATTTGAAGTCTACGTGTATATTTATATATTTATGTAATTTTGTATATGACATATGGATATTTTGTATTTTATTTATTTATTTATACATAGATATATATACAATTTCATTCTAAGTGTATTTTGAGAATAAAATTTCATATAGATATATCATTTTTTTTATTTATTATTATTTTTACATTTTTTTTATTTAAATTACTTAGTATTTGTATTTTATAATAATATTTATAAACAATATATATAGTTATTATATATATTATATATATACGTGTGTAATTTAATTATAAGTGTATTTTTATATTAATATATGTACAGATTAATATAAAAATACACTTCGTATGACATTATATATAGATATAATATATGTCTAAATATCATATATATATATATACAAATATATAATTATAATTTTTTTTAATTACCATTAACCTTTATTTTTATTTTTTATTTTACACTAGCAGGGAGACTGCCTGTCAGCATAGGCAGTCCCCCTGCAGGCAGATACATGAACATCTATTGTGACCATGTGATCACTCTGTTGAGCGATCACATGGCCCCAGGGGTCCTAATCCACCATGGGGAGACTGTCTGGTCTGCTGGCAGTCTCCCCACACTGGGAGCACCACCGATCGCCGCCGGGGGAACGATGGCGATCGGGTAAGTACATCTTACCGTTAGGACGGTTCAGGACCATCACCGGTCGGCAAGGCAAAAATGCCGATGACGGTCCTGAACAGTCCTCGGTCCTTAAGGGGTTAAATAGCAGAGAATTGATGTGTAAGACTCCAGGGGCATGATTAAGGGAACACTATAGTCACCAGAACAATTACATCTTATTGAATTTGTTCTGGTAAGTAGAATCATTACCTTCAGGCTTTTTGCTGGGAATGATTATACTCACCAGAACAAATTCAGTAAGCTATAGAAACATAGAATGTGACGGCAGATAAGAACCATTCGGCCCATCTAGTCTGCCCAATTTTCTAAATACTTTCATTAGTCCCAGCCTTATCTTATAGTTAGGATAGCCTTATGCCTATCCCACACATGCTTAAACTCCTTTACTGTGTTAACCTCTACCACTTCAGCTGGAAGGCTATTCCATGCATCCACTACCCTCTCAGTAAAGTAATACTTCCTGATATTATTTTTAAACCTTTGTCCCTCTAATTTAAGACTATGTCCTCTTGTTGTGGTAGTTTTTCTTCTTTTAAATATAGTCTCCTCCTTTACTGTGTTGATTCCCTTTATATATTTAAATGTTTCTATCATATCCCCCCTGTCTCGTCTTTCCTCCAAGCTATACATGTTAAGATCCTTTAACCTTTCCTGGTAAGTTTTATCCCGCAATCCATGAACCAGTTTAGTAGCCCTTCTCTGAACCCTCTCTAAGGTATCAATATCCTTCTGAAGATACGGTCTCCAGTACTGTGTACAATACTCCAAGTGAGGTCTCACCAGTGTTCTGTACAATGGCATGAGCACTTCCCTCTTTCTACTGCTAATACCTCTCCCTATACAACCAAGCATTCTGCTAGCATTTCCTGCTGCTCTATTACATTGTCAGCCTACCTTTAAGTCATCAGAAATAATCACCCCTAAATCCCTTTCCTCATATCTTGAGGTTAGAACTCTATCAAATATTCTGTACTCTGCCCTTGGGTTTTTACGTCCAAGATGCATTATCTTGCACTTATCCACATTAAATGTCAGTTGCCACAATTCTGACCATTTTTCTAGTTTACCTAAATCATTTGTCATTTGGCTTATCCCTCCTGGAACATCAACCCTGTTACATATCTTAGTATCATCAGCAAAAAGAAATACCTTACCATCAAGACCTTCTGCAATATCACTAATAAAAATATTAAAGAGAATGGGTCCAAGTACAGATCCCTGAGGTACCCCACTGGTGACAAGTCCAAGCTTCGAATATATTCCATTAACTACAACCCTCTGTTGCCTGTCACTCAGCCACTGCCTTACCCATTCAACAATATTGGAATCCAAACTTAAAGATTGCAGTTTATTGATAAGCCTTCTATGTGCAACAGTGTCAAAAGCCTTACTGAAATCTAGGTAAGCAATGTCTACTGCACCACCCTGATCTATAATTTTAGTTACCCAATCAAAAAAATCAATAAGATTAGTTTGGCATGATCTCCCTGAAGTAAACCCATGTTGTCTCTGATCTTGAAATCCATGTGTTTTTAGATGTTCATCAATCCTATCCTTTAACATGGTTAAACTAATTGCCCAACTTAGCCCCTTAAAGGGACACTATGGACACAAGAAAAACTAGAGTTTTTCTTGTGTCCATAGTGTCCCTTTAAGGGGCTAAGTTGGGCAATTCGTGAACCTGTGTTTTTAATCTTTCAGAATTATTTTCTTTCAGGAATTGTACCAGAGGATTGGAGGAAGGTAGATGTGGTTCATATATTCCAAATCCTTGCATGGAAATTATAGACATGTGAGTTTAACTTCTGTGGAAGGGAAAGTCTTTGAAGGGTTATTAAGAGATAATATAATATCCAGGAATACATTGGGAAGAACATTATAAGCAAATATCAGCATATATTTATGAAACATAGGTCATGTCTAACCACACATTAAAGCCCATTAGGTCTTCCACATAGGAAAGCATTGCCTCAATGTTTTCCGATGGGGTTTTCTCCTTGACACTGGATGTTCTCATGCAGAGCGTGAAGATGTCCAATGTCATTTCACATTACAGCCACTAGAAGCAGTCTTAGTACTGAATTGTAAAAATTGCAGTTTCTATAAATCTGCAATGTTTTATTTTGGAGGACTAAGAGGGACACAGCACCCAGATCACTTTAATGAGACAAAGTGTGCATAGAGTGCATACTGTGAGGAAAAAAAAGTATTTGATCCCCTGCTGATTTTGAACGTTGTCCACTGACAAAGAAAGTATCAATCTATAATTGTAGGTGTATTTTAACAGTGAGAGACAGAATAACAAAACATTTTAAAATTCCAGAAAAACGCATGTCAAAAAAGTTATAAATGATTTATAAATGTTCAAAATCAGTAGGGGATCAAATACTGTTTTCCCTCACAGTATAGTGTCCCTTTAAGCAATAACAGCAATATGGGTTGCAAGAAGCAAGTCACAAACCTTGCATATACCACTCAGAGAGATCCAGTAATCACTACACTTGGAGAGATCTACTAACTTCATAATAGAATATTTGTTTTTATAGTATATTGGTCTCTGTATTCCTAATGTGAGACACGTCAACCCATGTATTAATTTTAGCATTACTTACCTTTTTAAATATCTTTTCTCTCCGAGCAAACATTGCAAACAGTATAATGAGTGCTCCCACCACTACTGCTGCACCGATTGCTTCTATTGGAAGTACATCCTTCTTATCTATACAAAACAATGGAAAAAAATATTTATTCCCCTCCATAAAGAAAAGTCACAATGGCACCACTTTAGGATTTACCTCTGGTCCGAGTCCTATTCTTGGATCTACTAAGTCAAGGTTTGGAAATGTTTCAGTCTTGTAATACAGAGTCTGCGTTCAGCTCAGTAACTATTATTTCAGTCCATGAAAGTCTACATATATCACAGTCTGATAGGTTTCATCTTTTTCAGTCCTGTCTCATTTATGTTAATTCTTCTTCCAGTCCCCTTACCTTGTTCTGGTTCCTCACATATCATTCCTCCATCAAGGGGAAGGAGGAGGTGGACAGAAGAAGGGCACAGGAAGAAAGGAGTGACAGAAGATAGGCAGAGGAGGGGAGGTGAACAGAAGAAGGGCACAGGAAGGAAAGGGGACAAAAGTAGGGCATTGGAGGGGGAGGAGGACAGAAGATGGTCAAAGGAGGGGAGGGGGACAGAATAAGAACACAGGAGGGGAGTGGGTGCAGAATAAAGGTACAGATTGGAAGGGGGACAGACGAAGGGCACAGGGGAGGAGGGGGCACAAAGAGAGACACAGAGTCTGGGGAAAAAAACACAAAGAGGGGCTGAAGGGAGGCAAAGAGGGGCTGAGGTGGGACAAAGAAACAGATAGAGGGGCTATGGGGATGACAAAGAGACACACAGATGGACTGGGAGGACCACACAGAAGGGCTGGGGCTAGGAGACACACAGATGGGAAGGGGAATAAGAGACATACAAAACGGTTGAGGGAAAAAAAGATATCCAAAAAGTGGCTGGTGAAAAAGAGAGGCCTGCCAACCAGCCACAGCAGCCAACCAGGAACAGTAAATAAGATGAGAAGTGCCAACTTGGGCTGCGTATCAGAGACCTGCATATTACTATATTGTGAATAAGGGACAGAGTTTTATAGAGAGACAGTCGAGGGGTCATACAAGTATACTGAGCATGCATAGCACACAGAATTGGGTCGAAACCGCTGATTCAATGCCCCTTCTGGTGACGCAGCCGCAACTGAAGTGACGTGTTGACTAAATAGTACAACGTCTCGACCGCCACCGTGTCGCAAAATAATGCATATCTGAAAAGTGTGTCACCAACATGAAACGTTTGCAAAACTTTGCTCTAGACTCAGGTGAACAAGAATACAAAGACAAGAACTTCACAGGACCAGTCTGTATGCATCCAATGACCTCTTAAACCACTATTGTTACAAGTGGATTACCAATCCATCCATTACTGTCAAACCATTGCAAGGTCCGTCTGTGTGTGATGTCTGAATAAAGATGTTACGGATACGGATATATCAGGTGACTGATGTTGCAGAGTATCCCCCCCCTCCCCCCCTTTATTTTGTTCCTACTACTCTCCAAGGCCTTAACCTCTGGGTAAAAGTAAATTTCATAAGGAACGTAAATTTTTTTATTACCTTTTTATTTTTTGTCACCTCAGCCTTTCATATTTTTATTAGGCTAAGACGTTACATGGACCATGCCAATTATGTGTTCATTTTATGACCTCTGTTTGCATTTGCTCCAGAGCCTGGTGTAGTCCTGCCAGTGTTTGGTGACTGAGACAGAGGCTGCCGAACACAACACTCTCCAGGAGAGAGAGGACTGGGGTCAAAAAGATCAACTAATAAATGACATCTACCCACACACAAACACACACCGATACCCATGCTGCTACGCACAGTGTTAAATTGTTCACTTACAGCTGTACACACATACATACAAACAAAGGCATGCACATAGAAGTATAGAAGTAACCTATTCTATGCTAGACACGTGCACACACTACATACACAGATACACAAACTCTATAGGTGTGTTTGTCTATACAACAGTTTTTAAAATCATACGGCCTTGAGATGTAAACATGGCCATGATTTGCTCTCAACTGCTGGGTTTGTATGTATAACTTACATCAACATGGAAAGCCATTGAATGCATGCTTAGTGCAGAGTTGATTGACACTAAATACCAACTACTGGGTGTAAGAAAAATAGAATTGTACATTTTGTAGCAGAGATGGATAAAGAAATGATTTCTAGCTCCTCTGTGTGTTTAAGGCAAGCAGCTTGTGAGATTAAAGATAAACACTAGTTTATTAATAAGTAGTTTGAATTTCTATAATGCTTGCATGGTACTGGCCTTACAATGTATGAACTACAAGCTTGACATCCATACTTGGATTGCCTGAGGACCATTTTACAGTGTCCGTATTTGGATTATGATCCAAAGATAAGCAGTGTCTGATAGTCTGGCTGTTGTGGTTTAGGAGTCCATAATCGACAGTAATTCAATGGATTGTCATTGTCAGTAGCTGGACTGCCAAACACAGGTTGGCAGACTATGACACACTAATGTTTCAAGGGACCTGGAAGCCTCTCTTGGCACCCTCTGACTGTAAATGTGGAGTGCCAAATGGGTACAGAAGGGGAGAAACACACAAATGATTATGTCCCACATCTTTTGCCTCAACTCCTACTAACATAAGCAGTGCTGTGAGTGGTTCCTTAAACATGCACTTATATCACCCTTTCAAACCATGTGATTATAGCTCACACTAGCAGAACTACCAAAAAATGTCTGTATCTATCTCACCTGCTACGTCAAGGTTGAAGCTTCTAGTAAAGTTCATGCCGTTTATAAAAGCCATACACGTATATAAGCCGGCATCTTTTTTCTCTGCCTTGTTGATGGTGAGCTGGAAAGAGTCACTGGTCAGGTACTGCTGGTAGCGGGACACCATGTTGACAAGGTTATCATTTCTTCTCCAAGACATCGCAGCTTGTGGGTTGGCCTTAAAATCGCAAGTCAGTTGTGCAGTCTTCTCAATTTCCACAATCACATTGTCCTCTCCAGTCAGGATGGGGTCAACTGTAACAACATGGATCAAAATGACAGATGGATGAGATTTATTTGCAACCAAATCAATACTTCTTGAGTCCCAATCATCCTTCACTTATGCTGGTGTGAAAAGAGTCAGATAACCAAAAGCTTCAAACTCGCTATATAAGGAATGGAAACAAAATGTACAATATAACGCATACATCTATTTAAAGGGACACTATAGTCACCTGAACAACTTTAGCTTAATGAAGCCGTTTTGGTGTATAGAACATGCCCCTGCAGCCTCACTGCTCAATTCACTGCCATTTAGGAGTTAAATCCCTTTGTTTATGAACCCTAGTCACACCTCCTTGCATGTGACTTGCACAGCCTTCCATAAACACTTCCTGTAAAGAGAGCCCTTTTTAGGCTTTCTTTATTGCAAGTTCTGTTTAATTAAGATTTTCTTAGCCCCTGCTATGTTAATAGCTTGCTAGACCCTGCAAGAGCCTCCTGTATGTGATTAACCCCTTAACGACCTAGGACAGTTCAGGACCGTCATCGGCATTTTTGCGTTGCCGACCGGTGACGGTCCTGAACCGTCCTAACGGTCAGGTGTACTTACCCGATCGCCGTCGTTCCCCCGGCGGCGATCGGCGTTGTGTGGGGAGACTGCCTGCAGCCCAAACAGTCTCCCCATGCAGATTATATATATATATGATATATAAGCATATATTATATCTATATAATAAATGCCTATATATCATATATATAATGTCATACTAAGTGTATTTTTATATTAATATGTACTTATATTAATATAAAAATACACTTATAATTAAAGTACACATGTATATATATAATATATATAATAACTATATATATATTGCATATATAATAAAATACAAATAATAAGTAAATTAAATAAAATAAAAAAATGTTAAAATAATAATAAAAATTTAAAAACAAATATATCTATATGAAATTTTATTCTAACTGTATTTTGATATTAAAATATATATATTTATATCAAAATACACTTACAATGAAATTGTATATATATCTATGTATATATAAATAAATACAAATAATACAAAATATACATATGTCCATATACAAAATTACATAAATAATTATATAAATATACACGTAGACTTCAAATATATTTAAATTCTACGTGCGTATTTATGTAATATTTTTACATAATTAAGTAATTTTATTAATTGCAATTTGAGGGATCTGCCTGCCAACCCACGCCGAAAGTCCAGAGAATTTAATTTGCTAGCACTGTATTTTACCCTGTAATGTTCAACGACACCCTAAAACCTGTACATGAGGGGTACCGTTTTACTCGGGAGACTTTGCTGAACACAGATATTAGTGATTCAAAACAGTAAAACATATCACAGCTATGATATTGTCAGTGAAAGTGACTTTTTTTGCATTTTTCACACACAAACAGCACTTTTACTGATGATATAATTGTTGTGATTCGTTTTCCTGTTTTGAAACACTAATATTTGTGTTCAGCAAAGTCTCCTGAGTATAACAGTACCCCCCATGTACAGGTTTTATAACATTTGTGAAAGTTACAGGGTCAAATATATGGATCAAATATTTTTACATTGAAAATCGCCAGGTTGGTTACGTTGCCTTTGAGAGCGTATGGTAGCCCAGGAATAAGAATTCCCCCCATGATGGCATACCATTTGCAAAAGAAGACAACCCAAGGTATTACAAATGGGGTATGTCCAATCTTTTTTAGTAGCCACTTAGTCACAAACACTGGCCAAAGTTAGCGTTCAATTTAGTTTTTTACTTTTTTCACACACAAACAAATATGAACGCTAACTTTGGCAAGTGTTTGCGACTAGGTGGCTACTAAAAAAGACTGGACATAACCCATATTGAATACCCTGGGTTGTCTACTTTAAAAAAAATATGTACATGTGGGGTGTTATTCAGAGATTTATGACAGATAATAATGTTACAATGTCACTATTGATAAATGTAAAAGAAATTATATTTTGAAACCGCAATATCCTACTTGTACCTATAGCCCTATAACTTGCAAAAAAAAAAAAAAAAGCACATAAACACTGGGTATTTTAAAACTCAGGACAAAATTTTAAATCTATTTAGCAGTTTTTTTCATTCGCTTTTGTAGATGAGTAAAATATTTTTTCAAGTAAAAGTCAAAAAACGTATTTTTTTCAATTTTTCATCATATTTTTTTATTTTATTTTTAAATTAAATTACATGAGATTATATAAATAGTGGTATGTAAAGAAAGCCTTTCTTGTCCTGAAAAAAACAATATATAATTTGTATGGGAACAGTAAATGAGAGAGTGGAAAATTACAGCTAAACACAAACACCACAAAAGTGTAAAAAGAGGCCTGGTCGCAAATGTACAACATCGCAAAAACAGTCCAGTCCTTAAGGGGTTAAAGTTCAATTTAGAGATTGAGATACAATTATTTAAGGTAAATTACATCTGTTTGAAAGTGAAACCAGTTTTTTTTTTTTTTCATGCAGGCTCTGTCAATCATAGCCAGGGGAGGTGTGGCTAGGGCTGCATAAACAGAAACAAAGTAATTTAACTCCTAAATGACAGGGAATTGAGAAGTGAAATTGCAGTGGAATGATCTGTACACTAAAACTGCTTTATTTAGCTAAAGTAATTTAGGTGACTATAGTGTTCCTTTAACAATGTCCTTGAGAAAACGGTTTGTTTTATTTTGGCCCATAAAACAGAAAAATTATTATTTTTATGCAAAAATATGTCACATTTTAACTAGAATAGTTTCTCCATAGCAACATAAGCACACACTATCAGATCAATGTCCTATTTTCTTTTAAATATGTCATTCTTGTAGTATGCCCAAAGGGTGTGCAGTGGCTTATAAAGACCAAAGAGTGAACACCTCATTAAATGTGCTATGGGGCAGATGCCAATCGTGTATATTGGGGAGACCGGGAGAAGACTATCACCACCCAACTATCTCTGTTCCTATCTATCAAGTGTCTTGCCTATTTATTCAAATGTTCCTAAAATGTTCTGCATCTCCAGTGCACCTAGTGTCCATCTAAGTTTTTTCCACAGCACAAGGCATTTACTAGGTTATTTACTAAAAGCAGGAGAAGATGTGAGATGTGACTGGAAGCAGCAGAATGGGACAAGGACAGCCGGACAGAGTTAGCTCTGCTCTTATTTTGGCATCTGAGTCTCCCAAGCTAATACGAGAGGTTGCAACTCCAGGACAACTTCAGGAGGCAAAAAGTATGTCTGGTACAGCGTGCCTTGTGATGGACTTTTCTGGATTTGCTGCCTTTCCAGTGACCCCCAGACTGGCCTTTTATGTTAAAAAATAAATAAACAAAACATTCTCAATAAGCCTTCCAGAGCTGAGTCAGAGGCCTTGCAGCTGGCTTCGTCCCATTTCATCATTTTACCTGCTGACTCCTCTTCGACTTCTCATCCAATGTTTCTCATAGAGAAGCATTGTGGATGAGAAGAGAATGTGCAGCAAGTGCCACGCTACTCCATTCAAACACTCCTCATAGAGAAACATTGAATTCAATCATCTAAAGAAGATTTGATTTCCACACAAAATGGTAAAAATTACCACCAAGTCGGATGCACTCGCTAACTCATTCAGTTTCAAAAAGGGAAAGTGGAAAAGACAAGGTAGTGACTGAAAGCTCTTATAGGAACACTCCGGTCACCATAACAACGTCATCGAAATAAAGTTGTTACAGTGCCAGAATGCCCCCAGGCACTTTCTTACCTTAAGGGGTGAAACCATTCTCAAACAGTTTAACCTCAAGGGCTGCCTCCAGTGCCGGGTCTCCAGATCCCCCAGGTGGCATTCGGTTTCTGAAACTGAGTTTCAGGAAGCATGGAGTGCCATCGGGCAGGGGCGGAGTGGGGAAGGGGAGGCTTATTGGTTAGAGTGGTCACCTGATGCTCTAAGTCAATCAGTAGCTCTCCATTCATAAACAAATGACTCAATTTCAGAAGTTGGATGCAGTCTGGAGGACCTAGAGATCTGTCACTAGAGGCAGCCCAGTTTCCCTGTTAGAAACTGAATGAGTTAACAAATGCATCCGACTTGGTGGTAAACATTTATCAACTTTATTAATCTCTGTTGGGGATGGTAAAACTTTTGGCAACTGGTAATTATTAGTCATTAAAGTAAATTTGTCATAACAGATATAGTCTTTCCGTTTTCTTACCACTAAGTTTTTCAGTTTATTTCCACTAACACTGTTTAAAGCTCCTGTTTTAATTAATTAATGTATTAATTGTAAATCATTTGGAACATTTTTCTAATATTGTAGAATCATTTGTAAACTTATTAAACTAAGTCCTATATTAGATGAAGAAGTGGCATACAGTCAAAGAGAGGAAGGTTTAACATCAGTAAAACCTTCTCCATGTTTCACCATATTCACCAAACACAACATGATCCAAAGACAGAATGTCCGGGGTCAGGGTCAGGTATTTAATGGCAGCATGGAGTACCCAATATTCCTTTCCATTTTATGCACAAACTCATCTTTTTAACATTGTCTCCTCTCCTTTGCTTTTTTGCTGGATTCTGATATCAAGAAGCAACTGGGTTACTAGGAGCAAGCACAAAACGAGTTTTACCCTTGTGTCATGTTCTCTCTTCCATTTTTTTTCTAAAGCGATACTCTTCTCTTCCTCTTTAAACTTCCCATAGTTACTTCTAAAACATATGTGTTTCTGACCATAAAAGGGACACTCCATTGCCCAAATAGAAAGAAATTTGTAAGAAATCACAATTTTGTAGATATCTCCCAAATTAAAACCATCTTGCATTTAATTGTGTTTTTCTTTCTTCGTTGGGGTTATAACTCTTGCCTGCAGCCTTTGCGAGCCTTCCCCTTCTAACCACACTCAGATTTTCTGATGCTGTCCAATCACAGACTTCTCGATGCAGCTCAATCTCAATAAGAAGTCTTTGTAAGACAGGTGCTGTGGGCAAATGCTGCCTCTTGAGTTTGGCTTCACTGAAATAAACAAACCAGGAGGTAACAGGACCTATTGTCTGCCTGGAAGTCAAGGGGTGTAGAAAGTTAGTTTATAAAAATGCTATTTTTTATTTAAATCTGCTGGGATGTCTCTTTAAGACCAGTAAGTGAATTCAACGTGAATTTAAAATATAAGGGCAAAGTAGCCAAAGTGCAAGCATAGCTGGGCTAGAGAAATATTCAGCTTTATTTTAAATTCACTTTGAATTCACCTTGAATTTTCACTTTAGTAAATATCTCTGATGGCCTTAATGGTCAAAAAACACATACATTTCAAAAGTAACTGGAATCTATCAGACCTGTTTTTGGTTCTAGTGGTCAAATCATTATTATTTGTCTTGTTTTACCTATAATGCAGCTTTGCAAATATTTTGGCGCTAAAAAGGTAATAGTAATCGTAATTTGATTTCTGTTTTGGGGAAAAATCCACAATATCCAAGGCTGATTGACTTATGGTATGGCGGCCCTAAAGTAAACTTACTCTGAAGGTAAAATGTAAATGTTATAGATATTTTCTGCAAATAAAAAACCAAAACAAAAAAAAAAAAACAATCTGTGTATAATAATATGATAGTATTCTATTATAATAGTGTTACTATGCCATCAGGGTACGAGTTACTCACATTTGATGTCTAACATTGCAGACACACTGATGGAGGTGTTACTTTTTAACACACATGAGAAGCTCACTTCATTATCTTGAGGAGTTACAGGGAAGATACAGATAGAGCTGGAGTTTACACTGTTTTCGGTTTTAATGTCCACCTGACTTTTTCCACGATACCAAAGAAGGGTCTCATTGCCAGTATTGTTGACCACCTCACATGTTAAGGTAATGCTGTTACTTGTGTTCGCGGTGAGCAGAAAACTGTTTGTGTGGCCATTAATGGACACACCAAGCGCTGTAAAAAGAAAGTTTAAAAACAAGTGCTCAGTACAGTTTACCAGTCATTAATTTGGATTTATATAATCTTGCAGGAATATCTGGCTGGGCCTAACACAAATTACTTCAGAAAGATTGACAATCATAGTTAAGGCCTACACGAGCTCCAGAGAGGGTACAATAAAGAAAGATCAGGATTACTGAGGATAAGGTAAAAGCTGAGTCAATATAAAAAAACCAAGTACTAGAACTAGTTTGCTGGAGTGATATTTAAAGGGACACTATAGTCACCACAACAACTACAGTAGTTGTTCTGGTGAGTATAATCATTGCCTTCAGGCATTTTCATGCACACACTGCCTTTTCATAGAAATGGACACCTCCAAGTGGCCACTCTTTAGATGGCCAGTGGAGATGCTTCCTAGGCAGCACTGCAGTTCCGCGTCTCCACGCTCTGCATGGGGACGCTCATCCTGCCTCCTTTCCTACGGGAAAGCATTGGATTGGCTAAAAATTGGCAATTCTGATGATGTTATCAAGGAGGCTGATTGAGGGGCTGGGCCAGCGCTGGCAGACTCGTGCGGCGCTGGAAATAAGGTACGTTTTTCTTTTTTTCAAGGGGACTGAGGGGGGTAAGCCACCTAAATGGTAGGTTTAACACTATAGGGTCAGGAATACATGTTTGTGGTCCTGACCCTATAGTGATCCTTTAAGTGAAAGTAATGGATTTAATTGAAACTGACAGATGAGGAACAAACTTAAAGGTGACCCACTATTTCCACTAGTTGTTTGGTCTATTAAAGTAGTTTAAATATGATTCTCTCCCTGCTAACCAAGTTGTAACAATTTTAATAGATTGCACTAGAACTGTCGATGTAACTTAGTATATATCATTCACTGTATCAATCATCAAGGCACTCCAACAGTCTAGGGTTTAGACGTTTTCTGATTCTGTTTCTACAACATGCAGACAAAACTTGGACCGCAGATGTGCCACAAGGACTGGGCTGGCAACCAATGCACAATGCACGTTACTGACATTGAAAATTCATAAAATCTGGTTTTTTAGTTACCTGAAACTTGATATGACACAAAAAGGAGCAAGATTAAGGGGAATAGGCAATGCTTCATTCTGAAAGGTCTGAAGGTAGTCTGTAAAAACATGAAAAAATTATGTATGTTCTACATGTTTTTTTCTGGAAAAGTGCTTAACAGAAAATGTGTTAGTCATGTACGTGCCAATAATTGAGGATTTTTAAAACAATTCCAATCTGTGCTTTTATTGAAATTTTACATATATCACTGCAATCACATGTCACAATGTCAGATAAGGTCTACACAATAGGTAACTTGCAAAGCAATTCTAAGACAGGTAACAACATCAAGAAAAATAACAATACCTTAGTTTTTAAAGTTAAATAGACACTATAGGCAACAAAACAATTTTAGCTTAATGAAACAGTTTTGATGTATTGACCATGCCCCTGCAGTCTCACTGCTCAAGTCACCAGAAATCTGCTGGCCGAAACCTGAAGGTTTAATGGAAGGTATAGGACCCATTCGTCATGTATAAAATTAAAAGTGGTGTTGACAGAGGTGAGGCCAAGATGGCCGGACGTGCTTACTCATAGCTCCTGCACATTCAGGCCTAAATTTGGTGTTATATAATTGAGCTGCCTGTAACCATGTGTGAGTGGTGGATTGCAGTTATCTGGTGCAGATTAACGTGAAGCTACCTATCGCTATCTGTCCGATCATAAATCCTATCTTGACTGGCGGCCTGGCGTCTGGGGAAGCATCCGATCCCCCGATGTGGGACTCACTTTGCAGAGAGACTCTCCTGCTACCCCATTGACCACCCCCTCCTCCCCCCAGGATCGGTGGAGTTCATCCCGGTCCCCACTGGTGAAACACACCCTTGTAGAGCCATGGAATTTCCTGCCGAAGCAGAATACATGTGGTGAACCTAAGCTTGCTGGTGCGCCACAACCTCCACAGTCACAGGAGGGTTCAGATGTCTCCAGTTGGAGAGAGCCCTTTCAGTCTCAATTTAATCAGATCTGCAAGGAGTTTTATAGACGCATCTCTCGCAGACCTTGCTTCTTCCTGTCCTGCTGGAAAACAGTGATGCAGCGCTGGCTTGATAACCTTGTTCTGGGCTGATGTCCCATCTGGAGATATCTCCAATCAGCCGTCCAAACGCCCG
Organism: Pelobates cultripes; assembly: GCA_933207985.1. Taxonomy (NCBI): domain Eukaryota; kingdom Metazoa; phylum Chordata; class Amphibia; order Anura; family Pelobatidae; genus Pelobates; species Pelobates cultripes. The sequence goes on from OW240912.1 coordinate 73,041,313, forward strand.
GACAGGCCTCCGAGTTCTGGTGCACCTTCGGGCTCATGGTCCTACTGAGTTGATCAGGAGGGCCCTTCAAAATACGGTAGTGACTCCCTACAAGGCCTGGGTTTAGGGGAGGGAAGATTTCTGGAACAGCAGTCTCATCCTGGATCAACAGCATGTTACCCAGCTTGCTTATAGGACTGTTTAGCAGAATGAGGTGAATCCTTACCCAGTGTGGAGATGGGTTAAATAATGCGGCCTACTCGTGGCATTGGATAAGCTATGAGGCAATGAAAGGGGAGTCTCTGCCTGACTTTAGGCACCAGCTTGTTTGTATAGTGCAGGGATTCCTATTTTTTTCATTTCCTTTGATTTTATAATGTGAAAAAAAGCTATATCAATTTGTTGAAACATTTAGCTTGTTTAACCTCCATTACCCATCTATGTCTGATTTATCTATGTCATGTCTGGAGGGCCTTCTTTGTGTCTGAGCTTTGTAATTGGTTTTTACTTAGACATGTTGGCTTAGCCTGATTTACAAAGCTTTTTTATCTCAGCCTTTATGTCTAGAGAGAGTTCAATGTCTCAATAGTGAAGCACCGTGTCGCTAACCTTGTAGGCTTAGCATGTTGTTCTACTTAGATTTATCATGTTTTTGTTGTTGTTTTTTTTTTTTATTCTTTATTTTTGTTGTGCACAAATAACAATCAGTCGTACCCTGCCGCATCAGCAGGAGCAACAGTATAAACACATATAACATGACCGTGGCATTCGATATGCCTGCACATTTTAAAAACAAATGCTCAGTACTCGGTGCATACAAAGAACGTTTGGAACAGTGGTCTGTCTTACAGTTGTACAGTTCATTTGCAGATTTTATATTGTATACAGAAATTGAAAAATCGACTGGGTTATTAAAGCAGAATAACTTGTGTCTTTGCTTTGTATATCCATTGATAGAGCATGTTTGTAGACAGTGTAGTGTTTAGCCAGAAGGGGCATTGTATAGTTGTGAAAGTGGATGCTTGCACCCCATTTGTTGTTTTTTTAAGTGCAATATTATCTTTTTATGCTACACCTCTGTTGTTTACTATAGTATATACTCGTGTTAGGAGGTCTTTACCAGCTTGTATGTTTTGCTATGCAAGCAAAAAAAAAAAGTGGCGTTGAAAAGTATCGGAATGGAGGAAAAGTGGCTTTGCCAACATTCATGGCTCCATTAACATGTCTATAAATATTAGATATAGCATTGTACTTTCCATAAACGTTCTGGAAAGTACCCAGACAGGTTGATGTCATTTGTTTATGACTATTCTTTCTTCTCTAGTTAAAAATGCTTAATGGTATTTTCTATGAACTAACATATATGTTGCTTAAAAATTATGTTTTGGACACTGCAGCCTGTAACATACACACACACACACACACACACACATACATATACATATATATGTGTCCGAAAGTTTGTGGTGAGACCAAAAACAATATAAATCCCCACAGTGCTATTAGAGAAATTATTGTTGCATCATCTGCATATTTCAAGTTGGACTTTGGAAAGAAACCCAAGCAGTAATTTTTCCACAGTTACCCCAGAATTCCAAGCTTGATATGCAAATGAGCACAGAGATACATTGTGTTTTAGATATCACTCTCCCTTAAACCCTCACTGCAGAGTTTCGACCTTTTAGGTCTCTTCAGCATGGCATACCCCTAAACACTGTCTCATACCTAGAAAAGGGATACTGATAGGAGGGGATTAGGGGGCTAGGCCATTGACACAATTGTATAATTTGCCCTGCCCAAAAGCATAAGCACTGATCTGCCTGCCAGTCAAGAATTCCAGCCCACTGAGGGTCCAAGTGACCTTAGCGTAGCATAAACTCATCTAATAATGCGCTCACACACTACACATAAAAGCAGGACACCAGGGAACTAAGTCAGGCTGGTGGGACAATCGGCACTGCCCCTCTGAATTGCGAATGGTTTGGAGGCATAGTGCCAGTTCTGGTCTGGAAGCTGAAGTCTTTTTGATAACACAAAGCTAGGTGCCAGAAAAATTGTGGTGAGACAAAACCCAAAACACAATAAAGCTCCCCCCACAATGCCGACGTCATCCTGATCAGATCAAGGAAGTCTAAACTGTGCGATCCATGGGTGGTTTCTGATCTCCTGTTAAATCACAACCCGTATTTGCTTTTTTGTTTTTTAAAAAAGGTACCTGCAGAAATGCAGGGTGAAATCTGAAACACAATGTCTGTCTGTGCTCATTTTAATGTCAAGCTGTGCCCAAGGAGGACTATATATATATATGTATATATTTATATTTGTATCCACAAAAATGTAAAAAATTCTCTAGAAATTCTCTATAATTCTCCACATCTCACTAATCAACCTTGCTTCCACTCCTTCAACTGTGTCACGTAAAAAGCCAAGTATCTATTGTAAATTCTTTCCCATATATAACATACATCTTACCCTCACTTGTCGCATCCCTTTACCCCACTCCCCCTTGAATGTAAGCTTGTTCGAGCACCTTCTGTCTCTGTACGTTCAACTTGTCTTGTTGCTACAACTTGTTTGTTAGCCCATGTATTGTACACTGCTGTGTAATTTGTTGGCACTTTATAACTAATAATAATAATAATGAATAAATATACTTTGTACAGTTGGACTTATTTCAGTCGCATAAATACAGATAGCAGATAATACCATTAATAGCACATACACATAAATAACCCTGATCCCAATAAATTATGGGCGCAGAGTTCCACTGCTAAACAGACAACAATTAGCTGAAAACGTCTACCATAAATGACAAATTTGCTTCATATTTCCTAGTAATTTGGTTATAACACAATATGTGTTTCCCACCCTTACAATTACAGCCTTACTGTTACTGAATTTTATTTATTTCTTGTGAACTATACAAGAAGCGGTTTCTATTTTGTTTGTTTTTATTTGGCAACTGATTTCCAACAAATATTTTCCCATTGTATATATCACATGCTGTATATAGTTATCTGTTTATTATTTTTTCAAATCTGTGTTTGCTAAAAGGTCCTAATACAAGCCAGTGAAGCATATTAAAACAGCATCAGTTAAAACATTATACAGTGATGTATAGTCATATAACATAATGAGATGTTTTACATGTCCAGGCGCATGTTATGGTTCAAATAGTGTTGCCATAATTTTATTAGAGATGCAGAAAAAAATACTTTTGAGCCACAGTGGTTAAAATAAAACTCTGGAATCTGTATTTGTATATGTCTCTAATTTATCTTTTTATATGGTAGCCCATGATTACTGTTAAACATATTCATAAACACCATAAACAAGTTAAATGCCTCCACTGGCTCCGTAATTACCAGATATAAATATCACTGAAAGTTTATGGGATGTGCTTAAGAGCAGAGTTTGAGGAATATTCCAAACTTCTTCATCCTTGAGACTTTTCTTTCTCTTTTTTAATAACATTTATTCAAGACATGCCATATCATCACGTCTACACCTGGTGTTGTGTTGACAACAAAGTTGAGAAAGAATATACAGTATAGAAGAGCTGTTTGGCTCAGACATTAATAGAGAATTTTTGTCTTGAAGAATAACGCAAAATCACTACGGGAGTGAAGACCGAACGAGCCTGTTTGGAAAGAATATGCTGTCCTAACTCCATATTAGATCTTTATTATTGATATATTGTTTTATTTGACCTTATCATGCTTTCTCTCTACACACAGAAAAATTCTTAGATTAGTGCATACTTTACTTACCTTATTAATGTTTTACAGTTTTTCTTCACAATTTAAAATGTTGGTTATTTCCAAGTATTTTGTTCCAACTTCTTGATTAATAATTGTAATTCCCCTACCTATCATGCTATCTTAGGGCAGAATATGTCTTTCTTACCTCTTAGGTGCTGGGATTGTTCTTAGCTGTCAAAGAGAAATGAATGTTGTTCGTGTCAAAAGCTATTCTTATTCACTTTAAATTCTTTATGGACGTCAGGTTCAATGCCTGAGAAGTTACAGGTCAAGGTCTGCAATGTTTTATGGATTCTGGGTAAATATAAAACTGCACTCAAGGAAAGCATTCCACATTGTTAAGTAGAGACAAACCTGTTTTCAGTCTCTTTAATGGTACTGGGTAGGGCACTTATGTCATGGTGATTCCATATATATTTGCTGTCAAAATATTTCTGTGTCTTTCACCTCTGTGATTTCACATGGGACAGTGTGTTGTGTTCTAGACAGTACACTATGTTTTTTTAAAAATCACGACAGAACTTACCTGTGTTCCAGCTTCGGGACAGACTCTTCACTGAAGCCTGGGTCTTCTCTGTGAGATCATCAACATTGATCATAGTGTCCAATCACATACTTCTCAAAGAGAAGCATTGAGAACACATAGCGTATCTGTGGCAAGCACTGTGATCCGCCAGTCTTCTCCGATGAAGCTATTGACGTGCACACAGAGTGTGCCCAGTGACACTGTAATGAAGATCCATTTTTTTAAAGTTGTTATTTTCTGTTTTTGAAGAATTTTTTTTTTATATATCAGACACAAGTCTTATATTATGCTGAAGTCTTCATTTTCTATTCCATAGCAGCAAATAAACAAGTTTTATTAAAGCTCTTCTCCATCTCACACAGGACAAGTTTGTTGACCGCACATATAGGGAAATACAACAGGAAGAAATCATAGAAAAATGCACATTTATTGAAGTAAAAAAAGAAAATACATATGGCAAGATACTAGAACAGCAGTCCTCGTTTAAGAGCTATATTGGTCCAAGCATGTGAAAGATGAAAAACAAGTTGTGAGTGAACAAAGTATAAAAAGTCCAAAACCTCAGCATAGGACCACTTGCAGCAGCTGTACAAGGGGAGAGACCACCAAAGAAGTCCACCCTAAAGAAAAATTAGAGAAGCCCTGGACGCGTTTCGCACTACTCCGGGTGCTTTCTCAACATGGGCATTCTATAGGATTCCTAAGATTTATAAAGGAAGAGGATGTGCAAAAGGGCTGGTCTATTGAGACTCACACTCTTAATAAACTGATTGAAAACCCCACCTTTTACACCCTTTCAATTACAGAATAATCAGATCACTGTATTTAGAGTTTCCTTAGAGTTAGCTTGAACCAAAACAATATAAGAACTAAACAGGCAGGCAGGAATGACAAGATATAAAGAGAAAGAAGAAGAATTATATATGCCTTATTTCCTGATTAGAAGGAAACAAAAATAATGAAGTCACTCAAACCACAACAAAGTGGGTGAGTGAAAGCTAGATAGTATGTAAGTATCTTGTTTAAATACCTGTTATATTTAGCTGGACCACCACTAAATGTACATATATACACACACACGTGTCTCAAAACTAGAAACAAAGTAAGAAAATGACTAGCCTTATAAGGCTTCTCCACTAACTCATAATGGGACCATAGGGTCATCCAGTAAATTGCTTAAACTAATGGTAGCTTTAGATTGCTTGTTTTAGCCCAGGATTTGCCCTGTCCCCAATCTAGATTAACATAACTATACCAGGGTGAGAGTAAATACCTTATTGGTGGGAGTATCCGAGACCAATAAACACAATATCTAAGGAGTAATATACAGTCCTTACAAAGGTTAATTAGAAAGTGTGTAGGACAGTAAGATAAAAAGCCTCTCTGCCTGGTAAGCTAGCTAGATAGAAACATAGAAACATAGAATGTGACGGCAGATAAGAACCATACGGCCCATCTAGTCTGCCCAATTTTCTAAATACTTTCATTAGTCCCTAGCCTTATCTTATAGTTAGGATAGCCTTATGCCTATCCCACGCATGCTTAAACTCCTTTACTGTGTTAACCTCTACCACTTCAGCTGGAGGGCTATTCCATGCATCCACTACCCTCTCAGTAAAGTAATACTTCCTGATATTATTTTTAAACCTTTGTCCCTCTAATTTAAGACTATGTCCTCTTGTTGTGGTAGTTTTTCTTCTTTTAAATATAGTCTCCTCCTTTACTGTGTTGATTCCCTTTATATATTTAAATGTTTCTATCATATCCCCCCTGTCTCGTCTTTCCTCCAAGCTATACATGTTAAGATCCTTTAACCTTTCCTGGTAAGTTTTATCCCAAAATCCATGAACCAGTTTAGTAGCCCTTCTCTGAACCCTCTCTAAGGTATCAATATCCTTCTGAAGATACGGTCTCCAGTACTGTGTACAATACTCCAAGTGAGGTCTCACCAGTGTTCTGTACAATGGCATGAGCACTTCCCTCTTTCTACTGCTAATACCTCTCCTATACAACCAAGCATTCTGCTAGCATTTCCTGCTGCTCTATTACATTGTCTGCCTACCTTTAAGTCATCAGAAATAATCACCCCTAAATCCCTTTCCTCAGATGTTGAGGTTAGGACTCTATCAAATATTCTGTACTCTGCCCTTGGGTTTTTACGTCCAAGATGCATTATCTTGCACTTATCCACATTAAATGTCAGTTGCCACAATTCTGACCATTTTCCTAGTTTACCTAAATCATTTGTCATTTGGCTTATCCCTCCTGGAACATCAACCCTGTTACATATCTTAGTATCATCAGCAAAAAGACATACCTTACCATCAAGACCTTCTGCAATATCACTAATAAAAATATTAAAGAGAATGGGTCCAAGTACAGATCCCTGAGGTACCCCACTGGTGACAAGTCCAAGCTTTGAATATATTCCATTAACTACAACCCTCTGTTGCCTGTCACTCAGCCACTGCCTTACCCATTCAACAATATTGGAATCCAAACTTAAAGATTGCAGTTTATTGATAAGCCTTCTATGTGCAACAGTGTCAAAAGCCTTACTGAAATCTAGGTAAGCAATGTCTACTGCACCACCCTGATCTATAATTTTAGTTACCCAATCAAAAATCAATAAGATTAGTTTGGCATGATCTCCCTGAAGTAAACCCATGTTGTCTCTGATCTTGAAATCCATGTGTTTTTAGATGTTCATCAATCCTATCCTTTAATAGATAGTTAGTAGAGACAGAATAAAAAGAGTGAGAGAATAATTAAATCAATGAAAATGCTGCAAGGACACAGGCATGGTAGGGATGCCTTCAGATGCCACTAGTCGGCCTTTGAGTTTGGACCAGAAATCCAAGAGCAGCCTGTCTAATCTTTCCAGGAAAAGAGAGCATGTGGATCGGGATTCGGGCAGGCACATGGCATGCGCCATTTTGGGAGGGACGAGATCTCTGTAGCTTGACTGCAGATGCTGATAGGCGCCCACCGTAGCCCCAGATATGTATGCCTTGATATCCTGGGACCTGCAAGAGGTATTTGGTGGTGGGATCGGCCACATCCCCTTCACTAGCTGTTAGTAGCCCGCGGGTCTGATCCGCTTCAGATCCGCCAAGCATGACTGGACCAGCCACTGGTCGCACTCCACTAAAGCCCACAAGATTATATCTCCGGCTCACACTGGTAAGAATCGTCGAATCCGAGCAGCAAGGCTCCAAAAGCAGCTCATTAGTTAGCTTTTGCCTCAGGGCTCTCTTGATATACATCTTATCCTCATGGAGGTCAGCCTCAGCCCCCTGATTTTTTATCATGTTTTTGGTGTATTTATGGATCATTTTTGGATTTTCTAATAAAGTTTGTTGATTTTTTACATAGTGTGTAGTAAATTGTGTTGTATGTATTTAGCCCTGAAGGAAAACTTGGTATTTATAGTGAGCACCTGTCTTAATTATAGTATTTTTTTGATTTATTTTGAGTTCCTTCCATTATATTAACTGTTACTCTCTAATTAATTAGCCAGTTCCCGAACTTGGCAACATTTAGCTCAGATTCTCATCTCTATCTTCCCCAGTGCTTCTGGCATCTTGCTCTCTTCACTCCATCGCCCCCTAGTGGTAAATGCGTTTTTGTGTGTACAGATTACTCTTACACTGATTAGATTTGTTATGCATTTCCTCCGTTCTTTTCACTAGTTTAAATGAAACCAGCTCAGAGGATTGCACTCACACTCACAGGGACACACTGCCAGGGCCAGATTAAGAGCCCAGTGGGCCTGGTGCTGACAATTCTGGCGGGCCTAATTACAGAATCATATCGACCAAAAACAGTAAAACACTCATAAGCATCATGTATCTGATGGAGATGGTGCTGGAGAGAAAGAAAACAGCAGCTATAAGAAAACATATACCCTAGGCTAATCTCTCTCTAATTTATGTTTTCAGCTTTCAAGTAAATCCATAACCTCTAACAGCAACGTCCAATCAAGCAGGAAGTCAATGGGCACGGTAAAAGGGTTTGCCACTGACACAAATCACGTAACCTGCCAAAACGGGCAAACATGCCCAAAAAGAGGACATTTCTGCTCAAAGAATTAGAAGGCCAGCCTGAGATGAATGCATGTCAGGCTGCCTGCCAATCATGCAGCCTGAGCTTGGCATAAATGCATCTAATGATGCGCTCACTCAGCGCTTTCTAAGGACTGTCCCCTAGCACTCGCTGGTCCACTTGTCTCCTTACCAGCAGGCAGAAGATCCTGGTATATGGTCTGGGAAAGAGTAAAGCTATATGTAGTGAGTGTAGAAGAAAGGGAACATGCCACAGTGTTAGAGACCAAAGTCAGCATTACCTTAAAGGATCACTATAGGGTCAGGAACACAAACATGAATTCATGACCCTATAGTATTAACACCACCATCTAGCCCCCCTGGACCCCTCATGCCTCCATAAATATAGCAAAATCTATATTCAAGCCTGAAGCTGTAACTCGGCATGCTGTTAGACTCATAAAAACAAGCAGTCTGCTGACATCATTAGAAGTGGTGGCCTGATCCAATCACAGTGCTTCCCCATAGGATTGGCTGAGACTGACAAAGAGGCAGATCAGGGTCAGAGCCAGTATGATTCAAACACAGCCCTGGCCAATCAGCATCTCCTTATATAGATGAATTTCATTAATGAATCTCTATGAGGAAAGTTCAGTGTCTGCATGCAGAGGGAGGAGACACTGAATGTTTGGATGCATTTTAGGCAGCCATGACCCAGGAAGGATCTCTAACAGTCATCTAAGGAGTGGCCAGTGAAGTTATCACTAGGATGTAATGTAAAGACTGCATTTTCTCTGAAAAGACAGTGTTTACAGCAAAAAGCCTGACGGTAATGATTCTACTCACCAGAACAAATTCAATAAGCTGTAGTTGTTCTGGTGACTATAGTGTCCCTTTAACTATATTCATTGTCAGACAGTCCACACAAGTTTTGTTCCCATACATCCCACTTAAGTTTCCATACTTAAGTAAGAGTATGTGAAAAGTAGTTAGAGTTGCCACCTTTCTTGGAAAAACATACCGGCCTTACTAATTTGCATAATTAAATATGTATGGGTGACATCACATGATGTAAATCACAAGGAGTGATATAAGAGAAAATGCTGTAAAATCACCAAAAATCTACTTAGTTTGATTCTGCTGTATAGATGGATTCCTCCCAGTGCCCCCATGTCTCCCAGTGCCCTCATGACTCAGTGCCCCCATGTGTCGATTACTCCAGGTCTCAGTGTTCCTATGTATCAGTGTCTCAGTGACCCATGTCTCCCAGTGTCCCTTAGTGTCTGCCATAATGTCTCTTAGTGTCTCAGTGTCTGCCATAATGTCTCCCAGTGTCCCTTAGTGTCTGCCATAACGTCTCCCAGTGTCCCTTATTGTCTGCCATAATGTCTCCCAGTGTCCCTTAGTGTCTCAATGTCTGCCATAAATGTCTCCCAGTGTCCCTTAGTGTCTCAGTATATGTCTCCTTGCAGCCTTTCCCCCCATCCCTTACTTCCCTGAGCTGTAGGCTGTCTCTGCAGGGTGGGAGTTGCTGTCTGGACTCTCTGTAACTGCACCCCTGCAGAGCAGTGAGTATAGATAGGCAGGGACGGATATGCTGGAACTTCCTATCCCTGCCTGTCTCCACACACAGCGACCCCTACTGGCCAGTGCTGGTATTGCAGAGTAATCTCTTGTTTATACTGATAAAAAATACCAGCATTTGTATTGCCAGTATAACTGCAATATTGGCACCGCCAGGCAGCCCCAAATACTGGCTGTGCCAATAAAATAAAAGCCAGATGGAATCCCTAAGAGTAGTGTGAAAAAAAATAATAATTTTTTTTTTTTTTTTTTTAAATCAATGGGCCTATTCCATGGGCCTGGGCCTGGAGCTGCAGCTCCATCAGCCCCTATGTTAATCCGGCCCTGCACACTGCACTCACACTGACACACTCACAGAAACACACTGAAACACTGCACTGACACACTCACAGAGACACACTGCGTTCACACTGACACATTCACAGAGACACACTGCGTTCACACTAACACACTCACAGAAACACACTGAAACACTGCACTGACACACTCACAGAGACACACTGCGTTCACACTGACACACTCACAGAAACACACTGCGCTCACACTGACACACTCACAGAAGCACTGCACTGACACACTCACAGAAACACACTGAAACACTGCACTGACACACTCACAGAGACACACTGCGTTCACACTGACACATTCACAGAGACACACTGCGTTCACACTAACACACTCACAGAAACACACTGAAACACTGCACTGACACACTCACAGAGACACACTGCGTTCACACTGACACACTCACAGAAATACACTGCATTCACACTGACAAACTCACAGGGACACACTGCACTCACAATGACACACTGCACATACACTAATATACTGACAGGGACACACTATACCCACACATTGACACCCTCACAGGTAAACTGCCCTTAGGAGCCTAGAGAGAGGGGGGGAATGAGACACCTGGATGAGCTCGGGGGAGAATGAGACATATGGAGGGGCTGGGGAGACACAAAGAGACATAGAGGGGCTGGGGGAGAAAGAAACAAAGTGCTGGAGGAAGAGACACACAGATGGGCTGGAAAGGGGAGAAAGAGGCACACAAAAGGGGCTGTGGAGAAAAAGAGACACGGAGGGGCTGGGGAAGGAGCAAAATAGCAGACATCCCAATCCAACATTTTGCATGCGGCTCCCTCACACCTGCAGAGCATGTTTAATATCCCGGAAATCACACACACAATCTGACATACAATGTATATAAGATAGTGTGTGTTGGTTTCAAGGATATTATACATGATTTGTGCCCCCCTTCCATCATACTAAGCAGGGGCTGGTGGGGTGCTGGTACTTTAAGAGCGCACTATCAGCCGGCAGGGAGGAAGCAATATCAGCCTGTCACTTTCTCCCTGCTTCACAGAGAGCCTTACAGGAGGACTGGAGGGAGGAGGCAGCATGGAGGCAGCAGAAGAGAGGCTGGAGTGAGCTGCTACTGCATGCTTACTCTCAGCCAGGACCAGAGCATCAAGCAAGCCATCCTCCAGGATTCAAAGGTAAGCTAACAGGAGTGTCCCTGTATCTCTTTCTCCTCATCTGAATTTCATTCAATTCGCCTTTTCAAACCCATCTCTGCTAACATTGTTGTTATCTATCGTACCGTTGGTTCCCCTCTCCTCTTCCTTGAGCACTTTGCTTGCTTGGCTTCCCTACTTCCTCTCCTCTAATATTCCATCCCTAATTCTTGGCGACTTCAACATTCCCATTAACCTACCCTTGTCCTCAGTAGCCTCAAAACTGCTTTCAATTACTTGGGCTATGTACCCCACCCATGTAGCTGGCAATACCCTTGATCTTATTTTCTCTCATGGATGTACAGTCTCTAATCTCTGCAACACTTCATTTCCTCTCTCAGATCACCACCTCTTATCATTTGCTCTCAATAATACCCTACCCCATCACCCTCAACCTAACCCCCTACAACTAATAAGAAATGTAAATTATATTGACCTCCAGCAGCTATCAGCTAATATTGATTCCCAACTTCTATCCATCCCTACTTTCTTCTGTCCCTCACTGGCTATCTCCTCATATAACACTACCCTCACCTCTGCCCTGGACGATGCAGCCACGCTTCAAACATGCACCTTGAGGAGAACACGCCCCCAACACAGCACACTAAATTAATACGCTACCTGCAGAGATGTTCCCGTTCTGAAGAACGCTTCTGGAGGAAGTCACTCACCCAGTCTTACCTCCTCCACTACAAATTCGTGTTGCGTTCATACAGCACAGCCCTTGCCCTTGCCAAGCAGCAATACTTTTCCTCCCTCATTAGTTCATGCTCCCGCAATCACAGGTGTCTTTTTAATACCTTTAACTCCCTTCTTTGGCCACCCCCCAAACTAACCTTATAGCCGATAGCTTTGTATGGTACTTTACTGACAAGATTGAACAGCTAAGGAAAGAGTTCTCACCAGCCTGTCCCTCTCTTTCTCAACCACACCTAGGTCATGCCTTCACTACCCTTTAGACTTTCTCCCAGGCTACTGAACAAGAGGTGGCTGTGCTTCTCCTTTCCTCTCGACCCACCACTTGCCCGCTTGATCCCGTCCCATCTCACCTTATCAGATCTATTTCCTCTTGTCTTGTGCCTTCCTTAACACACATCTTCAACTGCTCTCTCTCTTCTGGTGTTGTCCCTGCTGCCCTTAAACATGCGACTGTACCCATCTTAAAAAAAACATCTCTTGACCCGTCCTCCCTTTCTAACTTTCATCCCATATCCCTGCTCCCTTTTTCCTCCTTGACCGTCTTCAGTCTGGCTTCTGCCCCACCTCCACTTTACTGAGACTGCTCTTATTAAAGTTACTAACGACCTAATCGCAGCTAAATCCAAAGGGCTCTACTCTATACTAATTCTTCTTGACTTCTCTGCTGCCTTTGACACTGTTTGACCATGTTGTCTTTCTCCAAACTCTTTAATCACTCGGTCTCTGTGCCACTGTTACCAAATCCTGTAGATTCCACCTTAAAAACATAGGCTGCATCTGCCCCTTTCTTACACAAGATGCTCGCACCCGTATAGCCAACTCACGCTTGCAGGACTTCTCGCGGGTGGCTCCTTTCCTTTGGAATAGCCTGCCTACGACCATCAATCTCTCCCCTACTCTTCAATCATTCAAAAAGTGCCTCAAAACCCATCTCTTTAGGAAAGCTTATGGCCTCCAAGAGTAACTTCTACCTCACATACCTGTCCCTTGCTCTCTCCAAAAGGGCAGCACTCTATTCTCTCCTCCAGCTCTTCTTCACTCCACCTTGTTTGATTGCTACTTCCTGTCCTGTTGGGTTTAACCCCCCTCCTCCTGTAGACTGTAAGCTCGTTTGAGCATCATAGGCCCCCGGGCAAAGCAGTGCACTGGGGTCCCTACCTACACAACAATTTACAGGAATAAAATTGTAAATTATCGACAGACAGACTGCTGAGTACAGACACAGACAGACTGCTGAGTACCTACACACAGACTGTTGAATAAACACAATCAGACTGTTAAATACACATACAGACTGCTGAGTATACACACAGACTGCTGAGTAAAGACACATCGACAGACTCCTGAATGCTAAATACACACACAGACTGCTAAATACACACACACACACACACAGAGACTGCTGAATACACATAAATACACACACACAGAGTCTGCTGAATACACACAGACTGCTGGATAGATACACACAGTCTGCTGAATGCACACAGACTACTGGATACACACACATACCGCTGGATACACACACACACAGACTGCTAAATACACACGCACTTCTGAATACACACACAGACTGCTAAATACACACACACAGACTTCAGTCGGGGGTGCAGTGTATGTGTGTGAGGCGTGCTGTGTGTATTTGTAAGTGGTGCTGTGTGTGAGGGGTGCATAGTGTGTTTGTAAGGGATGCAGTGTGTGAGGGGTGCTGAGTGTGTGTGTCTCTGTGTGTGTGTGTGAGGGGAGCAGAGTGTGGGTGTGTGTGTGAGGAGTGCAGAGTGTGTGGAGTGGTGCTGTGTGTGTGTGTAGCACTGAGCCTCCTTTAATGATGTCGGTTGAGGCTGGATACTAATCCTGCCATCCATTCATTGGCTGACATTGCTCAGCTGACAGAATATACACAGGATTCACATTAGCCAGCCTGGAATTTGTTATATTATGAAGTGTTTTATACTGATACACTGCACATATAGGCTCCTTGCACCATGACCTATTCAAAGCAAAATGGTCATAATTCTGATAAACAGCCACTAGAGGAGGACTTAACCCTGCAAGGTAATTATTGCAGGGTGGTGGGAGTTGGCACCCAGACCACTCCAATGGGCAGAAGTGGTCTGGGTGCCTGGAGTGTCCCTTTAATAGTAAGTAGATACATGCTGGGTGTGTCTGTGGTGTCCTTGCTCTGCTTGCCATGCTAGGAGACTGTCTGTTTAACTGTTGCTGGTCTTTCCCATTTGGTCTGTTGCTGTTTGAACTGATTCAAATGGAACAGAAGGGACAGGTGAACACAGGCCGTCAGATAACAGAGTGTCCCAGTACCTGGCTCCCTAACATCACTCAGCATTGTAGAAGGTCTTATTGGAGCTAAAGCAGCTCTTTACTCACACTGCAAACCACCATTTTAAAACCACATCTTAATATAGCGACTGGCTAGCAAACACTGATAAGCTGCCGTATGGTTAACCCTCGCACAATGCTAAGATTTTGTTTTACTATTTGCTAGCCATGTAACTGAGCACCTGTACTCCAACCAAGTACCTCTGCCCAATCCGCTTTCTAGCCGTTGGGGAGGAAGCCTGGAATGTTTCAGCCCCAGTTGCCAAAGCTTGACTGAAGTCTCTCCAGAACACTTTCACCCGACCTTCCAGGCAGGTATTGTCCACTGCCTATTCCTCTGCAGCTCTACTTATAGTGATTGCTCATGTCTTTACAAAGACACTTGCGGCTCTCAGGCCTAGCTCTCTTGATTGCCCCAGGGCTAGAGGGATCATGCAGCCAGCCTAAAGGTTTGAATACTCTGTTACTGGAATCCCTTAAAATCCAAACACAACACACAGTTCCAAAAGAAACTAACATACAAAACTATTTTTGGGGGACAAGGACTAGCCTTTGGGGACTAGTCCTTAAACATGTGGTGATAAACATTTAAAATACAAATACATAAAACATTAGCAAATTAGCAATTCAAATTAATACATGAACTATATAATACAAATACTGGATACTGTATCTCCAGAAGGATATTGATACCTTAGAGAGAGTTCAGAGACGGGCTACTAAACTGGTTCATGGATTGCAGAATAAAACTTACCAGGAAAGGTTAAAGGATCTTAACATGTATAGCTTGGAGGAAAGACGAGACAGGGGGGATATGATAGAAACATTTAAATACATAAAGGGAATCAACACAGTAAAAGAGGAGACTA
Source organism: Pelobates cultripes (assembly GCA_933207985.1). Classification (NCBI taxonomy): domain Eukaryota; kingdom Metazoa; phylum Chordata; class Amphibia; order Anura; family Pelobatidae; genus Pelobates; species Pelobates cultripes. The sequence goes on from OW240912.1 coordinate 73,056,634, forward strand.
TATTTAAAAGAAGAAAAACTATCACAACAAGAGGACATAAAAGAGGCAAAGGTTTAAAAATAATATCAGGAAGTATGCGATCGCAGGGGTCGCTGCTGCGACTGGGCCCGGCCCACCAGGGGGCCTGGCCACCCTGCGACCCGGGTATGTACGCCAGTTCCAGGAGCTGGCCACCTCAGGGCCCCCCGGGGCTGGCAGTGGTGTCACCTGGCAGGCACGCGTGCACGCGAGGGAGCATTCTTCCCCTGAGCACTCTCTGCCTAGCTCTCTCACGCGCACCGCAGTGATGCCGGAGCCGGAATATGACATCACTTCGGCTCCGGCATCAGTAAGCGGCATGCGAGTAAGCTGAACAGGAGGATCAGTGCTAACTCGCAGCATGCAGTGACCAGACGCCCAGCAGCCCCACTGGACCCCAGGGAAATCTGAGGGGCAGCACTCCCAAAGATAGGGAGGCTGGGGGCTTAAATTAAAAAAAAAAGTGAGTGTGTATGTGTGTTACTGTGTGTGTGTGTCTGTTACTTAGTGTGTTAGTGGTGTGTTTGTGTGTGTCTGTTATTGAGTGTGTGTCTGCTAGTGAGTGTCAGTGAGTGTGTTAGTTTGTGTGTCAGTGAGTGTGTGTGTATCTGTTACTGAGTGTGTCTGTTAGTGTGTGTCTGTTAGTGAGTCTGTTTGGTGTCTGTTAGTGAGTGTGTGTTTGTCAGTGAGAGTATATGTTTTATAAGTGAGTGTGTGTGTGTGTATGTGTGTCTGCCTGTCAGTGAGTGTGTATGTATGTCTGTCACTGAGTGTGTGTCTGTCAGTAAATGTGTGTGTCTGTTAGCTAGTGTGTTTGCGTCTGTTCGCGAGAGTGTGTGTGTGGTTAGCACCCCTTCAGCACTTACCTTTCTCCAGCGCTGGGCTCCCTTGGCGCTGGGGATCTCTCCGCTCCATTCCCACCTCTCAGCTACGAATGCGCATGCATGACAAGAGCCGCACGCGCATTCAAACCGCCCATAGGAAAGCATTACTCAATGCTTTCCTATGGATGTTCAGCGTCTTCACACTGTGATTTTCACAGTGAGAATTGCGGAAGCTCCTCTAGCGGCTGTCAGTGAGACAGCTACTAGAGGCTGGATTAACCCTCAGTGAAACATAGCAGTTTCTCTGAAACTGCTATGTTTTCAGCTGCAGGGTTAAAACTAGAGGGACCTAGCAACCAGACCACTTCATTGAGCTGACGTGATCTGAATGCCTATTGTGGTCCTTTAAGCCTTTAAGTGTATGTGTATCTGCATGCTCTGGCGTACATACAGCGGTCGCAGGGGTCACAGCCATGTGTTGCCAGAGTAAGCGCGGGGGGGAGCCATGGATTAATTTTCGCACCGGGATCGTGTGTACGCCACTAGGGTAGTGGATGCATTGAATAGCCTTCCAGCTGAAGTGGGAGAGGTTAACACAGTAAAGGAGTTTAAGCATGCGTGGGATAGGCATAAGGCTATCCTAACTATAAGATAAGGCCAGGGACTAATGAAAGTATTTAGAAAATTGGGCAGACCAGGTGGGCCAAATGGTTCTTATCTGCCGTCACATTCTATGTTTCTATGTTTCAAATAACATTTCTAATAAAATACGATAAAAAGCAATAATATATACATTTAACAACTTATTTTGTTGCCCTCATTTGCATACAAGTCGTATGCAAATGATTAGTCAGTCAGCAGAGGGCGCAGCAGAGTTATCAAAGTAACAATGTATAGTTTCTAACTTGATTGCTGTTGTCACACACCTCTTTCAGGGACTCCTGGTACCAGGTCCATAGTCTATGGGTAAGAGGCTGGCCTTTAAGCCTCTCCAAAGGGAGTTGACATGGGAACTTCTGTTACAGTTTGCGAACGTGCATCCTGCTGGATGCATTTGGTCCCAAATTCTTTCAAATCAGAGCTTTATGGAAAATCACTGATTTTAATTCGGACCCTGAATGCATCCGGCCAATAGGTGCATATTTGGTCAGGTTGGCTGAATTTCTGCCAAAATTTGGCTTTAGTAAATAAAAGAATTGGCATTGCACTGTTATTAATCACACTGATGGGAGATTTATATTCTCCAACTCCAGTGAGCTATACATATCTCCTCCTGATTGCAGCACCAAAAATGATTGCAACATATCACTGAGCTGGGGGTCCGATTCACCCCCTCCCTAAGGACATCTTGCTTATCATCAACAGTAAAAGCCTATATGATCAGTTGGTTATCTCATACATGCTATCTCGGCACTCAGCTGAATTTTTCATTTTATTTTACATTGTTTTTATAATTCAATACACAGAACTGTTGGCATTTTCTTCGGTGAAGCTTTTAGAATTGAACTACTTTGAAGCATTACCTCTTTCAATGGTTCAGACCATTGAACCATTGGCACAGAAGCTGTACTCTCAAGCCGCATTTAAATACAAACATTAATCACTGTTTAAACAGTGTGTGCATCAGGAACAATTCAACCATTAAAATAACAAAAGTCATTTGCCAAGTAACTTAGACTTATGGTTATGGAGATGTTTTAGAAACTCTTGAAAATCCCACCTTGGAGATTTCCAACTGATTTGTAAACATGAATAATAACTGTCCAAGTCGATGATGGATACAAGTCCCTACCTATGATTAAGTGCTCATGGCAAGCACAAAACAAGTAAGGACATTCATTAGGTATGTCTGCTTGGGAATTTGAACACTTAATTTTAAGCACAGTTTTATGAATTCAGTGGCCATTGGCTACGTAGGTTTATTTTTTATGCTATCTTGGAATAAAAGCTAAGCTTTATTTTGGAATAAAAGTCTAGTCCTGGAGGTTTGGTACTGGAAGTTTATTGGCTGCATTATCTATGGGACACCTGCCAAGGTGGATAAACTGGATCTTGGAGTGTGGATGTGGCACGTAAGGAAAGGTGTACACCCACAAAGGACATTAGACAAGTGAGCTTGCTTTGTTTTTGATATTTCTGAACAAATCACTATAAGTCATTGGAGCATTTATTACAGAGCACTGTCAGGGCTCAGCTAGAATTGGTAAGGGAAGGATTCTAGGTGGGCAAAGTTCATCTTCATTCTGATGAAATGTATGCACACGATCATTAGGGCTATGCCAATCTCCATTGGTGAGAATGACTTGGAATCTGATATCATACTTTTGTAGTGTTTTCTGATTGCAATCAAAAAGAACATTAGGACACAATAACAATAAAACACAAGTATATATGACATAGGATCATAATATGAGAGCATATCTGCAAATTGTAAATGTATCATCTAGTAAATTGGCAAGCGGAGGGCCCTGACCTGCCAATAGCAGAGTTATGAAACTTGAAATATGTGATGGACTGACAAGAGGCATTTTCCAATTATTAAAATGATTGCAGATACGCACTTATGTGATATGAGTTGCCATACAAAGACAGAATTGTTTGCAGTGGGATCTTTGTTCTCCAAAATTTATAGATAATGCACTTTGTATATTCCTGCTCTTCCAAGCTTCACCTAAGTGTTATTGTTGCTTTTAGACATTAGACAGGGTTGGATCTGATTTAGAGGGACCCTATAGTCACCAAAACAACTTAAGCTTAATGAAGCAGTTTTGGTTTATATATCACGTCATTGCAGTCTTACTGCTCAATTCTCTGTCATTTAGGAATCAAATCAGTATTGTTTCTGTTTATGTAGCCGTAGCCACAATTTCCTTGGTTGTGATTCACACATCCTGTATGAAAAAAATGGTTGCATTTTGAATAAAATGTTAACTTATTTTAGAAGTCCTGCTCTGTAAATTGAACATACAGGAAGCTCATGCAAGGTCTAGAAAACTATTAACAGTGCAGGAAATACATTCTGAATTAAACATACTGTGCAATAAAGGAAGTATAAACAATAGATCCCACTTTACAGGAAGTATTTAGGAAGGCTGTGCATAATGAAAATACAATGACCATTTCAAAACACCAGAATAGTCATGGAATAACCCACTAATGCTTACTTTTTAAGCACACACAGAAATATTATAAACAATTGTTTTTATTTACTCATACAGCTCCGGTTTTGATCATGGTGTCTAGGTGGACTTATATTTTGCTTATGTAGTTGTTGCACAGATCAATAAAGGCAAGTGTGTTTGTGTGTCCAGGGTCTTTATGCATTAGAAATTGTCGGCATTGAGCCAGAGGTCTGGGCAAGAACACAGATAAAAATCAAATAAACTTACCTCTCTCTGTGCCATACCTACCCATACCTCGGGGAAAAATAGGAGATAGTCTGAGATTTTGGAATATTCCTTTGTTCTCGTTAGCAACATTTTTTACATCAACCTTAGATTATACTAATTCCCACTCTGATACGATTCCATTATAGAGGCCTCCTGGTTTTGTCTCCTGAGGCAAATTTGGTGACTGATCGCAAAGGGAGTTATTTTCAACCTGGTGCAGCACATCAAAGTCCTCTTTACCATAGAAATGGCACTCTTTAAGGAAGATCTCAGCATCCAGACTGGATAAGTCAGAGCCATAGAGAAGGACATTTTGGAGGAACACAACAAGCAGGACACATCTCATGCACAATTGGCAGATATACACAAGCTATACAATGTCTTAGTCCTGAAATTGGATTGCACTGGATGATAATTAAAGCAGGAGGCTTCAATGTTTAGCAGACAGAAGATCAGAGAGCATTCTCCCAAGTTTTTTAAAGATAATTTTCTGCTGAAGTGCTTTATAGGCTGACAAATGGACCGTTTCTGGATGGCCTACAGTATATTGACTACCCATGTCCACGCAAGCAGCACAGTGAGTTCCACAGGATATTTTTCTGTGATTCCAGACCTGTAGGAATTAGGTGTTGTTTATGGAGGCAGTAAGGGATCATGCAACTCTTCCAGGAATCACTTCACATCATGTTAGCCCCAGGGCCGGATTAACATAGGGGCTGATGGAGCTGCAGCTCCAGGCCCAGGCCCATGGAATAGGCCCATTGATTTAAAAAAAAAAAAAAAAAAAAAATTCTTTTTTTCACACACTACTCTTAGGGATTCCACCTGGCCTTTATTTTATTGGCACAGCCAGTATTTGAGGCTGCCTGGCTGGTGCCAATAGTACAGTGATACTGGCAATACAAATGCTGGTATTTTTCTCAGTATAAACAAGAGATTACTATGCAATACCAGCACTGGCCAGTAGGGGTCACTGTGTGTGGGAGACAGGCAGGGATAGGAAGTTCCAGCATATCCCTCCCTGCCTATCTATACTCACTGATCTGCAGGGGTGCAGCTACAGAGAGTCCAGACAGCAACTCCCACCCTGCAGAGACAGCCTACAGCTCAGGGAAGTAAGGGATGGGGGAAAGGCTGCAAGGAGACATGGGGACACTGAGACACTAAGGGACACTGGGAGACATTATGGCAGACACTGAGACACTAAGGGACATTGGGAGACATTATGGCAGACACTGAGACACTAAGGGACATTGGGAAACATTATGGCAGACACTGAGACACTAAGGGACATTGGGAGACATTATGGCAGACACTGAGACACTAAGGGACACTGGGAGACATTATGGCAGACACTGAGACACTAAGGGACATTGGGAAACATTATGGCAGACAATGAGACACTAAGGGACATTGGGAGACATTATGGCAGACACTGAGACACTAAGGGACACTGGGAGACATTATGGCAGACACTGAGACACTAAGGGACATTGGGAGACATTATGGCAGACACTGAGACACTAAGGGACATTGGGAGATATTATGACACAGACACATGGGGACACAGTGCCCCTGGTGTCTCAGTGTCCCCATGTCTCCCAGTGCCCCCATGTCTCAATGTCCCCAGCCAGTGTCTCTAGTGTCTGTGTCCCTGGTGTCTGTGTCCCCATGTCTTCAAGTGTCCCCTATTCTCCCATTGTCCCCATGTGTCCCAGCCAGAGTCCCCTAGTCTCCCAGTGTCACTGGTGTCTCCGTGTCCCTAGGTCTCCCCGTGTCCCCAGGTCTCCCCGTTTTCCTAGTGTCCTAGTGACATGGGGACCCTGGGATACATGGGGACACAGGGAGACATGGGGCATTGAGACACTGATACATAGGATCACTGGGAGACCTGGGGACACGACACTAGGGGACACTGGGAGACATGGGGCACTGAGACACTGATACATAGGAACACTGAGGCCTGGAGTAATCGACACATGGGGGCACTGAGTCATGAGGGCACTGGGAGACATGGGGCACTGGGAGGAATCCATCTATACAGCAGAATCAAACTAAGTAGTTTTTTGGTGATTTTACAGCATTTTCTCTTATGTCACTCCTTGTGATTTACATCATGTGATGTCACCCATACATATTTAATTATGCAAATTAGCAAGGCCGGTATGTTTTTCCAAGAAAGGTGGCAACCCTAACTACTTTTCACATACTCTTACTTAAGTATGGAAACTTAAGTGGGATGTATGGGAACAAAACTTGTGTGGACTGGCTAACAATGAATATAGTTAAAGGGACACCATAGTCACCAGAACAACTACAGCTTATTGAATTTGTTCTGGTGAGTAGAATCATAGAATCATTACCGTCAGGGTTTTTGCTGTAAACACTGTCTTTTCAGAGAAAATGCAGTCTTTACATTACATCCTAGTGATAACTTCACTGGCCACTCTTTAGATGACTGTTAGAGATCCTTCCTGGGTCATGGCTGCCTAAAATGCATCCAAACATTCAGTGTCTCCTCCAGGGCCAGACTGGGAGAAAAATTCGTCCCGGGCATTTTTTTAATACAGCGGCCCACTAAGAAGGGGGCGGGGCAGAGGAGGTGTGTTTTGTCATCACTCATGACAAACACGCCCCCTCTCAAAGTGAGCATGTTGGTTCAATGCTCTTCCAGGGCAGACCATGCACAGAGCTCTGCTGAAGAGCTCTAGCATGAGAAAAAAGTCCTGTATTTGTTCTGCACAGTGCAAGCAAATTTAATAACATGCTTGCACTGTGTTTCCTTGCAACTTGTCTATGGTGTCTCTATAAATGGATACCAGGAGACAAAAGGCCAGGAAAGAGTATTGTGCATGTGTTTGGAGCCTGCTTGTGGTATTGCGTGTGTGTAGAGTGAGCTGGTCGTGGTGTGGTATTGTGTAATAAGGTCGGTTTTAGTCGTGTTGTGTTTGTGGTGTAATGTGATGCATATGTGGCTCAGGGACCCCCTCGCGCCCGGCTCTGGAAAGGGGTTAAAACTTACCTTTTTCCAGCGCCGGGCGGGGAGCGCTCCTCCTCCGATCCGCCCCGTCGGCTGAATGCACACGCGCGGCAAGAGCTGCGCACGCATTCAGCCGGTCGCATAGGAAAGCATTTATAGTTTCGCTGAAACGGCTATGTTTATAAAACAATGGGTTAACCCTAGGAGGACCTGGCACCAAGACCACTTCATTAAGCTGAAGTGGTCTGGGTGGCTAGAGTGGTCCTTTAAGAGTGGAGTGTGTGTGTGTGTATATAAATATATATATTTGGAAGTATTGTGTATGTGTGTGGTGCAGTGTGTTGGGGGGTTCTGTGTGTATGTGAGGGGTGCAGTATGTGTGTGTGTGTGTGTGTGAGAGTGCCGTGTGTGAGTGATGGGTGTGTGAGTGATGGGTGTGAGAGTGCCGTGTGTGAGTGATGGGTGTGAGAGTGCCGTGTGAGAGTGCGTGTGAGAGAGTGATGTGTGTGTGTGAGAGTGCTGTGAGAGAGTGCTGTGAGTGTGATGGGTGTGAGAGAGTGCTGTGTGTGTGTGAGAGTGCTCTGTGAGAGTGCTGTGAGTGTGATGGGTGTGAGAGTGCTGTGTGTGAGAGTGCTGTGTGTGATGGGTGTGAGAGTGCTGTGTGAGAGAGTGCTGTGTGTGATGGGTGTGAGAGTGTTGTGTGAGAGAGAGTGCTGTGTGTGATGGGTGTGAGGGTGCTGTGTGAGAGTGCTGTGTGTGATGGGTGTGAGAGGTGCTGGGTGTGATGGTGCTGTGTGAGAGTGCTGTGTGTGATGGGTGTGAGGTGCTGTGTGTGATGGGTGTGAGTGCTGTATAAATGTTATTGCTTGTGTGTAGGGGGTAAATAAAAAAATAAAAAACAGTCCCCCCTTACCTTTAGCCTGGGAGGGGGGGACCGGCACGCTGGGACTGGGAGGCTGGCACCTGGAAGGGCTGGATTCCCTGGTGGCCCTCGTGGGTGAGTGAACTCTAGCCCGCATAGCCTGTGAGGCTAGAGTTCACTCTCGCGAGATCCGGTTGTTGCCATGGCAACGCGCCAGATCTCGCGAGAGGAACCCGGCGGAGCTGCAAGTTAGAGACAGTGCCGGCGTTAGGAGAGTGCCGGCCCTGCATAGACCGGCAGGGGAGATCCTGGGACCTCCCCTGCCGGCCTCGGTCCATGGCCACCGCGGCCCACCGGGCATTTGCCCGGTGTGCCCGATGGCCAGTCCGGGCCTGGTCTCCTCCCTCTGCATGCAGACACTGAACTTTCCTCATAGAGATTCATTAAATTCATCTAAATAAGGAGATGCTGATTGGCCAGAGCTGTGTTTGAATCATGCTGGCTCTGACCCTGATCTGCCTCTTTGTCAGTCTCAGCCAATCCTATGAGGAAGCACTGTGATTGGATCAGGCCACCACTTCTAATGATGTCAGCAGACTGCTTGTTTTTATGAGTATAACAGCATGCAGAGTTACAGCTTCAGGCTTGAATATAGTAAGATTTTGCTATATTTATGGAGGCATGAGGGGCCCAGGGGGGCTAGATGGTGGTGTTAACACTATAGGGTCATGAATTCATGTTTGTGTTCCTGACCCTATAGTGATCCTTTAACCCCTTAAGGACACATGACATGTGTAACATGTCAAGATTCCATTTTATTCCAGAAGTTTGGTCCTTAAGGGGTTAAAGTAATGCTGACTTTGGTCTCTCCAACACTGTGGCATGTTCCCTTTCTTCTACACTCACTACATACAGCTTTTCTCTGTCCCAGACCATATACCAGGAGCTTCTGCCTGCTAGTAAGAAGGTAAGGAGACAAGTGGACCAGCGAGTGCTAGGGGACCGTCCTTAGAAAGCGTTGAGTGAGCGCATCATTAGATGCATTTATGCCAAGCTCAGGGTGCTGTCTGCATAGTATGCCCTTAGTTGGCCAGCTGCATGATTGGCAGGCAGCCTGACATGCATTCATGCCAGGCTGGCCTTCTAATTCTCTGAGCAGACAGGTCTTCTTTTTGGGCATGTTCGCCCCTTTTAGCAGGTTACGTGATTTGTGTCAGTGGCACACCCTTTTACCATGCCCATTGACTTCCTGCTTGATTGGACGTTGCTGTTAGGGGTTATGGATTTACTTGAAAAATGAAAACATAAATTAGAGAGAGATTAGCCTAGGGTATGTGTTTTATTATAGCTGCTGTTTTCTTTCTCTCCAGCACCATCTCCATCAGATACATGACGCTTGGGAGTGTTTTACTGTTTTTGGTCGATATGATTCTGTAATTAGGCCCGTCATAATTGTCAGCACCAGGCCCAATGGGCTCTTAATCTGGCCCTGGTTAGCCCTATACTGGTTTACCATTAAATAGGTGGCACCGTGATATCTTATCAGTAGGGTTTCACCTGCTCCCTATTAGTGGAACATAATAGCCAACTGTACAGACTAACTTACTAATAAATGCTTATTTATGGATATACCTTTATCATCATGTATTATTTCTCATTCGTCTCTTTCCCTCTTCCTCTATTTCTCTTTTCTATTACTATCCCTTTATTATATTCATCTTATAAACTCATAATGATTAAAAACATTTAACATTACAAAAAACAAACACTTCGATCCAAATTCAGTAATATATATATGGTAGGGGCCTTTTGTCTAAGAGCTTATCGTTTTCTTTGTTTTTTTTTAATTTCCCTCTCTTATTTATCCTTATCTTTTATCGTTTTCCTTTCCCACGTTCATTCCCCTCTCTCTCCTACGTTTTCCTTGTTTTTTTCTATTCATTATCTGTTTCGCTTTCTTTACTCTTATTTAACCTAAATCACTTAAAAAACTAATTAATAGACTTATAAATTATGAACATTAACTACCCAAAAAAATGTATATCAATATTTTGGTGGGCTTGAGGATTAACTGATCATGAAAAAACGTAGGAGGCAAAGACACAAGTACAGGACATACTTTCCATGTATGGGGATCTTTTTCCTTAGTATTTCTTCTTTACTTTTATTTATTTATTTATTAATTATTTTGAATTTTTAAAAAAATTTCTTGCCCCCTTCTTCCCTTTTTTTCTTTTCCGTCTTTTTCTTCCTTTCTTTCCTTTCTCTCTTTTCACTTCTTTCCCTTTCTTTCCCCTTCTCTCTTCCCTTTATTTTTCTTTTCCTTTCTTATTTCCTTTTAGGAAAACTTTGACTAGTGTGTATAATACCTAGGATCCTAAGTTTCACTGTTAATCTTTGCCTAAGATAGCTAAGTAGTCAATCCGGAGATTAAATTCTGGTTTATTCAAATTCTCTTTATGGGAGAACTTTGACTGTGTGCGTTATTTCTTGGGTTCATATACTACCTAGATTAAGTCTCCCCCAAAGTAGCTAACCAATCATTCCAGAATTTAAATTCTGACCTTTTACAATTGGATTGACTTAAAACACCCCTTTCCTTAGCACATTGTGTATAAATATGCGTTTTAATCTCCAGCCAAGTTGGGATTTTAATTGATAACCAATTTCTGGCTAATAATAATTTGGTTGCTGTCAGAATATGATTCCATCTTTTTTTTGTTTGGGAAAGTTTAAATGTAAAAGAGCCATTTCTGGATTCAACTCCCATTCATGTCCAAACCATTGTTTCAGCTGTTGCGATATATCATTCCATAATTTTGTTAATTTTGGGCATGTCCACGAAATATGGACAAAATCCCCTTTTACCAAACCGCATCTCCAGCAATTTGGTAAAGCAGTGGATACATTTTACTAAGCATTGAGGGGACTTTACCATCGGTTAAAGGACCACTATAGTGCCAGGAAAACAAACTCATTTTCCTGGCACTATAGTGTCCTGAGGGTGCCCCCACCCTCAGGGTTCCACTCCTGCTCGGCTGAAGGGGGAGGAAGGGGTTAAAATCTTACCTTTCTCCAGAGCCGGGCTCCCTCGGCGCTGGTGAATCTCCTCCTCCTTTGGTCATCATCGGCTGAATGCGCATGCGCATTCAGCCAGTCCATAGGAAAGCATTCTCAATGCTTTCCTATGGACGCTGGCATCTTGTCATTGTGAAAATCACAGTGAGAAGCGCAGAAGCGCCTCTAGTGGCTGTCAATAAGAGATACCATTATATTTCCTTTGGTGGCCGGGGCTCCATGTTCCCCCCGGGTTAAGTGAGGAGTTGATAGTTCTGCTTCCGGTATAGGGTCAGGGGCATCTAACAGTTCCTCGGAGGAGGATGAAGAGTCAGGGTTGTCAGGCGGCACCGCCATCTTGGGCCTAGGCCACGTGTGGAAGAGTTCTCCGATACTTCAGTGTCCATCTCCCGAGTGAGTTTTAAATTCTTGGAGCTTTTCCCCATGTCTTCCTCCGGTATCAGGGACACGGTCTGGGTCTGTTTTCGGTAACTTTTGCAGTGCAGTGTTGGTTTTTAGTTGATTTTTCGCCGGAGCTTTGCAGGCCGTATGCACATTTAATCTATGATTTTTGCACATTTAATGGATTTTTTAATTCATAAATGTTTTTGAATGCATATTTCACAATTTTATTTTTCTCTCTCTCTCTCTCTCTCTCTCTCTCTCTATATATATATATATATATATAAATGCAACAAATTGAGAGCACTCATTGGATTTAGTAAACAAAAAAATATATTAAATCAAACGCATATAAATCAACGTTTCGACCGTCTAGCGGTCTTTATCAAGACCGTCGAAACGTTGATTTATATGCGTTTGATTTAATATATTTTTTTGTTTACTAAATCCAATGAGTGCTCTCAATTTGTTCCATTTGTATATTTTGCACGGAGAGGCACCTGGTCATTGCTGAATTTATGCTTTTGCTATGGGATGAGTGCCAGAAACTATTGTGATTTATATATATATATATATATATATATATATATCTTTTGTATATGCTTTGTTGTTCTGATCACCTATACATTTATTTGATTGACATGTTAATTCAAGTATATATTTATTACTGTTTTAGTGCTGGAGTGTGTTACAGTTAGATCACACATCACTGACAGAGCTATTAACTAAAGTGAGAATTGTAAGGAATTTCAAATTCAATGTTAAAATATCTGAAATAGAAGCAATTTTTCCAGTTTTGCTGTTTTGGCCTTAAATTTGAAATTCACTTTGAATACCTGGCCATTTTCGCTTTAGTGGATAACTTGTTAGTGTTTTCGCACTGCTTATTCTATCTTTATTTGAAAAAAGCACCATGGCTATTTAGATATTTTTATACTACATGCATTCTTGAATTTTACCACTTGAGGGCCCCATTAAATCACTTGGATTCGTATTTCTTTAGATGTGAATATTTACTTTAAAATAAATAAAATCATACTAGTCATTTAAATCTAATCACTTGTTTAAAAGCAGCATTTTGTTGTATTAGTCTGTAATCTTGGCAAATAACAAAGGAATTACAAACTGTAGGCTAAAGTAGGTCAGCATAATTCACTTATGTTTTCAGCTTAAAATATACAGTTACCTTCCCACTTTTCCATAACTCATGTTTTAGTGAATAGACCCCTATATATTTTTGGAAATTCGCTGTTTTAATAATATCTAAAAATATAAAATCATTTAAAAAGTGTATCCAAATATATTGAATTGTGGCATGAATTCTAAAGAGTTGCACTCATTTTTTAATACCACAATAACCACATTTTTCACTCAGGCAATTTATTCTGCAATGGTAAAAGTGTTTGATACTCTCATCCAGTCTATTTCCAATGCTATTTTGCAGGACTTAAACCTGCCAAAAAGTGGGAATCCCGGTTCCTTCCACTACTCCTGATGACAAGCAGTGGTGGATCCAGAGCCTGATCTCGGGAGGGGCACTTGTAGATTATTTAAAGAAATAATCCAGACACAATAACCACTACAGCTCAGTGTAGCGGTTATGGTGTCAATAGTGCCGGGACCCCCTCCCAGAGTAAGTAGTCAAACTGTTTAATAACAGTTTCACAACTTACCTGAGGTCTGCTGGGAAATGGGGCTGTAGTAGGGCATAGGGGCAGTGATGTGTGTGAGTGGTGCAATGTGTAAGGGGTGCAGTGTGTGTGTGAGGGGGACAGTGTGTGAGTGAGGGTGGCAATATATGTCAGGGGTGCACTGTGTGTGTTAGGGGGGCAGTGTATGTGTGTGTCAGTATTTGTGTGTGATATTTGCAGTGTGTGTGTGTGTGTGAGGATTGCAGTGTATGTGTGAGTTTGGGGCAGTGTATGGGGGGCAGTGTGTGTATGGGGGTGTGTGTATGTGGGGTAGTGTGTGTGTATGGGGAGCAGTGTGTGTGTATGGGGGCAGTGTGGCTTTATGTGGGGCAGTGTGTGTATATGTGGGGGGCAGTGTGTGTGTATGTGGGGGGCAGTGTGTGTGTAAGGGGGGCAGTGTGTGTGTATGGGGGCAGTGTGTGTATGGGGGCAGTGTGTGTGTATGGGGGCAGTGAGTGTGTATGGGGCAGTGTGTGTGTATGGGGGGCAGTGTGAGTGTGTGTGGGGGGGGAGCAATGTGTGTGTGATTATTAAAAAGCCCCCTACCCTTCACACACATCGCCCTCCCACACTCACATACACTGCCTCCATACATACATATTAATTTAAAAAATTTAAAAAACAACACATATTATATTAAAATATTAAAAGCCCCCCCTACCCTTCTTATATCTGTTTTTTTTTTTATTTAACTGTACTAAAACATATATTCTTTATGTGCCCCCTCCCTTCTTACCTTTACTGGGAGGAGGGGGGGACATATTTCGATCCCTGGTGGTCCGTTGGGGATTCCCTGGTGGTCCCAGTGGTGGTAAGGTGAACTCTAGCTCGCGCTCCAGGGCTAGAGTTCACTCTCGCGAGATTTGGAGCATTGCCGTGGTAACCGCGGCAACGCTCCATGCTCGCGAGAGGAGAACCCGCAGGAGCTGCAGGTAAGAGCTCCCGGGTCCTCTCTCACTCCCTCCCCCCGCCGGGTGTCAGCACAATGCCCGCGTACCGGGGATTGATCTCCCTCCCCGGTCCGCAGGCACATTGCAGGGCTGGCGCTTAGACAATGCCAGCCCTGCATTAGCTGGCAGGGGAGAATCTCGGGGGGGGTCAGGGGGGTCAATTGCCCCGTTGCCCCCCCTGGATCCACCACTGATGACAAGCCTACTGTGACTTCCCACAGTCATAAATTGACCACCAAGTCCCACCATAATGAGGCCTACACCCCCAAAAAAACAATGACAGACAAGATACATGCTGTCACTGTTGACGCAGTCACACCATGGAAAAGAGTCCTCCACTGTGCAAAATCAGCTAAAGTTCTCCTGGATACATCTGACTCTGAGCCATCTTTGTGAGAAGGTGCCTGATAAGTCTGCTTCCATCAATTCCTTTGTTTTCTGATGGATCTCTTCCAATTCTTACATTGCCTAATCCCACAGTTGACACTGCCAAATTTGACACTGTTTAAATTTCCAACTTCTGAGATTCTTCTGCTAGAAACCAGACCCGAAAGGTTTTGCAACAGATGCCTTCCTTCAAATATGCTGGCAGTCCTGAAATTACACCATTCATTTGTTTTCTCACATCTCTTGAACCCTCCTGCATCTACGTCATTATCATGTTTCTCTCTTTCTCATTACCCTGTTTTGGACCATGGTTCCCAACACTCCTGGGATTTGGAGCACAGAGGATTCCAGCTATAAAGATTTCTGTTCTGCCTTCTAACTTCTTACCTTTGTGAGTGCAATAGTCCACTACCTACTACATGGTGTTTTATTGTATTACACTATTTGTGATTTTTTATTGTATTTTTTGGGGTTACACTGTTTTTAACTGAGACATAGTGGAGTCTTTCTTATCTACAACATACATTATTGTGGAAAAGGGTAATACTTTTGATATTTTACTCCCACTGGTGTGTGTAGGTGTTCTTATATATTTGGTGTACTACTAGAGATGCCCATGGACTTTTTTCCTTTCCAGACCTCCTCTCAATGGCAATCATAATGTCCATCCTATGCTGCTCCAGAATCATCTTCGTCGACTATCATGGCTTCTTTCTAGGGACCCTGTTGCATTACAGGTATTCCACTGTCAACACTTGAAATTTTGGTTTGGTCTTCTGGGACAAGATTAACCTACCTCAATGTCTGGAATTCTTGGAGCCTGGAACAAAACCTATATTGGCTCCTGTAAACAAATTACACTTTCTCACTCATCTCAACAATGTTTGGACTACTGAACAGTTAACCTTTGGCTATATCTGCCTATCATCGGTATTGATAGTGTCCCAGTGAGGAAAAAAAATCTATAGTTTGCCATTCCCTACATTGTATCACGTTTGCCCGGCCACTTCAACCTACATATTTTTCCTTATGGGACGTTTGTTTTTTATTTACCTTTTTGAATCCTAGCCAAATCTACGTTGGTTGCGCTTTTTCTGGCTCAGTTTCTGTAAACGTGTCTCCGATATCCGAGCTTTGGACATTGATGCAATCAATCAATTGATGCAATCTTTTACCACAGACATGATCTCCTTTGACATCTCTGAAAGTACAAATAGTTTGATAAAATAGTTTTTTTATCCATGTGTTTTCCTGAGAAGCCTAAACTCTGTCTTGTCTCTCGTTTGCAGTAATATGAATCTATACGATTTCAGCAAAAGTGCTTCTTGGTTTATGCAAACCTCACAGTCTACTTACTGAGGTCACTTTGGTACCATGGGTTAAATATTTCATGGAGCTTGCCAGAATTCATACTTCAATCATCTGACTCTATTTGACTAGAGGAGCTACAGCTTTCAAAGTTTTTTTTTTTACCTGGAATTCTGTATTGAACATCTCCGATCTGCTGGCCTCCCCTGCAATTCGACCTTCCATGAATTGTACAGTCATGGAAAAGAAAGTACACCTTCTTTAAAATCAATGGTTCTACACAGGGCCTGACTGGCCCAACGGGATACTGGGAAATTTCCCGGTGGGCCGTCGGCACCTGGGGCCGGGCAGGCAGCTGGCTCACCTGCGGCCTCAGAGGGAGCTCTTTTGGCCGCCGCAGGGGGATCTGGCTGTTCTGTCTCTGCTCCCCCTCCCCAGCGCGCTACAAAGAGACCGGGGCCGGAATATGACTTCCTATTCCGGCCCCGGTCTCATTAAGCGGCGCGCTGGGGTGGAGGAGCAGAGACAGAACAGCCAGCTCCCCCTGCAGCTGCCAAAAGAGCTCCCCACAGGTAGAAATTGTGTGTCAGTGTGAGTGTATGTGTGTGTATGTCTGTCTGTGTCATGGTGTGTCTGTCTGTGTCATGGTGTGTGTGTCTCTGTGTCATGGTGTGTGTGTGTCTGTCTGTGTCATGGTGTGTGTGTGTCTGTCTGTGTCATGGTGTGTGTGTCTGTCTGTCATGGTGTGTGCGCCTGTCTATGTCATGCAATGTGTGTCTGTGTCATGGTGTGTGTGTGTGTGTCATGTAATGTGTGTCTGTCTGTGTCACGGTCTATGTGTGATGTGTGTGTGTGTTTGTCATGGTGTGTGTGAGTGTCTGTATGTCATGGTGTGTGTGTCTGTGTCACGGTCTCTCTGTGTCGTAGTGTGTGTGTCTGTGTGTCATGGTGTGTGTGTCTGTCTGTGCTGGACCACCAGGGATCGTGTGCGAGTGCCGGTCCCCCACCCCCCACCTCCCCCCTTACCTTTAGCCTGGGAGGGGGAGGGGTCCGGCACGCTGGTGAGTGGGGGGGGGTGGGGGACCGGCACTTGCACACGATCCCTGGTGGTCCAGTGGTGACTCTCGCGAGATTGGGGCGTTGCCATGGCAACGCTCCCGATCTCGCGAGAGGAGCCCGGCGGAGCTGCAAGTTAGAGCTCCGCCGAGTCCTCTCCCTCCCTCCCCAGTCGCAGGTCTATTGAAATGGGCCGGTGAGGGAGATCTTTGATCTCCCCACCGGCCCTCCATGGAATACAGCGGGGCCAGCGCTCTGATAGTGCCGGCCCTGCATAGACTGGCAGGGGATGTCCTGTGACCTCCCCTGCCGGCCTCGGCCCATGGCCACCGCGGCCCACCGGGCATTTGCCCGGTGTGCCCGATGGCCAGTCCGGGCCTGATCTCAGCCAATCCGCACTGACACAGGAAGCACCTCTAGTGACCGTCTGAGTGTCTGTTACTAGGAAGCAATGTAAACACTGCCTTTTCTCTAAAAAGTCAGTGTTTACATTGAAAAGCCTGCAGGGACAGGCTATAGACACCAGAGCCACTACATTAAGCTGTGTGTGTGTGCGCGCCTGCTAGTGAGTGGGCTTGCTTGTGTGTGTGTGTGTGCCTGCTACTGAGTGAGCTTGTGTTTTTATGTCAATGACCTTATGTATATCAGTGAGATTGTTTGTCTATGAGGCTGTGTATCAATCAGCTTGTGTCAGTGAGATTGTCTGTGTCTGCATGTGAGTATGCTTACTGTATAATTAAAAATTTTACTCTGAAAGGACCAATATTTTATATTGGAAAAAACAATATATATATATATATATCTATATCAGGGTGGCAAGACATAGCCTTACATATTACATGTGACAATATATGGCACAATGACTTATGGGGCTGGCATAGATTTTTTTTTCCAGGGCTGCTTTGGAATCACCAGTCCGGCCCTGGTTCTACATATCAGGACATAATAACAATCACCCATTCCTTAGCAGGTATTAAAATTAGATAAATAGAACCTCAGATGAACAACATCACATGACATATTACACCATGTCATGATTTACTTAACAAAAATAAAGCCAAAATGTTAAAGCCATGTGTGAAAAACTAAGTACACCATATGAGTCAAATGTTTGTAGAACCACTGTTTGCAGCAATAAGTTGAAGTAATTGTTTTTTTGTACTTTATCAGACTTTTCTGTACTTTATCAGTGTATCACATCGTTGTGGAGGAATTTTGTCCCACTCTTCTTTACAACATCGCTTCAGTTTATTGAGGTTTGCTGGCATTTTTTACCCACAGCATTTAAATTGGGTTGAGGTCGGGATATTGATTGGGCCATTGCAACACCTTCATCCTTTTCTTTTTCAGCCATTCTGTTGTAGATTTGCTGGTATGCTCGGAATTATTGTTCTGTCGCATGACCTAAATTCGGGCAAGCTTTAGCTACTGGACAGATGGCCTCACATATGACTCTAGAATACTGTGGCATATAAAGGGGTTCATGGTCGACTCAATGACTGCAAGGTTCAAAGGTCCTGTGTCTGCAAAACAAGTCCAAATCATCACCCCTCCACCACCGTGCTTGACAGTTGGTTTGAGGTGTTTGTGTTGATATGCTGTGCTTGGTTTTTGACAAAAGTGGTGCTGTGCATTAGGGCCAAACATCTCCACTTTGGTCTCATCTGTCCAAAGAACATTGTTCCAGAAGTCTTGTGGTTTGTTCATATGCAACTTTGCAAACCTAAGCTATGCTGTCATGTTCTTTTTAGAGAGAAAAGGCTTTCTCCTCGCTACGTTCTAAACAAACCATACTTGTTCAGTCTTTTTATAATTGAACTGTCATGAACTTTAACATTTAACATGCTAACTGAGGCCTGTAAAGTCTGAGATGTAACTTTTGGGTTTTTGGAATTTCTCTGAGCATTGCACAGTCTGACCTTGGGGGTGAATGTTGAGGAACATCCACTTCTGGAAAGAATGGCAACTTTCTTGAATGTTTTCCACTTTTGAATAATCTTTCTCACTGTAGAATGATGGACTTGAAATTATTTGTAGGTGGTTTTATAATCCTTCCAATTTAGTGGAGAGCAACAACTGCTTCTCTAAGATCATTGCTGATGTCTTTCTCCTTGGCATTGTGTTAACACACACCTAAATGCTCCAGACCAACAAACAGCTAAAACTTTGGCTTTTATAGAGATGGTCACACTTGCTTATAATCAATTAATGAAGGGGATTTGACTAGTAGCACCTGTCTGCTACTTAACCTCTTAATTCCTATAGAAGCAGTAAGGGTATACATAGTTTTTCACACATGGCTTCTCTATTTTGGCTTTATTTTTGTTAAAGAAATCATTACACATTGTAATATATCATGTGTTGCTGTTTGTCTGAGGTTGTATTTATCTAATTTTTTTTTTTTTTTAATTCTTTATTTTTGTTGTGCATTATGGGTTACAAACATGCCTGTTATGCCACGACAGCAGTCACAGGAATATCAACGTAAACATAGTCATGACAGGTTTAAGCTGCACATTTTTATAAGTAAGTATGCGTACGAATACATGCGATCCATGTTAAATGAAGGTGAGTTGTTGATAGTTATGCTTATTAACAGGTGGTTGTTGTTCTATGCCCGGCACATTTTAGCAATCATTTGACTTAAACAATTATTAAACTTAGGGGAAACCAGCTTAGACTAGTAGTGTTACACATATATCAGAAATACAGTTTTGCTCATACTTAGATTATTAGGTCCATTTCCTGTCCTAGTGCTTGTTAGATATAATATTATCGAGTTAGTGTGTGTCCTAACATAAACAATAGACAGGCATCATTATAGGGCATAGCAACCGGTCGATGAATTATAATAGCTTAAGAGAAAGAGAAAAATAAACCAGGCCATGGCATATAAAAACAAAGTAATAGGGTTCTGTCAACGGTAATTGCCTCAGGCTAGTTTTAACATGTAACTCGATTGATATGTGATGGAGCCTATACATCAAAATTGCGCCTTGCCAGATGTGGTGCTTCAGTATTTAAGCGTTTAGTTACAAGCACTTCCCTGGACCCAGATTAACTAGCTATGCCTCCCACCTCCCGAGAAAAAGACACAACATTATTAGCTAGTTAAGTGCAGATCCCCGTATTCCTGACTGGTAGCTGGTAAAAACGACTGAGTTACGAAGAACCCCCTTTATGTTGGCAGTCTCTTATATTTAGACAGTTTTTTTATGCTTGCCGCTAGTGTTCAAGGTTGCAGTCATGTTCATGTTCCACCTGTTGCTCCGGTAGGAGTAGTAGTCGGGACGTTGGATCATCCAGTGGGTTGTGGAGCATTGTTGTGCCCATTCGCTTGTAGCCTTGTGGATGTTGTCCGCCCGTTCCGCTTTGCGGCTTGGTGGAGAGACTTTTGCTTTGTGGCTCAATGCTGGTAAGAGGGTGAAGTAGCATTGTCGCTTAAAGGTCATATGAGTCTCTGCATTAACGGTGCCCCCTGTGAGTTTCTTGCAGTCGAGATGTCGGTTGGTCGTTAGTTGGTGGCGCGGTCTCACCAGGGGTGGCTGTGAGTGGTTAGCCTTTTTTTTTGCTTGGTTGCTGTAGTAGTGGCTTGTTGCCTGCCATAATAGACGTCGGACCAGCTTGTTCCCGGCAGTCTCTTTGCTCCCCTCAGGATCGTGGAAAGGGCATACCCTCCTTCTGTCCGCCGCCATTTTAGTTGAGGCGTTTGGGCCACGAGGCTGGGTGGCAGTGCTGTTGGCCCCCGGGTTGTGCTGCTTCGGTCTGGGTCCCAGGGTGCGGCCCCGGATCACCCCCACCGGTCCGGGGGGGGGGACAGGGCCAGATCCACCCGGCTGCCGTCCTCTGGTTGGGTCTGTTAGGCAGGATAGTGGAGCAGCGGCCGTCCGCCCCACTCACCGCCGGAGTAGGCCCAAATTAGGGTATCAAGGGTCTCTCCTCCTGGGGACTGTAGCTTGAGGAGCCAGCCTCACCCTGGATCCAGTGTCCCCTGTACACTGAGGACAGGCGCTGGCAGTCCTTGGTATGGTTAAAAACGTTCTTTTTGTGGCTATTTAGTTATTAATTTGTAGGAGCTGAGCTGCCATGCTGCCTTCCAGCTCGGCGGTCCGGCCCCGCCCCGTATTTATCTAATTTTAAGACCTGCAAAGGAACAGAAGATTGGCCTGATATTTTTCCCATTACTGTTTCTGTCTCGTATACTGGTTTTACTCTTATTGCGCATCTTTGAACGAGCATAATATGAGTCCCTGTGTCTTCTAATAAAATTACCAGATTTTACTATTTACATGTCATAAAGCCATGATTGTGTTAAAGACACTAAGGCAAATATTATCCCCCACCCATATTCTGGAAGATGTTATGTTTATTCTCTATTGTTATATTTATCCCACCCTTTTCATTTGTTTCTGATTTATCATTATAATTATTTTGTTGCAACATGATTTACATTGTCTTACACTGCATTTTCTATAGCTTGAATTTTCATTCTTATTCATATTGTTTGCCAAAATAATTATTTTGTGTTTTATGATTTTACCACATCTGTTTTCTCTTTTACTTTGAACTCATCCTCCTCTCTCTACCTTCGATTTTCAACAGTCCATTAGGCATGCCGTTGTTCTTCATGAAAGTTCTTTGTTTTCTCCATGGGTTATGGACTTTTATTTTCTTGTTTGAGTTATTTAAAGGACCACTATAGTGCCAGGAAAACATACTCGTTTTCCTGGCACTATAGTGCCCTGAGTGTGCCCCCACCCTCAGGGTCCCCCTCCCACCCGTCTCTGGAAAGGGGAAAAGGGGTAAAACTTACCTTTTTCCAGCGCTGGGCGGGGAGCTCTCCTCCTCCGATCCTCCTCCTCTCCTCCCCGTCGGCTGAATGCGCACGCGCGGCAAGAGCTCCACGCGCATTCAGCCGGTCGCATAGGAAAGCATTGTAAATGCTTTCCTATGGACGCTTGCGTGCTCTCACTGTGATTTTCACAGTGAGAATCACGCAAGCAACCTCTAGCGGCTGTCAATGAGACAGCCACTAGAGGCTTTGGGGGAATGCTTAACCCATTCATAAACATAGCAGTTTCTCTGAAACTGCTATGTTTATAAAAAAAATGGGTTAACCCTAGCTGGACCTGGCACCCAGACCACTTCATTAAGCTGAAGTGGTCTGGGTGCCTAGAGTGGTCCTTTAAGGCATCACTAAGAAAATAGGATTTGCCTTGGATCACATATATTATGAAGAATGTTTGATTGGCTAACGACCTTTGTGGTTATTGTTAACTCTCTATATGTACATTATTTCTCAGTTTGTGCATGTTTTTCCTTTTGCTGTGAATGAGAATAAAGAAAAAGCAAATAGACAAAAAACACCTTATTAAACCACAGGGGCCCATGCGCCACTGATGTTTAGGATCTATGAAAGAGGGGATTAAATTATTGGATGTGTCAGTTACAAATCAAAAAGAGTATTTATTACACATGGACCAGTCAGTAATGCGTTTATGTAAATACATACAGATACAAATGGTATGTTTCACTCCTAGCCTGGTGGACCAAAAAGCTGTTTTTGATTAGCTTGTCAAGGAAATTTATATGTTTAACGAATAGCATGCATAGAGCATTACATATCAAATCTAAGATACCAATAAAGGAGTAAGAAGAAAAAGCTAACTAAAAGGGATACCCCCTACTGTGTAGTCTCTTAGTGAGGTTTTACTTAACCCATGGGTTCATTTTCACGATATACAGTTACCAAAGAAAACCAAAGAAAGAGGGAAGCATTATATTTGCCTTTTGTGTTTAATAAAATCATGACTTTACCTCATGTGAACAGTAAACTCTAGTAATTTTTGTCATTGAATTATTTTTTAACATTCTTTATTTTTTGAGTGCATGGTTATACACATACAGTTTCCAGAGACATCTCAGTAGAAGTAGAAGTGTGGATGAATACGTCATAAGAAATACTGCACTTTTATAACAATATAACAAGTTGAACTAATGTGAGTTACGTCAGGGAAAAAGTAATTCAAGAAATTCACAAGGAGGAAAAACTGATTACAGGAGAGAAACACATGCTGAGTAGTAATGCTAACAAGTAGGTTAGTACAACACCAGAAATATACCACTGGGACTCGTCGCCTCATAATAGTTGAGTGTTATATAAAGTTAATAATAAAATGATACAAAACAAAAACAAAGGACAAAGCAAGACATAGGAATCAGAAGTACGAAAATGTGATGCAGCTGTAACCAATAATAAGGGGATCCCTGACATACGCTACTATCCCAAGTAGTGAGACCATGTTCAGCCAATACCGTGATTCGGAAGACATAGGAGAAATATATGAGAGTCACCAGGAGGAACAGCATTCTGGGGTGAGCCAGACCCGCCAGCTCCAAGCCTGAACGAATGCCGGCATGAACGAGCCACAGACTTGGGAGCCTGTGCAGTCAAAGTCCTTCCTTTTCAAAAAATTGCAGAACAGGTAAAATAGGAGCTCCTACAGAATGCGCCTGGCCACCATGTGGTAGCGTTCCCCACTAGAAAGCCTGCAAACTAAATCTATTCAAAATATAGTTCTAAAGGAACTCTCCAAGCATCATAAGCACTATAGAGATTATGGTGTCAGGATTGCCCAAGCGCCAACACACTGTAATCTGACAAACCATTTTAGAAATGTTTACATCAATCCTCACACCTGAAGCCTCTGCTTACATTTTCTCCTTGCAGGTGAATCAGGTTAGCTCGACTGAGGTACACAGGGCCACAATCATTATTATTATTATTATTATTTTTGCCATTTATATAGCGCCAACAGATTCCGTAGCGCTTTACAATATTATGAGAGGGGTTTTAACTATAAATAGGACAATTACAAATAAACTTACAGGAACAATAGGTTGAAGAGGACCCTGCTCAATCGAGCTTACATTCTATAGGAGGTGGGGTGTAAAACACATTAGGACAGGAATTTGCAATCAAATAAGGTGGGCTGCCCTTTAGGAGAGGGCAAGAGACAGGTATGTGAGGTAGGGGTTAGTCTTGGAGGCCATAAGCTTTCCTAAAGAGATGGGTTTTAAGGCACTTCTTAAAAGATGCAAGACTAGGGGAGAGTCTGATGGCGGGAGGCAGGCTATTCCATAGGAAGGGAGCCGCCCGCGAGAAGTCCTGCAAGCGCGAGTTGGCCGTACGGGTGCGGACAACAGACAGGAGGTGGTCACGGGCAGAGCGGAGAGACCGAGAAGGGACATACCTATGGATCTGTGAGGAGATATAAGAGGGGCTAGAGTTGTTCAGTGCTTTATAGGTGTGAGTTAGTGCCTTGAATTGACTCCTATAGCACACAGGAAGCCAATATAAGGACTGGCAGAGGGGTGAGGTGTGAGAGAACCGACTAGAGAGGAAAATCAGTCTAGCAGCAGCGTTCATTACAGACTGTAGTGGTGCAGTACGGCTTTTGGGAAGACCAAGCAGGAGAGGGTTACAATAATCCATGCGGGAAATTACTAGAGTATGGACAAGCTCCTTGGTAGTATCTGGTGCAAGAAAGGGGCGGATGCGGGCTATGTTTTTAAGATGGAATCTACAGGATTTGGCAACATGCTGGATGTGAGGCTCAAAGGTGAGACCAGAGTCAAGTATGACGCCAAGACAGCGCGCTTGCAAGGATGGGCTGATGTTGGTACCACAGACTTGAAGGGAGAGCGAAAGAGGAGGATAAGTATTAGGAGGAGGAAAGACAAGGAGCTCAGTTTTCGAGAGATTGAGTTTCAGAAAGCGGGAGGACACCCAGTCAGAGATGGAAGAAAGGCAAGCAGTGACACGTTGCAGGACAGCAGGGGAGAGGTCTGGGGAGGAGGGATATACCTGGGTGTCATCAGCGTACAGGTGGTAGTGGAATCCAAATGAGGTAATAAGTTTGCCAAGAGAGGCAGTATAAAGAGAAAATAGAAGGGGACCAAGGACGGAGCCTTGGGGGACTCCAACCGAGACATGAACTGAGAGCATCAGCTAAGTATTTGTACAACACAACAGCATCTAATAACTCACTTTATGAGGACTTCGGTGTCTCCAGATGTATTGCCCTGTAGTGCTTATGGTGCTTGGAGTCTTCCTTTAACTCCATAAGTGATAATATCAGCAGTTCATATTTGTGTGAAATTTTGTGTGATGATGCATCCATTTCAATTGTAGGCAAGTTCACACAACTAACCTACAACTCCCTCTACTGATAAATTTTCAGGTCTGGCTTAAATGTTTTAATATAAAATGCTCTGGCTGTGCCAGGACAGACAGTAATACAATGGGAATTTTATGGCAAGACAGGAGGCTTCATATTTGCTTTATCCTTCTTTACTGAACCTCCCAGCAGCAAAGAAATAGTCAGAGTGTATATCAGTATTATATAGCATTGTGAAGCTCCTCCCAATTCCTCTTTCTTTGCTGCTTGCCTCCCAGGTGAGTCTATTCCAATTATTGTGCCCTTACTTCATGCACTTAATACCTTTTTATTCTTTTCATTGTGTCTTTGATACAATTTGGTGTTTTTTTTTTTTTTTTAATAGTTTTATACCTCTCATTTACATTTATACATGTTATTTAGTATTTCCTGCATGTTATAAGTCTTGTCTAAATTTTTATTTTCTTAAGTATGTCTCTTTAAGTTACGGCCGTGACTTGTTTTCTTGGTTTTCTCCTAAGTTCCTTAACCGCGGTATTTCCCGTTATTGGGGGACCGCGGCTTAAAAGTTTGCATCCACTGCCGCGGGCTCCATTTCCCAGGAGTCCGCGGCTCAGTCTACTCGCGCCCTTTTCGGCTCCCCGCCCCTCGCACCCTACTTACCAGACGCGCTTCCTCCCGCCTTTTTGCTTGCGGCAGCCATCTTCTGCGCGGTCTTCTGGCTCTCACGGCGCACTTGCACCCTCTCCCGCCAGATCCGGTAAGTACATCATTCATTCATTTATTTTCTAGCACTTTTAAAGTGCCAATTCATTTTTTTTTTTTTTCTCAGTTTTCATTTCCTTTTTTCTATTGTTTCTTTTTACAGATTTACCCTGCTATATTACTTTTAATAAAGGCCTTGTGGGTGACCCCCACCTTTCTTTTTATTGCTCTGTGCATGAGTATTTATTGTGGGTGACCCCCACCTCTATTGCCACTCTCTATAATCTAGAATAAAATAGGTGCACTCATACCTTTATTCAAGGGTGAACCCCACTACTACTATCCAGTAATTAAAGTGACCCAACACTGGTTCTATAATAAAGGACATAACCACCTGTCCAAATACTTTAGTGGTGAACCCCACTTAATCTTATTAGTGGTACAAACCACTTGTGTATGTTTAGTGGTAACCCCACTATTTACTATTGTTCCGCCCTTACTCATTTATTGCGCAAGAATTTGGGTGACCCCCAATTACAAATAACTTATTTTATATTGTTGGGTGAACCCCACTTTTTATGCAATATCTTTCTTAGCTTTGACTAGGTCAGATCACATAAGACAAAATGTCCGATAATACCGAGCCAGCAATTTCACAAGAGCTTAGAGCTTGGCTGGTCTCAACCATCGCTGAGTCTATTCCTAAGGCGCTAGCAGCCTTCCAAGCAAGGACTTCTACCGAAGTAAATCCTACCACAGACTTGCCTTCTGACTCCGAGGACTCTCAGCCCTCAGATCAGGAAACCACACGCAAGCGCCCCTGGAAAGGGGATAGTAGGTCTGCTGGCAAAGGCAAGGCTCCTGCCAAGTCCTTGAAATTGTCTGCCCCTCAACCCGCCCACGTAACCACCGATCCCTTAGAGGGCTCTGCTTTCCACACGGGCGATTGGGTTGAGGATTATTTCCTTGACTACACTGATGAGGACCCCTCGGCAAATGCGCTAGGGGATACCTCATCAGAGTTTGTCAAGGAGACTTTCCTTATACCTAAAAGTTCTGATACTAAAGTACCTACCCAGAAGGGAACCGACTCAGACATCCTCCTGGATGCTTCGGGTGTCCCCTTTTTTGATCCCAGAATCATCAGACACCCACGATCAGCCGAATGGTCTCCACCAGACCATATCGCTAACTTTTGTAAGATGTGGTTAGGTAAACCACTTGATAAGGAAATCAGGGCGAAACTCAGAGCCGAGTGCCCGCGACCAACCATTCCAAATAAGGTGGCTCTCACACCAGAGTTTGACCCGTTATTTGTCACCTTTCTAAATAAGACAGGGAAGGATCCCCGAAAGGGAATAGAACAGGGCCTCAAGACAGCCCAAGATAAACTTCTAGACATATCTGGTCCAATCGTCCAAATCTTTATTCTGGCAGACGAAGCCATAACCAGTGGGGAATTTGACCCCAATACAGTTAGAGAATGGGCCCAGAGAGCCTTATGTCTCCTTGGCAACGCAAATGTGGCCATATCCACGGAAAGACGCAGGGCGGCACTATACAAATTAGATGCTAAACTAGCCGATCTGAGCTTCCGAGAACTGGGACCAGAGGCCAATAGGTTGTTATTTGGAGACTCATTTATGAGGGATCTCTCCAAGCATGTGGATGTATTTACAACACTTAATAAGGCCCAATCCTCCTTGCGCAGGGTTTTTCGTTCCCAGACAACTCGTTTTTCTGGGAGAGCTGGACGTTTTAGAGGCCGAATGTACAGCAGAACTGCCTTCACAGGCTACAGGCCTCGCCCAACAGAAAATTACTGGCAATCGGGACAACCCCGACCCTACCACAGGCAGCTATTTACAAACAGAGGATCTATCCGGCGACGTGGCTCTGCTTCCCTACGCGGACGAACTGCTCAAGGTAATAAACCTTCCTTTTTTACACACACCTATTGCAGGTCGACTAATCCATTTTTTCCCACAGTGGGAGTTACTGTCACAAGACCTATGGGTTCTGCACACAGTACAAGGATTCACAATAGACTTTCTTTCCATTCCAGTCCAGAACATACCTCCTACACCACTTCAGATGTCCACATCAGACAACCTCACATTACAAACCGAATTGCACAAACTTCTACAAAAAGGGGCGATAGAAAAATCCCCTTTTCCCAAAACTTTTCTCAGCAACATATTTCTGGTACACAAAAAAACGGGAGATCTACGTCCAATCATCAATTTAAAAGACCTGAATCGCTTCGTCAGGTACCGTCATTTCAAGATGGAAGGCATCCATCTACTCAGGGACCTCCTTTGCGTGGGAGATTGGTTCTCCAGATTCGACCTCAAGGACGCATATCTCACAGTCCCAATTGCTCGCAACCATCGAGCCTTTCTCCAATTCTCCTGGCTAGACGAAATCTGTCAATTCACATGTCTCCCGTTCGGCCTTTGTTCCGCACCATGGTGTTTCACCAAATTGATGAAACCAGTGATGGCGTTACTCCGATCTCAAGGGATTCGGTCCATCATTTACTTGGACGACATCCTAATAATGGCTCAGGATTCAGACCTCCTACGCAAACACACAGACACGACAACAACCTTACTACAAAACCTAGGGTTTGTGATCAACTTTCAGAAATCGGCCCTGGAACCTTCTCAGAAGGTTCAGTTTTTTCGGATTTCTGATAGATTCCGTAGAGGCGATCTTACAGCTCCCCTCCACAAAAGTCAAATCCATAAAGAAAGAGATCCGCAAACTGCTGTCAGCCTACCAGATTCGCCTACGCGACCTGGCCCATACCATAGGACTATTGTCCGCCTCTATCCAGGCCATTTACCCGGGACCTCTACACTACCGAGCCATGCAACGGCTCAAAACACACTACCTACACCGATCCACTTCTTACGATCAGTACATTTCCCTGACAGATGAGGTTCGGATAGAACTTCACTGGTGGCTTCACAACATGGAATGGCAAAGCCATTTTCGGATCGCAACCGGATTTCATCCTGGAATCCGATGCCAGTCTCTTGGGATGGGGCGCCACGTGCGCAGACAGGTCCACCGGAGGGCTATCGTCCCCCTCGGAACGAGCACTGCACATCAATTGTCTAGAATTGATTGCAGGGTCCTTTGCGATTCGCAGTTTCACAAAAGATTGTTTCAATTGCTCACTAGTACTGCGCATGGACAACGTCTCTGCAGTACGTTATGTGAATCGGTTAGGGGGTTCCCGGTCCAAACTATTGTCAGACCTTACCAGGGAACTCTATCAGTTCTGCCTAGAGCGGAACTTATCCATCAGAGCGGAATACCTCCCGGGCACAGACAATCTAGTCGCAGACTGGTTCTCTCGCCATTGGAGAGATGTGAGCGACTGGCAATTGGACCCCCGCTTGTTTCACCAAATTCTTTGTCTTCGCGGGCCTCTCACTCTGGACTTATTCGCATCGCGACTGAATCGCCAGACCGAAGCCTTTATCAGCTGGCTTCCAGACCCCCAATCCTGGGCAGTCGATGCCTTCCTACATCCCTGGCCGGAGACAGGAGCCTATGCGTTCCCGCCTTTCTCCATGATTCAGCGCACCCTTTACCGGGTCAGAGCCCTAGTAGTGACAATAGTCATTGTCACTCCATTATGGAGAGCCCAGACCTGGTTCCCAACCCTGTTAGAAATGTCAGCGAACTACCCGATCCTACTACCCCGATCTCCCAACATTCTAACGAATCCAACGGGGCATTGTCACCCTCTCGCCCTCCAAGGACGGCTCCAACTTGTAGCTTGGACCGTTTCAGGGGATCCTGGAATGTCTCAGGACTTTCGGAAACAGCTCAGGCACTCCTATGGGATTCCTGGGCCCCAGGAACTAGACGAGCTTACCTCACTGCATGGCGAACATGGGTCAGCTGGTGTCTGGAAAGGGACACCGATCCCTTTTCAGCTCCTTTGACGATAATATTAAACTTCCTGTCTACCTTATTTGATCAAGGCAAATCCTATAGATCGATTAATGTCTTTAGATCAGCCATATCCGCAGCACACGATCCTATTGACAAAACACCAATAGGGAAACACCCTTCGGTTTGTAGACTGTTACGCGGGATCAGGCTAACCAGACCCCCTCTACCTAAATATTCCAATCTCTGGGATGTTGCTCAAGTTTTTTCGCTTTTGGACTCATGGCCCTCTAATGAGAACTTGACGCTACATCAACTCTCTGCTAAACTAGCTCTACTCCTATGTCTAGTATCCTTCCGTAGGGTCTCAGACATTCGAGCATTCGATCTCCACGCTATAACCTTCTCTCCAGAAGGCGTTACTTTTCGCATCTCCAGACGCACCAAGACTAATTCTCTCTCTGTGTTCTACCCCTACGTCCCGAACAGACAGTCACTCTGCGTGGCGCTTTGCTTAAGGCATTACGTAGTTGCCACGACCACCCTGCGCCCCCCTACAGGACCCCTCCTAGTGTCCTACGTCAAACCACACAAACCAGTGTCCGCTCCCACAGTTTCACGGTGGATCAAATGGATACTAGCCCAAGCTGACATTGATCCCTCCTTTGGGGCGCACTCAGTCAGGGGAGCAGCCGCATCCTCAGCCTTTCGTGCAGGTAGCTCTCTTTCAGACATCTTGTCATCGGCAGATTGGTCCAGGGAATCTACCTTTCGTACATTCTATTTCAAACCTAGATCACACGCGGCATCCTCCATTGTACAAGAGCGTTAAAACAGCAAATATGAAGCCTCCTGTCTTGCCATAAAATTAGGGATTATTCTAGCCCTAGTGACTGAATAATCTAAATTTTATTAACGACAGGAGGCGAATATTTTCCCACCCTTGTCTTCAGTACCAGGTCGACCCACCCTGAGGTAAGTTAAAATCGTCTCCTATTCGATAGGTCTCACACAATTCACGCATCACCTGTTATCAGTCAGGTTTACACCACATCACTAACAGTTAATATGATATACTTCAGATCAACTCCATTAAATACATTGAAATAATCTGTCATTTCCTAATATACGTGCCATAAACTTGCATTCACATAGTAGGAGAACCTATACTCTCATGGTTTTCTCTTTTCTCTTCTCTAGTGTGAAGATCCCTGACGTCCATAGCAGGTGGATTCAGCAATCCACACAAAGTTTACACGGTTGAACACCAGGATCACGACTTAACCCACAGTTCCAGTTCCAGTTCAGTTTACATGGTTGACACTCAAATACTGTCGGCAACAACAAGAAAGAGGAATTGGGAGGAGCTTCACAATGCTATATAATACTGATATACACTCTGATTGGTTGAATTATTTTACAATATTGTTAACTATTTCTTTGCTGCTGGGAGGTTCAGTAAAGAAGGATAAAGCAAATATTCGCCTCCTGTCGTTAATAAAATTTAGATTATTCAGTCACTAGGGCTAGAATAATCCCTAATTAATACAAGCTACACTATTCAGCGTGCTCTGTTAAGACACCACAGTCATCTCATACCGTTATCTTTCCATTTTTTCCTTATTTACAGTTTTATAATTGGTGTAATTTGTGGATTTTGTTGGTTCGCAACTTCTATGTATGTATATACCATGCCTGTCAGGCTTGTGCCTCCCATTACTGCGAGTCATTGCATTTCTTTCTCTTTTTTTTTTTTGCTTATATTTGTAAACCTTTCTGTAAATAAAAAAAAATAATAAAAATCATGAAAACAAAAATATCAATATTTTTTAAAAGTGACATTTCCACTTTAAATAGACTCAGCTCAGCTATTTCCACCTACAATGTACAATGCTCTCAATTTTTGATTGAGGGTTTGTCCATGCTGAAAAAGAAAAATGCTTTCTGTCTGTCTAACACGCCCACAGAGTGCTCATGCCACTGACACACGTCTGTCATTGGTTGTTGTTTTTTTTTTGGGTGGAGTAGATAGGGGCAACTCAGGTCTCCAGGAACCAAGCAAGGCTGTCTCATTGTCACCCACAGGCACACCGGAAGTGGGGCGGAAGTCCACATCGTAAAACACCACCGGAAGTAGGGCATCTAACAAAGAACTGCGAGTTCCGGCGTGTACCGGAAGTGGGGCATCTACCAAAGAGTTTTGTTCCCCCTCTCCCCCCCTGCGTGTGCCGGAAGTGGGGCAGACAAGCCAGAGCTGAATCGGTCTCTAGGCGAGTGGGACGGTTGCTAGGGGCATACCGGAAGTGTCCTGGTGCTGGCTGGCTGACGGAGGGTTGTAGTCTGTGTTAGTTGCCTGAAGCAGGGGGTGAAGATGGCGGTCTCCAGCCGGCTCCGTGCTCTGCTCTCCGTGCTCCCCGCTCTGCTCCTGGCTGTCAGCGGCTTGCTGTCCCCCCTCGTGTCCCCGGCTCACATTAAGAAGGCCATGGAGGAGGCGGCGCCCGCGGAGAGCTACAGCCGCTATTACCATTACCCCGAGCTCACCGAGCTGCTCCGCTCGCTGACCGAGCACCACCCGGGGCTGGCCCGGCTCTCCAGCCTCGGGCAGTCGGTGAAAGGCCGGGAGCTGTGGGCGCTCAGGCTGACAGCCGACCCCGAGCTCGCCCCGGCAGACAGACCGCAGTTCAAGTACGTGGGGAACATGCACGGGGACGAGGCGGTGTCCAGGCAGGTCCTGATCTACCTGACCCAGCACTTACTGGGGGGCTACGGCACGGACCCCCGCATCACCCGCCTCCTCAACAACACCGACATCTACATCGTGCCCAGCCTCAACCCGGACGGCTTCGAGGTGGCCCAGGAGGGCGACTGCCATGGGAGCAAACAGTCCAGGGAGAATGCCAACGAGATCGACCTCAACCGCAGCTTCCCTGACCAGTTCAACAAGGGGGGCTCACCTGATGGCAAGCAGGTGCCAGAGGTGGTGGCTATGATGAAGTGGATACGTGCCAACCGGTGGGTAGTCTTAACGCGTGCATGCTGTCACTAGTGAGAGAGCTCATTTTATTATTTTCATCATTATTATTATTATGATATTTATATAGCGCCAACAAATTCCGCAGCAATGGGTGGACGAACAGACCTGTAGTTGTAACCAGACAAGTTGGACACACAGGAACAGAGGGGTTGAGGGCCCTGCTCAATTTTTTTAAATATAGAAATGATTTATTTTTCAAGCAGCGATACAATTCATCAGCATAAGCAAAGTACTTTTTTTTTTTTTTTTTCATAGCAGAAATAGAATTAACAACGAAAATAAGAAAAAAACTAGACTAAAAGTAATACTTTTTTTGGTCACCATGTGGCACTTAAGTTTTTGCAGACAGCACCAGGCTGACTGTGACATTTCTACTATATACAAATACTGAGTTAGTAATGTCACTGAAGGTTGGCTCACTTGTGTCCAGCTGTGCACTGGCATAGGGCCTAAACCATTATATCTAATAGATAAAGATATTAGAATTCTGTATCAACTGAGCTGGAAGGTCTGGTGAAAAATCCAAATGAAACACATGGAAAGGAAGTATATACATAAAGTATCCCATGCTATATTCTAATCCCTCTTGGTGGCATTGCACCAAAATTCAGATGAAGAATAAAACAGGAATTCATGTTTTATTTTAATTGTCACTAGATCATACAGCTCTGTTTGGAATATCTTTATCTCTATACAAATACTGCCTGATTATTAAAAGGTGAAGTGCCAAATTCACTAGTGGTCATGTTAGATTTTTACCTACCTCCATTCAGTCTTGGGTTGGTTATTGGGTCCTGAAAGCCAGCACTAGGACTATCACAGGATATTAAAAGCCGATATATGGGACATTGGTTCCAAATTATTTTCTGATGGAGGATCATATATTATTTGTAGTGTTATTAGTGAGGTGATAGTCACAGCTCAACATTTTAGTTGCTGATTTGCTATTCAGATGTTGTTACAATTCAGATATTCGTGCATAAACTTCAAGTGCCATGAAAGCTACGCTGAAAACCTAACAGACTTGGAGAATTTCTGCTGTTTTCTCATGTAACTTTCATTTGGAAATATAATTTCTGATAAGTCACGCTTTAGTGAATAACAGTGTTATGTAAAATTATAGGACATCTACAAAGGTCTTTGTTCTATTCCCTTTTACTCTGCGTATTGCATGCTGTTTTTTTTTTTTTTTTTTCGTGTTTAAGTATGCTATAAAAGAACCCACATCAAATCCATGACATTAACAGCATTATTTGCTAAAGTGAACTTCAATTTTAAGGCCAGAGTAGTCGAGCTAAAAGGGTAGCTGACTTATTGAATTCTCACTTTAGTAAATAACTCTATTAGATTTATTGAGCGATGTATCCTATCCTATTGTGCTTGCAATGTCCATGTCTTAAAGGGTTACCTTAGGCCAGGGGTTCCCAATTACTTTTTCCACTGGAACCTTTTGACATAGTGTATCAACATTGTGGAAACCCCTTCCCCTCCCCCCCCCACCCCCCCCAAAAAAAACCCTTTAAATTAACAAATAAAATTTTTATTAAAAAATAAAAATAATATATATATATATATATATATATATATATATATATATATATATATAATCACACTAATTCCTACAGATAGTAAACAGATTGTACTACTTAGGAGCAGGTGTGCTTTTCTGTGTAGAGTTGGTGTTTGTATATAATTTTAGCATTTTAATACAGGGGTAATGTTTGTGCAGGGTTGTGTTAGCGTTTGATTGCTAGGATGTATGCCATATACATACACATTAACACAGAGATACACACATTCATAAACAAACACAAAGATACACACTGACACATGATCACCTCTTGACACACTGGCGCAGATACACACTGTGACACACACTCAGATACACACAGACACACTCAGATACAGACACTTACAAACAGATACACGCACACTGACACAGATACACTGGCACACACCTTAACACACAGATACAGACACACGTACACACATTGGCTCATGCACTCAGATACACACTGACACAGGTACACAGTGGCACATACACTGATACACACACTGTCAAATACACACACACGTCATTATATATATATATATATATATATATATATATATATATATATATATATATTAATATAATATAATATAATATGCAGTCACCCTCCTGTTAGCATACCTGTTTAACTCCTCTATTGCCGGAGATGTAACTACACCTCAGGCAGTGTCATTAACCAGCTGGCTTACATCAATTCTGTGCATATTGGACATCTCCCGTCAGCATGCACATCATGCTGACCACAGGCAAACTCTGATGGCTTTGTCTCACACCCCTCCATCAACGTAGGTGGATTAAGCTGAAGGGAGAACTTGGCCTCGGAGGTGGAATAGAGGTTAGTTTCTACTTGTTGTGGTTTTTTTTTTGAGTACAGGGACAAGCACAGCAAGGGTTATTCTAACTAAATTCAGTGTTTTCTTAAATCACTGATTTGTGGTTGGAATAACCATTTAACAGTGAGAAGACAGTGGATTTTGTGGTGCCTTTTATTTGAACATGGCTTACAGTTGTTATGTATTTTGTGTGGATTTTGCTCCCCACTGAGATGTAGTACACAGAACATCATCCTTGGTGTGGCACACGCTTATTCTCCTTGATGTGGGAATTGGTTGTGCATCCCCCCTGCCTAGCAGATGTGCAGTGATGAAAACATGGGCAAACATTTTTACAATTACTCAAAGCATAAGTATGGTGAATTTTGGATGTCTGCTATGTTACTGACAAAAATGTTTGTATGGACTACATGCATTAAGAGTATTGTCTCTTCTGCTCATAAACTAAGAGAAATGTACAGAAAGGTACATGGTAGCATTTCTCATGTATATTGCAAGGTGATGACAATCTGTGATTAAATGCCATTTTTCTGGCAACTCTACTTATGCTTGATATTGGAGGTTTGCAATGTGTTTTTAAAAAGGCTGCTAATTGGTTCTTGTTGAGTATCTTTTAAAAATGTTTTTTTTTTTTTTTGTTTTGTTTTTTGCCAGTATCTCATGATTATTTTAATCCTACCAGCAATACGATGTCTATCTAATCCACATAGCCATTCATGCACTTCATCTAGCAATGTTTTTATTTAGAGATACATGTAGATTTAATTTGTAACAGAATGGATAAAACCATTTTTTTTTTAAATTGGATTTCTTTAAAGCAAATGCTTTTGGAGAAAAAAAAAAATTTTTTTTTCTAGTTAAGATTCATTATATTCTAAAGGTTATTCGGTATGAAATATTCATTAGTTATATAGCACAAGACTGTGTATCCATGCAGTATTTACATGTTTGGCAAATGGATTCCATTATCCAACTTTGAATTTGTGTTTGCAGAGATAACATGCACTTTTTCGCAGCAAACATTTTATGAAATGCATACAAAGTTCAACTTTATTCTGCAAACTATGTACAATAGGCATATTAATTTATTTTCAGCTGGTGTAACAAATGCACTGCTTTTTATATGTATCTGTGTACAAATTGATTTTTCTGAGGTTTACCTGAAGAGTCTTAAGACTTCTCACGTAAATCTACCTGGCACAAAAAGGGAACACAATGCTTCTTACTCCATAGTTGCAATTGGATTTCTCCTTGGATCAACATCCATTGGGTATACAGTTAGTCTGTTGTCTATTATTATTATTATTATTATTATTATTATTATTATGATATTTATATAGCGCCGTCAAATTCCGCAGCGCTTTACAATGGGTGGACGAACAGACATGTAGTTGTAACCAGACAAGTTGGACACACAGGAACAGAGGGATTGAGGGCCCTGCTCAATGAGCTTACATGCTAGAGGGAGTGGGGTAAAATGACACAAAAAGGCAAGGATAGTATTAGACTAGTGACAGTTGCAGAAGAGGAATCAGTCAGAAGCTATTAACAGTTTAATTGATAAGCTTTTATGAAGAAGTGGGTTTTTAACGATTTTTTGAAGGAGTGGAGACTGGGTGAGCATGGAACGGTGCAGCCCTCGAGAAATTTTGAAGGCGAGCATCAGAGGTGGGAGTACGGACCGAAGATAGACGTAAGTCTTCAGCAGATCGTAAGGTCCTAGACGGGACATACTTGTGTATAAGGGAGGATAGATAGGTGGGAGCAGCATTATGTAGAGATTTGAAAGCAAGAACCAGAATTTTAAATTGAGCTCTATATTTTATAGGAAGCCAATGTAGGGACTGACAGAAGGGTGAGGCATGGGAGGTGCTGGCGGACAGGAAGATGAGCCTTGCCACCGCATTCATTAATTGTTCCCAAGTACTTTTCATTTGATGTTATACCCAATAATGTAAAAGTGGCTTGTGGGTTCTTTTCCCCCAAAAATGCATGAATTTGGATTTATCTTTATTGAATACCCTCTGTCATTTTGCCTGCCCAGCCCCCTAATAATCAAAATCCCTCTGTAGAGAAGTGAATATGAATGTCATCATTGTCATAAGAACTTATGGGTCAGCTATAAACCCTTTATTCATTTTTAATTAGAAAACAAACCACTAAATGAATTTTAATAAATATCAATGCAATATATTTAGGCCATTTTTAACATAGTATGTAATAGTGCTTATGGTTTTAATGATGTATTATTTGGCAGACATCTTTGATCCATTGCATGGTATATGGGTCATTTTTGTATAAAATTTAATTTGGTAACTGTAACCATAATATGAGGATGTCCGTACATTTGTATAAAGTCTCAGTAATCCATACATATAATTACATAATCTGTGGATCATTTACAAGTTCTTTCCACTGTGCTGATGTAAAGCCTACTTTGCACATTAACCTGTACAGGCCACACGTAACATTCATATCACAACCAATATCCACATGACTCAACATATTTAGCCATCAACATTCACTATACATATCTGATGAAGCTGATGTTTTAGTAGTACAGGTATCTGTTGGGATGCTTCATTTTGCCTCTTTTGCTGCTATTTCACATGATGGGAGGGCAATTGGCTAATATATTAATAGATGAAATGGCATAAACCAGTTGCCAGTTTTGTATTGCACACAGCAGGACCTTCCACATTTATTCACTGGATATGAAACAGGATCAAATATAGTGGGTTGTGCACAATCCCTGTAATAATTGTTGAATTGACAGAGCTACCCTGGGGCATTTTAAAACTTGGTGCGCTGGCATGGCTTTTTATTAATTACTGGATAGACCATTATTTAAAGATGCTGCCTTGTTTACACTTTTTAGAATTCGGTCATTAATCCAGGTGCTGTTAAACAAAAAAACTTGTCTAATTTTGTCCCCTAGGTTTGTATTGTCAGGGAATCTTCATGGAGGCACTGTGGTTGCAAGTTATCCTTATGACGATTCGGACCTCCACCAGGAAGTTGGACTTTACAGTAAATCTGCAGATGACAAAGTGTTCCAGTACCTTGCGAGGGCCTATGCTTCAAATCACCCTATAATGAAAACTGGTCATCCTTCCTGTAAAGATGATCCCAGTGAGGCTTTTCCGGACGGGATAACAAATGGTGCCAAGTGGTATGATGTCCCAGGTATGCGTTATTTTTATATTTATTTAGCTGCTGAAGTGTCAAACATTCATATTTACTAATTCAAAGTGACTTTCAAATTACAGGCCAAAGTAACTAAACTGGAAGCATAGCTGACTTAAAGATTTTTTCCAATTCCGCTATTTTGAGCTTTAGTTTAAAATTCACTTTAAATTCCTGTGAAGTCTCTCTTTAGTTAATAACCCAGAAAATATTTTCCAGTGAAACTTACTGAGTTATTAACAATTT
Organism: Pelobates cultripes; assembly: GCA_933207985.1. Classification (NCBI taxonomy): domain Eukaryota; kingdom Metazoa; phylum Chordata; class Amphibia; order Anura; family Pelobatidae; genus Pelobates; species Pelobates cultripes. Next base: position 73,095,203 of record OW240912.1, read on the forward strand.
AAGCAAACAAACAATACTTTTAACTGCTGTAGTTAGTACACACCCATGCTCTCAAATTTGCCACCACCAGTGTATACAGCACAAGTCCCTGAACTAGATGGGAAAACAGGATTTATTGATATTTGGAAAACCATGTATCCCCTTTTATTATTGTTGTTGATCTTATTATAGGGGCTGCCTGTAATGAATATACACACGAACGATGTGCTAGAATAGAGCAAAAAGGACAGTAGGGAAAATAACAAGACGTGAGAGACATTTACAGATTATCAGTTTTATGTCTTATTGTACGCTGTTTATGCCAGACATGGTCAGGGCCATCAATTCGTTTCTGAATTTCAAATTATAAAACTTCATTTAGATAGAATTATTTTTTTGGCAAAAATAAATAGACTAGAGGTAGCATGAGTAAATGACCCCTATATATGAATTTCAAAAATCAGATGAGTGCAATTCTTGTGAAGATTTTTAAGATGTTGAGATAGGGTTCTTTTGAATACCATTCACATTTAGCTGCTAAGCTAGCAGTTTTAGTTCATCCATTGATGATGTTCAAAGCTGTTTTGTAGTAGAGATTATATCCCAACATTTTCTGAAAATGATGCAGCTAGAGGCTAGAGTTTTTTTGGGAATTGAAGTACTCACGGTATGTAGTTCTGCACTCTGCAGTAGTTCTGTTCATCAGAAATTAAAATGGAACAGTTGTCCTTACTCACGGTAGCCCCACTACTTTCATAAATTGAGATTTTGACACCGTAAAGTTTACACCCTAACTTCAATGTTTTCTCTGAAGACACACTTTTTATAGGGATACTCCAAACACAATAAGAAGTACAGGTTATTGTGCTGGCTATGGTGCATGGAAGCTATAAGTATAGACACATTTTCAAATGGTGTGATAAAAATCAAGAGGAATCCACCGCATCCAATTTCCCCCTCTTTTATCCTATCTTGTAACAGCATATTGAGGAAATCTCACTTGCTAGCAGTCAGGTCTGTTCTGTTACATAAGTGTAAATTTTGCCAACCTGGAGAACATTGATTGGCTAAGAGTATTGATGCAGCTTATTTCAGTCCTTTCAGCCAATAATATTGAATGAAACTGACCTGACATTGATAACGTGGAAGTGCAAATTCTGTATTGTCAATGTGGCCAAGGAGGGTGAGGTCTCTCTGCTTAGGGAAGAGTCATGATCCATGTCAAACTGTTACTGCACACCCACTGTTTAGTAGATATGCCCCTAAATATTTTGCATGGTTTCTTTAGGGTTATATGGAACAAAAATCTTGCAAAAGCTGTAGACTTGCTGTCTGCAGCCTTTTACCTGCCTTCCACTCTTTCCCTGACACAGATTTTCAGCCTGTGCTGGGAAATTCACCATTGACTTCTCATTGATAAGTCGCAAGCACACAATTGTTTGTGGCTTTCCAATGCTCTTCATTGAGTTGTTGTACAGCGTATTGAGTAGGGGGAAAGACAGTCTCTCTCTCTATCAGCGTGCTTGACCCTTCTGTTAGCTTTGTGAAACTAACGAAGAAGAAAACCTCCCCGGCTATTTGTGACAACTTGGAAGGTGTTTTTGCCCCCAGTTATAAAAGTGTTGTTGAAAAGAAAATACAGATTCCAGAAGATAAAGCACTTCAGAAAGATGAAGTGCTTTGTTTGTGACTGGAGTATATCTTTCTGAAATCAGAAACACTGGTGTTTACATCAGTCCTAAAGGCAATTTACTGCTTGACTAGTTATGTTAAAACATGGACAGAAATGCATGTAAACATTTGAAAATACTCTTTGCCTATGTGGCAAGACCTGTCTGACATAATGCAACAAACTGTTTCTCTTTTGAAGATAATATAATTAAGAAACATCTGTGCTTGCTGTTAACACCCAGTCTGTTTGTTTTTCTCGAGAATAAAAAAAATATATACATTTCAACAATTAAATGGGCACTATGGGCAGCCACCCCACTTCATCTCATTGAGTAAGTGTTTTCACTTTTTTGTTTTGTTTTTAACCCCTTATGTGGCGCTACGTTTGAGGGCAGAGGGACCCTATAGTGTTCATTTAAAGATTGTTCTACTCAATATGGACCAGAATGTTATTACTGAAATAGTGCTAACATTTTATCCAACCCTACAGTACCAATTTTTTATTTTTTTTTATGTTACGTCCATGTGAGAATAAACACTGTTAAATGTTTATTAAGAAAGGGAGGGGAGGGGGAAAGGAGAAGATGAATTCATAGGTAGAAGTTCCCAAGAAGGGGAAACAAAACTTGCACAATAAGTCAATGTGACAATGTATCACAAATATAACCTTAGATACTAAAATGTAACTTAATTACTACAAATAGTTGTTTCCCGTGTAACAGTTTTTTAATCACAAGGGCAAACATAAATATATAAAGCCCTACTCAAATAGTTGTTTCCCGTGTAACAGTTTTTTAGTTACATTTTTGTGATACATTGTCACATTGACTATTATTGTGCAATTTTTGTTTCCCCTTCTTGGGAACTTCTACCTATGTATTCATCTTCTCCTTTCCCCCTCCCCTCTCTTTTTTTTCCCCACCTTGAATAATAAAGTTGAAAAATTTTTAACTGCTCTTCTGCATTTTCATAAATGCTTTGGATGAATACTATATAGGATAGATTTTTTTCCTTTCTTAATAAACATTTACCACATTAGGGTTACCCCCTACTCTGTCCTGTCGGATCATTATTTTCTGGCCACTTTTTCTCTCTTTAATAAACACTGTTACTTCCAACCACCATGACCACTTCTGCTTTTTGAAGTGGTAGTGGTGATAGGAGCCTGGATGTGTAGTGCTTCAGCTTGAAACACTGCACATCTAAAGTTATTTGCAATTGTGTGCCAAGAGCTAGTTACACCCCTGGCACATGTGACTTAGAGTTCTGGGCTGCCTTGTGTCAATTCTGTGCATAAAATACAGCTATTGTCAGCGCGCACTGCACTCTGGGGGCAAGATGTCCACTGCTTCTTTCTTATCTCCTAAATTGCACCCCACATCTGCTATTTAAAAAAAAAAATGTTTTTTTTTTTTTTGTCTGATCCCCTCCCTCCTCCTTCTTTTCCTCCCCACTACACCCCTCTACCCCTCCCATGCGCTCTGAGCCGGTTAAATGGACCAATCAGAGGCTTCTCTATAAAAAGCCTTTTATTAGACATTCCTGCGGCTGCAGTGCTGTCAAAATGTGGTGTGCCAGGAGCTCTGTCCAGAGATGGATTAAGATAAGTAGAAACTTTGTTTTGCCCTTTCAGAGGTTAGGGGGACCTGAAGAATAATGGTAATATTCTAGCAAACAAAAGGGATATAAAAAAAGGGTTGGTTTAACCCTTTAACTTCTTTCTCCCAGGGATGGGTTAGATACTCTTTGTCTAAAGATTGTGTTTTTAAATCCACTCTTTTGCCGGTGTTTTGAAGGATGAAATGTGCGGTCTTATTGAGGGCATGATTGGACATGTTCAGCAGTGCCCCCTTTAAAATTTCACTTGATACAGTGTCTGGAATGATAATCCATAGCAGATTGCTTGTATACACCAATTTTATTCCCAGAGCAGATAGCATTAGTCTGGAGCTGCAAAACTACACCAATCACTCTAATTACAGGAGTATGTAATATGCTATGTGTACTTGTTTCTGTAAGCCAGAAATATATTGATATATAGAGCAAAATCAGTCTGCTTACAGTATGTGCACAGTTGTTTATCTGCAGTGTTATTCCTTTTGGCAAGATGATACAGGAGTTATGCCATCTGTCACTTTTCTTGTTTGATTTAGTTTTCATTGCTCACATACTGAGATACATCACTATTTGCTCTTTGACTTTGGCTGATTGGTCATATGAAAAAATAGGTTATAGTGATATAAATAATACAGGATATCCTGGAAAAACACAAAACAAAACGGATGGGGTGCTCAAATGGGACAACCCTTTGTAAACAGTACGATAAGCTTTTCTGCTCTGAACATATTTCACCATTGATGTCATCAAGTCAATGTCTAATTGTTATCACTAATGATCAGCAGCAGTATGTTTTTCCATAATTAATGAATTTGGCCTGCCTGCTCAGAATCTTCTCTTAATGCTAGAGGGTCACGTAGTTGTATACAGCTGGAGTTTTTCAGATATTATTGAAAATAATTCCCCCCCCCCCGCCCTTCCCCCCCCCCACCCATTAATATGCATTTAATAGTATGAGGTAAAGGGACACTATAGGCAGACCACTTCATCGTGCGATTTTTAAATTCCTGAATCGCCATGACATCGGCAGAGGAGGAGCATGACCCAGCGCTGAGGGAAATTGGCCCTGTAATCAGTTAAATCTGAGAAAAGGATATTAACCCTTTATTTCCTACTGGCGGGTCTGGGAGTGGGGGCAGAGGTACACTATACAAATATATTTACCACTATAGTGTTCCTTTCAAATGGTTTCTTTCCATACATGCTTATTTTTAACCATGGTATGTTGGGGATTTTCTCCCTCTCCTCTTTTGTAGGAATAATGGTGCCAGAAATTGCCTTATGACCCCTCTCCCCCACGCTAAGTAATCAAATAATTTTATAGAACGGTTTGAGGTCTGCTGGGCACCTTTCTCGTCTCAGCAGCCAGGAGAGCTGTAAGCTTCTTTCTAGCTGGCCACCCACAGCCAGTGAGCTAAGCCCTGCACTGCTGGTTTGACTACTTACCATGGTGCAGTGCCAGGACACTCCTTGGACCATAGGGACTTCTGCACCCTGTAGTGGTTTGGTGCTTCTTTGAATCTTTGAACGTTCCTTTTAAATATATAGTAAAGATTTAGCAATTGAAATCACAGTGCTGTTTCATTAATAGACTAGATATTTAACATATTATTAAAAAAAGTGGTCAACTTTAGTGCAAACAGTACAATTTCAGACATGTTCCTGTTTAGTGTTTTTTTTTGTTTTTTTTTTAAACTCTGTTCTTACCGAGTTACAAATCTGTTTAATCTCAGAATGAATAGAATTCCTGTGTTAAATACTTTTTCTTGGCAGTGGACGATGAACATACAATGAACAATTTACAATAGCAAAAAAGTGCTTAAATTACATTTCCTTAGTTGAATGTGAAATATGAGCGGTTTTAATGAGAATTAGTTAATCAATTCACCTTTGTTAAAGAGATGCTAACGAGAATTTGATACATAAGTAAAAGGACTGCTGCACTTATGCAGTAGCCATGCCTAAAATCTAGTGACGCATGAACAAATGCTTGGTATTGTTGCCATCACATGGAGTCCAATGTTAAAATATAAAAGAAATATAAAAAGAATACAAAACAAGAGGGGGAAAAAAAACAAAGAAAATTTAGTAAGGAAAGCATAGACCATGATTAAAAGGGGAGGGGGAGTAAATAGATATGTGGGAGAATTAATACCTCCAAAAATGGGAAATGATACTGTGAGGTATTGGACAGCTACAAACCTCCTCTTTGTTATGTATTTTGAGTTGTCAATAATTATTCAATGACTGCCAATCTGTCACACTAGACATCGAATCAAGCATGTTGATTTCCTATAGCCTATTTTCTCTTTACACACCTATAATGTATCTGCTGCTATTTGGCTTATGAGTAAACCTTGTGTATATACGGCCTTTCTTTGTTCATCTGGTAAATAATGATGTAGCAAACTTTGCATGGTCTGATCGAAAAGCAGTGAACTTTCAGAAACCTTGGTGTACATAATGGGTGGATATGTTTAAAGTATGATTTTATGATTCCATTTTTTTCTCTTGTTAAATTTATTTGAACGAACACTGACTATTTACCTATCTTAAATAAAGTAAATAAATGACTTCTCTGTTTTTGCACCTTTTTATATATTTTGATGTAATTTTATTTATTTGTGTTTTGCATTCCCATTGGGTTGTTTTGTGTGTGTGTGTGTGTGTGTGTGTGTGTGTGTGTGTGTGTGTGTGTGTGTGTTTAGATATGCAGAAATAAGACAGCAGTAAAAAAAAAAAAAAAAAAGTTAAAGGGTTGCTCCAAGCACCATGACCACTTCAGTTATTTCCAGTGGTCATGATGCTGTCTATACATACAGCATTTCAGAAACTTAGCACACAGAGTTAAAGAACTTTGCTTGTGGGTGCATAACTAGACCTCCGACGGTGTCATTACCCAGCCTGGAATTAAAGCAAATTCTTTGTATATTGACCATCTATCTCACTTGGCCTTGCAAATATACATGCTTTACTTTGTCCAGAATTTCTATGAAATAAAAAAATATAAATCCTACAAATTACATGGTATTTTCTTGCATTGTACGGATTCAAGGGCTTCCAATGGAATTAACGCAATCGACGCTGCTATTGTGTATGCTTAAAGGACCATTATAGGCACCCAGAACCACTTCAGCTTAATGAAGCTGTCTGGGTGCCTGGTCCAGCTAGGTTTAACCCTTTTTTTCTATAAACATAGCAGTTTCAGAGAAACTGCTATGTTTATATTAGGGTTAATCCAGCCTCTAGTGGCTGTCTCATTGACAGCCGCTAGAGGCGCTTCTCACTGTTAAAATCACAGTGAGAAGACGCCATCGTCCATAGGAAATCATTGTGAATGCTTTCCTATGAGACTGGCTGAATGTGCGCGCGGCTCATGTGCATTGAGGCGGAGAGGAGGAGGCGAGTCCCCTGCCCGGCGCTGGACAAAGAGGTAAGTTTAACCCCTTCAACCCACTAGAGCCCGGCAGGAGGGGGACCCTGAAAACAAGTGTTTTCCTGGCACTATAGTGGTCCTTTAATAGATTTCCACATTAAAGCATTGTTTCGATGCCACAAGAGAACCAAACGCACACAGTTGTGTCATCAAACTTGTATATGGTCAATGTTACGAGAGAATCATTCATGCCATGTAAGATTTGCCGCATGTCTATTGTGGTGCTCTCATGCATTTCACTAGGCAACCCTTGTTTGGCTGAATTTGTCATCTGTTCAAATCCACTTCAACCTGGAATGTTAATTTAACCTAAAATAGCTGTCAAGAGAACTTTTTTCTGTGCATTGATAAATCGTGCTTGCCATGTGTCGTGTCATGTCTCTTCAAGATCCTGTAAGGAGAGTCAGTGGTATCTGTGTATTTGTCTGAAATACATTATTCACATTACCTGTGTATGGGTCATTTCTTGTTGCAAAAGAATCCATTCCGAATTGTACACTTATACATATGACATTACACATCCAGTGTTTAATGCTGACTTACAAGTTGGAAAGGCTTGTTTACCATTTGTGTGTTTACAAAATTAAAGGAACGCCGAAAACACCATAAGTACAGAATGCAGTGCAGGACTTAGGAGAACTAATGAAAGTTTCTTCTAAGGCAGGGTCAGGAGTGGTGCCTGGTAGATTCCAGGTAGACACTCTATTCATTCTAAAAATGTTTTCTCTCCTTACAATATTTGGTGTCAGGGCACTTCTGGCACCATAACCACTACATTAAGCTGTAGTGTTTTTGGTGATTGGAGTGTTACTTTTTAATAGTTGAGCTGAAAGAGGCAGGTGAAATTCTAGCTGCTATTTTAACAAATATCCAATATGTTTTTTCACTTGGGTACTGTTATAACCTGTAAAACATAGCACAGAACATTTCAAGGGCACAATTACTAATGAACAGTGACTTCCAATTCAAACATGAAAATAAATGTGGGGATGTTGGAGCTTGCCAAAGAAAACACTGGCTTAAGCTTTTCAGTTCTTAATTACATGCTAGGAAGTTTTGGGCACAAGACAATTACAAAAGATGTAAATATATATGCTTCTGCATTGCATTCAGAAAGTATTCACATCCAATAATTCACATTTTTATATTGCAATCTTTTGTTATAATTGTGCATTTTCATATCCATTAATATTCCAATAAAACAAAGCAAAAAACTGATTTTTGACACCATTGCAAATGCATTAAACCAAAAAATGTACATAATTATTCAGACCCTTAACTCGATACTTATTTGAAGCACATTTCAAAGTGATTACCAGGTCAATGCTTTTTAAAAAAAAAAAAAAAAATTTTTATAGTGATGGTTGTTCTCCCATCTACAAACATGATCTCTGGGCCGAGATTGACCGTATGGTTCTTGGTCACCTCTTTTACAAAGACCCTACTTCCATAGATTGCTCAGTTTGGCATTGCAGCCAACTCTAGAAAGAGTCCTGGTTGTTCCAAACTTCTTCCATTTAAGAATTATGGAGGCCACTCTACGCTTGGAATCTTTCAAGGCAAATAATTTCCACAAAAAAATAAAATATTGTTTTGTTGTCCCCTCCCAGATCTCTGGCTCGATACAATCCTGCCTTTGAGCTCTGCAGACAGTTCATTTGACATCACAGCTTGGTTTTCGTTTTGTTATGCATTTACAGCTGTGCATTTATATATTTATATATATATATATATATATATATATATATATATATATATATATATATATATAAAATATATATATACACACACACATATGAATGCACAGCTGTAAATGCATAACAGAACGAAAACCAAGCTGTGATGTCAAATGAACTGTCTGCAGAGCTCAAACACAGGTGTGTCTTTCCAAATCCTGTCCAATCAATGGAATTTGCCACATTTGGACTTAAAGGACCACTCTAGGCACCCAGACCACTTCAGCTTAATGAAGTGGTCTGGGTGCCAGGTCCAGCTAGAGTTAACCCATTTTGTTTATAAACATAGCAGTTTATATTTATAAATAGGTTAATCCAGCCCTCAAATCCTCTAGGGGCTGTCTCACTGACAGACGGTAGAGGTGTTTTTTGTTTCTCACTGTGAAAATCACAGTGAGAAGACGGCAAAGTCCATAGGAAAGCATTATGAATGCTTTCCTATGAGACCGGCTGAATGCGCGCGCAGCCAGCCGAAAGGGAGGAGGATTGGAGGCGGAGAGCTCCCTGCCCGGCGCTGGAGAAAGGTGAGTGTTTAACCCCTTTCCTCTCCCCAGAGCCCGGCGGGAGGGGGACCCTGAGGGTGGGGGCACCCTCAGGGCACTGTAGTGCCAGGAAAATGAGTGTTTTCCTGGCACTATAGTGGTCCTTTAACTGAATCTATAGAAAGTTGGTCCAGAGAAATGTTTTTTTTGTTTCTTAGAATAGTTCACTAATGGTTGGCTTAGAGCAGGCTTCCCCAAACACCGGCCTTCCAGATGTTGCTGAACTACAACTCCCATGATTCTCAGCCTATCTATTTCTTTCATAAAATCATGGGAGTTGTAGTTCAGCAACATCTGGAGGGCTGGAGTTCTGGGAAGCCTGGCTTAGAGGGTCAGCTGACTGTTCTAGTCAATCAGTGTTATGCCTGCCTGGTGACGCTTCACGCTTTCTGTAATTCAGATTTAGAAGCCGACTGGGAGATTGGTGCTGGAGGCAACCTTTGGGGTTAAACCGTTCGAGAACAGTTTAACTCCCTAATGGTTGACGAGTGCCCATTGGCCTCCTGGCACTGTAACAACTTAATTTAGATAAAATTATGTTGATCAAAGAGCATCACCCATTCTTAACTCTAATATCAAAAGAGGTCACCACCAATTAAATTTTTAAACACAATTTAGAAAAATATCTCAAATACAAATACATGGGTCTATTCAAGTTTGTGAATCCGGATACTAAATGGCACCTCCTACACCTAGAATTTCATTGAAGTAAAATGTGTTTTAATACTCCGGCTGCGTGTTTATCCCCAGTAAATACTTCAACAGTGTTCACTGGAATTAAAGGATTTAGGAACTGTCACTTCTGTAGAAGTAATAAAGGCTTAAAGGGACACTATAAGCACCAAAACACCCTTAGCTTACTTAAAGGACCACTATAGGCACCCAGACCACTTCAGCTTAATGAAGTGGTCTGGGTGCCAGGTCCAGATAGGATTAACCCTTTTTTTTTTTTTTTTCCTTAATAAACATAGCATTTTCAGAGAAACTGCTATGTTTACACTGAGGGTTAATCCAGCCTCTAAAGCCTCTAGTGGCTGTCTCATTGACAGCTGCTAGAGGCGCTTGCGTGCTTCTCACTGTGAAAATCACAGTGAGAAGACGCCAGCGTCTTTCCTATGAGACTGGCTGAATGTGTGCGCGGCTCCTGCCGCCCATGCGCATTCAGCCGATGACTTCGCTAGGAAGGAGAGGAGGAGGAAATCTCCCCGCCTGGCGCTGGAGAAAGGTAAGTGTTTAACCCCTTCCTCTCACCAGAGCCCGGCAGGAGTGGGACCCTGAGGGGGGGGGCACCCTCAGGGCACTATAGTGCCAGGTAAAAGAGTATGTTTTCTTGGCACTATAGTGGTCCTTTAAGCAGTTTTGATGTATATATCATGCCTTTGCAGTCTCTCTGCTCAATTCTCTGACATTTAGGAATTAAATCACTTTGTTTATGCAGCCCTAGGCACATCTCTAGGCAGTATAGGTTAATCAATTAGATCTTATTTGCCATCACTCACACTCTATACAAAACCGCTTGCATTTGTTAAACCATGTCATTATATGATCTCATCAGAAATATCAGCTACAAAAAGAATATAATGTAATGAACACACAGGAAAAAAAACTATTTCATTACATCTTCTTTTTTCTACAATGCTTTCCCAAATTACAACAATGAGCTTGCTTCTTATGTAGTACATTTGTAAACATCTCTTTGGAAACCATTGTGGGTTTTTACGGCTTTGAATTATTATCATTCTTTGCAGTGGAAACAAAGTATATTTGTTCTGTGGCTGTGTTGTTTGTTTTGCTGTAGTGGTTATGATGGGAAGAGTACCCTGGCCCCATTCCCTATTAATGGGGCAAATTGTTTTTCTCTCCTACTTGGGTCCTTGCTGATCTGCATGGAGGTGCTGATCGTTCCCCATAGAGATGCATTCATTTGATGCATCTCTATGAGAAGATGCTGATTGGCACAGCACAGAGTCTTTCTGCGCATGTGCAAACGCTTTCTAATGCTCTCCAATGGAAAATTGATGATCTCCGAAATGGAGGCCGGGCCAGCCGGCATGGCATAGGGGGAAAAAATAAAGCACATTTCCCATGTGATCAGAGAAGGGACGGTCACCTAACTAGTTAAGCACTGTAGTGTTCCTTTAACGGCAAAATCTTTTTTTTTTTTTTTTTGTGCACGAGAGAGTTACAGCAGGCCTGAGGTACCCCAATGGCAATCGTCAGTGTTATGAACATTGTTTGGTACATTTGGGGTAAACTGGGGAAAGGATGCACATTTTTATATTTAAAACAGGCTAATAACATGGCTAGCTAAAGCCGGAGGTATGTTTGCTGGCACATATCGCCTTTTAGTAATTCAGAGCAGCATTACCAATACACAGTGTGACATATGCTAAACATGCCTTTAGCTAGTAAATGCCACTGGGTATTTGTTACTGGTTAGGTTAAGCACATTATGTGGGCATGCCGTACCAAATTAAGCTAGTTAAGTAAATCTGGCAGTAGTTAGAGATCTGAAGCTGGAGGCAGTCTTTGGTGTCAAATCTTTAGAGAAAAGTTTAACCTCTTAAGGTATGTGTCTGGGGCCTCCATGCACTGTAGCAGTTTCATTTCGATTAAATTGTTATGGTGACCGGCGTGTTCCTTTAAGTCCTAGATGGTAGAGAATTGGCATGATCTATACACCAAAACTGCTTTATTCAATTAAAATTGTGACTATAGTGTCCCTAAAAAAAAATAAAAATTAAATTATAATCTTTGTCAGGAAGTGTGTGGCTTGTGCTGCATAATCAAAGTCATTTAACTCCTAAATGGCAGTAAATTAAACAGATTGGTTGGGCTAATGTTGTTTTCATGCTTAAAGCATGCCTTTAAGAGTACATGCACGCACCAGAAAGACAGAATGTATGTCAATGCAAAGTAGAAATCTTAGTCAAAGGAAGCATAGATTCAATAAGTCTAAAGATTAAAAGAAATGGCTAATGTGGGAGATGTGGTGGTTGAATAGTTGTTGGTAAAAGTTTATTTGCTCATTAAACTATCCTTTGGTGTTTTGTTGCTACCAGATCAATAATGATGTTTGAGTCTTAGTTCTAATGGTTTCATTTCTATGTTGTTACAGGTGGGATGCAGGATTACAATTACATTTGGGGTAACTGCTTTGAAGTGACCTTTGAGTTATCATGCTGCAAATATCCTATGGCTTCGGAACTTCGTGATGAATGGGAGAATAATCGGGAAAGTCTGATAAAGTTCATGGAAATGGTAAAAAAAACCAAAAAACTTATCACTACCAATTGTGCAGTTTCAGTTTTGTGTGAAATTGGTATTTCTACTTAGTTTTGTAGGTCTTCAATGTGTTTTTGCATGTAACTTCTTTGCATAAAGATGTATATTGTGACCTCTTTGTTGATTGCACCCCTCTGTGCATAAGCGTTATTATTATTGGTATTTATATAGCGCCAGCTTATTCCGCAGCACTTATTCAGAAGCAGTTTCAAAGTTTCTTAAATAACTGACATACTGTATTGAGAGTATGGAGGGGAGGGAGAGGGGAGAATGTAAACCATTTGTCAATTAAACCATGTGTCAATTAAACCAGGCTTTTATTAGAAACCAATTATATCATCCCAGATATTAATAAATGGATGCACAGAACAAATATAATTAATCTGTTAAGGACAAGGAGTTGGGGAAAAGTGAGACAAAAAAAAAAAACTTTACATTTTTGATAAATTGCCCTTCAAGGTACAAAACATGTTGTCCTTTCTATTTTCCTGATATCCTCAGCTTGCTATTTTCACCAAATCTTTGGGATCTGGTGGAAGAACAAAGCTAAATATTTTTGTTACAAACTATTGAGGTGTTATGTGGTTTGCTGTTCTGGAGGACCTGGTGTGAAAGTGTTTTGACTTTTTTTTTTTTTTTTGGCGGATGATCCAGCTCAATAATTGATGGGCTGGAGGTGAGCTTATCCCTTTCGGCAGTGCCGTAATATGCTGACCTCATTCAGTTCATTTTTTGGGTAAACCCTCTCCTGTCTAGAGTTAAATTCTGCTAGAAGCTGAGAAAACTACCTTCCACGTCATGTTGACGCTTTCCTTTGGATTCCAAGGCAGTTTTTCTTGTTAAAGAACTTGACCCACCTGTTCCATCTACTGGAAATCTGGTCTGCATACCTACACTTTTTGTTTTTTTTAGGTGCTGTAATATGTTTGGTTGAACAAAAGGCAAAGAATAATATATGAAATTTGAGGCTTGCCTACCTTAATCACAATTGGTTATTAAATAAATATTCAATTATGTTGACCCCTAAGTAGTGGATGGTCACTGACACATGTATCAACTTGCATGAAGGTCTTTATTGTTACTTGAGTCAATCCATTGTGCCAGCGTAGTGTGGCTTCAGTACAGCATTTGAAACATTATGTTTCTCTATATTTATACAATCTGAAATAGTGCGGTTTAAAAATATAAAATTAAATGTAGAAATCCACAACACCGCATCTTGCAACTGGGCATCTCTGCTTCCTGACAATCATTATAAGCCGTCCTTCGTACCTGCCAGTCGGCATAGAGAAAGCATACAGAGAAACAGAGAAATGAAATGGATTCTATTTCTCCTTTTCATTTGCCATGTTTGGCCTGGCTTTGCCTTGTCTGAACACAAATTAGAAGGGATATTCACAAAAAGTGAAATATAAATTGAGCTACGGAGAACTTTCACTTATTTGGAGTTGAATATCCATATAAGTGAAAGTTCTCCGTAGCTCAATTTATATTTCACTTTTTGTTTTCTTCAGCTTTAATGAGCATTATGCAGAGAAACAATGAGAGGATATGTTCTTGCAAGATAACTTATGTAAGGACTATACGTTATTATGCTTAGAGGTTTACTTTAATTTTGTTTGCTAAAACAAAATTCTAAAAAAGAGAAAAGGAAAATAGCCTCGCATATCAAACTCTAGAACCAGCTCGGCCAACATGCTAGTTCACCAAATTTCTACCTTTGGTAATGTGAAGATGGAAATACTTAAACCCAAAAGTGCTTGGTTAATAATAATAATAATAATAATAATAATTATTAATATTATTATCATCAATTTCCACAGCGATGTGCCTTAACACAAATCTTTTGAGTACTGAAATGTGCAGTATGTATTTCCTTTATATGTGTTCTCTAGGAATGCTCTATTTTGAGTTCCAAATCCCCTCTGTACCAAAATCCACATTCATTTTGAGCTTCATAAAATGGGTTTCTACTGCCAAACAGTTGCCAGCATACCATATTGCCCAACCTCTGTAATGCTTCTGTGACTGAATGGAGGCAAACCCCAGCAATAATGTTAACAAATCTCAGGGAAAAACTTCCCAGAACCAGGAGAGGGGATAGCAGCAAAAGGGGGTGTTGTGAACTCCATATGAAGGTCAATGATTTTGAAATGAGATGTCTTTAAGCTTTCCGACAATACTACATTATGGGGGATTAGCAAAGGCAAGTAAACAATTCTCTTGCGTCAAACTAGCATTTCCATGAAGCCATAATCCTCTGATTTACCCAGGGATATTGGATTCATGAATCATTATTGTAGCCATAAAATATACAAACTGCCCACACATTACATACAGGATGTTATGTTTAGTCCTGATCTACTTTCTTACTCCAGAAATACATAGTCATTATAATCGCATGTTGTATAAAGGCAGTGGATTTCGGAAGTTTAATGTAAAACTTCCCACTGCATAAATTGTGTATGCAGCCGTTTATCCGGTCTGGGTTTCAGTATTGCAATGGGGCTTCTTACTTGCCTGATTTCTGTCGTTTATTTGTCTTTTTTTGGGGGTGGGAGAGGGGGAGGCAGTTGTTTTTTTGTTTTTTTAGCTCTCCATGTCCAAATTAAGTTCCTAAATAACATACAATCTAACCACCCTCCCCCACACACGCTATCTGTCACATATCTCCCCCCACACACACACCCTGTCACATCACCCCCCGTAGACACACTCACACAGACACCCTGTCACATCACCACCCCTTAACACACATACAGACACCTTGTCACATATCTACCCCTTAAACACACACATACAGAAATCCTGTCACTTCACCCCCCACACACATGCACAGACACCCTGTAACATCACCCCCACACAGTCACATTGTTACATCACCATCCCTTCCCCCCCATACCGTTATCATGTCACACCTCCCCAAACACATGCACTCATTTGTATATCACACCATATGCACACACATACACCCTGTCACATCACCTCCCACACACATATATGCACCCTGTCACATCACACCCACACACAGTTACCGTTTTACATCACCACCACTCCCCCACACACAGTCATCATATCGCAGTCACTCTCCACACATACCACAGTCACATTGCCAAAGTCGCCTTGTCAGGTCACACTCACTCGGTCACAACCACCCTGCCACAGTGACCCTAATACTCACAAAATCACCCCTCACACATACATCACAGCCCCACTGTAAACACAATGCCCGCAGCAAGACCACAATCAGCTCCCCCCATACATACATACATACATACATACATACATACATACGATACTGCAAACTGCAAGCAGCTCTCTTCATGCATACGCTCACAGACAAAGAGATACACAGATATGCATTGCAGGCACAGTCACACATACAAATTCACACAGATGTACATTCAAAGATGCCCAAGGATACTCACTGCCAGGTTTGTATGTCTCAAAAGTGGAAACAAAGGCTACAATCTGAGGGTGAAATGGCATGGGTAATGTCATGATAATATGGCAACATATACATAGGGAGATTGATAATATGTAGAAATGCACATAGAACTGAGTGCATATTGGGCAATGTATAGGTGAGAGGATTATAGACTATGTGAGGGAAAACATCTGTTACATATTGTGAAATGTTATTATTTACAGTTCTGTTTTCTATCTGTAACTTCATTAATTGGTAAATGTAATTTTTTTTTTTTTTCTAAGTTTTTCTGTCCAGACAAAATGTTCATTTGTTTCCATTAAATAATACACTATCTAGGCATACTGAAATGAAAAATACATTCAAACGTTACTTTCCAGGACACTCTAAATAATCAGATTCTAGAGGTAGTTTTTCTACAAACCAGTTGGTAGTGATGAGGTTAATGACTTAAACATTCTGTATAATCTGCATCTAATCTCTTTATCTAAAGCCTAAGAAAATGATTAGCTTTAACAATGTACCCCCATTGATATTTTATCAGACTTTTGCACTGCTGTAATAGTGTACCAGAGCCCTTATTTCCCTAAGTAATGGACAGTGTCTAATGTATTTTGCAAAGTGCATGCATTGTGCATGTATTTATAATTTATTTTCTGTCTTTGGGTAATTGCTGTAACTAGACCACTTAAAGGCACTAGAATGAATAAAATACTATACATTTTCAGTTCTTCAAATAAGTAAATATTTGACCTATAGAATTTGGCAGCGAACAGCATTCCTCTGCTTTATTTAACCTCTCTCAATAGCAACCTCAACCTTCCTCTGTTGTTTAGTTTGGGACATGACATTTTTAAAGTTGAGAAAAAAAAAACAAAAAAAGGAAGATGGTTGTTTCTGCCTTACCCCATGTCTGGGGGGGACAGACATGCTGCTGGTGACCCTGTTTCAGTATTACACCATTGAAAAGCAGTTTAACACTGAATGGAGAGTTGGTTCCAGGGGACTCCAGGCATCACAGCCACTTCAATGAGATTAATTGGTTGTAGTGTCTAGTTTTCCATTAAAGAGTTACCCCAAGCACCATAACCTCTACAACCTACTGGGTAGCATGGCTTGCCCTCTTTCCTGGGTCCCCCCCTTGCACCTGATTTTCTCTGGCGCTGTGTGAACAACACCTGCGTAAACCAGATGCTGATCTCGTTGCAATGATTGGCTGAGAGTGTCAGCTTATCATTCTCAGCCAATTAATTACATTATGTGCTTAGAAACTGCATATATTAAAATACACAGGGTTGACATTAACCAGACCGGAACTCTTTTTACAGGACGGCTAATGACGCCCCAGTGACTATGCTGGACGTGGGGTTACACCCTTTTGGCAGCAAAGGGTTTACAGAACCCTGTATATGCTTGTTTGTGTAATAATACATTTTTCATAAAGTAACCTTAAAACATTTTTTTTTTTATACATATAAACTCTTAACACAGTGTTTGGTTTTATTTAAATTCTCTGGTGCAGAACATTAGTTTCACTAATGGAATATTTTTCTGATTGTGCGTGGTTGGATTCAAGACTTTATTCTCTCCTTGCATTGTGCTGTTCAATTTTTATATAACAATGTTGTATTTATGTTTATCACAAATTAAATCTTGTCTTATAAAATATGAATATTTCCATCTGTGTTTTATGTTACACCTATACTTTTAAGAATAGGAATTGGATAGTGCAATATATTTATCGCAAACGAACTGATTTTTTGGACCTTGAATACGCCAAGTCATTTTAAGAGATTCCTAGCAAAAGTATAATGTATAAAATCTGATAGATGTGCACTTTTTTTTTTTTGTAATACACATTTATTTTTTATTTTTTATGCCTTTAGGTACACATTGGCGCCAAAGGATATGTAAGGGACTCTGTTAGCCAAAAGGGTCTTGAGAATGCCACTATCTCAGTTGCTGGGATTGAACATAACATCACAGCTGGCATATTGGGGAACTTCCAACGATTGCTTGCTCCTGGGAAGTACAACATTACTGCTATAGCCACTGGGTCAGTACACCTTTTTCATCATCCTCAACGGGAACTGTATGTGCATTCTGCATTCCTTGTTTGCTACAGTTTCTGCTGGAGAAAAGTAGTCTATTCACAAAATATTCCAATATATGCTTTTTTTTATCTTCCATATTTCTAAAATATTAAACAGTGTATTACAACCCTTACAATAGTTGTCCATAGTCACTGAAGAATGCGTCAATGCTTATTGCTATAGCATAACATAAATTATAATTTAACTGAAAAGATTTCAAGTTTAAAGTTAAAATAGAAGAGCTTTGCATCTGACCAAAAGAAAAGCACCTTATAAAATCTCTCTTTAGAAGCAATGAGGTTAAAATGTTACTCAAATGTAACACATCTAATTTTTTTTGCAATTGCTTGTTGAAATGTTAGACACTATAGTCACCAAAACAAATTTAGGAGTTGAATCACTTTGTTTATGAACCCTAGTCACACCTACCTGCATGTGACTTGTACAGCCTTCCTAAACACTTCCTGTAACGCGTCATCTAAAGTTTATCCTTCCTTTGTTGCAAGTTATGTTTAATTTAGATTTTCTTATCCCCTGCTATGTTAATAGCTTGGTAGAACCTGCAAGAGCCTCCTGTATGTGAATAAAGTTCAATTTATAGAGCAAGAGATAAAATTGGTTAAGGTAAATTACATCTGATTGAACGTGAAACCATTTTTTTTTTTATTTTTTTTTCATGCAGGCTGTGTCAATCATAGCCAGGGGAGGTGTGGCTAGGGCTGCATAATCAGAAACAAAGCGATTTAACTCCTAAATGGCAGTGAATTGAGCAGTAAAACCTGAGAGGCATGATCTATACACTAAAACTACTTCATCAAGATAGTTGTTTAGGTGACTATAGTGTTTCTTTAATATAAAATTATCTGAAAGAATAGAATCGATTGTGAAGTTACATTTGATAGTACTAACGTTTAAAAAAAAAAAAAAAAAAATTAACTTTAAATTTCTTTATTTTTATTCTACTTCCAGTTATGAACCACTCACTATTAGTGATGTTGAAGTAATAGAAGGACCAGCCACTGTCCTTGATTTTCTTCTACATCCCACAGTATCAGTTGCGGTATCTGATGACCCCCAGCAAACTACATCTAGCCCAAGATCTGCCACTGAACTTTCTGTTCCAGAGAAAACGGGAAATGTCCCACCCCATCATCAACCGACTCAGCCCCAGGATTTCCGGCATCATCACTATCCTGACATGGAGATCTTCTTACGAAGATACAACAACGAATACCCTAATATTACACACCTGTACTCGGTGGGCAAGTCTGTGGACTCAAGGGAGCTTTATGTGATGGAGATATCTGATAATCCAGGAGTCCATGAGCCAGGTATCAGATCTTCTTATAGTCTTTGTGCCCATTGGTTGGTGAAGAGTATTTCTACTTATTTATTTAATTGGTATATATTTTACGATTAGGTCACTTGTAATTTGACATTTAGTAAATTCTATAGTTATCAGGCAATGTTAGAACATGTATTCAGATTATTGATTTTTATGCATATGTAAAAACAGATAAAATTTGTTTCTTGTTATACCTTTCTTTTTTTTTAATCTGTTTTTTACATCTGCATCAATGGACTAATACGGCTAAAATCTCTAATTGATTTTTATGCTTAACTCATGTAGTGCTAAACAAGTCAGTATGTATGTATTTTAACTCCGTGATTCTCTTTTCTAAAGGTGAACCAGAATTCAAGTACATTGGAAACATGCATGGCAACGAGGTGGTTGGACGAGAGTTACTTTTGAATCTTATTGAGTACCTTTGCAAAAACTACGGAACAGATCCTGAGATTACACAGCTAGTTGATAGCACCAGAATCCACATAATGCCATCCATGAATCCTGATGGTTATGAAAAGTCACAAGAAGGTATTACAAGTGCCCTTAATTTCCCAATTCTCTCTTGGCAACACCTAAATGTGGATTTAACATTTCTTATATAGTGCCTTGATCTAGGGTGCAGTAACTGTCAACTGGAATATAAAAACAAATAATGGAAAGACAATTCAAAGTTAGAGTGATGGAAGAATAAAGTCTACTTGAGTTGTAATAAGCAGAATTGATCAGTTGGAGGCAAAGATGACGTTATGGGCAACAGGATTTAGAATATGTCAAAGTGGAATAATGAAGTGTTGGGGTTGTCCAAGGTAGCCAGAGTTAAAGTACTCTGGTTAAAAAAATTTAAATGATGATGAGTTCAGATATTTTTGCATAATAAACAGGTGGAATTGTCCGGTGAATGTAATGCAGGATTTGTTTTTAAAGACAAGGCCAAAGTGAGTGACATTAATGCATTGATTTATTCAATCGTGCTGATGACTGCTTGCAGTTAAAACTAGTCAGCTGACCCTTAATAGGACCCAAGCTTGGACCCAAGGATGAAATGTTGTTATGATTCTGGCAGTATTCAAAGGTACTGTTTAGGCAAAACCAGGATCTCTGTGCTGGACTCCCCACGTTCTCCTTTAGATAACAGCAGTTAATATGTTTAAAGCAAATGGCTGATATTTTTATAATGAAAGCTTTATTATGCTTTGATATACAATACCACTGCACATCCACAGACTGCCATTAATACCCTCTTGCAGGCAGTATATTTATTATTAAGGTTAAAGAATGAATGCATCTTCTGTAACATTCCCCCTCTTTCTTCGTAAGGTCAGCCATGTCTTTCACAGTAATTAATGCTTGTTCCCTGAACCAACCACACCTCCTCTAAACACAAAGAGGGTTGCAATTACCTTGGAATTAGAGTTATCTGGTTACAGTAGGGTTATAAACTAATTATTGACAATTATAAGTCTGTTTTGTTCTTTTTCTTTTCTTTTAGGAGACCGTGATGGTGTTCTAGGCAGGAACAATAGTAACAATTATGATCTAAATCGTAACTTCCCGGACCAGTTTTTCCAGATAACAGATCCTCCGCAACCAGAGACCTTAGCTGTAATGAGTTGGCTAAAAACGTACCCATTTGTCCTGTCTGCTAATCTACATGGAGGTATGTTATATAATCCGTTGCTTTCCCCTCCTGATAAGGGTAAGCCTTATCCTGTACATGTTGGAAATCTTATTTGTGTGATTTAATATAATTACATTAAACTATGTCTTGACGGTTTAGTCTGGTTTCTAATTACATGGACCCAACCCAAATACCTGTAAAATATGTGATAATGGATTAATCACATTGCTTCTGTTACGTACTAGGACAGTGGATAATGCGTGCAAGAAATATTATATTAGTTTGAGTGAATGAATGTATATAGCTGTGTGTGTATGAACCAAAGTTATTTAATTTTAAAGTGCACCTGTTGTCCATTGTAAAACAAGAGAAAAATATAATTCTTTACATAAATACCTAATGAAACGGTTTCTTTTTTTCTATGTCTTGTACTGGAGCATCAGCGTTTTGTTTTAGGCTACTCTCCTTCCAGCATCACCATTAGCCCACTGTTGTGTGCATGCAGCCTCTTCTTAGCCCCAGCTCTATGGGGAAGCCTCGGATGGCTTTCACAATGCCAGGAAATCTTTCTGCTGACATTGATGTACTGGCTTCATTGCCTGTACATTAGGAGATTGAATGGAGTCCTCGGGAGTGGGGTGAGGACTTGTATGTCGTAGAGGAAAGCTGGGGGAGCTCATCAAAGAAAGAGTAGTACATTAGCAAGTATACATAGCATCTAAGAACCATTTGCAAGTAAGTCCATTAATAGACCTTGTAATCACAGCATGTGCCTAGTCTTCATGGTTGATGCTGGCTGCATTTATGATGCAGGCTACGTATGCGTGCAGAATACCATAGAAGCCACCACGGAAAACAGTCATTTGGTGTGTTCTCATACAGCCAAGACTCTGCCTGCCTGGAGGGAGGGGCTTTGATATTTTATATTGAAATATATATATATTTGCTAGCTGTTTTTCTAGCACAATTTATAGATGAAATGTCATAAGGAATTCAGTACAGGTTAGGTGAGGTTCTAGTTATTGCATGTTTGCTCACTGAACAAGCGAGAATTCATGCACTCAAATATGTTCCGTCTTAAAGTGCTAGTGGTTTGGGGAGGTTTTCCTAGCCTCTAATGGTTAATTAATTTGGTCAACTTGTGATGTCTGAGGGAGGATCGAAATACTTTTTAAATCTCACCACGAGTGAAACAAATGATAAATTCAGTGTTCCAAGGGGGAAAAAAAATACCATTTGTTGTCACAGCTCCTAAAGAGAGGAAGTATTAACTAAGTTGCAATTCAAAAATAAGGCCTATTACATACTTCCTATCATTAGCGCATCATAGGAGGGGGATTAAAAAAAGGCAAAAGAATGCGTATCAAAACATGTAGATTTGAATACTGTATTGTTTAGCTTACATGTTTTTTGGTGACTTGAACAATTGTAAATATTTGTAATCCTTTATCTTTTGCTGAAAAATTCAGCTTTTAATTTTTTACTGAAACATTTCCAGTTACATTTGGAACATTTGACTGATCCTGCATTGATTCAGGAGCTTTGCTTGTTTACTTGATTGAAATTCTGAAATATGGTTTCTAAGCCTAGACTTGTATCTGCAGGATCCCTTGTGGTTAACTACCCATATGATGACGATGAGAAGGGTGTATCCATGTACAGCAAATCCCCAGATGACGCGCTGTTCCAGCAGTTGGCACTGTCTTATTCTAAGGTGAGATTGGGCACCTTCAATGCGAGCTAGATTGTCTAGTATTTTTTCAGCGAGTGACTACTTGCATGAGGTGTAACTGGGCAAACAAGTGGGTATGTGCAAATATTTGATTATGCTTGTGCAAAAACCAGATGAACATAAACAAGCTTGTGCATCATCACCTTCATTGGGATTTATATGTTTTAACCCCATAAGGAACTAGACAATGGTCCAAGTTCTGAACCAAGACAAAACCTAGAATTTGCACTGTGTGTGTTCCACTGTAATTTAAGGGTTTCTCTTTAAGTGCCCCCATACATATATGTTGTCTTTTAAAAACCTATGTATACATAACGTTAAGTGTCAAATGTTAAAAATTGGGATTTTTTTTT
Source organism: Pelobates cultripes (assembly GCA_933207985.1). Taxonomy (NCBI): domain Eukaryota; kingdom Metazoa; phylum Chordata; class Amphibia; order Anura; family Pelobatidae; genus Pelobates; species Pelobates cultripes. The sequence goes on from OW240912.1 coordinate 73,118,040, forward strand.
TTTTTTAATTCACGTTTTTTCTTATTATATCTAAACATCCTGTACAACTAAAGAAAAATAACTCAAAATAGATTTCTGTATCAGTCCTGATTGTTGAATGCCTCATACGTCTAGGATCTAAATTACTTTGTGGTAGTTAGTTAACCCCTTACTAACCCCCACGGAACGCTATGCCAATCCTACCACTAACCCTATGCTTACAGTAATGCTAACCGTATACCCACTGTAAAATTACCTCTAACATTAACTATACACTATACCTAATCCTAAAACTGCTTTTTTAACGCAAAACCAGCATAACCTAACCCGATAGCTAACTAAACACCAACTTTTACCCTACCCTTACCCCTAAATCTAACCCCACCACCACCCCAGCCTGCAGCTTAGAAACTGTGTCAGAGCACAATCACTCGTCTCAATGTTCTGAATGAATTTAAAGTACTCTATGCAGTCCTGACGTCTAGCTCTGCATACAGCTCACTGATCCGACTGAGTCCACAAAAAAAATGCCACAGGTATCCATTGATACCTGGGTGTCCTTGTTTAATTTGTGCTCACAGTGCAGTCTAATTATAGGCCTTTAGATGCCTATTTGAAAAGTTGCATGGCTTGCTGACTTTCGGTGCTGCATGCACTCGTCTGTCTACCCCAGCTGACAGACCGAAGTCCCAGGTTTCCTAATGTGAGCAGGGATTTAACCAGGTATAAGCATTTAATTGCCTACTGCATGCAGCTAGTCTGTCATCTTGCTTACACCTAAAGTGCACAATACATGTTTTATCAATATACTCCTTATACAGACCTACCTATTGGGATTCAGTTTTCATGGGGGTCATGGAAGGCAATTTTAACCATATTTCAGGCTGCAACCTAGTGTGTTGCTGTATTTGTAAGAGTAGCACCATAATCCAGGATTTTAATTTTTTTGTGAAAGGACTTTTACTAAAGGAGCATTCTAATCACCATTACCACTGCAGTTTAAAGTATTTGTAGTCATGGTGGTGTAGATCAGGGGCAGTGCCTCTGGTTTATGGTCAAACTGGTTTCAGGTGGTTTGACAAATGCCAGGGCTCTCCCTTGAACACAAAGCTTGCCTTGTCCTTCTACTGCACTAGTATTGTGAAAATTCTCCTTTAGCATTACCAAATGCAAACTGGGCCGACCCGAATGACAATCATAGGTTGAGATCTTTGTCATTTTGGTTGAATGCATTCACACAGAAAATGTAACATCCATGTTATCAGTTAACCGTAAATAGGGGGCTTTATGGTTTTAGTGAAGAATCCCTGGTTTTATCAAATACAAAGTTAGAGAACAGCACCATAATTGATTCAATAAACTGAAGTGGTTATGGTGCTTGGAGTACTCCTTTAAACAACTTAGTTTAAAAAAAAAAAAAAGAATGATCAGATATTTATAATTTTACTTAAACAGTTTGCTTTGTGTTTTTCTTTAGCGGTATTCATTATGTGAGCAGTAACATAGCTCATGAAAATATTCATTTTCAGAGGCTGCATTCAGGAATTGTTAGTTTTGCTTTAGTGATATTCTCTTTTGTAATATGTTGCAAAAAGCCATAATGCTTTAAAATGGATTATAATTTCTATTTGTTTTTTTTAACTCGTCTGTTTAATATGCAGTACACTAAATAACAGTTTTTAATGCAACAGTCACAGTGTTATTACATATGCAATGGGCACAAAATTATTACAGTAGAACAGTTGCTTAAAGGGACACTATAGTCACCAGAACAACTACAGTTTATTGCATTTGTTCTGGTAAGTAGAATCATACTCTTCAGGCTTTTTGCTGTAAACACTCTTTTCAGAGAAAATGCAGTGTTTACATTACAGCCTAGTGATAACTTCACTGCCCACTTCTCAGATGGCTGCTAAAACTGCTTCCTATCTCAGTCTTGCCTAGTTTGCATCACAACATACCAGTATCTCCTCCCTCTGCATGCAAACACTGAACTTTCCTCATAGAGATTCATTGATTCAATCCATCTCTACGAGGAGATGCTGTTTGGCCAGGGCTGTGTTTGACTTGTGTTGGCTCTGCCCCTGATCTGCCTCCTTCACATTCTCAGCCAGTCCTATGGGGAAGTACTGTGATTGGCTTAGAACACCACTTCTGATGATGTCAGAAGACAGCTTGCTATTCTGAGGAAGACAGGGGCAGAGCCAGCATCTTCAGGCTTGAATGCAAGTCAGATTTTACTATATTTAGAGAGGCAAGAGAGGGCCAGAGGGGCTATATGGTGGTTTTATCACTATAGGGTCAGAAATATGTTTGTGTTCCTTTAAACTAATGGCTGCCAATGTGTTTTACTAAACACAGTGAAAAAAGTATATTAGTGTTATGCAAACAAAACACTTACATTGTCTAATTAGGCTCCCTACATTTGATGTTTATAATCAGATTTTGTTTAAATAGTGCATTTTAACCATCAAAGAACATTTTTATTTCACTGACCATTAAGTATTATTTTGTTTGCTCAGTACTGAGTCACTTATAGATTTTACATATACAATTATATATATGCATGCCTGGTTCTTGATTTTGTGACATCTGCATGAAAGATTTGCACTTTACAAATAACTTTATCTCTTTCCATCTTGTGGCACATTTGCTCAAGAATGGATGCTTTGTACTAAAATGTTAATCATTGATTAATTATACCTGGGTTTAGTTTGGATTCGGTTTTGCCTTTTGTTGTACATGACCTCATCATGTTCCTTAATATCCATCATTGTTATTAAGTCTGGAGTCGCAGGTCTAGGCAAATGCCCAAGAGAAAGGCATGCTACCACAATGACATTAAATATCTAAATTAATTAACTTATGTAAACAGTCATAATGAAACTCTTTCTTGATTGACTGTTGTGTTTTTTTTAATTTATTTTTTTTAATCAAGCTTCTACAAAGTCCATTTTGACACTCCTTTCTTCAGTTTAAATATCTTTTTCCAGTTTGTGCAGATATTGATAGATTAGGGGGAAGAGAGAGGTGTTAAGTAATTATATAGAGAATTTACCTTCCTCTGAGTGGCTGCTGTTGATCAGTTAGCCTCCTTTCTGTACTTCCAGTCCGTAACATTGATCCTTTTTTTCTTTTAAATACATGTATGCTGATGCATACTCTTTGCAATTTAATTTATTAGAACATGCATGTAAATTGTCAAAGGGACATTATAGGCACCCATACCACTTCATCTCATTGGGTGCAATGTCCCTGTCCCTGTCCCCATCTCCTAGCCCTGCAGCTGCAAATTTTGCAGTGTTTGTGAAACTGTAATATTTAAATTGCAGGGTTAAGGCAGCCTCTAGTGCAGTGATGGCGAAACCTTTTGTGCACAAACCGCAATACATGCCAACTTTTTTCTCCTCAAAGTGCCAACACAGCAATTAAACCCGAATACTGAGGTTTAAGTTTAGAAAAAACAACTCATACAGTTTTCCGAACTAATTCTCCTCTTCTTTCCCCCCAGCATCTTCCCTTCTCTACCCACAGCATATTCTCCTCTCCTCTCCTTCCCCCAGATTCTCCCCCCAGAATCTTCTCCTCTTCCTCTCCCCCAGATTCTCCTCTTCCTCTCCCCATCTCCCCCCAGCATATCCCCCTCCTTCGTGCGAGAGGGGTGCTGTGTGTGTGCGAGAGGGGTGCTGTGTGTGTGCGAGAGGGGTGCTGTGTGTGTGCGAGAGGGGTGCTGTGTGTGTGCGAGATGGGTGCTGTGTGTGTGCGAGATGGGTGCTGTGTGTGTGCGAGAGGGGTGCTGTGTGTGTGCGAGAGGGGTGCTGTGTGTGTGCGAGAGGGGTGCTGTGTGTGTGCGAGAGGGGTGCTGTGTGTGTGCGAGAGGGGTGCTGTGCGTGTGCGAGAGGGGTGCTGTGCGTGTGCGAGAGGGGTGCTGTGCGTGTGCGAGAGGGGTGCTGTGCGTGTGTGATAGAGGGGTGCTGTGCGTGTGTGATAGAGGGGTGCTGTGCGTGTGTGATAGAGGGGTGCTGTGCGTGTGTGATAGAGGGGGTGCTGTGCGTGTGTGATAGAGGGGGTGCTGTGCGTGCGCGTATGTGTGTGCGCACGCGCGAGAGGGGGTGCTGTGCGCGTGTGCGTGCGTGCGCGTGTGCGTGCGCGTGTGTGCGCGTGTGCGTGCGTGCGCGTGTGCGCGCGTGCGTGCGCGAAGGGGTGCTGTGTGTGTGCGCGCGCGTATATGTGTGGGGGGGTGCTGTGTGTGTGCGCATGCGAGGGGGTGCTGTGTGTGCGCGCATGCGAGGGGGTGCTGTGTGTGCGCGCGCGTGCGAGAGGGGTTGCTGTGTGTGTGTGTGTGTGTGTGTGTGTGTGTGTGTGTGTGTGCGCGCGCGCGCGCGCGTATATGTATATCAGGTGTGCATAATTATTAGGCAACTTCCTTTCCTTTGGCAAAATGGGTCAAAAGAAGGACTTGACAGGCTCAGAAAAGTCAAAAATAGTGAGATATCTTGGCAGAGGGATGCAGCACTTAAAATTGGTAAAGCTTCTGAAGCATGATCATCGAACAATCAAGCTGCTTATCTCAAAATAGTCAACAGGGTCGCAGAAGTTGTGAAAAACCAAGGCGAAAAAATAACTGCCTATGAACGAAAAGTCAAGCGCATAGCCACGCTACACTTACACCAGTTTGGCCATATATTTCGAGCTGCAACATCACTGGAGTGCCCAAAAGCACAAGGTGTGCACACCTAGAGACAGGCCAAGGTAAGAAAGGCTGAAAGTGACCTCACACCACTGAACAAGACACAGCTGAAACGCCAAGACTGGGCCAAGAAATATCTCAAGACTGATTTTTCAAGGTTTTATGGACTGATGAAATGAGTGAGTCTTGATGGGCCAGATGGATGGGCCCGTGGCTGGATTGGTAAAGGGCAGAGAGCTCCAGTCCGACGCCAGCAAGGTGGAGGTGGAGTACTGGTTTGGGCTGGTATCATCAAAGATGAGCTTGTGGGGCCTTTTCGGGTTGAGGATGGAGTCAAGCCCAACTCCCAGTCCTACTGCCAGTTCCTGGAAGACACCTTCTTCAAGCAGTGGTACAGGAAGAAGTCTGCATCCTTCAAAAAAAACATGATTTTCATGCAGGACAATGCTCCATCACACGCGTCCAAGTACTCCACAGCGTGGCTGGCAAGAAAGGGTATAAAAGAAGAAAATTTAATGACATGGCCTCCTTGTTCACCTGATCTGAACCCCATTGAGAACCTGTGGTCCATCATCAAATGTGAGATTTACAAGGAGGGAAACAGTACACCTCTCTGAACAGTGTCTGGGAGGCTGTGGTTGCTGCTGCACGCAATGTTGATGGTGAACAGATCAAAACACTGACAGAATCCATGGATGGCAGGCTTTGAGTGTCCTTGCAAAGAAAGGTGGCTATATTGGTCACTGATTTGTTTTTGTTTTGTTTTTGAATGTCAGAAATGTATATTTGTGAATGTTGTGATGTTATATTGGTTTCACTGGTAATAATAAATAATTGAAATGGGTATATATTTGTTTTTTGTTAAGTTGCCTAATAATTATGCACAGTTATAGTCACCTGCACACACAGATATCCCCCTAACATAGCTATAACTAAAAACAAACTAAAAAACTACTTCCAAAAATATTCAGCTTTGATATTAATTAGTTTTTTGGGTTCATTGAGAACATGGTTGTTGTTCAATAATAAAATTAATCCTCAAAAATACAATGACTGTCATCAATTCTGCACTCTGTAGAATGTGACGGCAGATAGCAGCCATTCGGCCCATCTAGTCTGCCCAATTTTCTAAATACTTTCATTAGTCCCTGGCCTTATCTTATAGTTAGGATAGCCTCATGCCTATCCCACGCATGCTTAAACTCCTTTACTGTGTTAACCTCTACCACTTCAGCTGGAAGACTATTCTATGCATCCACTACCCTCTCAGTAAAGTAATACTTCCTGATATTATTTTTAAACCTTTGTCCCTCTTGTAGTGGTAGTTTTTTTTTCTTTTAAATATAGTCTCCTCCTTTACTGTGTTGATTCCCTTAATGTATTTAAGTGTTTCTATCATATCCCCACTGTCTTGTCTTTCCTCCAAGCTATACATGTTAAGATCCTTTAATCTTTCCTGGTAAGTTTTTTTTATCCTGCAATCCATGAACCAGTTTAGTAGCCCTTCTCTGAACTCTCTCTAAGGTATCAATATCCTTCTGAAGATAAGGTCTCCAGTACTGCATACAATACTCCAAGTGAGGCCTCACCAGTGTTCTGTACAATGGCATGAGCACTTCCCTCTTTCTACTGCTAATACCTCTCCATATACAACCAAGCATTCTGCTAGCATTTCCTGCTGCTCTATTACATTGTCTGCCTACCTTTAAGTCATCAGAAATAATCACCCCTAAATCCCTTTCCTCAGATGTTGAGGCTAGGCCCCATCAAATATTCTGTACTTTGCCTTTGGGTTTTTACGTCCAATATGCATTATCTTGCACTTATCCACATTAAATGTCAGTTGCCACAACTCTGACTATTTTTCTAGTTTACCTAAATCATTTGCCATTTGGCTTATCCCTCCTGGAACATCAACCCTGTTACATATCTTAGTATCATCAGCAAAAAGGCATACCTTACCATCAAGACCTTCTGCAATATCACTAATAAAAATATTAAAGAGAATGGGTCCAAGTACAGATCCCTGAGGTACCCCACTGGTGACAAGTCCAAGCTTCGAATATATTCCATTAACTACAACCCTCTGTTGCCTGTCACTCAGCCACTGCCTTACCCATTCAACAATATTGGAATCCAAAGTTAAAGATTGCAGTTTATTGATAAGCCTTCTATGTGCAACAGTGTCAAAAGCCTTACTGAAATCTAGGTAAGCAATGTCTACTTTACCACCCTGATCTATAATTTTAGTTACCCAATGAAAAAATCAATAAGATTAGTTTGGCATGATCTCCCTGAAGTAAACCCATGTTGTCTCTGATCTTGAAATCCATGTGTTTTTAGATGTTCAACAATCCTATCCTTTAACATGGTTTCCATCACTTTTCCCACTACTGAAGTAAGGCTTACTGGACTATAGTTGCCCGACTCCTGCCTATTACCTTTCTTGTGAATGGGCACAACATTCGCTAACTTCCAATCTTCTGGGACTACTCCTGTTAACAATGATTGGTTAAATAAATCTGTTAATTGTTTTGCTAGTACACCACTAAGCTCTTTTAATAGCTTTGGGTGTATTCCATCAGGTCCCATTGACTTATTTGTCTTTACTTTTGACAGTTGAAATAGAACCTCTTCCTCTGTAAACTCACATGTAATAAATGACTCATTTATCCTTTTTCTAAACTGAGGTCCCTTTCCTTCATTTTCATCTGTAAATACAGAACAAAAATATTAATTGAGGCAGTCAGCTAGACCTTTATCCTCTTCTACATACCTTCCTTCTTTTGTTTTTAATCTAACTAATCCTTGTTTTACTTTCCTTTTCTCATTTATGTATCTAAAAAATGTTTTGACTGTGCTATTTTCTTTTCTGTGTGTGATTTGGAAGCTCTTATAACTTGTTTAGCCTCTTTCTGCCTAATCTTATAGATCATTTTGTCTTCCTCACTCTGGGTTTTTTTATAATTACTAAATGCTAACTTTTTGTTTTTAACTATTTTGGCCACATCTGCGGAGTACCACAGTGTTTCTTGAATTTTTTGCTTATACTGACAAGCCTAATGTAATTTTCTGTTGCCTTCAATAGTGCAACTTTTAAATAATCCCATTTCTCTTGGACTCCATGTAAATTGCTCCAGTCTGATAATGACTCTGCACATATTCTAATTTTAGAAAAGTCTGTTTTTCTAAAGTCTAAAACTTTTGTTTTTGTGTGCTGTGACTCAGTCACTGTTCTTATATTAAAACCACACTGACTGATGATCACTGGATCCTAAACTTTCACCTACAGTAATATCTGATACCAAATCTCCATTTGTTAACACTAAATCTAGTATGGCCTCTTTACGAGTTGGCTCCTCAACAACTTGTTTTAGAGACAATCCCAGTAGGAGTTTAGAATATGTGTGCTCCTGGCACAAGTAGCTAATTTTGTTTTCCAATTTACATCAGGAAGATTAAAGTCACCCATGATGATAACTTCCCCCTTCATTGTCATTTAGCTATTTCCTCAACTAGTAGATTATCTAACTCTTCAATTTGTCCTAGGGGCCTATAAATCACACCTACACGAGTTACTGTGTGATTACCAAATTCTAACGTAACCCAAACGGACTCTATGTTTGCCTCACTAACTTTTATTAGGCTAGATTTTATGCTATCCTTCACATACAAGGCCACCCCTCTCCCTTTCTTGCCTTCCCTATCTTTCCTATATAAAGAGTACCCTGGTATTGCCATATGTCCCAGTCATTTTTTTCATTGTACCATGTCTCAGTAACAGCGACTAAATCTACACTATCAGTTGCCATTATTGCCACAAGTTCATGGATCTTATTCCCTAAACTGCGAGCATTTGTAGATATGACTCTAAGCTTATCATTTTTTAACACACTTGCTACAGGCACCTTCTGTCCTTCTTTTGGGGGACAATTGGATTGATGTTTTATCACCCTTTTGCCCCCCCCTCCTAGTTTAAATACATCCTAGCAAAACCTCTGAACTGCTCACTGGGAACATTTGTTCCCTTTTGAGAAAGATGCAAACCATCTTTTTTGTACAGCTTATATCCATTTCAAACAGAGCTACCATGAAAAATAAAGCCAAATCCTTGCTCCGACACCATTCACCAAGCCACAAATTAAAGTCCCTAATACGCATCCGCCTGTCGTTCTGAGTGTTATGCACAGGCAAAACTTCAGAGAATGACAGTGTGGAAACAACCTGCCGTATATCATTGGCAAAAACACTAAAAACTTCCTTAACCTCCTTAACCTCTGAAACCTCATTGCAAGTCCCTAGATGGACAAGTACATCCAATTCCCCTTCCTGCTTTGCTTGCTAACAATATTACAGATACGTCTCCTGTCTCTGTGAGCAGTAGCTCCGGGAAGACACCTCACAAGACCACCATTGTCCATCTCCACACCTCTTATGATGGAATCCCCCAACAACAACTGCTTTCTATTAGGCCTCACCATAGTCTCCAAGCCGGTCTCCACAACACCACTAGCCTCAGTGCCTCTCTCCACAACACCACTAGCCTCAGTGCCTCTCTTCACAACACCATTAGCCTCAGTGCCTCTCTTCACAACACCACTAGCCTCAGTGCCTCTCTCCACAACACCATTACACTCTGAAAGTGCAGAAAATGAATTATGAAGAGCAACAGACTGTGC
>OW240912.1:73127487-73261505 GCA_933207985.1 Pelobates cultripes
TATAATTTCTATTTGTTTTTTTTAACTCGTCTGTTTAATATGCAGTACACTAAATAACAGTTTTTAATGCAACAGTCACAGTGTTATTACATATGCAATGGGCACAAAATTATTACAGTAGAACAGTTGCTTAAAGGGACACTATAGTCACCAGAACAACTACAGTTTATTGCATTTGTTCTGGTAAGTAGAATCATACTCTTCAGGCTTTTTGCTGTAAACACTCTTTTCAGAGAAAATGCAGTGTTTACATTACAGCCTAGTGATAACTTCACTGCCCACTTCTCAGATGGCTGCTAAAACTGCTTCCTATCTCAGTCTTGCCTAGTTTGCATCACAACATACCAGTATCTCCTCCCTCTGCATGCAAACACTGAACTTTCCTCATAGAGATTCATTGATTCAATCCATCTCTACGAGGAGATGCTGTTTGGCCAGGGCTGTGTTTGACTTGTGTTGGCTCTGCCCCTGATCTGCCTCCTTCACATTCTCAGCCAGTCCTATGGGGAAGTACTGTGATTGGCTTAGAACACCACTTCTGATGATGTCAGAAGACAGCTTGCTATTCTGAGGAAGACAGGGGCAGAGCCAGCATCTTCAGGCTTGAATGCAAGTCAGATTTTACTATATTTAGAGAGGCAAGAGAGGGCCAGAGGGGCTATATGGTGGTTTTATCACTATAGGGTCAGAAATATGTTTGTGTTCCTTTAAACTAATGGCTGCCAATGTGTTTTACTAAACACAGTGAAAAAAGTATATTAGTGTTATGCAAACAAAACACTTACATTGTCTAATTAGGCTCCCTACATTTGATGTTTATAATCAGATTTTGTTTAAATAGTGCATTTTAACCATCAAAGAACATTTTTATTTCACTGACCATTAAGTATTATTTTGTTTGCTCAGTACTGAGTCACTTATAGATTTTACATATACAATTATATATATGCATGCCTGGTTCTTGATTTTGTGACATCTGCATGAAAGATTTGCACTTTACAAATAACTTTATCTCTTTCCATCTTGTGGCACATTTGCTCAAGAATGGATGCTTTGTACTAAAATGTTAATCATTGATTAATTATACCTGGGTTTAGTTTGGATTCGGTTTTGCCTTTTGTTGTACATGACCTCATCATGTTCCTTAATATCCATCATTGTTATTAAGTCTGGAGTCGCAGGTCTAGGCAAATGCCCAAGAGAAAGGCATGCTACCACAATGACATTAAATATCTAAATTAATTAACTTATGTAAACAGTCATAATGAAACTCTTTCTTGATTGACTGTTGTGTTTTTTTTAATTTATTTTTTTTAATCAAGCTTCTACAAAGTCCATTTTGACACTCCTTTCTTCAGTTTAAATATCTTTTTCCAGTTTGTGCAGATATTGATAGATTAGGGGGAAGAGAGAGGTGTTAAGTAATTATATAGAGAATTTACCTTCCTCTGAGTGGCTGCTGTTGATCAGTTAGCCTCCTTTCTGTACTTCCAGTCCGTAACATTGATCCTTTTTTTCTTTTAAATACATGTATGCTGATGCATACTCTTTGCAATTTAATTTATTAGAACATGCATGTAAATTGTCAAAGGGACATTATAGGCACCCATACCACTTCATCTCATTGGGTGCAATGTCCCTGTCCCTGTCCCCATCTCCTAGCCCTGCAGCTGCAAATTTTGCAGTGTTTGTGAAACTGTAATATTTAAATTGCAGGGTTAAGGCAGCCTCTAGTGCAGTGATGGCGAAACCTTTTGTGCACAAACCGCAATACATGCCAACTTTTTTCTCCTCAAAGTGCCAACACAGCAATTAAACCCGAATACTGAGGTTTAAGTTTAGAAAAAACAACTCATACAGTTTTCCGAACTAATTCTCCTCTTCTTTCCCCCCAGCATCTTCCCTTCTCTACCCACAGCATATTCTCCTCTCCTCTCCTTCCCCCAGATTCTCCCCCCAGAATCTTCTCCTCTTCCTCTCCCCCAGATTCTCCTCTTCCTCTCCCCATCTCCCCCCAGCATATCCCCCTCCTTCGTGCGAGAGGGGTGCTGTGTGTGTGCGAGAGGGGTGCTGTGTGTGTGCGAGAGGGGTGCTGTGTGTGTGCGAGAGGGGTGCTGTGTGTGTGCGAGATGGGTGCTGTGTGTGTGCGAGATGGGTGCTGTGTGTGTGCGAGAGGGGTGCTGTGTGTGTGCGAGAGGGGTGCTGTGTGTGTGCGAGAGGGGTGCTGTGTGTGTGCGAGAGGGGTGCTGTGTGTGTGCGAGAGGGGTGCTGTGCGTGTGCGAGAGGGGTGCTGTGCGTGTGCGAGAGGGGTGCTGTGCGTGTGCGAGAGGGGTGCTGTGCGTGTGTGATAGAGGGGTGCTGTGCGTGTGTGATAGAGGGGTGCTGTGCGTGTGTGATAGAGGGGTGCTGTGCGTGTGTGATAGAGGGGGTGCTGTGCGTGTGTGATAGAGGGGGTGCTGTGCTGTGTGATAGAGGGGTGCTGTGCGTGTGTGATAGAGGGGTGCTGTGCGTGTGTGATAGAGGGGGTGCTGTGCGTGTGTGATAGAGGGGGTGCTGTGCGTGCGCGTATGTGTGTGCGCACGCGCGAGAGGGGGTGCTGTGCGCGTGTGCGTGCGTGCGCGTGTGCGTGCGCGTGTGTGCGCGTGTGCGTGCGTGCGCGTGTGCGCGCGTGCGTGCGCGAAGGGGTGCTGTGTGTGTGCGCGCGCGTATATGTGTGGGGGGGTGCTGTGTGTGTGCGCATGCGAGGGGGTGCTGTGTGTGCGCGCATGCGAGGGGGTGCTGTGTGTGCGCGCGCGTGCGAGAGGGGTTGCTGTGTGTGTGTGTGTGTGTGTGTGTGTGTGTGTGTGTGTGTGCGCGCGCGCGCGCGCGTATATGTATATCAGGTGTGCATAATTATTAGGCAACTTCCTTTCCTTTGGCAAAATGGGTCAAAAGAAGGACTTGACAGGCTCAGAAAAGTCAAAAATAGTGAGATATCTTGCAGAGGGATGCAGCACTCTTAAAATTGCAAAGCTTCTGAAGCGTGATCATCTAACAATCAAGCGTTTCATTCAAAATAGTCAACAGGGTCGCAAGAAGCGTGTGGAAAAACCAAGGCGCAAAATAACTGCCCATGAACTGAGAAAAGTCAAGCGTGCAGCTGCCACGATGCCACTTGCCACCAGTTTGGCCATATTTCAGAGCTGCAACATCACTGGAGTGCCCAAAAGCACAAGGTGTGCAATACTCAGAGACATGGCCAAGGTAAGAAAGGCTGAAAGACGACCACCACTGAACAAGACACACAAGCTGAAACGTCAAGACTGGGCCAAGAAATATCTCAAGACTGATTTTTCTAAGGTTTTATGGACTGATGAAATGAGAGTGAGTCTTGATGGGCCAGATGGATGGGCCCGTGGCTGGATTGGTAAAGGGCAGAGAGCTCCAGTCCGACTCAGACGCCAGCAAGGTGGAGGTGGAGTACTGGTTTGGGCTGGTATCATCAAAGATGAGCTTGTGGGGCCTTTTCGGGTTGAGGATGGAGTCAAGCTCAACTCCCAGTCCTACTGCCAGTTCCTGGAAGACACCTTCTTCAAGCAGTGGTACAGAAGAAGTCTGCATCCTTCAAGAAAAACATGATTTTCATGCAGGACAATGCTCCATCACACGCGTCCAAGTACTCCACAGCGTGGCTGGCAAGAAAGGGTATAAAAGAAGAAAATCTAATGACATGGCCTCCTTGTTCACCTGATCTGAACCCCATTGAGAACCTGTGGTCCATCATCAAATGTGAGATTTACAAGGAGGGAAAACAGTACACCTCTCTGAACAGTGTCTGGGAGGCTGTGGTTGCTGCTGCACGCAATGTTGATGGTGAACAGATCAAAACACTGACAGAATCCATGGATGGCAGGCTTTTGAGTGTCCTTGCAAAGAAAGGTGGCTATATTGGTCACTGATTTGTTTTTGTTTTGTTTTTGAATGTCAGAAATGTATATTTGTGAATGTTGAGATGTTATATTGGTTTCACTGGTAATAATAAATAATTGAAATGGGTATATATTAGTTTTTTGTTAAGTTGCCTAATAATTATGCACAGTAATAGTCACCTGCACACACAGATATCCCCCTAACATAGCTATAACTAAAAACAAACTAAAAACTACTTCCAAAAATATTCAGCTTTGATATTAATGAGTTTTTTGGGTTCATTGAGAACATGGTTGTTGTTCAATAATAAAATTAATCCTCAAAAATACAACTTGCCTAATAATTCTGCACTCCCTGTAGAATGTGACGGCAGATAAGAACCATTCGGCCCATCTAGTCTGCCCAATTTTCTAAATACTTTCATTAGTCCCTGGCCTTATCTTATAGTTAGGATAGCCTCATGCCTATCCCACGCATGCTTAAACTCCTTTACTGTGTTAACCTCTACCACTTCAGCTGGAAGACTATTCTATGCATCCACTACCCTCTCAGTAAAGTAATACTTCCTGATATTATTTTTAAACCTTTGTCCCTCTTGTAGTGGTAGTTTTTTTTTCTTTTAAATATAGTCTCCTCCTTTACTGTGTTGATTCCCTTAATGTATTTAAGTGTTTCTATCATATCCCCACTGTCTTGTCTTTCCTCCAAGCTATACATGTTAAGATCCTTTAATCTTTCCTGGTAAGTTTTTTTTATCCTGCAATCCATGAACCAGTTTAGTAGCCCTTCTCTGAACTCTCTCTAAGGTATCAATATCCTTCTGAAGATAAGGTCTCCAGTACTGCATACAATACTCCAAGTGAGGCCTCACCAGTGTTCTGTACAATGGCATGAGCACTTCCCTCTTTCTACTGCTAATACCTCTCCATATACAACCAAGCATTCTGCTAGCATTTCCTGCTGCTCTATTACATTGTCTGCCTACCTTTAAGTCATCAGAAATAATCACCCCTAAATCCCTTTCCTCAGATGTTGAGGCTAGGCCCCATCAAATATTCTGTACTTTGCCTTTGGGTTTTTACGTCCAATATGCATTATCTTGCACTTATCCACATTAAATGTCAGTTGCCACAACTCTGACTATTTTTCTAGTTTACCTAAATCATTTGCCATTTGGCTTATCCCTCCTGGAACATCAACCCTGTTACATATCTTAGTATCATCAGCAAAAAGACATACCTTACCATCAAGACCTTCTGCAATATCACTAATAAAAATATTAAAGAGAATGGGTCCAAGTACAGATCCCTGAGGTACCCCACTGGTGACAAGCCCAAGCTTCGAATATACTCCATTGACTACAACCCTCTGTTGCCTGTCACTCAGCCACTGCCTAACCCATTCAACAATATTGGAATCCAAAGTTAAAGATTGCAGTTTATTGATAAGCCTTCTATGTGCAACAGTGTCAAAAGCCTTACTGAAATCTAGGTAAGCAATGTCTACTTTACCACCCTGATCTATAATTTTAGTTACCCAATGAAAAAATCAATAAGATTAGTTTGGCATGATCTCCCTGAAGTAAACCCATGTTGTCTCTGATCTTGAAATCCATGTGTTTTTAGATGTTCAACAATCCTATCCTTTAACATGGTTTCCATCACTTTTCCCACTACTGAAGTAAGGCTTACTGGACTATAGTTGCCCGACTCCTGCCTATTACCTTTCTTGTGAATGGGCACAACATTCGCTAACTTCCAATCTTCTGGGACTACTCCTGTTAACAATGATTGGTTAAATAAATCTGTTAATTGTTTTGCTAGTACACCACTAAGCTCTTTTAACAGCTTTGGGTGTATTCCATCAGGTCCCATTGACTTATTTGTCTTTACTAATGACAGTTGAAATAGAACCTCTTCCTCTGTAAACTCACGTGTAATAAATGACTCATTTATCCTTTTTCTTAACTGAGTTCCCTTTCCTTCATTTTCATCTGTAAATACCGAACAAAAATATTCATTGAGGCAGTCAGCTAGACCTTTATCCTCTTCTAGAAATCTTCCCTCTTTTGTTTTTAATCTAACTAATCCTTGTTTTACTTTTATTTTCTCATTTATGTATCTAAAAAAAATGTTGTCCCCTTTTTTACGGACTGTGCTATTTTCTCTTCTGTGTGTGATTTGGAAGATCTTATAACTTGCTTAGCATCTTTCTGCCTAATCTTGTAGATCATTACAAATTATACACGTAGTGCCATGCATTGACATTTCCTGTTTCTGTTATTCTACTTATTGGCCTGAAGCGTGCTAACAAAAAAAAAAACGGAGATTGAATACTGGCTGCTAATGATCAGTAGCCAGGTGGTAAACTGATTTTGTGACCTTTAGTAACCAAAAGTGAATCCTTTTTTATTTTAATTTGGCATAAAAAAATGCACGTGTGGTTCACACTTACACAGTTGCTCAGGTGACAGGGTCTGGAGTTATCAAACAATAACTTGAAGGAAAGGCTGCTTTATACATTCTAATTATCAAATGTTGGAATATGTTTGAAATGTTTTAGAAAGTGAGCGCACAAAATGCTGATCAAGCAAAAAATAATATTTATTTTGCATTTTCAGGAAAATAACAAAATGTTTTCGGGCAGCCCTTGTGAGGACATCTATCCCAATGAGAAATTCCTTAACGGCATTACAAACGGTGCAAACTGGTATAATGTTCCAGGTAAAGTGGTTTATTTTGCTTATTTTTGCATTCTAACAGTAGTATACTGCAAGAGTTGACAAATTTGCTTGAAATCCAGGAGCCAACTAAAAAGGTTAGCAGCCAGGTTTTTCAACGCCCCAAAAAAACTATTCTTAAAGGAACACTATAGCCACCAGAACCAATTACAGCTTAATGTAGTTGTTCTGAAGTCTATATCCTGTCCCTGCATGCATTTCAATGTAAACACACTGACCTTTCAGACAAAAGACCGTGTTTACATTGCTGCCCGGTAACACCTCTAGTGACAGTCACTTAGACAGCCTTTAGAGTTGCTTCCTGGGTCAGTGTTTTACACTGTGCAGCAACTACGTTAATGTTTCCTATAGGGATGCATTGACAGACACAGGCGCGCTCTGCCTCTCAGAGACACAGGCGCGCTCTGCCTCTCAGAGACACAGGCGCGCTCTGCCTCTCAGAGACACAGGCGCGCTCTGCCTCTCAGAGACACAGGCGCGCTCTGCCTCTCAGAGACACAGGCGCGCTCTGCCTCTCAGAGACACAGGCGCGCTCTGCCTCTAAATGGTAGAGAATCGAGCAGTTTGACTGTAGGTGCACGATATAAGCATTAAAACTGCTTCATTAAGCGGAAGTTGTTTGGATTCTTAGAAGCGCTTCAGGCTGGCACCCAAATTCAGACAATGCAGATATCTAAATAGTAAATGACGATCAGATTACATTACACTGAAAATAAATTAACACTGTAAACCTTCCAAATTATGTAATTGGTATTATGAGCCAGAAGTGGTATACTTTGAGATAACCTAGAAGCATTCAGTAGTAGAGAAGGATAGATGGAGGACCACTTTAGGGTCTTCATAAAAGCTAATTGTAGCGGAGTTGTGTACCTCCGCCAAGGACCGATTTCTTGCTGGAACAGGGGAAAAGCTCAGTGCTTGACTAGGGTCCTCCTGGAGTCTCTCCGTCCCGGAGCAGGATAGGGATTAGCTCTATTCACTTCCAGGGACTGGACGACACACAGTCCTGGGAGCTCTAGTCCTTACAAGGACTTTCCCCACTGAATCCTTCATGAGCTGGAACAAGGTGCTAAGCAGTGATTAGCCCTTTCCCCTCCCAGTAACTAGACGACACATAGTTCTGGGAGTACAACTGGTTTAATGTATCCAAAAACACTTTTTTTTTTAAAAAACACAGACTCTAGCAGAGGGTCTCCATTGTCTTCACCACAAGCCACTCCCATGAATCTCTGGGCCTGGGTGATCATTGCGTCAAAGACCGTGTAAGTTAATATCTCCCAGGAAGAGAGATGCAAACATAAAAACACCCAAAAACATAATAAAAACATAAAATAACCCCACAAATAACATATTGTTAAATAGCCCTGATCTGAGCGCCCAAGTTCTCCATTCAGTGTAGGGGAACCGCCACCGTGTTAAAGTTCTGACCAGCTGCACATGAAGTCCTATGCCTAAAATAGTCCCAGGGCGTTTGGTGCTTTTGCCAGTCAACTTTCAGGTGCTCCTGCAGCCGCAATACAGGGTGCTCCTGCTGGCTCTTAGGTAACGTTTGTTCCCCTTAGTCTCCAGCACCTTCCCTACAAAAAGTGCTCTCCTGGCGGATTTCAAAGTGGTTCAAAACTGCAAACCAAGTTGTCCGGGAACTGCATGGTCACCTCATGCCGAAAACCGTTCCATAACATTCGCGGCTAAGTCCCGCTGAGGTGACCAAGAACCCAGGAAGTCCTCATGCTGAATTTAGCTCCATAGCGGTGAAGTACCGCTGGGATTAGTCGTGGGTTTAGTTCATGCGAACGGCCGCCAGAGACCCAGCATCCGGTTCTATTCGCATTAAGGGAAACTACCGAACCAGGGGCACCCAGGGAAAGCTACTAGTGGCGGCTGGGCAGAGTAACTCCCAAGCGGTGTCCCAGACCTGGACCATAGTCGGTGGGCAGGAGGCTGACTTCTACACTCCTCCAGGAGTCCGTGGCAAACGTACGTGGGAAGGAGTGTTTGTCACACTACTCATAGAAGCTTTCCAGGTATAAAGGAAATAAGAGTACAGTTAACAAATGACTATTAATATACAAGGACATATTTCTTTGTTTTTATAGAGAAAAATATTTATTTTTTACATGTACTGCAATATTTGCCAATAAATTGTTTATTACGTTGATGTATTGATAAATTTGATACTTACTCCAAATTCCTCACAATCTATTTGCTTGATTAAAATGATCTTGTAATGTTTCCTATTAGGTGGAATGCAGGATTGGAATTATCTGAAGACTAACTGCTTTGAATTGACCATCGAGCTAGGCTGTGTAAAATACCCCATGGCAGAAGATCTTCCTGCTTACTGGGAAAGCAACCATCGATCACTGATTGAGTTCATAAAGCAGGTGAGTCTATTCCCACATAGTCTGTCCCTCTTTCCAGATAACATGATACTAAACTTTGTTTTCATGTTCAGGTGCACAAGGGCATAAAAGGATTTGTGCTTGATGCAACTGACAAAAGCAGCATCTTAAACGCAACTATTAGTGTAGCCGATATTAATCATCAAGTTACATCAGATAAGGCTGGAGATTATTGGAGACTCTTGGTCCCAGGACAATATAAAGTTACAGCATCGGCAAGAGGGTGAGTTTGGCACTTTGAATCCATGTGTATGATTTGTTGGGTTAATGTGTTAATACTGCAGAGGTTTTGCTCATGACGTTAATTTCAAGCAGCATTAAGTTTAATAGGACATGCATCACTTTAAGGCAATTGTCTCATTCAAAAGTTATAGTGTTTTTCTTACCCTGCAGGCTGACGCGTTAGACTATAAAACAAACTTGGGGTGTAAGATCTGCAATGGGTCAGGGGAAACCTCATTCGGATGTGTTTTCACCGGAAAACTATTTCATGCTTTTAAATTAGTTTGCATTATCTATGTAGTTGTCTTCATACACTAAACTTTAAATAGCATGTCTGGGGCTCACTGTTCTGGATACTACTGAACATTGTTTTTGTTTATCTTTTAACTATGAAGTAACATACTCATTCATTTCCAGAAGTCCCACAAAGCTTTCAGGATATTCTAAAATTGGCTTATAATGGACAAAGGAAGCCTTAGGTCTGTTATCTTTTCAATTGCAGCTTCCATTATTAAGTTGATTAGATTTGCTTTCCAAAAACAGTTGTTGGGCAGAAGGTCCCACTAGTCTTGGCAACATAGTAATGGTAATTAGTTGGTAGGTCTGTTATAAAAATGCAAGAATTTTGCTTCATAATTGGTCTTTATTCATAACCTGCAAGGGTCTAACAGTGGAACTGTCAGCAGATACTTTCCAGTGCTCTCCATGCCGATTGCGTTGCTTTTAGAAATCTGTCCCAGAAATTGTTATTGATAAATAAGCCCCTCGGTCTTGAGAGCAGATTTGGTAGTAATGGTTATGCTATCTACTTTTTGGAAATTACTCCTGATGCTTGTTAAACACCATACTGAATAAGTATGGGAAACATCTGCCTGTTTCAGAGCTAGATCAGACTATTGCTAAACTAGATTCTGACATTATATAACCACATAACTGGATAATTATGTGTCTGCTCCATATGTGCTTTACAGAACAGCAGAGGTAACTGCACTTGGCTTGTTATGATTTTATTGTGTGAAATAATATTCTTGTAGCTGGGGCTTTTCATGTTGCTTTCCGGTTTATAAAGGCAAACTTCTGTATGGTTATAGGTTTGCTGCCTGTAACATCACAACTTACCAGCCTTTTTAAATCACCTTCATTTCCTTTAGATACATTCCTGTAACCAAAAGGGTGAATGTCACAGAAGGAGATGCTACAGTGGTAAACTTCACCCTTGCTCGTTCTGGGACCAACGTCCACAAAGAGGAGGGAGGAAAAGTGTCAATGGTAGAGCCAGAGATGCTGGATCCAGATACAAAGGAGTTTGAGAAACTGATAAAGGACCTATCAGATGAAAATGGCATGGCGCAACTACTAATGTCTTCCTTCGATGATATACGACTTTCTCGTTACCGACCTTACAATGATCTCTCCCAGTCACTCCGCGGACTGAACCTTAATTACCCTTCAATTACTAATCTGGCCAGGTAATGTATTAAAGAACACCAAAAGATAGTAAGCCACCACTTAATGATCCAATACCTTATCTAAAGATGACTTTTGAGAATGTTTTTTACTGATTTATTGGCAGAAAAGGCTTAAATGAAGAACATTTATTCTATATTTGTACAAGGAATGCATCTGTATTTTTCAGAAAGCATCTCTGACCAGCAAAGAAGGGAATGTATTTATGAATTAATATTTTGATCTATTACAAAATTATTAAAATGAAAAGTACTCTAAAGTGCATGTCTTGCAAAACTGGTTTAGTGCCACTTGGTGGATGTTGAAATCTCACAACTCTCAGTGCTTAGAAAGTTTAGAAAAATGTCTTCATGTAGTATTGGTTATCCCCAGCAAGTGCTCAATGCTGTTTGCTTAGTACACCTTAAGAAATACTCTTGCATAACTTTCTGATTAAGGGATGAGTTCTACGCAAAATAAAAATTAAATGCTTCATAAGTATCCTTCAGAAGTAGGCGTTAAGCAGTTCCTTAACTCCAAAGAAACAAGTCCTGCGCTCAAACTCCCATTACTCCTGGGCGGCAGCAAGACTATAGTACACATAAGCCTAAATACATATATTAAAAACCAAAGGAAAAAAAAGTTACCTGCGTTCTTTCCACATCCCTATGTATTTTTAAACAAATTGAGGTTTTTAGTTACTCCAATGGCTATGAGAGGTTATACCACCTGCCACGTCAAGGCAGACCTCTTAGGTGGGTCCTAACTCTAATCATTTGCCTTGCTTCCTTGAGCTTCTGGCAAGAAAGAGACAGAAAGGGGTATTTTTTATATACATTCCTACATGCTTATTAACCCTTAATAGGTAACACATGGGATTCCTTAACTCCGTTGTTGAAAATAAATGTATTTATTTCTAACGTTGATGATTTCTTATTTTGTTGGTATTTTAAGAGCCCACCACTGTTTAATCAGGGATATAGAGTTGCATATACAGCAATCACCCTGCTAACACGGTGGTCAGCACTGAAGGTACTATACCGGCTTCAATAAGATTAGTTGTTTAAGTGCCTACTTGGTTCCTTTAAAAATGTGCTTTTCTCTGTATTTTCTTACCTTTTGTTTGTTTTCTGCTTCACTGCTACTTCACTTTTTCCATTAGAGTCCATTGGACTAAAATGGTAGAAAATACCTCCAATAGTTATTTGCCTATTGTCATTTATTTGTTTAGGATGTTGCATTGAATACTATTTGTAATAGAGAGATAATAGTGGTAACTTATTTATTGTTTGTGCTACATTCTCTTATTTTGGGACATATAAATTGGAATTAGAACATGATAAAGATTGTCTTGTAATTAACTACTTCATGACCAAGAACATGTCTTGATATAGAAATTTACACCTAACCTTTTGTTACAAAGGGGTTCAATGTTTTTTTAGATCAATTAGTGTTTATTAGAATATTTTCCAACACAGTATGCATTACAGACAGTAAACCGTTAGTTTTCAGGTAACAATTAACGATACAAAATTCAGGTATGTTGAACATTCCTCTCCTCCCTCTCCAACAATGAATTCCCCCCAGGGCATGTGCAAAAATACGCTAGCATGTAAAGTTCTCAGCATCCAGTTCAGGATTATCGACCATCGTTGGTAGGTGGGGGTTCAATGTTTTAGTCTCTGTGTATAAAAGTCCTTCTGTCATCCTTGTTGTGAATTCAGAGGTATAAAAAATAGAGATTGTTACTAGTTCTCTTTTGCTTTTGTTTTGAACTGTAATAATATGATTATTTCGGCATTAGTTAATCTCTAAAGACCTACACCATAATCACTATTCATATTTGTCCTCATTTTACATCCTCTGAATCTGTTATGTTTTTTTTTTCTTTAGTTTGGGCCAGAGTCTTGAATATCGTCAAATTTGGTCACTTGAGATCTCGAACAAGCCAAACTGTTCTGAACCAGAAGAACCAAAGATCAGGTTTGTTGCTGGAATTCATGGCAATGCTCCTGTTGGCACAGAGCTTCTGTTGACGTTTGCAGAGTATCTCTGTCTGAACTACAGAAAGAACAGCGCAATTACAAAGGTGAGGATTTATACTTTGTGATTACATGGCAAAATAAATGGTAATGCAAAAGGTCAACTAGTTAGCGATTAACAGGACACAGCCTGTGTCTCAAAATCCACGTTTAACTACTTGACATGCCAGGGCTGAAATATCATACGATGTGTCAAAACTATTGTCCTGGAGGGGGTAAGGTGTGAATATAGGTTTTCTTTATAGTTTAATTATTGAGGGGTAAGCAGCCTTCATCACCTTAGATGTTTTGGACTACATTTCCCATAATGCTCCTACAGCTATAATGCAGGCAAAACCATCAAGGGAGATGTAGTTTAGAACATCTGGAGTGCCAAAAGTTGCCTACCATTGCCCTATTAGCTAAACTGTTAAATAAAATACATTTATATTTACTACAATCATAACTTCAGTCCATGTGCATTTTTCCATTTCTTTCTATATCTTTAATAATGATTTAAACCACATGCAATCAATGGAAAGAATATGAATATTCTAATAAACCTTTTTTTAAAAAGAGTAAGTTTTCATTCAAAGACATGACTGTAATCCATGTTACACCAGCTGCCTGCAGTAAAATGTTTTTCTATAATTTAATATGATTTCTGCCTTTCTAATAATACTTTGTTTCCCTCCCACTTTAGCTTATTGACAGAACAAGAATTGTAATAGTGCCTTTGGTAAATCCTGATGGGCGTGAACTTGCAAAAGAGAAGGATTGCACTTCTAACGTAGGACAGAATAATGCAAATGGCAAGGATCTGGACGCCGACTTTATAAGTGAGTGTCTAATAGCATGGTGCTCTGTATCATCAAGAGGGCTTTATCCCTTGTAGTGTTGTGTTCTAGGTATATTGTTCTAGTTTAACTATCATTAATTAGAACAAAATACGTATATTTGATGTGTAACTAGTTTAATAAGTATAACAATCAGTAATGCTTTATTTTGTTATGCACTATGTATTAATATATCTTACATCCCAGATTCAGATCATTTCTTAGACTTGATCAAACAATGATCTTTTATATTTTAAATGTCTGAAAACAACTGGTTTTGGTTTTGAACAAATTCCTCATTATTCCATTACTTATTACATGGTGTGTGTGTGTTTGTATATAGGGAACATTACATAAGTGATTTTTATTTACTTTTAAAGACATTAATTTGCCCTGTTGTAGCTCTCTAGCTTAACTAGTTGTGTTCTAACGGACAACATCCAATTTCTGGTTTAGCACTCTGGGCTAGGAATGGAGGAGGGGCCATTAGGGCAGCATGCTATCATTAAAAACTTTATTTTATAATTCTCTAGGTAACTCCTCTGGACCTGTTGGAGAAAGGGAGAAAGAGACAAATGCTATTATTGAAGGCTTAATCTTGAAGCAGGATTTTACCCTCTCTGTAGTATTAGATGGAGGTTCTGTACTGGTCACGTACCCATTTGACAACCCAGTGCATACAGGTGAGTAAACCTATCCTATAGGCCTTCAAATGTTTTCATAGTTCTCCTTTGGATGATGTATTTAAACTCTGAGATTCTAGTTGTCATGTTAGATATCCTTAAGTCTGGTGTTATCTTACAAATTGCTGCAAGAACTGGACCAGACAGAGTTTGATTGCATGCAAGACTGTGCTGTTATTGTATTATGGGCAGAAATAAATGTCCTCTGTCATTTAACAGTGGAGCATAAGGAGACCCTGAGACATCTGGCAACTGTCTATGCAACAAATCATCCTTCAATCCACTTGGGGCACCCTGGATGTCCAAACAAATCAGGTCAGGTGGTTAATGGGCTGGTGGTTAATGGGCTAGTGGTTATGTAGTTGGTTTGGCACTTAGATTACATTATTGCATTCTTTACTAAAGCTGTTTCTTCCATTACAGAGGAGAATATTCCAGGTGGAGTGATCTCCGGTGCAGAATGGAGAGGACACCAGGGCAGCATGAAGGTATTGACACACGTCATTAATATTAGAAAGGCGGATGTCTGCAGTCATTGCACCACCTTTGAGAATGCTTGTAATATAATTTAACCAGTTACATAATATGCATTTTTACCCCCAGGATTTCAGCGTTACTTATGGTCACTGTCCAGAGATCACAGTCTACACCAGTTGCTGTCTCTTTCCTAGTTCTGGTCTGTTGCCTCACCTTTGGGAAGAGAATAAAAAAGCACTTATCAGCATGCTTGTGGAGGTAAGTGTTGAAAGCCAGTACCTGTCTGATACTGCAGGTTGCCTCTTGTTGTGTGTAAGAGGGTATTGTGTCAGTTCATAATTTCATCCACAGTCTGCTTTAATTCACAATTATTGACATATTCTGAGCACCGCATTGATATTGTTTTTGATTTATAGTTCCATTGAATTGACAATAGAATATTAACACAGAACAGTGAGGCATTTTGATGAAATATCCTGCATGATGGTTTTAGTCCTTTTCTTAATATTATTTTGCAAAAATAGGCATGATGGTGTTTGACAACTTCAGCTATACCTCACTCAATAATGCAAGCTTACAGTGAACCTTGCTGGTGTATGCCGACTGCAATTACTAGTGGCAGCCCAATTTGTATACAACTTAATTTGTGTATGTATGTGTGTATATCTATCAAATATGTCTATCTCTCTGTCTCTCTCTGTCTATATATATAATCTCCATCGCTATCTCTATCATCGCTATCTCTATCATCGCTATCTCTATCATCGCTATCTCTATCATCGCTATCTCTATCATCGCTATCTCTATCATCGCTATCTCTATCTCCAAATAGGTTATGGTGGGGAAAAATTGTGATTGAAAAACCCTTCCACCTGAAGTCTGTGGATAATTAATACAATGTTAAACAAAAATCTGCACACCAGTCAAGCCATAAGACTTGCTTTTCCCACAGAAATCCCATAACTGCAGCAATGTTACAACCGCAAAGGATTCTGGGTGGGCATTTGCAAATTAGTTTAACAAAGAATCAAATTTTTGCCTCAAAAATGGAATATATATATGTTAAAATGCTATCCCATTGACTTTCTCAGATATGTTCGTCACTGCACAGAACCCTGAGGGTATTAACAAAACCAATAATCTGTCAAAATAAGAGTTCAATGGGAAGAAAAATAACAGACAGATTGAGGCTATATGTGTCTGTGTATACATCTGAAAAGGAATGCCAGCAGACCAGTTCATCACACAAACACTATTGGCAATAGCATAATTTCATTAACAAAAATCACCCTAGGGATGTCTAGGATAGTGGGAAGAAAATCGTTCCACATACACCCAAACTGACAGGCAATTTAGCTTTAGAACATTTTGTGTGTACGATACCAGTTAGGTTTTTTGGCACGGGGGGCAGAATGGGTAAAATTGCATGTTATGTACCGAAATCCATACATACCCACACATTCCATTTGGCCGTCTAAATGTCACAGCTTGCTTTCTTTCTATATTTGAATAAATTAGATATGTTTTGATGCATTAACCTCCTTGTTGAAGCTGCCAGTAAACTTTTTAGTATTCTCTATATATCCAAGGCTATCATACCCCTTTTAAAGGAAAAATAAGCGCTAAAAACATACTGCAATTAGCTGCAGAACTGCCCACTGAAGCTCTCCACATTTTTGCCCGCGCTTCCTTCCTTCTTGCTTGTTACTTCTGGGTAGTGACCATTTAAATGCTTCTCTTAGAGAAGCATTGAGGACAGATCTCCACTCCAAAGCTGATCATAGAGATGGTAGCTTTTATTAAGATTTAAAAAAATCTTATTTAAAAAAAGAAAAAAAAGAAAATATACACACGTTAAGGCATTTGAAGAAACTCACTCTACTTATACCCTATTCATCTTTCAATTACATTTGACACACTTGGCTATCCAATCCTTTACTTTATTTTCACTGAGGAGGTGCACTAAAATGATTTCATTTAAAAGTATCCAGGTGGCAGAATCACTGAGTGCTTGCTACTGTAGACTCTACCTCAAGGGTGCCCAAAAAGGTAGATACACAGAGGTTTTAAAGCTACACCTTCCATGATGCTTTGTTATTCTAAATGCATGCAAAGCATCAATGTAGTTGTAGTTTTAGAACTTCTGGGGATCTACCTTCTGGGCACTCCTGCTCTATCTGTCATGCATAAAAGAGTATATGATGTACACCTAATTCTTCCCTCCTATAATATATATAAAAGTTTGTTTATAGTTAATAGAAGAATTTTGCATACCATATATACACCCATAGTTGGTGTTTAAAATGTATTAAATATATAAGGTTTTTTTTATTTTATTTTTCCCATGACCAATGCACTTAAAGGGATACTCTTAGCACCAAAACAACTTTAGTTTAATGAAGCCGTTTTAGTGTATAGATCATGCCTTAGTAGTCTCAGCACTTAATTCTCTGCAATAAAGAAGTGAAATAATTTTTGTTTCTGTTTATGCAGCCCTAGCCACATCTCCCTTTGCTGTGACTCACAAGCCAACATGAAATTTTTTTTATTTTCAATCAGATGTGACAACACAGTATTTACTTCTAAATAGCAGAGAATTGAGCAGTTACAATGCAAGAGCATGAACTATACACGAAAATCACTCTAAGCTAGAGTTGTTTAGGTGCTTATAGTCCCTTTAAAGATTGAGTGGGGATTACTCAATTACTTTCTTTTTGCAAATTAAAATTGTAAGCACTGCTCAAAACTTTGTTTGCATATTCTGAATTTCTGTTCAGCTATGCAAAAAGACAGTTCACCGGTAAGTTACCAGAACAAAAACAGAACCACATGTTAGTACTTTCTATGGGAGGTCTTTCAACCTAAGCAGTTAAAGGAAAAACCCAGAATGTAACTGGAGCGGTCTGTAACGTAAATGGAATGAAAGTGTAATAGAATCAGGGAAAAAGATTCTATTCCTATCAATAAGTGATAGGAACTGAATACTGCTAGCAATGCTACTGTTAACACAGA
Source organism: Pelobates cultripes (assembly GCA_933207985.1). Lineage (NCBI taxonomy): Eukaryota > Metazoa > Chordata > Amphibia > Anura > Pelobatidae > Pelobates > Pelobates cultripes. The sequence continues at coordinate 73,145,236 of OW240912.1, forward strand.
CAATAGTGCCTGACACGCTAAGGATCAGAAAGTGGGAGATTGTTCTAATGGTACCAGCAGGCAAGTGCTCTCTCTTCCTATTTCAAATCTTAATCTTTTTATAATTTTAAATCTATCTGTTTTTGTTCTTGTATGTTCTGCGCACTAACATTTATTTGCAGTGCACTACATATGCCCAAGGTATTCGCTGAGTTAAGTGATGCCATAAGGAGTAAGCCATGTCCATTTAAAGAATATTAGCATTTATATAGCGCCAATATATTCCTCAGAGCTTTACAATTATAGAACGAGGATGTTAGAGGTAAAGAAGGTCCTTCTCAAAAGAGCATACAATCTATGAGGATATATATTGTTAGGTGTTTTATCCAATATTAAACATGTCGAATACTTGTATGTTTTAAAACATATTACAAGACTACTGAAACATACTGCTTGTGTAGATGGATCTCATCATTAAAGTGTTGTGTTTGCAGGTACATAAAGGAGTACGAGGGATTGTAAAGGCAGAGAATGGAAAACCTGTCCCCAAAGCAACCATTATATTAAACGAAGATGTCAGAGTCTTTACTAAAGAAGGAGGATACTTCCACATTCTGCTTGCGCCAGGATTCCATAATATTAATGCCATCGCTGAAGGCTATCAAGAGCAGCGCACTCAGGTGAGAACAGGCATTCTCTGAACTCTAATTACAGTATGTACTGGCTTGTTATGCATTATCTCATGACTAAACTTGGCAATTTAGCTTGTTTTTTTCGATGGGAAAAAATGTCATGTGGATATATTACTGAAGATCTCGTACAATATTCTCTGCATTGTCATTTATTGCAAGTGAAGGCTAAAGTCTGGCACATTACGTTATTCTTGAGTTATTTTCCGGTGCTTGACTCTTTGAAGAGGTCTAAGTGGAATAGATGAATCCACTACAGGTGGAGACAGGCTAGCTTTTACTGAACTATAACTCTCACGATCCTCAGCCAGTCTTTGGTTTGCAAAAGCCTAGTGGTGAATCATTTGAGCTGTAGTCTGAGCTACTCAATGAAGAGATACTGATATTGTCTATAAAATAGCTACTTATATTCTGCATGTTTTTAGCAACATCCTAAAAACACAAGTGGCTTTCCTTTGACTTAATATATTTATATTGCTTCATTGTTGACCACATAACTACTAAGGTCATGTTGTCAGACATGTCTTCATATCAGTGAGTATGCAAATTAATCCAATGTTTGCCTTCAATAACCGCTATTGATGCTTTTACTTAGTTCTACTGTATGGTTATCAAACAGAACATGAAAACAAAAAACTTTCCATATCATTTGCACCTCCATCGGGTGCAGATCACAGTAATCCTGGTCCTGTGCTCATTAGTGATTGCTGGACAGCAAGGGAGCAGAAACTGTGATTTGCACCCACCAAAGGTTCAAGCTATGAGCCCTGCAATTGCCTGCGGAAGGCCTAAAAGGATAGAAAATCCACAAGCCTGATCTCCGGAGCTGCCTGTCCCTGGCGTCTGCTGATAGAATCTCCATCCCTCAATATTTATGTGCTAATAAGTTTAGCCATTAACCCCTTAAGGATTCATGACGGAAATATTCCGTCATGATTCCCTTTTATTCTAGAAGTTGTTTCCTTAAGGGGTTAAATCAGAGAATTTATCTTTTATGTCTGTGCTCAGACCACTTCATTTAGATTAAGTGGTGTGGGTGCCTTGAGTGTCCCTTTATGTAAAATTTGCATAAGTCTAAAATGCTGCCAGATATTTGTTACTTTGCATAGTTGTGGCTAGCCATCACTGTTCAAATTAGTTTGGTGTAAAATTTCACTTTGGCGACCTATATTGCTGAAAATATAAGCTGTCTTGTTTGTAATTCACCATTTTCAAAGAATGGATCTTCTAATCTCTTCTTTTTCTCTTTCAGGTTCTTGTAAGACACGATGCTGCTAGTCCTATACAGATAATATTCAACATGGATAACCGCATCTTTGGGTTGCCCAGGGAACTTGTTGTAACAGTTGCAGGTATGTAAAATCAGTTTAAAAGTATATAGCAAACAAACCAAAAAACAACTAAAAGTTTAATGCTCCCCTCTCTCGTGTGTGTGCCCGCGTGTGTGTGTGTGTTTATCTAGTGTTTATTTATCTGCCTCATGCAAAGTTACCTTACCCATGCTTGCAGGAGAAACTTAGTTTCCTAAAAATGTGACATTCAATCATTTGTAGAAATATTTTAAAAGGGACACTTCTGCCCCTTACTGCACTTTAGCTTAAATGGATTCTTTAGTGCCGGGAAAACATAGCCATTTTCCTGGCACTGCAGAATCCTACAGTGCCCCCTTTCTCCCGCCCCCACTCCCACGATGCTGATGGGGTTAAAACCCCTTCAGTCACTTAGCTGAATCCAGCGCCGATGTCCCTTGGTGCTGGGTCAGTCTACGCCCAAGCAATGGCCGCACTCACATTAGGATTTTCCCATAGGAAAGCATTATTCAGTCTGACGCTGGAGGTCCAAAGGTCCGTTTAAAACCAGGAAGCCCTCTAGTGGCTGTCTGGTAGACAGCCAAAAGAGGTTGCGTTAACCCCGGATAGTAATTATTGCAGTTTCTCAGCAACTGCAATAATTACTATTGCAGGGTTAAAGGACATGGGGCATTGCACCCAGACCAATGAGCTGAAGTGGACTGGGTGCCTACAGTGTCCCTTTACTCTATGAATGTGTGTGTGTGTGTGTGTATATAGGTCCTATATGTAGACTTGTTCTTTAACCTTGCCCTATTTGTGCAGCAAACTATAACTAATTAATCACAAACTAAGAACAACCAAGTAATGTTATTACAAGCATATCAAGATGAAAAATAACATATTTCTTTGTCATTAAATGCTTAACATTATGAGAATCGTGCAATAGATTATATTTTTTTGTAGAAGTGATGTGAGATGAGGCAAACAGAATACATTTATGGTAGCATGGGCTAACATATGGTACCCAGATGGACTATATGTTCAGTGATGTATCAGGAGTATTGTATACTTTCATCTAGGTCAATCTACACCATTTCAGTGACTACACTTTCCAGTTATATAAAATTACTAAGCAGGATGTTCAAAGCAGATACTGCAAAAATACTGCAAACACTTTTAAATAAATATACAAGCCAAAATAAAGCAAGCAAACACTTTATAAAGTAAATGAACGTTTATAAACTTACTATAAACTTACTATAAATTTGCTTAAATAGCATTATCTAAGCTTTGGGAAATTCTTCAGCCTCCCCCTCCCTTTTACCCACACATCTCCATTTAGACCAGTTCACTAAGGGCAGAAAAAAGGACATAATTTTGCAGAAGCAGTAGATAGAAACCTGACATTGCTCTTCATGAATCACACAGATCAGACTCCCTCTCTACTCCCCCTGTCAGGATGTTGCAAGGTGAAGAGATCTTCCAACTGCACATGTGTAAATCGGTTAGGCATGCCCAATACACTTTTCCAATATTCCTAGGGATAGGACACTAGGTCAGTGCTCCCCATGGAGTGGGTTTGGAAAGCATAAGAAAAAATAAGCAGGTAAATATTAAATAAAAATCATATTTACCTGCTTTTTTTTCAGCCTGCACAGCAAGGCTACAGTGTCATTTAAAGGTAAATCTTTTAAATTAGAGTTGTCTCAAAACGATGCATGTCCTTCTAATGACACTGAAGACTAAACACATGCCTATCAACCATAAAACTATGTAATTAATTTGAATATATCTGTATTTACTTCCAGGTGCCACCCTGTCAGCCCTGTTACTCACAGCTTGCATAATCTGGTGTGTATGCTCCATCAGTTCCAACAGACACAAAGATGGGTTTCATAGACTACGTCAGCACAATGAGGACTATGAGGATGAGATCCGCTTGATGTCCACTGGTTCAAAGAAATCTCTTTTGAGCAGTGAATTTCAGGATGAAACAGACACAGAGGAAGAGACATTGTATACCAGCAAGCACTGAATTTGCAGAACATTTATATCTCGTCCAGGATTGGTGTCACCAAGGAGGAGACCTACTCCCCAACTGCCAGGGCTGTTTCATTCTCCTGAGAGTCTTCAGCCTCCTCCTGCCAGTGATATCTGCACTTTTGCCATTGATCCTCTCTTGAAACTATTGTGTTAAGTGCTCTTTAATTTGTATTTGATAATTTCGATGTGCCTGGAGCCCATTGTCTGTGTGCAGACTAATGCAAAGGAGCTAAAGAAGAGCAAGTAGGTGAAGAGGCCTCACTCACTACAAACACTTCTTGACTTCATGCAATATTTGATCTATTGCAATATATTCAAAGATGCTTCTTTGAGCCCCCATTCATCTGTCTGCTATGAAATCTCCTCTTCATTAGCACAATTTGACTCTAAAGGCAATGTCACTTTATTGTCTATTGTATATGATCACTGGTTGTGGTGATAAGTTGACCTTGTATTTTTTTGTGTATGCCACCAAAAAGAACTACACGAAAAATGAATGTTAATCCAGAGAGCTCACCACCAACTCCGAAACCTATTTATTTAATTTTTTAATATTTTTTGGAATTCTATTATAAGGCTGAAAACCTACAGTGTTGTATGTGGCAGAATTCAGTTCAGGACAATGCAAAAATTGAAAATTATGGGATGAGCATTTAAATAGGCTGCCCATATTACTCAGCAGTCGCCCTTTTTCTATTGGTTGACATCTTAACGTTACTCTTACCATCAATGTGGCAATAAGCACCTTTTAAAACTTATACAGCTACCAACCATACAAAGTTTTGCTCATTTTCTTAGTAGGGATGTGGGTTGTGGGGATATTGAATCTTGAGGTTAATATAGCAGTAAATGGGCTTTTGGGTGAATTTTTTATATATTTTCTTTCCCCCATTTCATTCACAAGGTCATGCTGTTAAATGCACTACTGTTCCTAATACAGGAATATAATGACATTTAGTTTATAATTGGCAGTGTTCCATTTTGATAGGGTACATGGTTTTTATTTTATTTTTTTGCTTATCTTTAAATGATCCCAATTTGTGTGTATATACATTCTATTTCTACCATATTGCTTTGCAGTGCAGTTTCAAAGCTGTTTTAATGGTGGTTTCAATATTGTGGCTGTAAGATTTCCATGTGTTTGTGGAAGGTGAGTTGGATAAGCATTCAACATAAATTCCATACTTTTAACACTAGCTGCCAAATCCACTGCCTTACACTACTCTGCCATTTTAGATTACATTGTTTAATTTCCATGGGAAATATCAACTCTAGTTTTGCTTTAATTATGCATGATATTTTAGCGTGAGATTTATTTACATCACAGCCTGTAAAGCTGTTGACCTATGTCACCAGGAGGGATTTGCTGATAAATGATTAGCTTGCACATTTGTAACAGAAGCAAAGATAAGCGGCTAACATGCCCAATAGCTTCAAGGTTAGCTGTGCTGTCTTAATCTCTGTTATCCACTATCTGACTATTCTTGAAGTATGCAGCACAGTGGTAGCCAGCATTTGAACAAATCCCATTATACTGTGGCTGCTCGTGATGCACTACAACTCTTTAATCCAGGTGCAGCCGCAACTGTTCTATCTACTACTCTTATTATGCTCTGCCATTTTGGGAGTTGTAGTGCAGCAGCTGGAGGGGTATCTATTGGTTCTCCTGCCTTTTAAGGTCATAAAAGCCACAAATAGACATTAGTGGGCACTGATCACCTCCTGCCTCAAGCTGCTGTACACATGGAAACAGAGTACGCCCTGCAGTATTATGTCTTTCTTTTTTACATCTTATATGAAATAAGGCACTCTTGACCATTACTTGGCATCTTATTCTCTGTGATACATAAATCGAATGATTCCTAAAGTGCCTTATTGCAGCTCTGGAAGGATTTGATATAGGAAGTGATTGTGCTGCCAGATCTTACCATGGAAAATGTATACACTGTCTCTGTCAGAAAGTTTGATATGCTTTGAAAAAAAATACATTTCCCAGACATTCTCACTAAAATGGCTTCTGTTATTAAACTGTGTTAATTATTTTGCATTTGTTGGGAGGAGAGTTCAGAAAAATATGCATGGGTTAAATTGGAGTGATAGAAAATCTAGCATTTTTGTAGTCCATCTGAATCCTTTATACATTACAACCTGTTGTGAAAACCGTATCCTGCAAGGACTAGTGTTACAAACTAATTGTGTACTTTTATGAAGACATAAAAAGGCAAAAGGGTAATTTACAATATATAGTGTTCTTGGCGTGATCTGGGCACATTGAAAGTAAAACTGTGTTTATAGATTTTCAGTTTAGAGCAGCCTGAAACCTTGTCTATAAAGACGATATGACTGAGTCTGCTGCAGATTGGCCGGGATGTGTCAGCTGACCAGAGTTCGCGGTGAACCGTTCGTGGTGAACCGTTCGCGAAAAGTTCGCGACATCACTAACCATAACCAATTCATTCCAATTAAATAATTATGGTGCCTATTGTTCCTTTAATGATTTGCTCAATATGGAAGAGTGACTTGCTTGGTTTTATGTAGCTACTCATTGCTAAGATCTTTGACCTTTCTCCCAGTAGATCACTAGTTGAGGAAGCTTGGTTTAAAAAGATACGCCAGGGTGTATTAATGGGTTATAGGTAAAGCTCTACAAATAAATCATAGTAGCATTCTACTGCAAATTATTTTGGAGACTACATGTATCCCACACATTCCTATAGAATATCATTCATTACCAGCAGCTTTTTTTTTTTATTTATTAATGCAAAGATAAAAAATATGCTGCTGTTCAAGTGGATTTGTGGCTGTCTTCTATCAATTTACCAATAACTTAATTCATGCTTGTCTTATATTTTACAACAGAGATGGTTGAATGGTTATGGATGGAAAACCACTTGAAGCTATGTGCTAAAAAGCAGGCTTGGTCAGATGGAAGACAATAAAAAAAAAGAAAAACGCAACAACAACAAAAAAAACCCTAGAAATATCAGTAGAGGTCTAGCAAAACCCTCCTGTTATCAAGGCAATCGAAAACAACAAGGAGATCTATTTTACATCACCACCTGTTGGAAAGCATTTGGAAGATATTGTGAATGCATGGCAAAACACTGCTGTGCCAATCAGCATCTCTTCCTAGAGATGCATTGAATCAGTGTATCTATGAGGAGGGTTCAGCGTCTCCATGTAGAGCTGTCTGAGTGTGCCACTAGAGGTTTTACGAGGCAGTAATCTAAGCACTGAATTTTCTCTGAAAAGGCAGCGTTTACTGTGCTAAGACTGCAGGAATATTCTCTAGCCACCAGAACCACTACATTAAGCTTAAAATTGGCTATTTTCTAAAGTCTGTTAACACTTGAATATTTACCAAAGGACATCATAATTTAGTTCAGACAAGTCAAAAATATAGACTTCCAGACACAAAGGACAGAGGTTATAATGACTGACAGAGAACTAAGTTGGAGGCAGGATTTGTAAATTTCATTTTTACATCTCACATATTTATTATGAGATAAGTAAACACAATGTTAAGAATCCTGGTAAATGACTATTTCCATTTAAATAAACCCCAGATAGCTTTTAGATGATCTACACATTATTCTTATTATTCTTTTTTTAGCCATACATTGTTTGGGGGTTATATAGTGTTGAAGCACCAAAAGGTATAAATAAATAAAAACTTGTGAAGAGTGTAAATAACTTTCTACATAAAGTTTTGTGGTTTGAAGAACTATCCATATACTGCAATACTGAAGTTACTAAGGCTACTTGTTACTCTTTGTGGATGCTGCCTTCATTTATGCAGGTAAGTGCCGGCCAATATATTGATGATGCTGGTTTTGATGACATGATTACCTGCACCTGGTGGAGCACCAGGAGGCAGGATCACAGGTCACAGGATGATGGACCCTCACTCTGCCCAGATATAAGGAGCAAATAGGAGCTTCTGTTTGACCACCAGACTTGGCTCAATACTGACAGACTCTCATGGAGGTGACGGTTGACAACTTATCTGGTTTCTTCTGAATGCCAAACTTGTCAACCCTAGTTACATTGGTGGAGGTTTGCCAGGACACTCCTAGCACCATAACCACTACAGTATGCTGTATTGTAAATGGCTCCGTATTAGGTTGAAACCTCAAGACAGGCTATGCTACAGCAGCCTCTTCAGCAGATCACCAAGGCAAACGAGGTATATACATTTTTACAATGCATGATTCTATAAGATGTATTACGTCTCTCAATCATTAAATGCTAAAACGCCACTTCTCCATTTCTTGGTTATTGTAGATCTGCTTACTGTGATTTAGTAGAGAGTCCATTATTTTTCAGTAACTTTGCTGTGTTTACAAACTATGAAGCTAAGCTGCTGGACTGATTATGTTTTTTGCCTCACAATATCTTGATATTTTAATTCCGATTGCCCTGTTCTGCTAAACACTGTCTATAAGGTCAGACTTAATGACCAGCCTCTGTGTCTTATTTCACTGGTGTAGACATCTCTGCATCTGGGTTCCTGCTATACTATCCTTTCAACATACATGGCTGTTGCTGAAGTGTCTTACTAAAAATGTGTTTCATACTTCCTGGGACAATTATATTAAATGTCTCTTCAGCCACCAGAATTGTATTCATGAAATGCAAGAGCTCCTCTTCAAAGGTAGCAGGACGGCTTACTCTATTTCATACGCCAAGCAAAGTCTTCCTAGCGGCAGCATAGAGGACATCCTCTGATCATGCTGACCATAACAGTGACCTCACCTCATTAGCATTCTCTTCAACTGATGGTTTTACACACAAATAGAACAATAACAGGATTAACCATATTGCAATAATCTGTTACATGTGCAATGTTTCCAGCAAACTTAATGAGAACATCAATTTCTCATTCCCAATATATATCCGATACACCTTCCATATGATATTAATTGGAAATGTAATCCCTAAACATTTGCATTGGTTCTCATTGTTAGAACATACAAGCTTGATAGCCTATTGACCTTCTAATCCATTTACCCATTTATCATCTATGTATGATTCAAAGCAATATGATATTGGTTTAATTTTTCAGCTTAATTTTCATTGTCAGAAAAGGAGTGTTTCATATTCGTCAGCATAGAATAGTGTAAGCATGAATGTAATGATATAAAGTTACTATTCTTATTTTCCACTAGGAGGTGCTAATTCATTTCCATCAGATAGATTTAAATCCTAATGAAGTTCAGAATGTTCGGTTTGTCTATCTGTAAAATGGAAAAAAAGTAGTTTTTTTTCCTTCTTTTTCTCAGTGTTGATTATTATTTGTTCAAAATGAGTGCAGATAAAGGAAACCAGAAAATAAGATTTACTTGTTTATTTGTAGTAACAAAACTCTCTCTGTCTGATATAGAAACTACATGCTGATCCATGCTGTCAATGAGGCATAGATGCCCTATAAAGCATGATAGCATTGAATGCAGTGGATTAATTAGTTGGGTATAATTCTGGCGCATAAATGTGACGCAGTCAGCAATCAAATTTGTTGGGTTTCTAAGATTATTGCTCTGCTGGTAGACAAGTGTCTCAGGATAGCTCTCTATATCCCATCTACTAGTTCTATAAAATATTTCACATTATGTCACACTTTTGGTTGCCACATTTTCATCCCAGTAAGTGCTAGTGAGAGATTTAATAAATTCTCTTGTGTTGTGTAGCTACAATCTTTCTACATAAAGAAAGATGCTTTTGTTTTGATGCATTTCGAGTTAATTGCAGCTACCATTTTCTCTGACAATTGATGCATATTTTCAGGTAGCACTTGGAGGATTGTGACAGGTACATATGAAATATAGTGCATTAATACATTAAACACACACTCAAAAGGAAGTTGTTATGGTGCCAGGAGGTCCCCGGCGATGGCATATCTTTAGGAGGTTAAACTGTTCACAAACGGTTTAACCCATATTGTGTGCTCCCGCACTGCTCTGCCCCTCCCTGTCTTTTTGCTTTCGTGAAGTTGATATGGTGCCTGGAGGTCCTTGCCACTGGCTTACCATTCACAGCAGCATTCTCTGCCTTACTGTCTGTTCAGTCGCAAAATTTGACAGGGTCTGTAACCCTTACGCTGCCATGGACTCATGCTGGTTACACATCCTGCATTCCTTACTCTTTTTATGTATGTTCATTGCAGAGAACAATTAATGTACAACAGTCATGATGAAGTTCCAGAAAGATAGTGCTTTTTTTTTTTTTAAAATGCCGGTACACCGTATATATGAAACAAACACAGTTTTCATAGGGATGTATCCAACAGGAGACAAAATCAACCAATCATAGACATTCAGTGCAAAAAGTATAATTATTTATATAACATTACGTATTACAGGAAATCTACTGTGCATGTCTACATCCACACACACCACTCCCACCCCCCTCCCACCCCACATACCTACCTGGAGGCTGTTTGTTGGGGAAGCAGGGACTGCTTCCCCTGCAGCAGTTATCCGGCATGCTCCGCCGCAAATTTTTTTATTTATTTATTTATTTTTTTTTAATCCCGGCCGGCCATGTGTGGGCTTTATCGGCCACACGGCGCTCCCTGTTCCATGGCGCACTGTGTGGCCGCACAGCTCGCACACCCCTAAGGCCGGCCCTGCACGCAACACCAGATTGTTGTGAAATAAAACACAAATTGCTAAATTTAGGCAAAACTATCTATAACACGACAATAGCAAAGTTTGAAATTGGCATGTTCCGTTTCAGCTAACTATAGTATGGTGTTCAGTAAATAACCTTGAAGGAATCTGGTGAAGTAAAAGGAAAGACACCCAGAACAAACAATTATCAGTTCTGCTGTAAAGTCCTGAATTCATTCAAAAATAATAACTACTTATTCTGGGTGTGTTCTGTTTTCTTTTACATTTCAAGCTAGCCTAGAACAATCTTTCACACCTTCCAAAATTTCAAACGAAGAAAGAGGGACACTTTATTTTAAGGGGTATGACTAGGGACAGGGTCTGTCTGAGAAATTTCAGTTGACTTACTAATAACAACGTATAGAATAAAAATGCAATTTACAACTAGAATAATGTATCTTTTTAGTGGCTCAGCATTCTTGTGTGTCTGAATTTAAATCAAAGCTCCACATCAATAGTACTCATAGTAATGTGTCTTTAAAGGAAACCTATAGTGTTCGGAATAACATTCTGCACCCCCAACGCCCCCAAAAAAGAGTTAAAAAAATCCTTGTTACAATTACACCATTTCAGTGCCAATATTCCTCATCAACGCTGGGTCATGCTCGTCTCCCACTGACAGCTGATAGGGTGACTTAATGCACATGCAATACCAATTCTTTCCTATGGGAATTTGCCTGATGCTGACCATCTTCATGCACAACGTGAGGTCCTCTAGCATTGTTTCATAGAGTCAGATTCAGTAAAAATGCAGGAAATAAATCTAGTGACTGTTTCTCAAAAACTGCAGTGTTTTACATTGCAGGGTTAAGGTAACCAGAGGAGTGCACCAAGAAGGCGTCTGTTGTGTCCCTTTAAAAACTACAATAAATGTGTTTAGGAATCAGTGTGTGTAATAAAAGAGAGATATTAGGATAGAAATAAGGGACAGAGGGATTTGGGCCCAAAATATGGACTGTCTTCCTAAATACGGCCCGGGATGTATGACCTTGTATTTATTTAAAGGGTCAGTCTAAGCTGTTGGATTCAAGTGGAAAGCCATTTTCTGGATTAAAGGGAAACTATAGTGCTAGGAAAATTATAGGTCCCTATAGTGACTCCTGCCCTAATGCCCCCCTCCCAGTGTGGATGAAGAGGTTAAAAACGTACTTGATCCCAGCACCGATGTCACTCGCACTGGTTCAGGGTCGGCCTCCACTCTTCTGCCGACTTCAGCCTCGCTCGCATTAGGACTTTTGGTTGACACTGGATGTCCTCATGCAGAGCCTGAGGATGTCCAGCTTCAGTTAGGAGACCAGAAGTCGACTAACCACCAATAGTCCCTCTAGTGGCTATCTGGTAGACAGCCTCTAGAGATGGAGTTAACCCTCAAAGGTCATTATTGCAGTTTATCAAAAACTGCAATGATTACCTTTGCTGGGTTAAGGGACCTGGGACACTGCACCCATACCACTTCCATGAGCTGATGTGGTCTGGGTACCTCTGATGCTCACCTTAAAGACTTCTTTAGGGCTGCACCGTTCCTATGGAATGCCCTTCCCCTCTCTGTTAGACTCTCACCCAATCCCCACTCCTTCAAAAAATCTTTTAAAACTTACTTCTTTACAAACGCATATCAATTAAACTGTGAACTGCTTTCCCTCCCTGCACCCTGATTTCTCTCCTGAAACTGTCATCAAAACAAAACACTAAGCCCTCAATGAACACTATCCTAGCAACCTACTTTTCTACCATACCCTTACCTTTTGTGTTACTTTACCCCACTCTCTCTAGATTGTCAGCTCATCGAGAAGGGCCATCAACCCCTCGGTTCCTGTCTGTCGAACTTGTCTGGCTACAAATACATGTCTGTTAGTCCACCCATTGTACAGCGCTACGGAGCTTGTTGCTGCTTTATAAATAATAATAATAATAATAATAATAATGTCAGTTTTGTCCAAATTTGGAAGGTGTTGATTGTCTGACACTCAAAAATCGTTAACATAGAACCAATGCATGCTACCTGTAACCATAACTGTAGTGGTTATGGTGCACAGAGAACACCTTTAAAGCAAATGATAAAAAAAAAGTTAAACAAAATTAATTTAGACTAATATCTAACTTTTAGTCATTTAAATAGGCATTACCTCTAAAACCGACCAAGCCTTTTAAATAAACGCCATAGACAAGTGATTTCCCTGAGCAAATTAATTCACAAAATGAACCCCATCTACAGCCCACACCTTTTTTTTTTTTACCCAATTTTTTTTTGAACGCGTGCATTGCACAAGCTTTCCAGCAGGTGTCGCACTCGCAGCTAAACCCAGCCAGCTGTAATCGGGTCCGTCATAGCGACGCTCTATCATTCTGCCAGTCTCCTCTCTATTGGCCGCTCGCCGGACTGGGTGACGTTGGACAACAAAGATGGCCGCTGGAAGCAGCAACTACTGGGAAGGTGAGAACCGGATACCGGGATCGGAGATACCGGATACATGATGGAGAGGCTCAGTCCCGGGTATCCTGGCAATGAATGTGTTTGGGCACTCAGGAATGGAGGGCTAGTGGTGTATGGAGCCGGTCACACTGATTACAAGAAGTGAAAGTGAAGTAATTGGGAAATTCACTCTAATAACATGGGAGCTGGGCACTGGGGGCAGCACAGGAAAGGCTTCTGTAACCCCTCGACCTGTACACACTTTGATTACTAGCATGGGCTAGTTCAGAGGCACTCCAGATCTTGTGGACTACATCTCCCATAATGCTATTACAGCCATGATGCTGGCAAAGCATCACGGGAGATGTAGTTCACTACATCTGGAGAGACAAAGTTTGCCCACCCCCTGGTTCTAGTTCCTTAGATCAGAACTACAACAACCCCAGCGCCCTGATATCTAGGTCCCTTACCATGGACACCATTGTAAATATAGGAATCTGATAGGACTGTGTTAACGTGTACTACAGGGGAGCCCACAAGGTAGATCCACCAGATATATTTTTTTTAAACTACAGCTGCCATGATGCTTTGGCATTCTAAAGACATGCAAAGCATCATGGGAGTTGTAGTTCCACAACATCTGGGCATCTAGCTTTTGAGCACCCCTGATCTATTATTATTATTATTGCCATTTATAAAGCGCCAACAGATTCCGTAGCGCTTTACAGTATTATGAGGGGGGATGTAACTACAAATAGAACAATTACAAGAAAACTTACAGGAAAATTAGGTTGAGGACCCTGCTCAAACAAGCTTACAGTCTATCTACTACCATTATATTACAGCTGTGTGTTATTTGGACAAGCACTTATCTACCTGTCTGAGTTAGTTCATTTCCCAAATTAGTTTACGTATTTGCATTACTTTTGTATGACAATAGCTACTTTATAAATCATTTGTAATATACGGCTATTTAGTGCCCCTGGTTGATATGTTCATATTAGAGTATCTCTGGCTCTTTTTAGTATACATAACAGTGAACCATGTGATATGGGAAAATAATACCATTCGGAGGAAGGGCTCTGGAGACATACAGGGTTGTTCAATAAAGTGACCATTTAAAGCAAATTTTCTAATTTAAGGGTAAAATATTTGAAATGGATAGTGTACAATTGTGTTTGTGTGTAACAGTGTGCTCATGTGTCTAGGAGTGCAGATGTAGGTCCTCCGTGGGAGAAAACAACATAGCCAGTGACACGTAACAAATCAAGCTCACCATCGTGGTTATGTTGACTAGAGTGTCATGACATAGACTTTTGACATAAATCTGGTTCCTTCATGGAGTCTATAGATCACATCCTCCTCTGCCATATTGATAATGAGGAATTGCAATTCCCCATTAGTTATGTCAATTTCGTCCAATCAGGTCTGCATTTAGTGGGCTAAACTCCCTAGAGCACTCAGCCAACCACTGCTGTCCAGGTCGAATAAAATTGACATTGATGATGCAGAATACTTAATTCTTGCAAGGACACTTGAGGCTTCATACCCTCCACAAGACTTAAAAGTAAAGTATTACTAATGCTAACAATACTTTGAGGTCCCTGTCTACAATAGGCTACAGTTGCTAAGCACACAGAGGCAATCCTTCTGTTTGAGACACACACCCAAAAGATGCTTGTGGAAAGTTGACATTACTGTCATGCACTGCTTATTAAACTGCTGTCATCTCCTGTGTTCAGGCACCTGTCATTGAAGATTCCTTATAACCCTGTGGTATAATAATTATTTTTTTCCATAGAAAATGCACCATTTTATAATATTGTTCTTTCCAGTGGTAATTGATTTCTTATCGGTGCTACATTGTAGGGTATTAAATATAAGTGATTTATTTCTTTCCTTTTTTTCCTCATATATCTACACTGGAGTGAATGTACAAAATGTACAATTTGTTTTAGTGTTAAAGGAACACATCGCTTTGAGAAAAAAAATACTTTTGTGTAATTTTTTTTTTTTTGACCTGTGTCCTTGTAGTTTTTTAGATTTCAGGGCCTCCATTTTTATTCCAAATCGCCATTTACTTATCATTATTCTAGTGCACGTTTGACAGATTCTCAGAGAAGCATCATGGCACTTAGGCACATGCATGATGATGGACCCAATCCTCCAATCAAATGCTTCTTGTAGCTAAACATAGCTGCAGTGATGGCCAGTGCTATGCGCATGTACACGGCCCAGTGCAACACTATCCATTACACGTTTTTGACTTTCCAGCGCTGGTTTCCAATTAACAGCAAGTGTAGGTCAAACAAAGTCAGCCCACTAAGCATGCTTACATCACTAACATTGGTATGAGAACTATAAAGTATGCTTCCCAGCACTTTAATTCAGAGGGTAGAAGATCCGCTTTCAGGCTTTTATACAAAAAAAACTGGAGAACTGAATGCTGGGACAAAGGACATTATGGCACTAAAATATCTTCAATAAGATGAAGCCATTCTTGTGGCTACAATGTTCTTTTAAGCTAAAATACAAAATCGTGACATTGTTTTATTGTTGGAGATCAGAATTTAGAATAGTAGATTCTTTCATATGCTATAAAGGGCTAAAATTTAATATTACAGTATATACTACATTTTAATTCTAAAGCTCTCATATAGAGCTCTACAATACGGAGAAACACGTTCTTTGTTTATATTTATTTTTGTTGTTTTTATTCATGCATTCTTCAGTATGAAACTAGTTGGTTTGCAGAGTGCACAGTTGCACAGTGCAGCATCTATGTTCAGCTTCTCATTCTTCTGTATGGAGGCGCTGAATGTTCTCCATAGAGATGCACTGAATGCGCAATAGCCTCCCAATGCTTTCCTGTAGGAAACTTTGGATTGGCTGAAATCAAGATTGTTTCAGCCATGGAGACCGGGCCCGCTGCAGAGAGACTGTCACTGTATGGGAAAAAAGGTGAGTTTAAACTCCTTTCCAATGCGATTGGAGGGGGGTCTGGTCACCTAAACAGATGCACTCACAGAAGACACCCAACCTCCTTACCTTTTGGAGAGCTGGATTGGATCCTTTCCCTGGGGTCCAGTGTGGCTGCTGTAATCTTCCAGTTGTTCCTGCTGTGTTCACCATCTCTCGGCATCACAGCAGGGCACGCGAGGGAGAAGAGCAGAAAGATTTCCGCTCCCTCGCCACCCAGTTCCATTCTGCAGCCGCCGCACCCAGGCGCCAGGACAAAATTCCTAGTCGCTATGGTGACCTGGCGCGTGGGATTTGTCGAGCCCTGATGTACTAGTTCTGGTAACTTTTAAAAACTAATGGCAAACATGTGAAGGAAATTTACAAATGAAGAATGGATTTCCCTCCTGATCCGATGTACATATGGGTCCCCTTCAAAAAACATGACAGGAAATTGAACTGTTTGAAATACTAAGTTAAGTAAAAACTCTTGAAATAACACTATAGTGTTAGGAACACAAACATGTATTCTTACTGCTATAGTGTTCTACTCACTATTTATTTATATCCCATAGTGCGCATTTTGTCATTGGCCACTCTTCCTCACTGGCAGAGATTATCATCATCAATCTTGGTAAACTCACCCAATCAAAGGTTGCAAGAACTCATCTAGGAAGTCCCTCTAGTGCCTGTCTGAGTGGCAGCAGTGGAGAAAAGGATACATCTAGATTCTATAGTAGTAAAAAAGGGAGTACAAGGATTGTTGTCCTTAAAGGGATACTATAGGCACCCAGACTACTTTAGCTCATTAAAGTGTTCCTATTGCACTTAGCGCTGCAATGTAAAACATTGCACTTCCAGAGAAACTGCAATTTTTACATTGCAGCACTAAGTCTACTTGCAGTGGTTGTCTACCACTCGTCATTCCCATGCGTCCTAACAGACTTTTGGTCTAGTAACTGACGCTGGACGTTCTCATGCTCTGCATGAGGACATCCAGCGTCAGCTATTTCCCCATAGGAAAGCATTGATTCAATGCTTTCATATGGGGAGGCCCAATGTGCGTGTGGTATTTGCCGCATTAGCGCCCGATCGAGGGACATCGGAGGAGGCATAGCCGCGACCCAGGTTTTTTAACTCTTTTGTGAAGGGGCGCGAGGGAGGAGGAGGCAGAAGAAGCTGTATACAGCTTTGTATTCCTGGCACTACAGCAAGGCTCGACAAATCCACGGCGACTAAGAATTTTACCCTTGCTCCTGGAATTGGTCAGCCCGTTCCCTCCTCTTCCTCCTATCTCAATCCAGTGTAGCGCTCTGTGCGCCAGTGTCCTGTGAGGAAGTGAACTGTAATTACTTTCTCCTGGCGCTGAGACAGCACAGCAGAACAACTGGCAAAATCGTCTCTGTTTGCCACGTGCCCCCATTTCACAGACCCGACCGCCCGCACAATCGTTCCCCTGCGCGGCTTCAGCGCCGGGAGGAAGTAATTGCAGATCACTTCCTCCCGGCGCACAGTGAGCTACATGTGATATCGAGACAGGTGGAGGAGAGAAGTCTTGACCAGCGTCCGCCCACTCCCATTAGGCGCAGCCAGCCTCACCAAACTGCCTCCTGCTGTGCCCAGTCCCACAGGAAACAGGAGAGTGGCTAAAAATATGTATTCACTTTTTTTATTTCTATGTGTATATCT
Source organism: Pelobates cultripes (assembly GCA_933207985.1). Lineage (NCBI taxonomy): Eukaryota > Metazoa > Chordata > Amphibia > Anura > Pelobatidae > Pelobates > Pelobates cultripes. The sequence goes on from OW240912.1 coordinate 73,162,967, forward strand.
GTCATGCATGTACGTCTGTGTGCATCTATGATTCTTTGTGTGTGTATCAAATAATAAATATCTTGTGAGGATGTGTGTGTATGTCAGTCTGTCAGTGAATGTGTATGTTTAGGTCACCAGCCCCCCTCCGATCGCATGGGAATGATGTTTTTACTCACCTGTTTTCCAACGCCGTGCCAGTCTCGCTGCAGCTGGCCAGCGTGCATAACTGAGATTATCACTTACCAATCAACATCTCCTCACAGTGAAGCATTAAAGCAATGCATCTCTATAGAGAACTTCAACGCTGTTGCCACGCTGAATGTAGGTGCTGCATATTGTGCAGCACTGAGATAGGAGACACTTTAGTGGCTGTTGGAGTCACTGCCATTAGAGGTGTTACTAGGCAGCAAGGTAAACACTGTCTTTTTTCTGAAAAAGCAGAACTTACATTGAAAAACCTACAAGGACATGTTATAGACACCAGTCACTAAATTAAGTTGTAGTGTTTCTGGTGACTATAGGGTCCCCTTAAGAATTGTATTTTTGACACTGAATAAAAACTGGCTCCTTATTTTTTTTTAGTTGGCTCCTTGATTGAAAGCGAATTTGTCAAGCCCTGCACTATAGTATCCCTTTAATGAAGAGTGTTAAGTAAAAGAGGCGGGAATGCCAGTTAAATGACTGAGATAGGTAGATAGATATATATATATATATATATATATATATATATATATATATATATATATATATATATATATATATCTCTATCTCTCGCTCTCTCTCTCTCTCTCTATGTGTATATATATATATATATATATATATATCTATATCTATATATGGTTTGTTGTCCAGTCATCTGACTACTTATCTCATGTATTTGATTAAGGAGTAGGGGAAGATGTTCTAGAGGAATATTTGGCTCAAGATCTTATTCCGTTGTCCCCTGTAATGCCGATCTTCTATCCTCTCCCTAAAATCCATATTGTCAATAGCCAATAGCATCTGGTATTGGCTCTTCAAATTAGTGGTTTTCTGAATTCATTGATTTTCTTCTTCAGCTCTTATTAATATTTTGTTTTTGTTTTTTTGTAATTTGAGCGATACTAAGCAAGTTTTATTTATGAAGGTTTTCCAGATGCAGGATGGTCATTGTTTTGTGACTATGGACATCATGTCCCTGTATTCTGACATTCCACATTACCTTGGTTTACAGGCAGTTCATTATCATCTTGGAAAATAAAGCGGCTATTCAGATGTATTGATTTAATTCATTATTATAGCCATACAACATTTTCTTGAATATAATTTCTTCCAAAGGGTCTTCCTACATCCAGAGGTGTTGCACTTTGAGGGGTGCCAAGTTTGCGCCCACCCATGCCATCTTATTAATGTAATGGTAGGAAGATTCTCAAGTCTATGGAGATAGTAACCCATATCGTACAGTAGATATATCAACAATAAGATTTTTGTGTGGACTAGGGGTTGACATGTCCTGGATGATTTATTTGCATATGTTAATAACAACACACTTTGTTTGAAATTCACCATGCAGTTATACATTAATAAATTCTTTTAGATTTTACCATTGGGAATGCGAGGAATGGTTCTATATTGACCTACATTAATAGGAAAGATACAGACATCAACTCCCTTTTAGAGGCCACCATTCTGGCTTAGACAAAACTGTAGGAACTATGCACATTTTCTTGAGCAGTCTGTCTAAAGCAGCACTTGATGGATAGGAAATACCCCGTTTGGTCCATTGAACTGCGTTTAATATTGCAGAGAATAAGAGGAGGGATCTTAGAAAAGGTGTGCACAAAAAGAAAAAACAAGGTACCGATTGCGTGTTCTTTTCAACTCCCTACAGTCTGCAGTAGATTGTCATTAAGAATAATTTGCCTATTTTATATGGTGATGATCATTTAGCTTACTTCTTTCCAGTAACATTATGTTTCTGTGAAAATGGCCATTTCTGGGAGATAGGTTATCCCTGAGTCTTTTTCTTAGTGATGATGTTAAAGGTGAGTTCTAATTACCAGTCGCTCATAGGAGAGGCTGGGTCCTGTTCAACATCACCAAGAGTCAACATCACTGCTGTACGCTTGCGCATGCAAAATCCAGAGAAGCCCTCCATAGACCAAGCCAATTCCCTGCAGCTGTCACTGGTTGGGGGGATTGACACTTCTAGCTAGCCAGTAGCTCTGTCTAGTGTCTAGAAGAATTAGGCATTCTACTTTGTCTCCGTATATCGCTTGACTAGGTTGGGATTTCAGTGAAATTCCAACACAGTCATAAATATTTGTAATGATTCTATCTTTATGTAATGCAAATTTTTCTGGGGAAGTGACAGTGCCTCTTTAATAGCACGACAGAGATGTCCTTAAGGAGTTAAATGGACTCAGTACTATGTTTGCATGAGTTCATTTAGAGAGTGTTGTTTCTTCAGATCCATATAGGACCTGGTAAGTTATATAACAGTTATCTGCTTAATGGAAGGGGAAAATGTATTGTCTTGTAGACTGTATACATTTTAATTCTGTCTAAATCATGGGTCGTCAACCTGGTTCCTACCACCCACTAGTGGGCATTTCAGGATTCCAGGTTGGCGGTAAGGATTTCAGCGGCTAAATCCTCTTTTTTAGAAGATTTCTCCTTTTGGGTGGGCGGGCAGGCGCGAGCGGCTATGCGGGTGCAAGATTTCAGTGACCGGCAGGTCTCCTGCCAGGCCACCTTCTGGACGCCCCGGCATGGCGTGCGGCAGTGGTAAGATCAGACGCGGTGAGGGAGCTCTAACCTCTCTGCTCCCTCACGCAATGTTTTCTGATGCAGCGGGAGCCGGAATATGACATCATATTCCGGATCCCGGCATCAGGAGACTGCCCGCGAGGGAGCAGAGCAGAGAGGTTAGAGCTCCCTCGCGCCTCGGATTACTCTGCCGCCCGCCGAAGTGAAGCCCCACTGGACCCCAGGGACAGATCCACACCAGCTCTCCAGGTAGGGAGGCTGGGTGGACATTCAGTATTAATAATTTGTGTGTGTATGTGTTTGTGTTTCTCTGTGAGTGTGTCTGTAAGTGTATGTGTGAGTGTGTGTATGTTTGTCTGTGAGTGTTTATATGTATGTTTGTCTGTGAATGTGTGTGTCTGTAAGTGTGAGTGTATGTGTGAGTGTGTGTGTGACTGTGAGCAGAGTACTTGTAGAATAGAAGAAAGAAGGAGCAGAGTATTTGTAAAAATCAGAAGGCGCACAGTACTTGTAGAATAGGAGGAAGAAGGAGTAGAGTACTTGTAAAAAAGGGAGAAAAGGAAAAGGAGAGAATTGTTGTTGGTTAATAGTAAGTGGGCTGCGTAGCTCAGTCTTCCTACTGGGCATTGCTATAAGGAAGGTTAAAAAAATAGAAAAAAGGAAGAAGAAAAAGGTGAGGAGGGGAGCTGATGCACAGATGAGAAATCATATTATGAGCAAACAGAGAACTCGTCTGAATATCACCGAAAGAGGAGACCTTCGTTTGTTCCTTACGAAAATTGAACCAGATATCAAATATCTAGTCTCGCAACATCAACCTCAAGGATCTCATTAATCACTAGTAAAGGTAATTTCAATTTACTTTATTGTTTTCTCATTAAACTTTATAAAGTTAAAACATTATAAACATGCATAAAGTAGAAATAAAAAGATAAATGTATGTACATTTATTTTTTTATTTTTAAAACACCCTCCTTTCTAAAAAATATTCTGCACTTGCGCGAAAACTGGTGGGCGGTAAGGAAATTTTTCCATCAAGAAAGATGCATTAGTGGGCGGAAGGTAGAAAAAGGTTGACTACCACTGGTCTAAATTTATCCATTAGCTGTGTTTGCAACATGGTTGTGCTGCATTTTATTTGTATCTAAACAAATTCAATTGGAAATTGGTTGCAATTCACATAACACCTATGGGTGCTATCATAAAGAGGCATCTCTTAATGCCAACCAACATATTACTATGTACAAAAAGAAGCACACCTTCGTTAATAACTCAAATCTCTTTATTATACAAACAAATTAAATAAAAAAAAAAAATGCAAAATAAACACTGTTACAAGACTATAACAACCAGTGACAGAGGCTATAAAATATTCTCTAAATCAAACAGGCATAAAAGCTCACTTGCATATTTCCACAAAGGAATGGGCACGTGTACAGAACAAAACCCCAACGTTTCGGCACAGCTACTAGTGCCTTTTTCAAACCCCAACATTTCGGCATAGTAACTAGTGCCTTTCTCAAACCCACAACGTTTCGGCACAGCTCGTAGTGCCTTTCTCAAACCCACAACGTTTCGGCACAGCTCGTAGTGCCTTTCTCAAACCCCAATGTTTCAGTGCAGCTACTAGTGCCTTTCTCAAACCCCAATGTTTTCGTGTAGCTTATAGTGCCTTTCTCAAACCCCAACGTTTCGGTGCAGCTACTAGTGCCTTTCTCAAACCCCAACGTTCCGGCGCAGCTACTAGTGCCTTTCTCAAACCCCAACGTTTCGGCGCAGCTACTAGTGCCTTTCTCAAACCCCAACGTTTCGGCGCAGCTACTAGTGCCTTTCTCAAACCCCAACGTTTCGGCGCAGCTACTAGTGCCTTTCTCAAACCCCAACGTTTCGGCGCAGCTACTAGTGCCTTTCTCAAACCCCAACGTTTCGGCGCAGCTACTAGTGCCTTTCTCAAACCCCAACGTTTCTGCGCAGCTACTAGTGCCTTTCTCAAACCCCAACGTTTCGGCGCAGCTACTAGTGCCTTTCTCAAACCCCAACGTTTCGGCGCAGCTACTAGTGCCTTTCTCAAACCCCAACGTTTCGGCGCAGCTACTTGTGCCTTTCTCAAACCCCAACGTTTCGGCGCAGCTACTAGTGCCTTTCTCAAAGGATAACCACCTAGTATCTCTGATTGTCTGGTGTACTATTAGCCTTTTTCTGCCTGTGTACAGTTTGGAGTTTTTTCTTTTCTACTTTTTTCTTTCTTCATTTTGTCTTATTATTATTTTCGCCATTTATATAGCGCCAACAGATTCCGTGGCTCTTTACAATATTATGAGAGTGGGTATTTAACTATAAAGAGGACAATTACAAGAAAACTTACAGGAACGATAGGTTGAAGAGGACCCTGCTCAAACGAGCTTACAGTGTATAAAAGGTGGGGTATAAAACACATAAGGACAGGAAATAGCAATCAAATAGGGTGGGAGTGAAGCAGAGCTGGAGGAGAGAGAGGAGTGCTGCTCTTTAGGAGAGAGCAAGAGAGAGAGTCAGGTATGTAAGGTAGAGGTTACTCTGGGAGGCCATAAGCTTTCTTAAAGAGATGGGTTTTGAGGCACTTCTTACATGATTGAAGATTAGGGGAGAATCTTATGGCTGTAGGCAGGCTATTCCATAGGAAGTGGCCGTACGGGTGCGAGCAGTGGACAGGAGAAGGTCACGGGCAGAGCGGAGAGACCGAGAAGGGGCATACCTATAAATCTGTGAAGAGATATAAGAGGGGCTTGATTTGTTCAGTGCTTTATAGGTGTGAATTAGTACCTTGAATTGACTCCTATAGGATACAGGAAGCCAATGTAAGGACTGACAGAGGGCTGAGGTGTGAGAGGACAGACTAGAGAGGAAAATCAGTCTGGCAGAAGCATTCATTACAGACTGTAGCGGGGCAATATGGCTTTTTTTTTATATGACTGCCTATATTTATTTGGTGTTTTCCAAATGTTCCATCATGGTGGAGTTTTGTTTATGAATATGCTGTATTAATGTATTGCATATAGTCAGTTAGTCCTTGATTACTGCATTTTATGACTGTGCTGTGCTTTACTCGTTATTGTGTTACCCTCTTTTGATAGTTTTATTACATTATATTGTCATGTCCTGCTCTCAGATTGAGGTTATTTTGGCACATTTTGCTTGTCACTGGTATTGCATTGTGAACAACCACTTGTTTGTTGATAGTAGTATTGCATACATAGTTTTATTGAAAACCTTTGTAAGGGATACTTAGTTATTCTAAACAAGGTCAGAATATTGATTAAATACAGCCCATTGTATTATTCCAGTTTATCCTCCACTAATATGATATTGGCAATTTTTTTTTATTTTTAAATCATGTTACTTTTTCTCCATGTTATTGTTTTAGATTGTGAGCAATAAAGTAAAACTGTTACTGTCTGGGGACTTTTGTTTTTTTGGTCCCTGGAGACCAACCACACTATGCTGGATATGTCACATGTTGTTATTAACCCCCTAAGGACCAAACTTCTAGAATAAAAGGGAATCATGACATGTCACACATGTCATGTGTCCTTAAGGGGTTAAGTGTTCTTGCATAGCAAGACCACTTAATGTTATCTCTCATATATATTATTATTCTTATTATAGCCAAATTTACCACCCTAACTCCTCCCACAGTTTTTACACTACATAGAGAGAAATATACCAAAACGTGCAGATTGTTCCCGATCGGATTGCTATTACTTTGTGGAACGTTTCGCCAAATGGTTCACGAAATATCGTCGTTCTTGTGGCGAAATTGGTCCCGTAGGAATGAATGGAAAAATGTTCAAAACTAGAGTGGGAGCTGGCAAAAGCTGAAACATCAGGACATGATTTCTAAACTGCCACCACTCCCTCATTTTCAAGCCCACCTACACAAATCTTATATCAAAACGTTCAGCTATCCCTGCTGCCCACGGCTAAGCCATAGTCCTGATAGTTTTCACAATATGACCATTTGTTTGCAACTCACGCTGTCCATTGACATTCATTGAAACTTCACTCCAGCCAGCTCAAACTTGAAGTGCAATTTCTAAACTGTGACTGTGCCTTCATTTTTAATACTTCAGAGACATACTATGCATCAAAATGTAGGTCTGGGGCTTGTGATTCTCACAATATAAAGCTCTTCGCTGTAGGATTTATAGTTTTTAAAATACGACCGTTTGAAGATAGCAACCGCCAAAATACTCTGACCTGTGCCAGGCTGCAGCAGCAAGTGATGTCATAGACAGGGCCTTTTGAACACCTGCTAATGTTTTTATAAATGTATGGTTTAATGTAACTGTGCAACAACGTTGCAATTAAATGTGCTATATAAATGATAACAGTTACTCCGCCCATTCCAGTTGTAGACTACTGGTGGAGGCAAGAACACTTCACACAATTTCCCTAGAAATTGTAGCTTTTCTAGTATGTAAAATGTTGTTTAAATAATAATATTAGACTCGCTTTATTGGTGTGTGTATATATATATAGAGAGAGAGAGATGTTGGAAGTTTTATTCAAGCAAACAATGCACACATTTCATTTTGCTTTGAACTGTTTTTCTATAATATGTTATGATTAGGGATGCCATTCAGTGATGCCATGTGATTTTTGTATGAATACTTCTGGATCAGAATATTTTTAATATGTCAACTCAGCAGCATCGTAAAGCTCAGTGCAGTAAATGGGAACAACAGCAACCCAGCTCTGCCTTTAGAAATAGCTTGATTCCCAACAGTTTGCTCAATCTCAGTTCAAAATGTGTTGTATTACAGTGGTTTCAAACCTTTTTTGGCCCAAAGCACATATCATTTTTCTTTTTTTTTTGCTTTACTTGCGTATGCAGGTTATCAATATCACATTTAGTTTTCTGTCTTACTGGAGAGATAGGCATACCTCTAGCCAAACAGACTTAAAGGAACACCCAGGGTAAGTAGTGACACAGTTTGAGAGCTTACCTGTGGCCCACCTGGCATGCGCTCCTGTGAAACGAGAAACCCCTACAAAGTTCCTCTGTGCGAAGCTCATCGGATACAAACCTTAGCTGAACATTCTCAGCACTTGCTTGCAGCTCCAGGCTTTGCTCAGTGAAGTGCTTTCTGGCAGCAGGTACCCTGCCGGCCCTGGTAAATTGTCAAACCAGGGCACTGCTGGCAAGATAACCACTACAGCGGGCTGGTTGAAAATCACTGTTATAGTGGACAGTAGTATTTTTCTGGGGGATTTAAATATATTTATATGTGACAGTTGTGTCCTCTTTTAATAGAAATTGGCGCATTCATAAATACACTGTTACTTATCGGCTGTCGATCAGACAACCGTTTCTGCTACTTTGGTTAGTTCAGTGGAGCTAAACTCAAGAGACCGGCACTTGCCCAGAGTACCTGCCTTGCAAAGACTTCTCATGGACCTGCATTGGGAAGTCTGTGATTGTAAAATGCATAATTAAATGTTTTCTTTGAAGGTATATTTACTAAACAGAGATTATTCATTTTTGTATTTGGACAGTGTAGAGTCCCTATGAATACGTGCTTCTCAGTTGCAGGTCAGATCATTAACCATACGTATCCTTCCACATTAGATGTCAATGTAAGGCTTACCTCAGCATTGACAGCCTGTCCCGATTTACTTGATGTTACATGTCATCTTTCCAATAACAGAGGCTGAACCACTGTTTTTGTACTATAAACTTTACGATTTATTTGAATATTATCAGTCAGCTGACAACCAGAGAGGCACAGCAACTTCAGAGAGAAAACGACAGATGGGACAGTTAGAACCCTGGCACATGTCCTGGTTATGCGAGCACCCAGGACACCTGCCAAGGGACACAGGTCCCTCTCGCTTTCTGAGACTTAACAGAATCATAAAATAATAACAGTAAGCGTTTAACATAACAATACAACCATAACATAATTGGAGTCTGAGTTGTCACACAGCTGTTTAATGTCATCCAGGTGAAGTGTCATACTTAAGCCAGCTTACAAGTTTGAAGAACTGAATACAAACTTCTAGTTTCACAAATGGTAGTGTTCATTGAGATGTACAACCTGTATCCAACTAAATGCATTACTCGTAGAAATCATATGACATATGTGTTAACTGTAGAGTAAGCAGATATATTGGAGTTAGAGCAGACTGGTCAGAGTCAACTGCGTAGTTTGGTAGAGTTAGCATGCCGCAGGGTAAGTAGTGGAGGTCTTTGTACAATCTCTTTAGCCAAATACTCTGTCTTGAAATAACATGTTTTGTGGACAGTGCTCCCCATGATGTTCATCTAAGTGTATATAATGTATATATTAAACATGCCAATTTTTTTATTTTTTTTACAGATCTGAGAAAACAAGCCAGACAATTGGAAAATGAACTAGACCTGAAGCTGGTGTCTTTTAGCAAATTGTGTACCAGCTACAGCCATAGTGGCCCTAGGGATGGAAGACGCGACAGGTATAGGTACTATCTGATTATTTTATTTATTTATTTATATTTTATAATAAGTTTTGTACTAGTGTGTGTGTGTGTGTGTGTAGATATATAGACAAAAATCCCTGTGCACCGGCTCAAACAGTGCAAATGCGTTATTCAAGTAGCTATAGGAGAGAGCTGCACTCATGGTTTTCGTTTGTAAAATATCGAGTCTTTATTGGATATGCATTAGAAATCAACGTTTCAGTCCTGCCTTGAGGACTTTCATCAGGATCAAACACAAAATGCAAATACAATTACAGTCAAATATATAGGTGAAAGATAAGTGGAAAATAGACTCACCACAGGTGCTGTGCATCGCCGCCGGCGTCCTAGTGGGTCACGGTCGCATGCACGTGAAAGCTCCGCCCCTGGACACGATGTAATGCTGTTTGTGCGCTGCTGTGATCGGCACATAGCCATGGCAATGCTTAAAAGTGTAGAGAGAGAGAGATAATATACCCTCTTATCAGGACACAATTCGTGGTGTCTAATGCCAAAATGGGATAAAATGTGAAGTGCTAAAGTGAATAGATGTGCTGATAAAAAAAACTAATAAAATATATTTTAAAAGGGTACTTGGGTCGCTGTTAGGTGTTATATTCATCCTTCTAAAAGAAAAAAATCGTTGAAATAAATGGATGTACTTAGGGAGTCCATAACAGACAATTCAACCTGATTAATAAAGTATGGGGATCAACCTTCACTATACCTCCATATATATATATCATCACACCTGCTGCATTACTTAGAAAAATCCCTAGTGTACACCTTCATCATATAAAAACAAAACCAATATGCAAGCCAAATATAAAAATAAATATTTTCTCAAGTAAAAATTGTTTTCATAAAAAAAAAGGAATTGTATGGAATTGATTCATTGAGTCCCTTTGGTGATATGGTACCAAGTTCATATATCCAAAATGCCTCTTTGTTCAACAGCATCTTGCTCCAATCGCTGCCTCTTTTCGGTAATAGTATATGATCAATACCAACAAACTTAAGTGATAACGCGTGGCCAATTTGTAAAAAAAATTTGTTACCGGTTTGTCTGATGTGCCATCCCTATAGGCTAGTCTGATGCTAGACCTATGGTCCCTAATTCGCTCACAAAAGGCTGTTTCAGTTTTTCCTATATAGGGAAGGCCGCACGTGCAAGTTAATGTATAAACTACATGCGTTGTCTTGCATGTGATGGTAGATTTTATCAGATATTTTTTTATTAGTGTGGGGATGGTTAAATGACTTGGCTGGTAACATATGGCCGCTAGTGACACAACCCAAACAACGCACTGACCCGCGATTCTGTATTCCTGTATCTTGTGGGTAACTATTTATAGGATCCATGTGTACGAGAAAGTCTTTAAGATTTCTATTTTTTTTGTAACAGAAGAGTGGTGTTTCTTTAAAGACTTTGGGAAGCGTATCGTCCTTTGCGATCATTCTCCAATTGCGTAGAACTGTAGTAGCAATCTGTGGGGTCACCTGATTAAATTCCATTGGGAAAAAACTAATCTTGACGGACCATCTTCTTTCATCTTGAAGGAGGCACTACGTACTTCTTTAAACGCTTTATGTAGAACATGGTCCCTATAGCCTCTCTCCAAAAACTTAGTGGTCATCTCCGGTAACTGGAGTTCTACAGTTTCATTATTTGAGTTGTTTCTAAAAACCCGCATATACTGTGCCTTCGAAAGGGAATTCTTCAAAGCCCTAGGATGAGCGCTTTGATAATGTAGCAATGTATTGCGGTCTGTGGATTTAGAGAAGAGGCTTTTTATATATATATATATATATATATATATATATATATATTATTTTTTATTTTTTAAAATATATTTTATTTGTTTTCTCACATGGTACGATTAATGTACACCCTGTTCCAAATTATTATGCAAATTCTATTTAAGTGGCACAAAGATTAAATATTTAGTTTTTCTGTTTAACTCATGGATGGCATTGTGTCTCAGGGCTCTTTTGATCATTGAAAAAAAATCTCACCTGTGATAATTAGATTGCCAGGTGAGCCCAATTTAAGGAAAAACTACTAAAGGAGGGTGTTCCACATTATTAAGCAGAGCACCATTTTCATGCAATATGGGGAAGAAAAAGGATCTCTCTGCTGCCGAAAAGAGTGAAATAGTTCAATGCCTTTGGACTAGGTATGAAAGATTAGATAAACTTAAGCGTGATTATCGCACTATTAAGAGATTTGTGGCTGATTCAGAGCACAGACGGGTTTGTGCAGATAAAGGCACATTGAGGAAGATTTCTGCCAGATCCATGCATCGGATCAAGAGAGCAGCTGTTAAAATACCATTACATAACAGCAAACAGATATTTGAAGCTGCTGTTGCCTCTGGAGTCCCACAGACATCAAGGTGTAGAGTCCTCCAGAGTCTTGCAACTGTGTATAAACCTTCTATTCGGCCACCACTAACCAATGCTCACAAGTAGAAACGGCTGCATTGGGCAGAAAAATACATGAAGACTAATTTTTAAACAGTCCTGTTCACTGATGAGTGCCGTACAACCCTGGATGGTCCAGATGGATGGAGTAGTGGATGGTTGGTGGACGGCCACCCTGTTTCAACAAGGCTGCGACGTCAGCAAGGCGGTAGTGGAGTCATGTTTTGGGCTGGAATCATGGGAATAGAGCTGGTCGGCCCCTTTAGGGTCCCCGAAGGTGTAAAAATGACCTCTGCAAAGTATGTGGAGTTTCTGACTGACCACTTTCTTCCCTGGTACAGAAGGAAGAACTATGCTTTCCGTAATAAAATCATCTTCATGCATGACAATGCACCATCACATGCTGCAAAGAATACCTCTGCATCAATGGCTGCTATGGGGATAAAAGGAGAGAAAGTCATGGTGTGGCCTCCATCCTCCCCTGACCTCAATCCTATTGAGAACCTTTGGAGCATCCTTAAGCAAAAGATCTATGAGGGTGGGAGGCAGTTTACATCCAAAGAGCAGCTCTGGGAGGCTATTCTGACATCTTGCAAACAAATACAAACATAAACTGTCCAAAAACTCACAAGTTCAATGGATGCAAGACTTGTGAAGCTGCTATCAAATAAGGGGTCCTATGGTAAAATGTAACGTGACCTGTTAAAATGTTTAAAAAGTTAAAATGTTGTTATAAGTTTGATTGCAATAGCTTTTGATTTCAGTAAATATGCTGCAAACACAACAAATGACAATTTTCAGTTCTTTACAACCTATAAAGTGTTTTGAAACTTACTGTGCGTAATAATTTGGAAAAGTGCATTGTACGTTTGTTGTTTTTTTTAAAAAAAATACTGTTATCATTAGGAGGTTTGTTTAATAAAATTTGAATTGTACTCTTAATAGTTGATAACATGAGAATTGTGCTGGCTGTTATTTACATCAATTATTTAGGTAAATGAGAAAAATATTATTTGCATAATAATTTGCAACAGGGTGTATACTTACAATAGAGTGAGCAGACTAACCGCTCTTTGTATCAAGCCTGGGTTGTACAATCCCCAATAAAGATTTCTTTGGTTGGTTGTCTGCAGTAGGTGATTGGTCCAGATGTCAAGTAAAAGTAAAAAAATAAATAAGTTCTACAAATATATGGTTAAAAGGCAGGTACTGAGGTAGCCAAAATACTTTATTTAACAACAGCATAGAAAACACAACGCGTTTCTCCCTTTAGGGCTTTCTTAATTGTAGTTGCACTAAGGCCACTATGTTGATATCGTGTGTGTTGTGTTACAGTATCTTCACATTCATTGCTGCTACAGAACCGATTAAATGGTTTTGCAGATTATGAACCTAATTGGAGAAGGGACATGATAGTCTTCAAAACTAATCAACTTCCATTTTTAGTTCGGACACAACACCACTCCTGAATGGGTCGAGCCAGGATCACATGTTTGAAACTATGGCTGTGGAAATAGAACAACTACTGACAAAGGTACTTGTATGCCAAATATGCTACTTCAAGGGACATACTGTGTGGGGGCCCTCATCAAATATCATTTTTGTTAGCTTCTTAACATATAAGGTTAATGCAGCCATCCCATGGCTCTTTAGACCATAAAAGCAGTTTATGACGCGTGTGGTTTTTTTGTGCATGTTAACACTGAAGCCAAGGCCAGAGCAACCATAAGGTGGCCGCCTTAGGGCAAACCAGCCTGGAGGCGTAAAGTCCTGGTGATTGACAGGAGGGGAGAGCTCACAGCGCTCCCCCTCTGGCTAGTCACTTAATGTAGTATGGCTGGGTGGACTGAGGTAAAGGATTTTCTTTATCCTCTACCTTGTTTGACAGGAAGCTGCTCTCTGAGAGCACTGAAATGCTTTCTGTCAGACTGGGTAGAGAATACAGAAGCTTCTTTTCCGAGGTCTGTTCACCCACCCTACAAAGGATATAAGCTGGCACTGCAGAATGGCAGAAGGGGGGAATAGCTAGACAAACCACTGGCGAGGAGTTGAGTTAAAGAGACAGACAAAAGGGGCGGGGTAAGGGGAAAAGGTGCTGAAGGGAAATGGGAAAAGGTGATGAGGTCAAGGGGGGAAAGAAACGCACAAGTAGGGCTGGTGGGAAAGAGAGACACAGAGGGGCATGGAAAGGTAAGAAAGAAGCTCATAAAGTAGTTGGGGAAGGTGAGAAAGAAACTCATTGGCTGGGGGGGTGACACACAAAGGGGCTGGGAGAGAGATAGAGACCTACAAAAAGGTCTGGGAAGGAGAAAAGAGACATACAAAGGGGGCTGAGGGAGAAGGATGCACACAAAAGGGGAGAATAGCAGACACAAAGGAATTGGTGGAGTAGGAGATACAGAGAGGGGTTAGGGGGAAAAGGAGACACACAAAGGGTCTCAGGGAATAAAGAAACATAAAAGGGCTGGCGAGAACATAAGAGACACACAAAGGGAAGTTGTAATAGACACATAAGGGGGTGCAAGACACACAAATGGGAAAAATTGATACACTAAAGGAGGTGTGAAGTTCAAGAGGGGATTTAAGAGACAGGTGAAGATGCATTTTTGGAGGGTGGAGGGGTGACAAAATACACCTTTGCCTGTGTAGCTAAAAACCCTTGCACCGGCCTTGACTGAACCCATATGCCCAACTTCAGTTAGCGAAGAAGCTTTAGGAATACACAACATTGAAAGCAAATATAAAATGTCAGATATCTCATATTGAGAGTAGTATTTTCAAACCCAGTCCCTGCTGAACTTAAGTGTATAAATACTGATAAACATTACTTAAAAAAATTCTTCCAGATTCATAGTATTCTTATAGGCCACACATTAACAGATCTACTGCAGTAGTTATGGGAAGAGATTGCAGCTGCACATAGAAATAACAGATCTGACAGGGACACCCTGTAATACTTTTTCTTTTTTAACATATCTGGCATACCCTGTGACATTTATCCTATCACTACCAATCATGTAGAGCTGTCAGAAGGGTGAGGCACTCGCCGCAGCTGTGAGGGGTCACAGCAGCAGCCATGCTTGCACAGGAATGTGTGAGCTGTGCAGCCACACAAGGCGGCATGGCAACAGGGGTGGAATACTGCCCCCATTTTATTTTTTTATATAAATATTACTGGATCGGCAATATATTAAATCAAAATGTTTCACTTAGGTCTGGTGGTGTAACGCATTGTGTGTACATGCCGCTAGTACAGACCATCATGTCCTCTTCTTCGCAGTTCCGGCACACACTTAGTGAGTCAGAGCATCGGCTGGGTATCCACTTAGCTGTGTTCTGACTCAAATTATATGCTGAAATTGCGAGAGAGGGCATGATGGTCTGTACTAGTGGCATGTGCACACAATGCAGCCAGTATTTAAATAGAAAGGTCAACTATAAAGCACAATTCAGTTGCATGTGATCAGATTGTGAAATTATTTGATAATCACATCATGCTTTAAAGTGACACTATAGTCACCATAACAATTACAGATTAATGCAGTTCTGGTGAATATAATCATTGCATTCAGGCATTTTCATGGAAACACTGCCTTTTCAGAAAAAACTCAGTGTTTACATTGCCCCCTAGGAATGCCTCCTGTGGCCACTCCTCAGATGGCCACTGGGGGTGCTTCCTGGGGCAGTGCTGCACAGCCGTTCAACGTCTCCACGCTCTGCTTGGAGACGCTGAAATGTTGTCATAGAGATGCATTGATTCATTGCATCTCTATGAGGAGATGGTGTTTGGCCCCACCCCCTCGCCGATTTCAGGCCATCCAATGCTTTATCTATGGGAATGCATTGGATTGGCTAAAAATCATAAATTCTGATGCCACCAATAAGGCAGATTGGGGGCTGGGCCAGCGCAGGCAGACCCGGGTGGAGCTGGAAATAAGGTATGTTTTAATCCCCTGTAAGGGAATAAAGGGGGGGCAAGCCACCTAAATGGTGGGTTTTACACTATAGGGTCAGGAATAGGTTTGTGTTCCTGACCCTATAGTGTTCCTTTAATATTGAAATTGATTTTGGTTTGAAATGTTCAGGAGACTATTACATCTAACTAAACAAGATGATCATCTTTTAGAGGAAGCATTGTTTGTTGGGGGTCAGTGATTCCTAAATCCATTTTGTGTTTAAGTACTCTAAGTTAAGTTACTCAAGTTAGGGCAAATTGCATTTTTACAAAAGCCCAATTTTATTTTTGGTTCTAATGCCAACTGGAGGCTTGATCATAATAATTAGTAAATCTTTTCTGGCGTGCTGACACTTTATTAATTTATTTGTGACTGTATACCTGCACCTTAATGTGTATATATTAGTTTGACAATTATTGCTTACAACTTTAGTTTGTTTAATGCTATTATACTTATATTGCAATTACAAGTTTAAAGGGACAATGTAGCCACCCAGACCCCTTCACCTAAATAAAATCTGGGTGTTATGTCCCAGTCTGTTTAACCCTGCATTGTAAAAAATTGCTGATCTGCAGGAAAATCAATGTTTACATTGCAGGGTTTAAATGCCTCTAGTGACTGTCACTCTGACAGTCACTAGAGGCGCTTCTTCTGAAATAACAGAGTAAAACCTAGTTATTGCTATCAGATACTGTAGTTTAATTTCCTATGGAAAAGTATTGGATTGGCTGAGATCATCAGTTTTGATGATCTCAACAATTTAAGGCAGGACAGGATCTCAACCCCTGCTTAGCAAACTCAGCCAATCATAGAGGGATGCAGGGATATGAATACTTGTATGTATTACCGCTCATTGAAAAGTATAGGAAAGTTGCGCTAGTGTAGCCTCTTATTGTTTTTTTTTACCCCCTGACACATACTTAAAATATGAAGTTCTGTGAAAAGAAGGGAGGTCTTGCATTGGCTGCAGGTAGCATGTCTGTAGCTTTTGCAAGCTGTTTTTCTTTCCTACACACTTAAAGAAAATATGCACAAATGACTTAAACATATCAATACATAACACATTTGCTTGCAAGTACACAATAATGAATGTTTATTTAATCATACATTTTTTAATTTCATAAAACTGTCCAGTCCAATGTCGAAGGACAAAAATAAGCACTACTAAGTTTCTTTGTTACTTTGTTCACTCCTACGCTGCAAGATCTTAACGCTCAGAAACTTTTTTCTTTTTCTTTTTTCTTTTCAAGCTCACTGGGGTAAACGACAAGATGGCAGAATACAGCAGCACAGCTGGCATGACTTCAGTAAATGCAGCACTGATGCACACGTTACAAAGGCACAGAGATATTCTGCAGGTAACTTTATATGTGTATTTTATGTCATAAATATGTTGCTTAAATTTACACTATCCCATTTATCGCTATTGTACATAGGTAAACCTTGCATCAGAGGTAAATTGTTTACTGTACAGATAACATAAATTGGAGCCAGATGCACATTGCTTTTATTATTATAAATGCCCATTGTTTAAATGTATTTTTTTCTAAACATTACAAAAAACTGCATTTGGGCATCAACACACGTTTGATTCCCTCATCATCTCCGTTAAAAAAGCACTGTAGTGCCAGGAAAACAAACTAGGTTATTAGGCCCCCCACTCCCGCTTTGCTGGCGGGTTTAAATCCCCTTCAGCCACTTACATTAATCGGCACTGGTGACCTCTCCCCCTCCGCTGACGTCCCCTCCGAATGCGCATTCAAACCACCCGTAGGAAAGCATTACTCCTATGGACGTCCAGCGTGTCCTCAGTGCGATTTTTGCATTGAGCATCGCTAAAGGGGCCTCTAGTGGCTGGATTAACCCTGCATTGTAAACATAGCAGTTTTTCTGAAACTATGTTTTCAGCTGCAGGGTTAAAACTAGGGGGACCTGGCACCCAGACCACTTCATTGAGCTGAAGTGGTCTGGGTGCCTATAGCAGTCTTTTAAACATAAATATATTTGTGTTCTCTGATTGAGATAGATAGATATATATATATATATATATATATATATATATATATATACAGGGAGTGCAGAATTATTAGGCAAGTTGTATTTTTGAGGATTAATTTTATTATTGAACAACAACCATGTTCTCAATGAACCCAAAAAACTCATTAATATCAAAGCTGAATATTTTTGGAAGTAGTTTTTAGTTTGTTTTTAGTTATAGCTATGTTAGGGGGATATCTGTGTGTGCAGGTGACTATTACTGTGCATAATTATTAGGCAACTTAACAAAAAACAAATATATACCCATTTCAATTATTTATTATTACCAGTGAAACCAATATAACATCTCAACATTCACAAATATACATTTCTGACATTCAAAAACAAAACAAAAACAAATCAGTGACCAATATAGCCACCTTTCTTTGCAAGGACACTCAAAAGCCTGCCATCCATGGATTCTGTCAGTGTTTTGATCTGTTCACCATCAACATTGCGTGCAGCAGCAACCACAGCCTCCCAGACACTGTTCAGAGAGGTGTACTGTTTTCCCTCCTTGTAAATCTCACATTTGATGATGGACCACAGGTTCTCAATGGGGTTCAGATCAGGTGAACAAGGAGGCCATGTCATTAGATTTTCTTCTTTTATACCCTTTCTTGCCAGCCACGCTGTGGAGTACTTGGACGCGTGTGATGGAGCATTGTCCTGCATGAAAATCATGTTTTTCTTGAAGGATGCAGACTTCTTCCTGTACCACTGCTTGAAGAAGGTGTCTTCCAGGAACTGGCAGTAGGACTGGGAGTTGAGCTTGACTCCATCCTCAACCCGAAAAGGCCCCACAAGCTCATCTTTGATGATACCAGCCCAAACCAGTACTCCACCTCCACCTTGCTGGCGTCTGAGTCGGACTGGAGCTCTCTGCCCTTTACCAATCCAGCCACGGGCCCATCCATCTGGCCCATCAAGACTCACTCTCATTTCATCAGTCCATAAAACCTTAGAAAAATCAGTCTTGAGATATTTCTTGGCCCAGTCTTGACGTTTCAGCTTGTGTGTCTTGTTCAGTGGTGGTCGTCTTTCAGCCTTTCTTACCTTGGCCATGTCTCTGAGTATTGCACACCTTGTGCTTTTGGGCACTCCAGTGATGTTGCAGCTCTGAAATATGGCCAAACTGGTGGCAAGTGGCATCGTGGCAGCTGCACGCTTGACTTTTCTCAGTTCATGGGCAGTTATTTTGCGCCTTGGTTTTTCCACACGCTTCTTGCGACCCTGTTGACTATTTTGAATGAAACGCTTGATTGTTCGATGATCACGCTTCAGAAGCTTTGCAATTTTAAGAGTGCTGCATCCCTCTGCAAGATATCTCACTATTTTTGACTTTTCTGAGCCTGTCAAGTCCTTCTTTTGACCCATTTTGCCAAAGGAAAGGAAGTTGCCTAATAATTATGCACACCTGATATAGGGTGTTGATGTCATTAGACCACACCCCTTCTCATTACAGAGATGCACATCACCTAATATGCTTAATTGGTAGTAGGCTTTCGAGCCTATACAGCTTGGAGTAAGACAGCATGCATAAAGAGGATGATGTGGTCAAAATACTCATTTGCCCAATAATTCTGCACTCCCTGTGTGTGTGTGTGTGTGTGTGTGTATATATATATATATATATATATATATATATATAATTTCATTTGTGGTGTTCTTTGTTTCTAAACTAATAATTGCCTGGAATTCAACATTTAGGCTAAAATAGCTGACTTGGAGAATTTTTTTCAGAAATTTTTAATTTATGACAAATTTCTCTCTTTACAGTAAATAACCCTTAGCTTACATAGCCTTTAAATTAAAAAAGAAATTGGATTAATGTATAGATGAAGAAAAAAATAGGTTTTAAACTGGACCTGTCATCGCCACATTTTATTAATTTGTTAAATGTAATGCATTTTGTGCTAAATAATGCAATTTCCAGGGGAGTGTGAAGCCACTAGATTACAATTTGGTACAATTACAATTTAGGTCTCTAGAATTTGAAGTATCAAATTCCAGTGAATAACATTTTGTTTTTCATATGCTGCATTTGTGGTTTGTCGCCATCCCTTTCCCCATTACTAGTTGTCCTCCTAGCACAGTCATTACAAATTCTCCATCCAGCCCTATTCCTTGGCACTGCCAGCAACTCTGTATCCAGCTCTTGAGCTTATTTGCAAACCAATTCTCCTTATAGGGGAGCATTGGAAACTAATGCACATACACATTTGAGCATTGGACACTGGTGTGCATGCGCTGTGGGCACTGGGTATATATTCACATGTTTCAAATAGGAAAGCATTGAATTCAGTACTTTCTTATGAGCTTTTGCATCAGTGGAGTGGAAGTGCCTCTAGTAGTTCTCAGGAACACAGTCACTAGAGGTGGATTTAAGCTTGTAATGTAAACATTGCAGTTTCAAAATAAAACTACAGTGTTTTACATTGCAGGGTTACTACTAACGGACTACTGCACATAAACCACTTAATTGAGATGAAGTGATCTAGGTGACTTTAATGGTCCTTTAACCCCTTAAGGACACATGACGGAAATATTCCGTCATAATTCCCTTTTGTTCTCGAAGTTGTGTCCTTAAGGGGTTAAAAAGCAACTTCTCTCAAACATGAGCTAATAAATAGGGAACACGATACTCTCTGTAGATTTCAGGCTGAAAGTGTGTAATCACAGTGAAGATGAATTGTTGAAATGTATTTAGGATAAAGGGGAAAGATTATAATGACATTTTCAACTGTGAATCTGTCATTTCCAGCCATTTTACACGCACATAGAGCTTAGCTGCATAAGTGTTATATGCAGTACTATAATTCTCTCTGATCTGTAATGCAGTATTCACCAGTCTGTAGGGAAATGGTGCAGGATTTTAGGGATATCCCTTCTGTCAATATCGATGGCTTAGTCATGCATTCATCAGTGAATCATCCATTGTGGCTATTACAGGGCTTTCTACTTAACCAATATTGCTTGAGGTCTGGAAAACAGTTGTATAAAAAGCTAATGAGCATAGTAGCAATATAGCACAGTCACCGGTATGCTTGTCTCATGTATTTCTTAATAACAAGCAATACTGCTGGTTCATTAATAGATGCAAGTGTTTTTCTTACAGGATTACACGCATGAATTCCACAAAACAAAAGCCAACTTCCAGGCAATTCGAGAAAGAGAAGATCTCTTGGGATCAGTACGGAAGGATATTGAGTAAGTCCCAAATTACGTTAGTGAATATCTGCTGGAGAGAGTACTGCTTGATTATTTATGATCCTACATGCTTCTTATCATCTGTTTCTTTTTGCTGTTTGTGAAAATATTTTGTTATCTAGCCAACATTTTGATTTTCTGGCAGGTGTTTTTGAATGTGTAATGTACTATTGGAAAATACTGTTTTTTTGAGGACATACACTAGACTAGACAATGAATTATCAATTCTACAAAAAATAAATCTTTAAAAGAAATTAAAAGATGCTCAGTTTAACATTCCCATAATTGCTGTAAAACCCCAGGAAATCTCCATTACCTTCTTCAAAAACATTCATTAATGCAGTAGTTCCCAGGACCCAGTATTAACCCCGTCACTGCTGAGCATTTTTTGATTGAGAAACATTAGTATAACATTTATTTGAAGCAAGGGATGCATGGCTAGCAAATGAAACGCATTGTAACACAGCAATATTGTGCATAGATTGCCTTGCAGACAAACTTTAAAATTACAAATATGTAAATTTACAAATTTTTTGTTAAAATTATCTTTATTTACAATTCTCTTGCTTTTAGTTCTACAGATCTTGTAATTTTAAACACCGCTGCAGTCATTGGCTGTCTCAAATCTAATAGACTATATTAAAATATTAATAACCAAGCATTAAGTCATCATAGAGATGGAAAATATTCATAAATCCCACTGATTTATCAAATCTTGTCTATATATGCTGTAACGGACCGTTTCTCTCACAAGAGGATAAAAACCATTTAGGCGATAATCCCCTTTCCCATAGACCAGCAGCTATTGCAATCACCAACCTCCCGAACTCCAAACTGTACGAATCCCCAACTCACGAACAAGAAATACACGAACTCTGGAAGCAGCCGAACAGGAAAAGCCATACGAACGGCTTACACTCCTGGCAGTCAGCACACAATCCAATTCCCCCAATAACGAGACGACACTTCGTTTTGAGGGTTAAGCAGAATCTCTAGATTTATTCACACAGCCTCCTTTTAAGACATTCTCCCATGCAAGGGAGGGATCCACAACAATTAGTACCCCAGCCAATAATGTACCAGTTACCTCCCACACATCTCCTCCCCTTAGTGTGACACATAATCCCATTAATACAGACACAAATTCCCTGGGATACTGGATGTACCCCTAAACATAGGAATACCCCTTTAAATGTTACATCCCCTGGTAGCCCTGATCTGGGTGAGACACATATCCAAAAATCACCCAGATCGGACCAGGGGTTCAGGAATTATAACGGGTTAAAGTTTTGACCGACTGCATGGCAAAAGTATCCGAAAATAGTTCCATGTATTTTGGCCCTGCAGTCGGTCACAGAAAAGGGAATCAAACACACGAATCGCCTGGGTTATGGAGCTTGGGGAGGATTCGTATGAATCCCCCTGTTCGTGGGATCCTTTCTACCGAACGGCGGGCCGTTCGGTAGTTTCTGCACGAATTGCTGGAAGTCTGGAGGTCTCAGCGGTGTTTGCTTAGTCGAGTGTCCGATTTTAGTTCCAGACACTCGACGGCAAAACACCGCTGTTCGGGAGTTTAAGATGGCCGCCGCCACGTGTTCGTTTCACGAATGGCGGCCACCCAGAGGACACAACACACAGTACACATATTGCCAATTACCCGTTTGCAACATTGTTGCAAACGGTAATTGGAGGCACACTTACTCCCGGGTGGTCTGGTTGTTCGGTAGTTTCACCCAATATAATGAATGAAGTGATTCTACCGAACAATCAGGGAATGCTGCATTCACATAACACTTTACACCGAACACATAATATTAAATACAGCCTGAATGCAATTTGCTACACAGTCTTAAAAAGGCATTATTCCTAACAGGCAGAATATGTTCACGGAGGGCCCTTAAAGGGCCAGTAGCAGCAATATAAAAATGTCACATGCCCAAATATTGCATACAAAAGTACGAATTCACAAGGGGGCCATAGTCAGATGGCAGGAGGCTGGCAACCAGGCTTCTCCAGTGCATAGTGGCGAGGTTGGTTTCGCCACATATGCATTGTTTATATTTCTCATTATTGACTCTCTTGTTTATGCATTGTTCTATTATTATATGGTATAGTATTACTGAAAATGTTTTTTTTTCTTTTTCTGTTATGGCAGGTCATACAAAACAGGGTCTGGAGTTAACAATAGAAGAACGGAACTTTTCTTGAAAGAACATGAGCATTTGCGAAGGTGGGTTTGTTCTTTAGCATTTTTCTTTTATCCGTGCCATTAATGGGGTTTATTGCCTAAACAATGAATAGCGATGGGATGACAAACCAAACTGGAGTTTTTTTTTTTTATTCATCAAGTCTATTTTGGCCTGGACACATTTTTTTTTTAATCTGTTAATCCGTACGAAATAAACTTTAGTGTTCAACATGGGTTTAATATGAGATTAATGAGCGTTGGTAGTAGCCATCACTATTATTCTTTTGCCACCAAGTTAAGTCCCTAACACTAATGCCTGTTTTCTGTACCTTAGTATCCTAATCGGATTATATCTAACCATAACTCCCTAACACACAACCTGCATGCCTAAACACTCGCCCCTCCATTCAACATTCAAGGCAGAGAAGAGGTTATCATCTGCTCTATAGATTTTTAGCCTTCTAGCACCTAATTGCTTCTCATGAAGTGATAGTGCCCAGTAGGCTGAAGAAGCAGCTGTGCATGCAGAGCAAAAGGTTCATGAGCAAACTACAGGTTCAGCAAGTTTAAGAATAGAACTCATTAAAACACAAAGGACTTCCTAGAAAGTAATAGGTCATCACAAATGCACAGCATCTATGTTTATAACTGCTTATCCTATGTGAAAGCAAATGGCTTTCAGTCTCTTCTGTTACCTGTAGTTTACCACCTGCCAAGCATTGTTCTCCGTGTGCCTTTTTTCAATGTGGGAAATGTTCATGTAAAGTATTATTTTATATAAAATAGATTCAGAAATTATTTTCATTTCATAAAAAAATAAAATGCTTTCAAGATTATTTTGTTTAGCTTTGTTATTTATTTATTTTTTGCTTATTTTGTTATTTGTGACTTTATACTGTGAGATATTGCTCTTAAATTATTGACCAGTGTTTTTGTTTCTTTCTGTCATCAACTTTTTATTCTGGAAAGCCAATGGTATGATGGAACCTTGTCTGGGTGTTAAAACTATTAAATCGATCTGCTATTATATTGTTGGTTATTCTGTGCCATACTTCTGAGCCTAATCTTTCATGTTGAGCAACAAACGCATTAATTTGGGCTGAGGTTTAATTGATATTTCTAGATCATAGTACCATACAATTGAAAAAAGGGTCTAGTCATTTAATTCCAGTTGCTTCCAAAATTGTGTACATCAATAATTTTTGATGGCTCCACCTAACTGAAATCTATAACTGGTATACTTTCTGCTAAAGGTAGTTCTTGATATTACCTCCAGGGTGCAGCATTTAGTTTTCTGTTGTACTCTTATGTTCTGATGTGTTGGGCCTCATTATTTTCTGCAGTCTTGCAAGCTGTCCAGTAGTGCTCTGAAAGCAATTCCAGGTAATTAAAATACAGCTTGTTAAGTTAAAGTAGCTGAAGTGTATCACAGGACTATTTCTCTGCTGAGTCCCAGTCTGGGGCAGAGACACTTTTTATGATAGCAGAAGTCTGAATTAAAATGAAATGTTTAGGCTGCAAATGTTGTCATTCTTCCATAATAGATATTACTAAAGAGTTTGATGAAATATAAAATGTGTATGCTGCCTCTTTTAAAGTATAACCAATCTGCTTTGCCCATCTATCTATCATTGGCAAATTGAATGGTCGCTCAAAGTACCATATATCGGTGTTTTTTTTTGTTGCTGTTTCCCAGTATGAGTTGGTCTGATATAGAGGGCGTTCACATTTCCGCATTATCATACCAACTCATACTACGTTTTAGTGAAATTTGTTGGATTAGAGCCAGCAGGTGACCATCTAAGCTAAAGGACCACTGTAGGCACCCAGACCACTTCAGCTCAATGAAGTGGTCTGGGTGCCAGGTCCCTCTAGTTTTAACCCTGCAGCTGAAAATATAGCAGTTTCAGAGAAACTGCTATGTTTACACTGCAGGGTTAATCCAGCCTTTAGTGTCTGTCTCCCTGACAGCCACTAGAGGCGCTTCCGCGATTTACACTAAGTAAATTGCACTTATTTGAGGCTTGACGTCCTTACAGAGTCCAGCGTCAAAAAAGATCCCCATAGGAAAGCATTGAATAATGCTTTCCTACGGGCGGGTTTGAATGCGCGCCCCTCTGGCCGCATATGCGCATTCGGCTCCACTCGGGAGCTGAAGTTGGCGAGGCAGAAGAGGTCACCAGCGTCGAGGGAGCCCGGCGCTGGCTTAAGATAAATGTTTGAAGATCTTTTAACCCACTAAATGCCACGGGATTGGGCCCCCGAGGGAGGGGGGCTCTCCAAGAGCCTATAGTGCCAGGAAAACAGTTTTTTTTTTTTTTTCTGGCACCATAGGATCCCTTTAATACTGTTTAAACCTGGTATGAGTTGGTATGATAATGTGGAAGTATGAACTTCCACTCTATCAGAAGTATTCTGGGTGCTGGTCACTGCAAAGTAAGTGTCAAACCATTCATAAACATTTGACCGATTACCAATTAATGTCACCTTGTGGCTCCTGACACCATAACCTTTACGGCGCACTTTTATGTTTATGGTGCTTGGTGTTCTTTAAGTGCATTCTATCAAGATCCAGGCATGGTGTGGTCATAATTTTATTTAATTAGTCTGTATCACTTATATAGTTAATATTGCTAATCACTCACGTTGGGTTATTGTATAGTATTGTTTAGTTTTGTTTTGCTGTGGCTTCATTTCTTAATGATTTCTGTGAATTCTTAAGAAACCTGTCCATAAATAAATCATTTGAGCTATTTATCTCTGTGCTTCCCTGAGCTGTTCATGCATTTCTTATCTATAAAGTCATGACAAATCACACTTTACAAATTATTGCTGCATTCACACTCCACTGAAATGTCAGATCTCAGTTTTAGATTGTTCTCATGCAGTTTCTGATATAAAATTAAACAATAACCTTTATCTTTCATCTTTATACCTACTGATTGTTTTCCTGGCACTGGAGTTTCCCTTTAAAGCACTTTAGTTTGCTAAGGTGCTTTGTGTGTGAAGAGTGTGTCGTTTTTGTAAAATGAAAAAAATAAAATAAAAAATAAAAGGTGCAGATTTCAATTGAAGTTGGCACTTTTATAAATTAACCTTGTTACACCCCACCTGGCTGAAGTCAGGTTAAAATGTTGCCGGTTCCACACTGGTGGAATAAATCTCTTTATTTTGGTGTTTTGTCTCCTTATTGTTTCTCTTTCCCACCTAGCTGTCAGTCAGACAACCAGTTCGATAACATTCTGGTTGTTTAGCTCACTGGAGCTAAACTAAAGAGGCAGCAATTGCCCAGAGCTCCTGCCTTGCAAATACTTAATTGAACTGCTTTGGGAAGTCTGTAATTGGACAGCAATAGAACGTCTAGTAGGGGAGGACTGGCTAAGGCTGCAGACGAGATCCTTAACTTTTGCAAACTGTTTTAGATATACCCACAGTGAAAAGAAAATGCACAATTAAAGACAAGCATGTTTTCATTGAGGGTATAACTACTAAAGAGTGTTTTCTATTTTATTTTTTTGTTTAGGGAAGGTGAAGTATTCCTTTAATTTACACAATATAACAGAATATTTTCTATTTAGATATTCTGATGTCCCTGGTGGGTTTGTTTCTTGTGTTTGGAGATTTAGTCTTCTTTCTAGCAAAAGTCTGAAAATATAGGTAAAATAGAAAATCATTGTTAGGTCTGTACTAACTGCATGCTTTACAATAGTTATTCACTGTGTATAGCACTATGTATGGGATTCCACTTGTGGTGTTGATCTCAGATCCTCTGTCTATACTGTATTCTGTATCTTTCCATTCACTTTGTTGCATTGATGACGGTCTTTGATGTTGTGGTAAATCTGTTTGATTAATGACTTTGTTGGAGGGTTATATATTAACTGTAAAACACAATCTGCCCTATATTTCCGGATATCTTTTGACGTGATACTTTTTTGGTAGTTTTCACATTGCGCGTGTTTTCACATTTGCCAGATGTCGAATTTATACATAGGATAAGGAAATATGCACATTTCATCTGCAACTGTCTGTTAGGCATTCATTTTCAAACCTTGATAAAATGTATTTTTAACTCTTCAGTTTCTTATTTTCTTTATAGACCACCAAGCCTGTACAGCATAATTCACAGTGTGATTTGCAATATAATACTAATTTATAAGGCTTGATGAAGGGTGAAATAGGGATTACTTTATTGTGCACAACCACGCATATTTGTACATCCCCCAACAAGGGCCATTCACTTGAACGATGTAAACCTGCCCCGAGACCTTGCTCAAGTCAAGTAAGGGTTGATTCAGTTAGCTACCAGACATTCTGGCGTCTTTTGTTTTTACCTCAAAACACATTGTTCCTCACAAATAGCACCTAAACCTAATACATCTCTGGATAACTCTGGACCTCAGCCACAAACTGTCCAAACAGTGCCCAGATCGGAGGTACCCTGCCCGAGCGATAACATTGTAAAGTTTGACTGGATTACAGCCATCCTCGATCCAGCTCCGAGTTCCATGCTTCTGCGTAGTTGGTCTTGATATTGGAGAAGTTGTTCCTGGAGCCTTAGGGAAAGTAGCTCCCTCAAGTCCACGGTATGCCTGGATGCCTCCTCATCTTCCCAATATCCTTAATTTTAGTTTCTCCCTATGACCGCAGCACACATGCATACCCAGAAACAAACGTATTAAGTTACTCTCTGGCATTTGTAAACCAGGCATGATAAAAATGTATATAAATAATAATTATGGAAGGAAAATGGGCATGCATACCATTGACTTTGGCAAGGACAGCAATACCAGTGAATCTTATTACCCACTGACTGATAAAACCTATATATTTTTTTTTTTTATTCTTTATTTTCAGTTGTGCATGAGATAACAGACAATGCTTATAGTGTCACGACAACACTAGCAAGCTGAATAAGGCTTAGTTATACATGACATTTGAGTTGACTGCACATTTTTATGAATAAAACCTATATTTAAACTTCTTTGAAATATATGTAATTTTATGTTTTCATAAACAAAATCTGTGTAACATACAGCTAACTTAGATAAGTATGTCTAATTGGATTTTTGTTGCATGTAATATCTTCAATATGGCATTCTAGTCTTAATCTGCATATTGTTTTTTATTTTTTTCTCTACTGATCTATTTGCATTATAGTATTTTTGAGTGTCTGTCATAACACCAGCTTTTACTATATCCTCGTTAATGGACTAAAAGTGTCTTCTCAAGCCTGCTGACATAACTGACAATGTGAGTAATCAATACACATTGATCTTCAGTTTTTATTTAAAAACTGTTTGTTGAAAACTGCTTTTATTTTAAAACAGTTGGAGAAATGTCCTTTAATGTTAGGTGATTGTTTAAAATTGATATGTTATAACCCATTTTACTGGCATGGTTTGTTAGCAGTAGAACAGGAGCTTTATACTTTATAAAGTATTTTACATTACATAGTTACATAGCTGAAAAGAAACATATGTCCATCAAGTTCAGCCTTTCTCAAATCTTTTTTGCTGTTGATCCAAAAGAAGGCAAAACCCCCCAGTTTGAAGCACTTTCCAATTTTCCAACAAACTAGGTAAAAAGAAATCCATCTTTACCACAAAAACCCTGAAAATTAAGTCTTTGCAAGTATTAATGCAGTTGCTGTTTAAACATCTGTACAGACTGATAAAACCACCTCATTGGGTCGACTATTTCACATCCTTGCTGTTCTTCCTGAAAAAAAACCTCTTCCTTTGCCTTAGACTAAATCTCTTTTCTTCCAGTCTAAATATTTACCTCGTGCCCTATGCATAGTCCTGTTTATGAATCGATTTCCAGACAATATATTTGTTTAATGCTATCATATCCCCTCTGAGGCGCCATTTTTCTAAACTAAACAGATTTAAATTTGTTAACCTTTCATCATAACTAAAATGTTCCATTCCCTTTACTAATTTTGTAGCCATCCTCTGCACTTTTTCTAGTGCTTAATATCCTTCTTTAGAACAGGTGCCCAGAATTGCACAGCATATTTAAGGTGTGGTCTTACCATTGATTTATAAAGAGGCAACATTATATATATTTATTTATTTTTAAAAATAATTTATTGAGCATCAGTATAAAATACAGCGGTTGGTACAAATATGCATTAATGTGGATTTACATAAGTTTGAATATTGATTGAATAAAACATTTACAGGAATTGTAACTCTGACATACTTAAATGTGAGATTCAACATGGCTTACTGGGGTCATATACATACATAATGGTGGGTGCCCTTCTTTCTCATTCCCCTTTGGAAGGTTGACCCTCGTTATGTAGGTCCCGTGAGTATCGTGGTCTGTACGCCTCTGTGAAGGTGGTGCCTGGAGTCGAACCCAGGTTGTGCTGCCCTGTGTATTGGGTGATGTGTGGCACAAAAATTTCGGATCTCTGTAAGGGTTTCACCTGTGTCACCTCCGGGTAGTCCCTGGCGACTTTGTCCCTTCCCAACTAATGGGCACTACCTTTGTAGGAAGTCTAGCCAGGGAGCCCAGATGGCTGTGTATTTACTTGAGGGTAAAGGAGTATGATAGTTCTTCCAGTGTTCTGATGGTGTCTAGTCTACCTATCCATTCTCTAATGGAGGGGGCTGTGGTTCCACTTCGTGGTTAATCAATATGCGCTGGTGTTTGGCCAAGGATAAGCATGAAGAGCATGGCTCTAGGTTCCCGAGGGAGTTTAATTCCTGTAATCGTGTGGATAAGGTCAGCTATCTCTTTCCAGTAATCTTGAATTACGGGGCATAACAACCATATGCGACCTGTGGGCAACATACTATTTATTCTTGGGATGAAAATATACTTTTCTTTTCTTTTTTTATTATACATGACAATACCTTACTAGCCATAGCAACTGCTAATTGACATTGCACAATGTTGCCTAGTTTGTTGGCTATAACAATTTCCAAATCCTGTTGTTATCCCTAATTCACTACCATTTACTGTGTAAATTGATTCTGCATTCTTTACTACGAAGTGCATAACATTGCATTTTTCTACATTAAATTTCGTCTGCCATTTGAGTGCACATTTCCTCAATCTAGCTAAATCCCTCTGCAACAAAGTAATATCTTGCTCACATTGTATTACTTTACAGAGTTTTGTATCATGTGCAAACACTGAAACATGGCTTTCAATGGCATTTACATGCATGTTAAAGCGGCACTGTCATGCCGAACTTACCTTTCCCCAATCGATTCCTCTTCTCTCCCTCTCTCAGGATCTGTTATTCATTTCTTCCTGTCTGCTCTAGTTTTCTTTAAAACTTAAGAAAAAGTAGGGACTATTTCTCTTATGGAGGTTTCCTACGCAGTGACCAGCGGAGGAGCAAAGTGTGCTTCGTTTCTGGTGGTCACAGCAATTTTCCCATAATCCTTACTTTTCCTCCCTGTTCCCGCGATGCTTCCTGTCACTTAGACAGGACTCCGGCAAAACTGCCGAATTGCGTTCTAACAGTTTCTCTATTCGTGTTAGAACGCAATTCAGGACTTTGTTCGTATCGGAATTTCATTCGAATTAATTAAACTCCAATCCTATTCATTGCCGTGGCTGCATCTTGCAGCCGCTTAGTAGATAACCCCCTAATTCCCACGGTATTAGGGAGCTATCTACTAAAAGGCTGTAAGACCTAAATTGGTCTTTCATCCAAATTTACTAATACTAAGTAAAGATTACTTAGTATTAGTAAATTATGCCCCTACTCGCTATACTATTAAACAGTGAGCAACCTCTGGCTCAAACCCCCCCAAACACCTACTTACCGCCCCCCCGCGTGCGGCGTGTGGGGGCCCCCTAAATAACAATAAGGGGCGGTGAGGGGTTAAAAAAAACAACCAACGGAAATCGTCCATGACAGTGCCGCTTTAAATAGAAACAGTCCTAGAACTGAACCCTGCAGGGACACCACTTACCACCAGCTTGAAAATTTACCATTAATGACTTCTTGTTGTACTCTATCTTTAGACCAATGTTCTACCAAAGGACAAGAATTTTCATCTAGAACAATTTTCTTTAGTTTGAACACTAACCTGTTGTGTGCACTGATCAAAGTAGATCACATCCACTGCAACATCCTTAACTAGCCTTCTACTTACTTCTTCGTAGAATGCAATAAGTCTAGTTTGACATGACCTATGTTTCATAAAACCGTGCTGATTATGCTAGTTGCATTCCGTAGGGGTTCTGGTCCGTCCATATTGGCAATCTGCATTTGCTGCAGATTTGTTGTCTGCACGAAGATGCTTCAGATTACCCAACCCACCCCGATCATGAATATGCTGTATTGGACTGGAACACTGAACTCATTGTCATGTCATAATTCCAGCATGAGATGACCTGTGAATGATGAATGACCTGACTGATGAATTTTAGTACAAGAGTGAAAACGTAATATTTGACATTGCAAGCGAGCACGTTCGGACGTCACATGATCGCTAACTGGATAGTTACAGTCCTCTTAGGGCAATTTAAACTCTCTTTTTGCATTTGTACAGTGCCCTGTCTTGGTTTCCATTCTGACTATCCGAGAGTGCATTTCTTCTATTGTTTCTGATTTTTTAAAATTTATTTATTTATTTTTACTATTTGCTTGTACTTTAACTATTCTGACTTCTATTTTCCTGACCTCGACTTGTCCTGTTTTTCTATTATTAATGTTAAATCTGGCCATTCTAAGGTCCAGTAATGCCTTTTTAGGATTTCTGGTTTTATATGATTTGGTCCTTGGGTATTAGACTATCCTGACACAGGGTGTATAAAGAAAGGAAATCCAAAATAAAAAAGGCAGGGCTGCTTCAATACCAGAAGGAAACGTGGTATACACATAATTTGTAGATTTCAAAGTGTCTTTATAGGGTTACCTCAAGCGATATTCAATGATTTGAAGTGGTCTTGACACCTTCACAAAGAACATGAGGTAAAGTACCCATAGAGATTAAAAAATAACCCATTATAAACAACCCAAAAAACGTGAACCTTCATCAGGGCAAAGGCCCTTCTGTGGGCACTTTACCTCACGTTCTTTGTTCACATTGGGTGGTATATTTTGGTGTCCTGATAGTATGAGGAACTAATACCTCATCCTTACTTTTTTTCTCCTATACCTATCCAGTCTTGTTACCAAGGGGGTTTATAAAATTGAAGATTTCTCACTTTTACAAAATAAGACACATTGGGCATGCTGTTAACTCGTTAAACACAGGTTTGGTTTCCTTTTTGAATAGAGGTTGAGTTATGAGATTTGTTTCAATTATAGCCAATTCATCAAATTGCTTACACCCTATTATCGTCCATTTTTTCATCTTTGCACCAACTCTACCACTAGGTCATTTCTTTTTTTTAGGAAGCTGTAGTGGGCATTGCTCTTTATTTACATTTAACAGCGCATGCAGCATTTCGTCATATGAATGAGAACTCACACAAACAGCTCCCAATCATTTAAGGTCATACAAGTATTTCTCTCCTTGTAGCGAATGTCACTGGAGAAGGATCAGATCCTGCAGAGTTTTTTTTGTGTGTGTGGTTTTATTTATTTATGCATTTTCTAATGTGTTTGAAAAGGGTGATCTACTCCACTCTGAAGTGTAAATGACGCATTGCTGATTTATGGACCAATTTTAAATGTCTCTTACTGCTAATGTCTGTCCATCAGTTTCATTAGCATAATAAACCTTGAAAATAGAAAAGGTGGCTAGTTATCATCTTTATTAGTCTGTATGGAGTGGTGAAAAGCACTACAGTCTCCACTATGAGATACGCCCAAGATGTTTCCACGTTTTCCCCCACATTTGGACATGTTCCATAAAGCAGGTAAGAGACTGAGATCTGTGCTCAATTTTACCAGAAATCAAATTAGCTCAGCATCCTTCTTAAGTGTTTGTCCATTTATGTGTCGGCTGTGGAAATGAGGGTTAAATGTACGCCTTACATTAAACTTTAAACCTGACTGGCTTTCCATTTAGTACTTTAATTGCTAAATAGCTTTACAGCAAGTATTAGAAAGTTGACTTGGAGAAAGCTTTTCTTAGGATGTCTATGTGTATCTATCTGTTTATTGGCAATAGACGTACTCTGAAATGGCCATAAATTGTGCAATACTTCTCAAATTGATCCGTGTACATTCAATTACAATAATTATTAAACTGAAATTGCAACTTTGTATAAAACAGATTTTATCGTGTGTGAACATATGATTAAATATAAATAGCATAAAATATTTTACCAGATTCAATGGTTAGTTGCACTGTTTCTGATATTATCTAAAGGTTCACTTTAGATAACATCAGAAAGTGAATTGAGAACCACATTGAAAAATGTAGACAAAAAGTGCTGATTTTGGTAATTTGCTCCAACTTGGCTTTAGTGATTAGTGCTTGTTGGTTTGTTTTTTAACTTACAGCAGACAAATTATCCATACTTTCAGTTGCAATTTGATGTAAGCTAAGTTCAAAAAGACAGTACTTTATACAATTATTTAATGCTTTCCTACGGGAATTCCTCATAGCATGAGGCCGTCCAGCGTCATGTAGGCGACCAAAAGTCGTCTTAAGACCCCGGAAGTCCCTCTAGTGGCTGTCTGGTTGACAGTCACTAGAGGAGGAGTTAGCCCTAGCAGGTAATTATTGCAGTTTCTCAGAAACTGCAATAATTACCACTGTAGGGTTAATGGACATGCGACATTGCACCCAGACCATTTCAATGAGCTGAATTGGTATGGATCCCTTTTAAGCTACTCTCTCCATCTATAGCAATGCCTCCATTGTAGACCACCTTGTTGGAGTTGTAGGATCAAATTTCAGACATAATTTCAGATTTTCAGTTTTTACAGATTACTTTATTAGGCCAGTGTAACTTTTGGGATAAAATGTTTTCTCACATCATAGCATACCATCATCAAAACAAGACAACTTGGGTTATTGAATATGGGGCATCGTGAGTCGTATCATTTGGTTCTTTCATAACACATATCTGCCAAATTTGCAGTCAGTTCTTTCACATACTTATTGAATTTTAATGGTATCTACATATTGTGTGTCCTCTTATTTTACACACCCAATATTTATATTCGGCTTCGTCTTGGAGTACATTGAAATCCCACACATGTATATGTGCATGTGTTTATGGAACTTATAGGTTCAACTAGCAGACATGCTTTAATTTTGACATGCTTCTTTGCTTACTTCTCAGAGATGTTGTTTAATGAAATGACACTAGTGTCATCATATTGACCAGTGTGAAACTTTGAAACTAATTCTAACCCTAACCTTTTGGTAAACCTACTCCCACATTAGGGATTCCCTTTGCCGATTGGTCTACAGACATCAGTTCTGCAGTCTAACTTTGTGATTGCAGCAGGAAAGGAAGATCTCCCTCTTCTGCTCCTGATTGAATGTCCTCAGTAGCCCTGCTGGTACATAAAATACATGATGTTCATGTATGTTATTGTACACTTAAATATATTTATATATATTAATATTGAGCACAATTAACCGGTTTCTTAACTTGGTTATGTTGGTTATTTCGACAGAAAATCCCCAAGCACATCCTGTACTTTAAAACGGATTTTAGATTAATCTATTGTCATACTTTTATGTGGTTATATACCTTTGAAGTGTTCTGTAACATCATTTATACCAATGAGTCTGTAATTTATTCATATTATACTTGTCTGGCTTCTACTTAGCAGTTTCATATACAAAATTAATGTTTTACTATACATAAATATGTTTGCCTTATACACTTGAATGCCCTAAACGAATTTTGCTTTAAATGCTGAGGGCCATACAGTCTTTTAGGTTCATATCCTGATGGGTCCTCCCATCTTTTAGCTTTTTTTTTCTTCCAGGGCAGTGCGCGAATCTTTGTCTGAGAGTGGGAGTATCTGTTATTAGCATCTACTTATTGGCACTCTCCACCTCCAAACTTTATATTACTTCAC
Source organism: Pelobates cultripes (assembly GCA_933207985.1). Lineage (NCBI taxonomy): Eukaryota > Metazoa > Chordata > Amphibia > Anura > Pelobatidae > Pelobates > Pelobates cultripes. The sequence goes on from OW240912.1 coordinate 73,197,954, forward strand.
CCACTGTCAAGGCAGAGACCATCTCCACATTCACAATTAAAAGAAGATTGGTCAATAGATTACCTCATTAAAACATTTCACTGCACAAGGAAGAGAAACACAAGCAGCATTATTTACTAAACAATGATGTATTTGTTTAATCTGGATTTTAAAGGTACTTGCTTTGGCATCAGATTATCATGTTGTAGTGAGTTTTGGTGACTTTTGTGAGTATTAAGTCTTTAAGACTTTACATACTCTTCTATACTTTAAAAGTATGTTGCTTGTTCTAAAAACCTTAGAGACACACTAGACGCCTAAGATCTTAATCTTGCTGAATTGCTTTGTGTGACAACAGTGTCCTCTTTTCTTTTTTTTTTTTTTCATTTTACAAAATGTCTAGATTTCAATAAAATTGGCACTTTTATAAGTAAGCTTTGTTAGACCCCCATGGCTGTCAATCAGCCAACCAGTTCTGGTCTGTTTAGCTCAATTGAGCTGAACTCAAGAGATGAGCAATTGCTCAGAGAACCTGTCTTGCAAAAACTGCTTATTTAGCTGCATTAGAAGGTATGTGATTGGACAGCCACAGAAAGTCTGGGCAGGGTTAGAAGGGGAGGGCTTACAAAGGCTGCAGGCAAGAGAGCTGCAGCTTTTGCCAACTGTTTTAGTTATACCACCAGTGAATAAATGCATAAGGAAATGCATGCATGATTTCATAGGGACTATATCCATCTACTAAAGAATATTTTTATTTATTTTATTCGGGGAGTGTCCCTTTAAACTTAACTCTTATATATTGAATTTTTTAAATGTCATTGTCCCCTATGTTGAAACAGAGCGATTTAAGCAAAACAGTGACTGAAATACTAAGGCATCTGGATAATCTATGATATATCCAGGGCATTCCAGAAAAATGTTCACCTCCCACCCCCTCCATCCAGGAATTGCAAACAGATCTATTGGCGTGAATCCGTATGTACCATAATATTTATATGGTACATATGGGAAAAAATTGCCCTCACCAATAGTATAAACTACCAAAGAAGGCTGTTTGAGCCTCCTTGCATCTTATTGTGTTATAGTCCAATGCCGTTCTTAAAATATAAAGAAAATACTGTTGAATCTTCTATGGATGGCTGAAAAGCTTAATTCCCTCTCTTTGGCTTTAGCAGTATGCGCCCACAGCAGTGTCTTTGAGTTGGGAACATCTGTACAATGGGGTCCCTCAGTGCCTCCTTGTTAGATAGAATAGAAAAATAAACTTTGACTTGGAAATCGTGGTTTGAATTCATCTTGGGTTTGTTAGACTGTTGTCTTGAGCATGGAAGATCTAAAGGGAGATTGCAGCATACAGGATCCGCAAATGCCATCTGCACATCAGAATATATCCATATACCCCCCACAATCCCTCTCCATTTTTCTCTTGTTTCTTCAGGAATGCCTTGCTTAGTACAGGTGGGGAGTCTTTATTAAGCTGAATTTCCTTGCATACAAGCTGCTCACACATTTTGATGTTTTTAAAAATGGCTCTTTTATCAATAAGCTCATGGTGGTCTGAAAGGTCACTGTCTGAATGAGATCGCCACAGCTTGTTGTGTCTGTTTATGCTGCAATATCAATAAGAAGCAGATAATTAAATGTTTTCTATGAAATCCACAAAATTATAAACCACAGACTTTATATTGGTTATATTATTTCCAGAAATGTTCCCCATTTAGTTCTTAACGTGGAACTGAATCTATAGTTATGCCATTTTTTTACTATTTTATTATTATTATTATTATTATTGGATTGATGATGTTAGATAGTAATCTAAAATTTTGTTTGCGGCAGTCCTCAAAGTACAATATGTCCTCAAAGCTGAAAAGTGCTGAATACTAAAAGTGAGGCTGTTGGCAGGCAACTTTCAGTTCTCAAGGCACTCGGGAACTTTTCAATTGTAAGCTGGTACATAGAGTTATATAAGGTGCCTTCTTTATTTGTATAGTGCATTGTTCCCTAGGAAAGAAAATGCTTCGTCCTATTGCCTTATCTTGCCAGTACTTGTTGACTTGGTTCCTAAGTAGGCTGTTTTAGAAAGAAGCCTGTTCACCCAAAGGTTAAGTGCAAGCTGTAGAAGGCACATCAGCATTCCTAATTCTGCTGTTGAATATGTTACTCTTTTACTTTCAGAGGGGTGAAGGAATCCATTAGACTTGTTCCTGGCATGGTTGGAACAATTGCGGTTAATGCTAATGACTTTCAGTAATGCCTTCTGCCTATTTACTTTCACTGTGTAAGGGTCTCCAGCATAGCAAATGACACAGTACAGAGCGACCAGCTGTTGCGCTGACAAGGAGATTTTTCATTATTTTAACAGAAGGAAGCTGTTGGATTGCCAGTGCGTTAAATGTATTTTTTAAAAGTTTTTAAATGTATCTGACTTGAAGGTGCATTTATTTAGTGGACATGTAAACCGCTAAAGGTGATTACATCTTGCAAAAACTTTGTATCAAAAAGTAAAGAAAAGGCGAATTAAACAACAACAACAAAAAAAAAACCTCACCGTGGAGAACTAAATATTTAGGCTGTGAAAGTTAATCTTAGCCTTTGATCAGTGTAACTGTTGCAAAATTGATGTGAAACGGTAAGTAGAAAACCAATATGTGGTTTGCAATGTATCTTCTTATATAAAAAATTTTAAAAAATTATTCAGACTTTATCCGAACTGGACATATGTTTGTTTCCTATAGACAAAGGTCTATATTTCTGCTATTCCTGAACTTTTTATTTTTTTTTATTTTGACACAAAGGCATTTCTGGGAGCAGTGCTTCCCTGACCTTTCCATTCTGTGTAGACTTTCATCTACTTTTGTCTTCTCCAAGTAATACAAGTGAAACATCCAGTGAGAATCTTATGACTAGGCGATATTTAGACTGTAATTGCCAATTTCCATATGTTGTGACATTTCCTAGTCCCTAATAGTACAATATGTTAACTCTAATCCCCTTAATGACTTATCTTTAAATGTCTATTACATGTGTATGATGTGATAAAAGTGATGACTTTTGTTATCTCCCCGCAGTTTTAGCTCACGTTTGTAATATGATAGCTTAAGGCTTTTAGAGGCTGTCGCTTGCACTCTACTGTTGAATGTGCTTATACAGGATTCTGCTTTCCTATTGATATGTGTGTTTGATTATATACTACCAATATTTGGTTTATGGCCAAGTTTCTCGTGGCTCCAGAATATGAGCAGAGGAAAATGAATCCCATAACTGAAGTTTAAAGAGACACTCAACTGCCCAAATATAACAAAATAAAAATCACATTTTAGTAGATATGCCCGCAATAGAAACACACATGTATTTAATTACGAAGTAGAGTTCCACAGGCGTCACAATGTGGAACTCTCCTTCTTGTTGTTCCTGGTGGGCTGCTGACCCCCCTGCCCCCCCCCCTCCCCCCCTTTATTATTTTGCCGGTGCAGTGTAGGAGTGCAGCAATTTACACAAACAAATAGTCCTTTAATGTATACTTTGCAGTTGCACTAGCCAATGTATAGATTCCATTTTATAACCCACCTGAAACAGATTTTCAGATGGCAAGTCCACATTTATTTGTTTGACATGTCTGTTTTATTGATGCCCATAGATTGGATTTATCACTTGGCATTGTCACAATAGGCTTTTAAAAATGAAAAGGGTTAAACGGTTTAGTGTGTGATCCTTTCTATATGGAAAACAACTTTGCTTCTAAGGTTTAATGGGCTCTCCATCTCTTCTTCCATTTGAGTTTAATCATTTATTACAATTAAGCTGATAATTGCTAAAAGGGCAAGTCATACACTTCTCCTATGCCATCTATCAGAGAATTAACAACTGTAATAAAACTACCCCATAACTGAAAGTCGTCATTATCAAATTAAACTAGCTCACATGATGTTTGTGTAACTTGAGCTTGTGTTTATTCACTCTACATATATCTTTCTGTATGTTGCTGTTTGTATCTGAACAATGGGTATCTAACTTAATTATACAAGAGTGTAGTATACTGCCTGATAAATGGAATTGACAATATTTTACAATTTGTTAATGAAGTTGCATCAGTTACCTGTTGGTTCATTTATAAGGTAACTATTAACCTTTTGCTTTTTGTTTTGCAGTTCTGATCGTCTGATAGAAGAAACTATAAGGTAAGAATATTATTTGATAATAATTGCTTGATATCTAAACCAATGCCCAGTAGATTGGTCACAAAGCAAATACTGTTCTTAGTAAGCCAGAAGGGTGGAAAAACCTTAGGCCAGCGACAACAAGGGGCATAATTTTACATGGTAGCAGATCTCTGAGAGGCCCCACTAGACTTCATGTCAAATTACTAGCGATCTAACTCTAATTCTGCTTCTTAATTGAAAGATAATAGGCAGACCCAAGATAATATGCAGGCTGAATAAAGTAGAATTATGGTGTGCAAATTTAACAGTGGATTAAAAAATGTTAACCAATCATAAATTATCTTCGTTGTTCATGTGTCAGGAGGGGGTTTTGGTGGTTGGACAAATTAACATTATTAACCCTTTACAGGCCATTGTTTACACCAGGGGTGCCCAAAAGGTAGATCCTCAAATGGTTTAAACCTACAGCTTCCAGGCTGTTTTAGAATTCTAAAGACATTCTAAATGTATGGGATCATGGGAATTGTATTTCTACAACATCTGGGGATCTACCTTTTGGGGACCCCTGGTTTTACACTGTCATGACAAATGTTCTTTAGTCACCAGAACAACTAAATTAATGTAGTGGTTATAGTGTCTACTGCCTGTCCCTGCAGGCATTTTTATGTAAATGTTGCCTTTTCAGATAAAAGGCAGTGTATACATTACTGCCTAGGGTCACCTCCAGTGGCAGTTACTCAAAGGCCACTAGAGGGGCTTCCTCGGTCAGTGCACACTCTGCATGGAGGTGCTGAACTTTCTCTATAAAGATGCATTGAGTCCATTTATCTCTATGAGGAGATGCTGATTGGCACATTTTGCCGCGCATGCACAATAGCCTTACAATGCTTTCCTATGGGAAAGCACTCGATTGGCTGAGGCCGTCAATTCTGATGACTTCGGCCAGGGAGGCAGAGCGGGGGTGGAGCCAGCTCCGGGGGACCCAAGAAGTGCTGGATATAAGATACGGTTTATGCTTATTTAAGGTGGAGCCGGGGGCCTAACACGGTTTTTTTTGTTTGTTTGTTTTTGGACAATCTTTTGACCACCATGCTCTGTCTGTGCTTTGTAAACATCTCTGCCAGTATAAGCCACGGTGAGAAATAATATTACAAGTTTATTCAGGGTGCAGTAATGCAAAGTGCTTACAATTTTTTGGCTCACCCTTTAATGACTGCAAGGCTGCATAGCATAATAAATAATAAACAGGGAATTCCGTGCTGGCCATTGAGGTACTGAGATTATGGTAAAATGTAGCATTTGCTCCATAAGGGGTTAATCAATTTAGTGATCTGTAAAATTGATTGAAAATATGCCAACACAATGTAGAGATTTATTTTTATTGTGTAGTAGTTTTCCACCTGCTTTTAAAGCAAGTTCCTAGTCTAATTCTCCTGGAAATAAATGCATGTGCTCTTCCTGTAGAGTTTTATATACATCATAAACATTGCACACGCATAACCATATCTCATGGCCTTCCTATCTTGTAGGAAGTGGACTAACCACACATGGTAATCAATCAATATCCAACTAGCCAATTTTACATCATGACAACAACCAATTCTACACGGTATTGAAATGCTTGCCATTTTAAAATAGATTGAACAGCCCCACCAAGAAGTGTATTTGATCTTTCTTCAACATTTGTCAGTCTAGATATCTTAATTACTTGAATGCAAAATGTATTCCTTCAGTCATCATCATTTCTGTTTTTCACTGATCAGCAAGGTTTCTCCAGGCATTAAATTAAAGTTCTGAATTTATTCCTCATGCCTTGCTTCCAAAAAAAATCTCACATTTGCTGTATCGATGGATGGTTTGAGGGCGCAACTGTTGTGGACTGCATTTCCCATAAGGCTATAAAGTAGGAGTTCACATTTTTAATATCGGAGTAGGTGTTTATTCATGCTTAGAGGTAGCATTCAATGTGGAGCTTGTTATACCTAAGCCATGTAGAGGCAAAAATGTCAGACCTTAAGATACTTTGAATGAGAAAGGCTCAGTAACTTAGCTGTGTGTCCGATGATGCTGTACTTTAGTTTGTTTACCACCAAATTCTAGATGCTGACATTTTCTGATTTCCTTGTATGTCTAAAAGTAGTTGCAATGTATCTTCTTAGCACATTTCTACAGGATCTTATGGTTAAAATGGATCTTTGTAGATGTTCAGGAGAATCTAGCTTGCTGAGCACCATGGAAAGCATGATTGATAAAAGAAACCGTGCCAAATCCTAGCCATTAGTGATCTTTATTGTAAAACGTTATTAAAATATATTTAACTGGTTATAAATTATGTCCTAAAAAGAATTTTCCCGGTCACCACTGTAGTACTGACCTGATTACAGTTACACAATCCGACAGATCCTGCGAAGCTGACCCCCTTCAGCGTGCGCTCCAAGATGGCAGCCAGAGGGAAGCTGGCAGTACATCAACTGCCTGCAGCAGGGGCCTTCTGTGAAGACCGTATTGCCGCACCTTTGAGTGACTTTGGTCGCAACTCTGGATCACAATCAATCGTAGAGCAGTGACACCTCCAGCAACTGCTGTGGCTCAGCTAGGCCCTTGCAAGTGTCATGTGAAACTGTGGTCTGCTATGAGAGGCCTTGCTGTGCCGCTGACATTGTGGAAACGTAGGAAAGTGCTGGGAAAAGCATATACTCGCTGACCGCCCTGTGCCATGCATCCTCGTTATGCACCTGGATCACGGTCCATGAAGGGGCATTCTCTTAGGCTCAGTTCACCTGCTCCAGTGACCAACACTCAACTCAAAAGGAGGCAGCCTGAGGGGAATTCTCGGGCTCCGGTCCCATCCGCAACCATTGCTGAGAAACGTGAGATAAATGTGCCTGATCGTTACAGAGTCTGGGGCTGGTGGGGAGCTGATTTGTGGGACTCTAGGTGCTGCTCATTCTGAGGTAGATGTGGTGTGCATGACAGAACTCTTCCTATTTCCCCATTTTTTGCAGCTCAAAAGGCATAGGCTGAACATCTTTCTTAAAGTTACTGAAAATTCAATTTTTGCTGATGTGGTCTGTCATTTGTATTAGTTAAAGCTCAGAATCCAGTGGTATTATATCTTTAGACCTTATCCACAGTTCTATGTCACGGCGATTGTATTTATTTTTATTCTTATACTAACCAAGTAGAACGGTGCTTATGGCTAGTATGTTTATTTTTAAAAAATGAGACCGCCAAAACTGGAGTATGCTTAATAGTTTTGTTGCTGATTACTGTATATTTGCTAAAACTCCTTTTCTTTTCTGTACCACATTGCAATCTGTCTTAATAAGGAAAGATTTAGAAAAAAAAAGACTCAGATCATTAGTCATAATTACTGATTGCACTCAGCCAATAGCCAACCATCAATATGCAAATAAGTGATGTGCATCGATGTTATGCATGGTCAAAAACACTGTTAATTGCTCTTAGAGTTTGTGAAGAGGTGGAGTGCCTATGACAGGCATAGACAACCTTCGGCACTCCAGATGCTGTGAACTACATCCCCCATAATGCTCTTACACCCATAATGCTGGCTAAGCATCATGGGAGGTGTAGTCCAAAACATCTGGAGTGCCGAAGGTTACCTATGCCTGACCTATGATGAAGGAGCAGAGTTAAAGGGACTCTCCAGACCCGTAAAGCACTTTAGATTTATTAAAGAGACACTATAGACACCCAGACTACTTCACCTCATTGAAGTGGTCTGGGTGCAGTGTCCAAGAACCCTTAACCCTGGAAAGGTAATTATTGCAGTTTTTTCTCTCTTTTTTTTTTTTTTATAAATTGCAATAATTACCTTTATGGGTTTACTCCTCCTCTAGTGTTTGATTACCAGACAGTCGCTAGAGTGACTTCAGGATTGTTAGGCTATGCATGAGGACTTCCAACGCCACCGGAATCCCCATTGGAAAGCATTGAATAATTCTTTCTTGTGGGGAAATTCTAATCCTGATGTCGACCGGGGGGGAGCGGACCCGAGCCAGCGCTGAGGGACATAGGTGCTGGACTCAGGTAAGTGACAGAAGGTTGTTTTTTTTTTTTTAAACCTTCTGTAGCACAGGTAGGGAGATGGACACTATAGGGAGATATAGTGCTAGGAAAACAGCTTTGTTTTCCTGTTTCTATAGTTTCCCTTTAAGTTCATTATTTGGGGAGAGTGTGTCAATTTTTACAAAAAGTTCATATATGAAGTCACAATTTTTTTTTTTCCAAATTAACGTGGTTACACCCCCCAGGTTCAGACAACCGTGCCTTGCACTTTCTGGTTTGCTTAACTCAGTGGAGCTTAACTCAAGAGGCAAGAGCACCCAACTTACAACTACTTCTCATTGAGCTGTATTGGAAAGTCTGTGATTGGACAGCCACTTAAAGACTGGGTGAGGTTAGAAGAGGGGACTTGTAAGGGCTACAGACAAGAGATCTGCAGCTTTTGCAAGCTGTTTTAGATATACCCCCAATGAAAAATGCATAATAAAATGCATGTAAGTTTCTGTTGAGGGTATATCTACTAAACAGTGATTTTTATTTTGTTTGGGTTTAGGCAGTGTAGTGTCCCTATAAATAGTCTCCATTAAATGTAGATATGGCAGAGGTTAAAATTCGAGGGAAGGAAGACACCATGGAGAGGCAGATGAAATGGAAGTGATGGAATGAGTAAAAATAATAATACATGTCCAGGACAGAAATGTAAGATAAGATGATGTTTAAATAAAGATATTACATGGAGCTGGAGGAGTAAGGGATGGAGCAGAGGGCAAATGAAATGACACAAGGTTTAAGCAGGGAGAGAGCAATTGCATGAAATTTGGAACATGGAATAAATTGAAATGACTGGAAATTTTTGTTAGGAAATGGGAGAAGTTGAATCTGAAGTGGAAGACAAAGTTGTAAAAGATGAAAAGGGCAATGGAAAGACAAAAATCACAAGTTTTAATGTGAAAGAAGATACAGCTCACTATTTTGTGTATTGGTATCCATATCTGAGGTTAATCAGTCAGTGCTGCCACACTCTCATTAACTGTTAATTATCAGCAAATGTTCCACAATGCTCACTGCAATGCTGTATAATAATATAGCTCGGTTATATCCATCATACATGAGCTGTTAAAAGATCCTAGCGCGTTCTAGAATTTTCTGTTTCATTTTTCCCTAGCTGAGGGAATATTTCCCTCATGTAACTCATAAATGAGCGGAAGTTCTCCTAATAGCCCAAGTGATTCATAGATTTAAAAGCCTTCCACAACGGAGCATAGCCTCTCATTACCATAACAGGTATAATGCATCGTCTTTGTATCAACTTCGAGCAGAATGCCCTGTGAATTATTAGCAAATCAGTCATTTCATCCCCTGCCTGTAGAGTTGGGGCTTTCCCAAGGAAATGTTGGTCAGTTTTTGCTCATACATGACTGGATGCAATAGCAAAGTTCAAGCTTAAGTAAAATCTCAAGTCATAGCTCCTAAGTGTCCCTATTTAGGAGGGACATTCCCTATTTGGGGCTCAACTTCCTCTCCCCCTCTTTCTTATTCTAATGCCCCTCTTTTCAAAGAGCTCCATATTGTAGGTGTAATTTAGTTTATAGCAGAGCTCCACGACTATAATACTCAGTGTCTTTAACACTTTAACAACATTAGGACATGTCAGTTAGGATGTGACTCGTCCTGATGTAAGAAGGGTTAAAGCCTTGCTTATACCAGGGAGTCCCAGGTATCAGTGAATTTGTGATGCTCTCTGCTGTCAGCTGGGGCCCCTTTTTGGTGGTTCCAGACTTTCTGATGAGCAGCAAGCAGCTCTTTAACCCCTTAAGGACACATGACATGTCATGATTCCCTTTTATTCCAGAAGTTTGGTCCTTAAGGGGTTAAATAGGGGTTTAAATGCCTATAAAGAGATTGTGGTGTGAGATTGTCCTGCTTACACCAGGAAGTTCCATTTATCAATGATACCTGGGTCTCTCCTCTGTCAGATGGAGACATTTTTAGTGGCCCCTGACTAACATACGAGAGCTAAGCAGCATTACTTAGAGCCCTTTAACTTCATTACTGTGGCTGAGAGGTCATGCCTAGTCACTGTGTTTATGTGCCGCATGCTGCTTCGGGGTAACCTCCCAGGATCTCTGAGCCTGTCTGCGGTCAATTGTCATCAGTGCTGGGCTTTGCTAATTGCCCAACATCCATCAAATGGTAATGGGCTGGGGAGCAGGCTCCATTTATAATTACCCTGTTTCTTACCTTTTGGGTGCAGAAGGGTGACTTGGGCTATTGGGAGTCAGTCTGTCAGCTGGCTCTCTCCTCCGCTCTGCCTCCTCCCTCCCGCACTGAGTAAGCTAGGCGAAATGACCGACTGTCACTTCCTTAGAGCACTGGCTGGGACTGCCATTTTGAAAGGGGCTGGTCTTGCTATTAAAGGACCACCACACTGACATATGCCCATCGGGTGGCCCTCAGTGCATGGGCCCCAGTCGGCCAGACCCCCCAGGACCACCGGGCCTTTGGCAACTGTCATGGTTGTCACCCCCTGATGGCAACCTTGACTTTACTGTGTTAGTGTAAGCTTTGGGTTGGTAAAGCATTAGGTGTGAGGTTGGTAAATGGTTAAGATTAGTTACCAAAAATGTTTTTTAAATCCTTGACATATTTTTAGTTCTTTTTCTTTAGTTAAACGGAATATGTGAGAATGTGTTTTTTTTTTTTTTTTTTTTTATATCCATTTTAATTACACTGTGGTGTTACATATAAGATATCAAATGAAAGCCATCTCTGGCCTTTAAAAAGTAATATATAATATGTAATATGTATGGGGCACTTAATGAGAAACCCTTAAATTATGGTTGAACAAACACACAGAGCAAATTCTAGGTTTTGTTTTGGTTCAGAACTTAGACAATTGCCTTTGTCCTTAAAGGGTTAAATTACAATAAACGTATTTAGAAATCAGTCTGCGTAAATAAGATGTATTGTTCTAGATTGTATCTTCGATGTATAATTTGTTACTATTAAAGGAGCACTATATGGTCAGGAACACAAACATGTATTCCTGACCCTATAGGGTTAAAACCACCATCTAGCCCCCCTGAACTTCTCATGCCTCCCTAAATATAGTAAAATCTTACTAGTATTTAAGTCTGAAGCTGCATGCTTTGTCACTGTTTCCTTTAGACCTTCCCACTGCCTGCTGACATCAGCAGAAGTGGTAGCCTGATCCAATCACAATGCTTCCCCTTAGGATTGGCTGAGACTGACAAGGAGGCAGATCAGTGGCAGAGCCAGCACAAGTCAAACACAGCCCTAGTCATTCAGCATCTCCTCATGGAGGTGAATTGAATCAATGAATCTCTATGAGGAAAGTTCAGTGTCTGCATGCAGAGGGAGGAGATACTGAATGTTTGGGTGCATTTTAGGCAGCCATGACCCAGGAAGGATCTCTAACAGCCACCTGAGGAGAGGACAGTGAAGTGATCACTAGGCTGTAATGTAAACACTGCATGTTCTCTGAAAAGACAGTGTTTACAGCAAAAAGCCTGAAGGTAATGATTCTACTCACCAGAACAAATTCAATAAGCTGTAGCTGTTCTGGTGACTATAGTGTTCCTTTACGATATATACTTTTTCTCATAACAACCCTGTCCTGGCAACACTCCCTATCACGTAGTGTCCCTCTTTGTCCAGTTAAATCTTGTAGAAAATGAATAGCTGTGCATTCCTAGACGGCACAGTTTACTTTACATGTGATAAATCGTTTATGGTTCTGAAGGACCATATCCAATAAGAATTGTTTAAAAGTGGTAGTAAGTTTTAAATAAATAGATAGAACTGGTGATTATGGGGCACATGCAGTAGAATGTTACACAGGATTATCATTTTTAAAGGCAATATGTTTCATGTATTAAGTCATGCCTTTGCATAGATTGTCAATTAGTTAAATTGAAATTTTGCCTATTTATGGTGTTACGCTTGCTGGGCCACAGGTGCAAATAAGGCCTGATATTTTTACCATGAGTTTGAGTCTTTGATACCTTCAGCTATTCATTCACCTAAAGATTAGAATCTTGAAATCACCCCTCAAATGTGCTCCCCCCTTCTAGAACCCATTCACACTGTTTTTAGGAATGAAAAGCTTTATATATATTACTTGCTGTTATTAAATTGATTCTAACCTAGTTCAACTCTACAACCTACTAATGTATTGAGAACTTGAATGAGACCCTGTAAAAATTTGTGATTTGTTATACCTGCAAATAAATATATAAAATTATTGGAAATGACCGCACTCCAAGGACTTGATGATAGTAAAAATAAAATATAACTTTTATTCTATATCATTTAAAAATATTGACGTTTCAGCCCCAATACATGGGCTTTCATCAGGATGGCAATACGTAGAATAATATAGAATAAACGTTATATTTTATTTTTACTATCATCAAGTCCTTGGAGTGCGGTCATTTCCAATCATTTATTTGTATCTTGTGCCTGACCAGCACCGGGCAATTACTCTCTAATCCAGGAGTGCAAGCATCTCGATATATATATATATATCTCAAGAGATGCACTCTCAGGGCTTTTTAGGTGAATATAAAAGGATTTATTCCAATAAGTGATACATCAAAAAATGACCGACGTTTCGACCCGTTATCTTCCTATATATCTACAACGTGGGATTGCACTCAGGCATAAATTAACTTAATTTGGAGAGGGTGAGTGCCAAGATACCTATTTTGTTTATATATAATAAATATATATATATATATATATATATATATATATATATATATATGTATATTATATGACACACAGGTTTTGGCTGCATTGTATGGCTGGTAACCTGTATTATGGGTATCAGATTTCACTGCCTTCCAGTGAAATAGTAAAGGCTAAAGGAACACTCTAGTGTTAGGAATACAAACTGTACAAATAACACTATAGTGTCCCACTGCCTCCTCCTCCCCAGCCCACTCTGGCAAATAAAAGCTTCAAAAATACTACCTCCTCCGAAGTCAGCACGATCCAGGAACCTTACACGCATGCACAGCAAGTGTGTTCACGTGTTAGGCTTTCCCCATAGGAAACATTGAATCAACGCTGGACGTTCTCATGCAAAGCGTCGTTCTAACTGAGTTAAACTCCATGTACATCAAGGAAGTGCCTTTAGTGGCTGTGTGAAAGACAACCACTAGAGGCAAACATTGCAACTTCTGAAAAACTGGAATGTTTTACATTGTACGAATAAAGGGAGTCCCTCAAGGTTCAGTTCTTTGTCCCCTTTTGTTCTCTCTCTATAATGCCTCTCTCTGCAAACTCATTAATTCATATGGATTCCACTACCACCTGTATCCTGAATCCTGACGACACCCAGATATATCTCTCCTCCCCTGACCTCTCCCCTGCTGTCCTACAACGTGTCACCAATTGCCTCTCTTCTATCTCTGATTGGATGTCCTCTCGGTTTCTGAAACTCAATCTCTCTAAAACTGAGTTTCTTACTTTTCCTCCTCATAACACTGAGGGTTCTTGGGGTCACTTTTGATCCTGGCTTCACCTTTGCACCTCATGTCCAGTCTGTTGCTAAAACTTGTCGATTCCAGCTTAAAAACATTGCCTGCAAACGCTTCTTTCTTATGCAAGATGCTGCCAAGGAGCTTGTTCATGCTCTAGTAATCTCTTGCATTGATTACTGTAATTCCCTCCTAATTGGTCTCCCCAGAAGCCTACTGCCCCCCTACAATCTGTGATGAATGCTGCTGCCAGGCTGATATTTCTCTCCTGTCGCTCCTTTCACACCTCACCCCTCTGTCAATCCTTACACTGGCTTCCTGTACCCTATAGGTGTCAATTAAAAATACTAACCCTTACCTATAAAGCCCAAACCAACTCTAGCTCCTCTTACATTTCTTCACTGAGTCATAGGTATGGCCCCTCTGTGTTTCCGCTCTATTGGTGACCTTCTCCTGTCTGCTGCTCACACCCTTACTGCAAATTCACACCTGCAAGACTTCTCACGGGCTGCTCCTTTCCTTTGGAACAGCCTGCCTACCCCTGTCAGACTCACCCCATGTCTTCAATCCTTAAAGAAGTCTCTCAAAACCCATCTTTTCAGGATTGCTTATGGCCTCCAAGAGTAACTTCCATCTCTCAAACCTTCCTCTTGCTCTTCCCTAAAGGGCCACACTCTACTCTCACCTCCAGTTCTGATTCTTTCCCACCATGTCTATTTGCTGTCTCCCTCAATACCCTTCCTATTGGGTTTTCATACCCAACCTTGTCTAGATTGTAAGCTCGTTTGAGCAAAGTTCTCATCTACCTATTGTTCCTGTTACATTTTGTTTTTGTCTCATTTGGTAAATTTTCCTCTAATTTGGGATTGATCGATTATTTTTCTGGCCGATATTATTATCCGATATTCGGTATTTTCTGCAATATCGGTATCTGCCTATAGAGATACCGATATTGCTGATAATACATACCAGGAACGCCGGGCCCATGACTGGCCCGCAGCAAGCTCTTACTTACCTTCCCAGCAGCTCCGTTTAGCTCCCCTGTCTAAATCTTGTGAGTCCCACGGATTACCATGGCAACGCTTTGCAAGGCACGCTGGCCGCGAGATTTACACAGGGGAGCTGAAGGGAGCTGCTGGGAAGAGCTTGCTGCAGGCCCCCACTGCACAGTCCGTGACACCAGACCACCAGGGAATGCCATATCCCCCTTCCCTGGCCAAGTAAGAAGCATGGAGGACTAAAAATAAATAAATTAAATTTTCAATATTTAATTTTTTTTTTTTTTTTTTTAAAAGCATCCCCCCACCCTCCATTTTACACAAATTACATGCCTGCAGAAACACACACACACACACTCTGCATTCATTATATACACACTACACAAACACACACTGCATTCACTAGACACAAACTACACAAACACACACAGCTCTCCTGTCTAAACACACTGCATCCACTACATGTGGCATGTATATTCTGTGCATTTACCTTTAGAAATAATTTATTTTTTCAAAATGGTAAATGTACAGAATATCGGTAAGATATCGGCCTGAAAATTCACAGATTTTAGGTTATCGGTATCTGCTCTAAAAAATCAATATTGGTCGATCCCTACCTCTTATTGTAAAGTGCTGCGGAATAAGTTGGTGCTATATAAATAATAACCAATAATAACAATAATAGTGCCAGGAAAACAAACCCGTTTTCCTGGCACTGTAAAATCCTGCAGTGCCCCCTCCCTCGCTGCTAAAGGGGTTAAAACCTAATGCACATATGCGGCAATGGCCGTGCTCACATTAGGATTTCCTCATAGGAAAGCATTATTCAATGCTTTCCTATGCAAAAAAATCTGACGCTGGAGGTTCTCATGCAGAGCAAAGGTCCATTTGGATTCTGGAAGTCCCTCTAGTGGCCGTATGGTAGACAACCACTAGAGGAGGAGTTAACCCTCAGAGGTAATTATTGCAGTTTCTCAGAAACTGCAATAATTACCTCTGTAGGGTTAAGGGACATGGGACATTGCACCCAGACCACTTCAATGAGCTGAAGTGGTCTGGGTGCCTATAGTGTCCCTTTAATGTGTAACCACAATGAGCTCTGCATCGCAGCTAGACATTTATTGGTAATTGATAAAGAAATATAATCGTGGATTGCTTTTGACATATGATGTAGAATATGATGTATAATATGATGTATAATATTTCTGGTATGTATAATATATTAATTTAGTAGAAGTCTCTGTAGTCAGAATACCAGCTAATGGACATAGTTCCTTGCCCAAGAGATCTGTGCATTTGCTGTTCTTTGTATCCTGGTTTTCTTGGTCACAAACTATATGCCTTTCATTCATACAAATGAAGAATCTTTCCGATGGTGGCTGATGCCTTTTATCATTCTAGCTGACTGCAACTTGTACATTGTGATTGTAGCGTTTTAAAGCTGTAACGCCTTCTCGAAAGAAGCGCATACCAGTCTTACAAGGAACAAAAGTTAATTTACTTTAAATGTTCAATAATTCCCGGCTGCATGCCAATGAAGATGCTAAATGGTCACATATCATTTGTTCTTGAGTAGCTGTTTGCAACTTGCTTTTGGGAATTGCTTCTATCTGACTTCATCTAAGGTTTAGCTTATTATGTATGCTACCCATAACCACTCCAGTCCCAAACTGTGCAAAGAACATCCCCCCTTTTTTTATTTCGCAAATCCCATTTTCATGTGAAAGTTACACATTCTTTTGTTGCAGAATGTAAAGCCATCCCCTTCCATGATATATATACTCCCGATAGCTGCAAGAATTGTGCTTTGCTCACGTATTGAGCTGTGCTTCTCAAATGTTAAAAGCACTCACTCCCAGGATATATTGCTAATGAGGTTTTCTAATTGTGTCTCTGGGGTGATCTTTACATAACCCAGCAGCACTCTGCATCTGAGCTAGGCCGACCTGTTCAGCTAGAATGATAACTGCTGTAATGAGTCCAGGGACACAGCAAAGACTTACCCTGTGAATAAGCGTTGGGCAGTGAAAGGCTTCAGGAAGACATTTGATTTAGGTCATTTACTACAGCAGGGAAGAGCTTGACTGTAATTATTGTCCGCTTTTGGCACAATTGGGATTTTTATTTTCTTCGGTTAGAAAGCCTGTGCCCAGGAGTGGGGCTATAATGCAGGACACAATATCCAGAGTGTGCTCATGTACTTATTATTTTAGTTACTGTAATACGAACGACGCATTGCTCTCTTTATATAATTTAATGGCATGGTTCTGTACCTGAGCTTCCGTTTATAAGTGAAAGCAAGAATAGTTCGATTCCCCCAAGACATAACACTGTATGGCTTTCAGTCTTCCCTTGTTCCAGTGTTCTCATCCATTGAAATGTAATTTGTCATGAGCTGTTTCAGAGTGTTGTAAATAAACCATGAAGAGATTAGCCTGCATGAACGTTATAAAGACAGGGACACAGTTGTGCTCTCCGTGCAGTAGAAAAGTTAAAGGGAGAGCCGCTATAATTTATAGAAGGAACGGACACAACCTTGGGAAGAATTGATTAGTGGGATCACTTTTATTATGGCCAGGTTTTTCCCCCTCCTCTCTGTGATATCCTTTGTGTGTTTGGAGGTGCTCTCTTCATCTGTCAATGAAATCTAAATGACAAAATATATAATATATACATGTAAGTGCACCGGGTAATTACAGGGTATTAAAGGCACACACTATGCACAATGCAGTTGTTATGGTACAAAAAGAGACACTGGGCGCAGTCTGCCTGTAATCTGTCAAACCAATTACAAACAGTCTGACACGTCTGAAATTAAGTGCCAACGAGCTGGGCTTGGCTCAGACAGAGAATGTCCGGCTGTCCGTTTTTACTAGTGGTTGTGGGGAGAGGTGCCAGGTAAGAAGTCAAACTGTTCTATAAGTTAATTGGAACACTTAAAAAAGAAAATGTATACTTATCATAACCCTGTATTTAACGTCTTTTATTTGTTCTTCTTTTTCTTCCTACCAGCATTGCAATGGCAACTAAAGAAAATATGACGTCACAGAGGGGGTTTCTGAAATCCATACAGAGCAGAATGAATACCTTGGCCAGTATCCTTATACATGATGCATTTTGCAGTGATGTAGACCCTGCAGTGTCAGAATACTTAGTGTTTAATATGTAAAATGATTTATTTTTATTTTTTTCTTTAGCTGATACTTGTGTGTTTAAAAAAGGATAATGGTAAAACAATTGCACAGTTAGTGCCCTTTCCATGGCTATACTGTAAGTCTCACACATTATTAATATGGACAATATGGTAAGAAAAAAGGATCACATTGTTAATTTTTAAATTGTGTTTTACATTTGAGTTGGATTTGACCCCTCTGAAGCTTGCGAAGAGTTATTTTGAGTTGTTTATTTTTTCTCACCTAGGTAATTGTTTTAGCCCAGCATATTGACTTCTTTTCAGAACTGCATCTCCCATGGTGCTTTGTGAGTGTGTTGTGTCATGAGATTTGCAGTGGTAGCCAGCATGTGTGTTTTACTTCCTTCCGCGTCCTGGGAACCTCTAGCTGTTACCAAACTGCAACTCACATCAGACGTTGCTAGCCTGTGTCCTCTACTGCTTTAGAGCTGAAACCCCTGTGGTGCTTTGCCTGAGTAAAAGTTATACTTCTAAAACAAGGCTGTCCTTGAGGAAGATCCAGTGCCTGGTGTTTGCAGAGTATTTTGAAGTATTTGCTAGATTGTATGTATATGTGAAAATGATGGATTAAAAAAAAAAACAATTTAAACATCATTACATACAGAGAGAGAGAGAGAGAGTGTAAAAGGGTTATCTTTCAGTTCATTTGACCACACTGGATACAAACTAGACACTGATTGATGTATTTCTTACAAAGCCTGTAACGTGATGTCAATAAGCAGCGTATGATAAGACAAGCTAAAGCCTGTTAATGAGCACTCATATTTCAAAATCAGACAAAGTAGCACCCACACAATGTATTATGTACATTTTAAATTTGTATATTTAAATATTAGATTCACTGCTGTTATATTGATTATAATGCATAATTAGAATCAGAGCTTAAATAAATTACCATTTGTAGTTCAGTGAGCCCAAGCTTTTTAAATTAAACTGAGAACCTCAGCACATATTTACTAATAATAACCACATATTATAACCGAACTTACACAGTGATAGTTTCTTGTAATGCAGCATTCCATGGCCTCTAGATCAGTGGTAGTACCAAGTTCAAAATGGTTCGGAACCTAGGTCAACTAATCTAAACATAATCGTTCAACCAACTCAACATTACTTAAATAGGCAACTTCACATGGATTTTTCTAATGTTATCTTGGTGGTTTTTTTTGCTTGTTTTTTAGCCCTGTACTGCTTGGATGGTGACATCTGTGTCATTATTCCCTGTAATATGTAGGAAATATGTTCCAGCCTGCCTAATACATATGATATATAACAGTGAAGCGAAGCATGTAACTGTGTGCCATTTTAATGGCGACAGCTGAACTAGCTGCTGCATGGGTCTGTAAGTCCCACTAATCATAGCTGTCCTGGTGCTGCCCTAAAAGTAAAGACCTCCCAATATCGCTTACTCTACATCACTAGTTATTAACCACTACTCTACACCATCACTGATAACTTGATACCTAATACCTGTTTTGGGAACTTGAACATTCCTTTTATCAGTAAAAACACTTGCACTCATCCAGGTTATAGTTAACAGGACCCCCAATGGAGTCTGCATGTCTACAGTCTCTCCACTGTTAGTTTGTAAGTGATGTCAGTATACATATATATTGGAATAGTGATAATGAGTATCCCAGCAGTATACCTTTAAAATATATTGGAATTGCTTATTCAGCAATTACGAAATCTGAGCATAGTTCTCGTAGGGCTCCTAAAAGCAATGTAACAAATTCCATTACGCACATTGAATTCAGAAATGAGATGCATATTCTCAGGGAAATGTCTTGGTATCACAATGATTATTTATTTATGCATGTATTTTTATTGTTTTTTTACGTAAACCATAAGAACACCTGGTAATGCCGCTTATATTTTAATACAGGATAATAATTGTACCTCACGGAAAGGTTATTTCCCAAAAGAGACTTACTCATTTTCATCACTTCTCTGAGTACTTGTCTGATTAATAAATGAGAGAGAAGTGGTCGCTATTAAGAACAGAGATGTCATGGGTTTAATAATTACACTACACCGTAATGAGGATACATCTGGACAAAGTGGTTAATATTTTAGCAACTATCTAGCATGCCCCTCTCCGACTAAGACGCATCATGAAAGTCATTAGTAAAGACTTCATTGTCTACTTACCATAAAGGAACACTTTAGTGTTCAATACATTTATTTTTAACGTGAGTGTGTTCCTCATATCTATTAGATTCAGAGCATTCAGCCATAGAACTTACCTTTACTCCTTACAGTATCTGCCGTGCCTTCTGTGAGATCATAAAGATTATTAATATCTGTCCAATCCAATGCTGTTTTCAGGATGTGTGTAGGGAGACTGTGTGAGTCTCATGCATACACCAAAACTATTTCATTAAGCTAAAGTTGTTCTAATGCTTAGACTGACCATCCAACTGTTTTTAAATGTATTCTCTCAAACAATGGTACACACGTGTTTCTCTCAAGCTTACTGCGCTATATTCTGTTACTATTAATTTATTCCAGTTACAGGCCTTAACACAGCTGCACAAAGATCGGTTTCCGGCAGTCAACAACCTTATCCAAAGAATCAACCTGAGGAAGCGCCGGGATTCGCTCATCTTGGGCGCCGTTATTGGCATTTGCACTATCTTGCTGCTGCTGTACGCTTTCCATTGATGACTGACACTTGACAGACTCTGCCCCAAAGCATAAGCAGCAACACCAGGTCGGCGATGAGCGTGAAAGCTGCGGTTCTGTGCCCACCACCTGTAGATAAGGGATTGGGATATCTTAAAAGAATTTACATTTTATACTGATAATCTCCATTGTACGGGAATTATCAATATTCAAGCCAATCAGGCATATACTACCAGTCATTTAACCCTTTACTGAACCCATCCTGTATTTGCAGATACAGCAGATGATGGAGGTTCTGAGAAGTAAATCCATGTTTAATCTAGGAATCTCCTTTGTGCATATAATGGTTCTGAAAGTCATCACAGATTTTAATGTCTTAATGTCATAATACTGGTTCTTTTATTTGAAATTCATTCTTTTTCCTCTGTTAATTTATCGCTACATATACATTACTGCTGTGTTTTTTGTTTTTTTTTGTTATAATGTGGACTATGTACATTTTAATCTGCTCGTAGGATGGACCGTGGTAAAGAAGATCACAACCAGCTTTATGGGATTTCTAGACAAAACAAGGACCAACAAGTCAGCACAAGCCCACAAATGTACAGCGCTTTGTACGAGATCAAAATACAGCCCGTTGATAAATCCACAAATTTATGAATTATTTTGGGTAGCTTTCTCTTTTGTCATAATCCCCAATTTTATTATTTTTAGCCTTGGTTTTCAGTAAAATTTATAGGTCTCAGAGTTTTGGCAGTAAAAAAAAAAAAAAAGCTAAAAAAAAATAATAATCTTGCTGATCCTTACCTTATTGTGAGTTCCTAAAAAAATATAGTTCTGTATAAATCCGGAAACTTACTTTTCGTCCTGTCAAAGGCTGCTTTGTTTTACTATGATTTAAATTTCTGTACAGATCTGTTTTCTCAATCCTATCAACTGTTTAAGGCTGTGAGGGTGTTTATCAGTATACTGTTAATGCACGCCATTGTGGGACCATGCAATAACCCTGTTAGCCACCAAATGAGAAGTGCTACATTGTGTGCCTGTACATGAACTTTTCATTTCACAGAGAATTTGTGAAGAGGGCAAAGGGAATTGAAAGGAACGTTCTACAGAGCCATACAAATTGAATTGGGATGCAGGAAAAATCTATTTTTATTAGATGTGCTTTAAGATGCACTTCCCATTCTGTCATTCAGGTGATAATTGAGCCTTGCTTAATTATATGAATGAGGTGAAAATCCATATTGAGGGTTGATATTTGTGATCTACAAATTGAAATTTCTAGGCTAAAGTAGTTGAATTTGAAACCTTTTCCAGGTCACCTTATCTTATGTTTCTACTTCAGCTACTTTGGTGTGTAAAAAAAATAAATAAAAAATCACTTTGAATTCGCAGCAATTTACAGTTTTGTGAGCAACCGTGCTATTGATTTATTCATATACAACAATCTACAGCAGAACTTCAGAATAGATCGCTTTTGCCCTGAACCAGAGTGTTTGCAATTATTAACGCTTTGTGCACCTGATGAGGGTATGCAAGGTAACATAATTTGCAAATCTCTGTCTCACTTGTAGATCAAGCACTGTATTTACTCAATTAAAAACACACAAAAAACTATTAATGCATTGTCATACTGTCTTAGCGGTTTTTGATATCCTGCCATTTTCACATTTTTAGTTTTTCAAAAGATTATGATCGCTTGCAGGATATTTAACTGCTTGGGAGTTGCCTGTGTCTCTTGGTAGGATGTGTACAGGAATCTGGTATAGCTCTACCACAACTTTTAAATATTCTACAGATTCATTATAATTTACTTTAACCTGTTTCAAACAGGAGCTATGCCTGTGAACATGTTGGAGCTTAGGAAGAGAGTACAAATAAGGTTCCTTTAGATTTTGTCTAGAGAATAATTTGATTTGCCCTTCCCAAGCATGCCAGATCTGTTTAAGCAGTGATTCCCAGTTCTGAAACAGTTTAGATGGTTTTCAAAATGCATTTAGTATATTTACAGAAACAGTCCTTTTAATGTCTACAATATGAATTTTACTTGGGGACGGTTAGGTTTAAATGTAAAGGCTATTCACCGAAGTGTAAGTTGGCTGGACATTGCTTATTTTAGGACAAATACGCTAGCTGGACCTTTATTTTCCAGTTTGACTGTTTTGGTCTAATATTTAAAACTTCCCTGGTCAATTCCAGGTTTAGTTTGGGGGGGGGAGGGGAGCATAAGTCTCCAAACCAGACCTGTTTATTGAAATTAATTTAACAAGTGTGCATCTTAGAGAAAATCTCACCCACGACAGATCTAGTGCTGATCAGAATCAATCACTTTCCAGCCAAAACCTCATGTATGTATTCATCTCTTACAGTTACCGGTTTCAGTACTGTGGACTCAACTCAGAGGAGACATTGGTCCTCCATATAACTGACATTTAAACAGTCATATTGTTTGTTGCCTAGTGACATTGGAATTTAGTGATCTATGTTTTCTGAATTTACAGTTAGATTGTGAACTGTCTTAATTTATTCACCAAGCTCAATTTAAAGTGTTACCCAGTTAAAGAATTTCCAAATCCAAAGTATGTACCTGTATATAACCCCTTCCTTCTGATGGCACTTTTCTTATTTTGCTTTACAAATGCTCATTGAAACTAATTATATTTTATTGCTCTTGTAATTATTTCCCATATTTGCACCTAATGTGCATTTTCTGTCTGTAATAAAAAAAGAAAGCTTTGTTATGTAATTTAATAATAAATTAGAATTATTCATGTTTCAGTTTCTTTGTATGTTTCTTATTTTTTATTTTTTGTGTGTGTTGCTTGCACTTAGAATCTGGCAATAACACGGTTATAAACATTTTGAAATGTAACAAAGGTAAGCCTAAATAGCCTAGCTGTGAATTCTGAGTTTGAGAATTTCTCCAATTCACCGAATTTTGTCTAAATCATGAGTTCAAATCCCTATATTGTAGAGTTTAGTAAATAAACGCCTGATGTACTTTCACTACGCAAAGTATGTGCTTATGAAGACTATCTGTATTAATGGGATGAGTAATATGTTTTATGCTATAATATAAAATAGCACTATGAGAGAAGTTTATACATGTATATAAAACCTCTGGGACATATATGCATATTTAACGGCTTCACATTTTGCTGAAATTATGTTTTAAGAGCATCAGAGAGACATGTAAGAAATAGAGTGGTGCATTTGCATTCTTATATATTTCACAACAATCACTAGTTATTAGTTAGAGAATGCATAGATCAGAAGCTAATGACTGCCCTGTGTCTTTTAAAGTGATCATGTCTTGACAACCTGTCACTTTAAAGTAACATATGCTCCTCCACACTCACCTATTTCTTTCACTGATGTATTCAATTTACCCATCTTGGAAACACTGTCCCAAATAGGGCACCTTTCCTCAGGGCACTGACACTCTGTCAGGTTGGGGATGTAGGAGGCTAGGAACCCAGGATGTTGACACCAGAGAAGCAACACTCAGAGTAAGGTACAATCTGATAGCGAGGCCAGGCCAAGGGTCCGAATCCAGAAAGCTATAAATATATATTACAACAGACTGAGGCAAAACACTAGGTGACCTGCTCAGTTTGTTCCGGCTTTTTATTATTGGTGTCTGATGAGCCACATACATCAACAGTGCTCCTACACTGCCCCTTTCTCTGTATAATGGGATACCTCTCCCAGTAAGGGCAAGGCCGACGTTTTAATGTTACATTGCAGCTCCTGTGATTTGACAAGTGGCACAGGAGCCCATACAAGTTAAGTGAAGGCCTAATTCCCAGCACATCCATTTCAAGATGGAGGGACATCTGTCATTCCACTTTTGGATTCATCTAGTAAAGTCTGAGACACACTCGCTAACAGGATAATGGTAACTACAGCGTATTTGTTGTAGTTGCTGGATATATAGCAGGAGACACACCTAGAGTAGGGTTATCTTCCTTAGCCTGTTACCAACATACATACTGTGCCGAGAAATGATTGATAGATGGGGGAGTAACCACATCTTTTTCTAACTTTTTAAACAAATCTCTACTTTTTGATAGCACAATGTGCAGATGGAATTCACACTCTTTTACATCAATTTGTGTGACAAGTACACGCAAACATGTATTCCTAACACTACAGTGTCAAACGAACTGTTTAGGTTTCCGTCCTCCCTGTCTGTGATGTTAATGTTACTTTACATACCTTTTCTCCATTGCTGCACTGGTTTCGCCTCGTCTAGCCCTGCCTCCCTTGCTGACATCATCAATCTTATTGATCTGGGTTAAAACCCTTTCAGCCGGGCGTGGCCTGGATGAGCATGGTGCAGGACGCACAGTGAATGAGCTCCGCACCCCTGGCCGGAAAAAACAGCTAAAATAAGCGAAAACCCGGGAGATAATGGTCCGGATTAAAAAGCACTTAGCTCCAGAGTCAGCAGGGGTTAGCTACCCTCGAAGGTGCACGGGACTGATGGACGATTTTGTTGCCAAGCCGTTGGATTTCAGAGGACCACAGCACGCATCCAAGATGGCGCCCGCATCTCCAGGCTCGGAGAGCACAGGGGAATCCCTGGCAGAGGATACCCAGGCAAGTGACTTAGCTCAAATCCGGGCAGAACTTACCCAAATATCTACCAGAATGTTATCCAAGGCGGACACAGGCTCCCTGGTGCAGGAACCCCGTGTGGTGCTACGCGAAGAACTTGCTGGCCTCCGCTCAGATCTAACTGCGCTAGAACAACGAGTGGAGGAAATGGAGACAACGGCTCACGGCTGTGAGGAGCAGCACAGGGCGACAGAGGTGGCTGTTACCAGACAAGGTAACATGCCACTCACCTTACGCAGACAAGTGGAAGACTTGAAAAATAGGAGCAGGCGCAATAATATACGAGTCCGCGGCTTACCAGAGACTGGTACAGAGCCGCTCCAAGCCACACTAATTGACTTATTCAGGCAGCTCCTTGGGGTACAAGCCAGGGATGTGATCTGTTGCATTTCCACATGTGGACTGGGAGATATGGCTCCTATGCGTTTACCAGAAGCTGCACCTAACCGAAACGACCCGCCGCACCGGAGAGGGGGCTCGGAGGGCCCAGAGGAGTAGCCTTGTCGGTGCCTGGACGGGTCGATGGGGGCCCGGTGAGTCCAATACACACACTTAGGGACACGGACACCCAATTGCAAACGGGGACTTACGGGGGAAGAGGGGAAACAACCGGGACACTTGGGAAGGGGGAAAAGGGGACCCTAAGCTAGGCTACAACACAGGGCCTGCTAGGAGAGAGGGGAACACCTCCAAAATACAAAGAATCCGCTAGGAGGGTCATAGCCCATAGTATAGGCCGATACAGTCTACCATGGCAGGGCACTGATAAGCTGTGGATGATCAGGGTGTCGCAGATGGGGACTTGGGTGGGTGAGATCGCGGGACAAGCCTATTTTGATGGGGAGGAGAACGGACCTATGACCTGAAGCTGAGACTCCCCATGCCCAGATGTCCTGCAAAGTGACGCAAAAGCAGGCTAAACAGGATTACTCCGAGCCTTTACTTTGTAATTGGGAAGCATTTAACAAGGCCTGCCCTGGAGACACTGGACAACTCTCCTAACTACATAACGCCAGATGGAGGAGAGGGGCACAGAGGCATACACCCTCGACACTCCTACCGGGACTGTGAATATTGCACTCTCACCGCTAGAGGTGGACGGAGGAAATACGAGGTTGAGGGGGAGGGAGAACCGGGGCTGGGAACTATGGTTAATATTGTTTCTGAGAGAAGGTAGACATGAGGTTTATAGCTCCTCCACGAGGCCCGAGAATATAGACATGGGGGGTCCTGCCTGGATCTGACGGGGGGGGGGGGAAGTAATAGGTAGCATAGTACGGATGCAAGATAACAAGTTCACCACCAGGTGGAGATGAGAAAGGAGACTAGGAAGGGCCTTAAACCACCACCTCACGGGGGTGCCCGGCAACAGTAACCCAAGACCTCTTCCCCGCAGGCAATGCAGCAGGCCCGCTAGACCCCTAAAACTGGGCACAACAGATCGTGAGATAAAGAACAAAGTAAATACAGACGGTTAGGCTTAACTGGGAAATGGCAGGGAACACGACGAGCTTCCCCCACCTCGGCACAGGGTCGCTCCCCCGGGGTTCTGGGACTCGATGGGGAGTCCTGTGGGCCTGGTTTGGCTGTAAGGAGACTCCAACATCCAGCGTCAGATACCGGACCACAGGTCCGTTTCAATTCAGGAAGCCTTCTAGTGGCTGTCTGGTAGACAGCCACTGAGGGCAAACTTAGAGCTGCAATGTAGACAATTCATTCTACCTAAAATGCTAAACTTGATAGAGCCCATACTAATTCAACTTCATGACAACTAGTTATGTTTACCAATAGAATATATTAAATGACGTGTCTGTAAATGTAGCAACTAGTACAGATGCCTGTCCAGTTGGTGTGTCATTTAGCTGGTACAAAACCTGACTTCTATCAACATGATAATTTGACGTCAGATTAACCACAACATTTTGCTCAGTGATTGGATGCACCTCATAGGATTATGACCTGAACAGCATTTTAACTCGTTAATTGTAGTTGATATTCTTTGTCAATTGTAATGTTCTGAATTTTGTAGAATATACCTGTAATGAGAACCTGCCAAGTTCAACATGTCTGAAATTTGGAAGAATGGACAGATTTGCTGGAGGGGTGAATCAGTGATACAAATTACGTTACCGATGATTTATAGATTTTGGTAGATTAGTGTTTAATAATCATTTTTCACCATTTTATGTCAAATGTTATTCCATAACTCCCTCGACCAACCATTATCTCCCATTGAAAGTTACAATGATACATTGAATTTGTATTTTTTTTTTCTATCGTTAATATCAGAAGAAGAAATATTGTAATATTGGTTAGACGTAATTGACATAGATATTGTGAAAATCTGAACCATTCTTATAGTTATAGCAATAGTTATTTTCCAAGTGCCCCTTTAATGTTTTATAAATAAAACCTTTTGAGATTAGTCTGACGTTTTGCATTTTATTACTAAACAATAAATGTGGTGAAATGAAAAATGCTGATTCAGATTTTAGACAAAAATTTTTAGTTGTGAAATATTCTAATTATGCTAATTTGTAAGTATATTTGGCAAACATTTCAAAACAAAAGTTATGATATGTGAGGGTACTCTAATCACTTGTAAATAATACGATATTTATTGAATTGAAACAAATTAAGAAATAATGCATATTTTGCTTATCTGAGCGCAATATTGGCAATAAAGTGTCTTTTCTGTGCTTGCAGGAAGAATAGAAATATAAATTACTGGAAGTCGTACATCAGTGTAGGCACAAGCCTCTATATATAACCTTTATTCATTTTACCCCATCACATTCCCAGCAACCTAAATGAAACTACTTGAGTAGAGAAGAGAGAGGCGGTAAGTATAGAAACAGGATTTCATGCATAGTAATAAACTCATAAAAAACAATCCAGTAAACGGCGGTAATGAAATCCACTCCAGAAAACCCAGAACTAAGTACGTAGAAGTGTCATTTCATTACAGATATGTAAGTCCCATTTCAATGTGCTACAATTTTATCTTTACTTCACACTCGACAAATGGCTAGAATATGAATGTAAAGAGAGTTAAAAATGAAATCTACTTATTGTTACACTTATGGTGTCAAACTGCACTATCTATACACGAGTCTCTGCGGCAAGCACTTTCTGGCATTTACATGTGGATAACAAATGTAAAATAAATTCATTTAGTGAATCTATTTGTGCCTGATAAACAGCCACCATATATTGGCCGGTTAGAGCAATGGTCAAACCAGCCTACCAGTAAGTGTCCCTGGACAAGAAACGTTAGGTTATATAACTACCTACCTCAAATCCTTACAGATTGTAAGCTCGTTCGAGCAGGGCTTTCAAATATCCAGTTTCTATAATATGTTGGCGCTATATTAATAACTAGTTTATGTGAATAATAAAATGTAATCAGAACTGCATTATTTTCAACATCAAGGCTACTGGTGCAGCATCCGTGACCCAACTTTATTTAGTTAAGAAGAAGTAATTTTGGTTCCTACAGTGTGCGAAAACTGCTGGCTTTCATTTACTTGCACAAATGGCTTTCATTAATTCTTCCTTAAAGTTAGCCAGACATTGTGAACAGGTCTTTGACCGATGACCAAGAGCGTCATTAATTTAAATTAGAAATTACTCTTCACTCATATAACTTGTGTTCTATAATTTCCCCAGAGATAATTAAAGGAGGTCCAGGTTCTGCTGGGAAACCTCAGCCAGTTCCTAGTCAAACAGTACAATGGAAACTGGATGCCAAGAAAGGATTTATAACAAAAGAAGGATATTCAAAGTTAACAACCCCTGCCTTTGTTTTCAAATTATTAAAATGATTAAAACTTGTAATGGACAATCAAGTTTAAAAAAAAATATGAGGGAAAAATAGCCAAGCTGTAAGTAAATTCCAAACGGGCTGTTTTGACCTTAATTGTTAACATTGGCTATCGTCTCCCCACAGCACAATGTTAAGTGAATAAACCCCATCGTGCCAGACTCTTTTATATAAAAGATTGGCTAGTGATGGCTAACATGGGGACTGCAAAGATTTGTGGACCACATTACCCAAGATGCACGAAGATTCTCTGTCACTGCCCTAGCCATTCCATCAACAAACACACTCATTTAATCTTCATGTGGCTTTTACATGAACCCTCACCCATCGCTCCATAGCAAATTTGTAATGTCACTGACAACAGGCCATCATAGTGTAAGAAAATAGATGTGTATCAGTGTTTGACTTCCAAGTACATTAATCAAGCGTACAAAGTATCGAGGTAGCAATCCCCTCTACATTAAGCAATTTCTAATGAGAATGTAGTGCTCACACTCGCATGCTCTCAATCAATAATGGCTAAAACTAAAAAATGCACATGTCAGAACTCCGAATCTGTTATATAGAGGAATGCAGCAAATAACTGTTTACGCTATTAAGCCTCTCTCTACATGATTTATAACTACACATCGTATTTGATCAATGACATTTCTTTAATACCCAGAATACCACTATGTCTCATGTCAAAGCACTTTTTTAATAGGGATACAGAAATAACATCACAATTTCTGCAAGGATGCTACTGTATAAATTCACCGTTCATCAGCAAAACTAGTGACAGTCTACTAGTAATGCAGTCAGCCTGAAGCCAGAACCTTATTAACAAAAACTTTAAATGGAATTAAGTACATGTAAATAATGTTTGTTTCTAACTGTGAGGGATATTTACTAAACCAAAATAGACAAACTGATCATTTCTCCACTTGACATTTACCAGGTAGGGTATCCCCTGTATAAAATACATTTAAAGGAACAGCACATTCACAAAATCAAAAAAATTGTTTTACATTTTACAAGGCTACTTAAAATCACCTCTCTCAGCAAACAAATATGGGGATTCAATTACACCGTATGGCTGTATTGTGTTAATCCCACCACTACATCATGGTACCCCAATATCAATGGGTCCTACACTAATTTTAACATGAGAGATTGACATGCTAACTAGCAATACTTACTGCTTAAACTGCTTTCAGAGACTCCTCAATGTAAGCTTTCCTGTGGTCACCTCCAAAGGGGCACCCATAGTGGATCGGTGGGGTACTCAGCTCAGTAGGAATCTGGTCTGGATTCCATATATATACAGAAATAATGGGAATTGGGGGCACACCCAGAACAAAATACAGTTAAAGGAACAGCACACACACACAAAAACAAAAATTCAGTTTAACATTTGATAAAGCTATTTAAAGGGACACTATAGTCCCTAATACAACTTAAGCTTTTTGAAGCAGTTTTGGTGTATAGATTATGCCCCTGCAGTCTACCTGCTCAAATCTCTGCCATTTAGGCGATAATCACTTTGTTTATGCAGCCCTAGGCATACCTCCCTTCATATGTCTTACACAGCCTCCCTAAACACGTCCTGTAATGACTCATCTAATTTTTACACTACCTTTATTGCAAATGCATTTTAATTTAGAATTTCTTATCTCTTGCTCTGTTAATAACTTGCTAGATTCTGCAAGAGCCTCCTGTATGTAATTCAAGTTTCATTTACAGAACAGGAGATACAAACTTTCAAAGTAAGTAAAATCTGATTGAACATGAAACCATTTTGTTTTCATCGAGGCTATGTCAGTCACAGCCAGGGGGGGTGTGGCTAGGGCTCCATAAACAAAAACAAAAGTGATTTCACTCCTTGATGGCAGATAATTGAGCAGTGAGACTTCAGAAGAATGATCTATACACCAAAACAAGTTGTTTGGGTGACTTTAGTGTCCATTTAAAATCAGCTAACAAACCAATATGGGGATACAGTTACACTATATGGCCATTGGTTATCCTCTGTATTTCATAGTATTTCTTACATTTCATTAAAAATCATCACTGTATATTATAAAGCTTTGTAATAAGATCCTGCAGGAAACCAATTACTTAAACATCTAGGATTACATTGATGTAATCAGTTAGAACAGGGGTCATTTAATTTGTTGTTCGATTTTATTTGATTGAGAACTAATATCCTAAATAACATTGTTGCCTACTTGGAAGACAGAATTTATAATATACTGTAAATTAAGATGTGAATACAAGCATTTTATGACAGACTGGTGTCAGCTACTAGGTCTTTCTCATTTATGAATCCTCTGGTCACTTACCAACGTTAGATTTTCACCTGTTTTTGAATTAACTTAAAAAATTAAGTTTGGCAATCAGAATGGAACTTCATATTCTTCCCTCATTTCCTTATTTGCTTCTCTCTACTTTCCATAAAATGTATGAAAATACATCTCAAAATAGATACAGAAATATGTAAGTTAATAAGTTAAAGAAGGCTATATACAAACCTGTATTCCTAATGCTATAGTGTCCCTGTCTCTATTTTTCTAGGCTTCCCCCCAGTGGTTGATTAAAGGGTTAAACCCCTTCTTTTTTTTACCTACCTCTTTCCACTGCTAAGGCTCCTGCATCATTATGGGGATGGTGGGGCCTAATGTGCATTAAAGCTTCTTAGTAGGAAAGCACTGAATTAATGCCTTCCTATGGGGAACATAGAAGATATTAGATGTTCACTTGCAAAGTCGGAGGACATCTGACGTCATTTAACTTAGTAAAACTCCATTAGGGATTCGGAATAGTATCCTAGAATGGGAGCGTCTCTCATGGCTGTCAGTATGACAGTCACTAGAGTTGGAGTTAACACTGCAATGCAATTGTTATTGGCATTTATATAGCACCAACTTCTCCCGCAGTGCTTTACAATGTTACAATTGGTGGCCCATGGCCATCATGGCCCACTAGGCCTGATCATTACATATTAAATCTGATATCAGCTTTATATTAATTATATATTTGAATGGCAACTCAATAGGAATTCCTGAAATCCCTTCTTAAAGGACACTAGGCATGTGCAAAACATGCTTAAAAAGGGCAGGTTTTAAAACCAACCCCATTCTTTTGACAAGCCCAGATGCTCTCAAGTAAGCTTCTCCAAACAACTACAAGTGATTGGGGAAGGTCCCTGCAGAACTGAAACCTATTACAGAATTGAAGAGACCCTAATTTTTCTCTGATTTTTTTACTTACCAGCCTCTCTTCCAGAAAAAGAATCTTACTTGTGTTGCTAAACTACTGCAAATAAATCTTTCCCCACATAAAAACTGGTGGGGAGCTGCCCCAAGTGCCACTATGGATGAGTCTCCACTGCCAGTACCGCATTGTACGTGTGGCCTGTGCCTGTTCTACAGAGGCCAATCACTCCGCAAATTATAATAATAAAGTATTTAACCAGGAAAGGTACATTCAGATTGCTCTGGTTTTCAAGTATGTCCTGGGGATGTTACTTTCGCCCCACATCCAGGGGATGTTATTATTACCCAATTTAATGGTACTCATTTTATCTATCTTGAAAGGATGAAGGGTTGAGTTGACCCTGCAACCAAGAGTTGAACAGATTCAAGTGTTGATGCATTAGCCCACTGAGCTATCTCACCAGCATGAATGCCAGGAATGGCTGCATTTGATAAAGCCTTTGGTGAAATTTGCCCCCGATTTTGGGCTTGCATAGCCCAATGCAATTTCTACATTTAACCAGACCAACATTTGGTCATAAGCCCTACACCAGCCAGCCATACTTTGTATCTCAGCTACCTACTTTACACTTTGGGGGGAAATCACTTACATATGGCCAGCAACCCGAAGGGGTCCTCCGTCCTTTTTGTGTGCTCTGTGGGACTCAACTTGAGCAGCAATTGGGGATCCAGGAGTGGCTACATCTGCTGACAACACATTTTGATTTGTGTAATTGCCTGGGGATGGAGAAGCAGTTCATCGGCAATCCCCCCTCCCCACCACATACTCAGTGAGCAATATGCCTGCATTGGGGTGGGATAAATGCCTTACACTTATCCCTGGGAATGTATCGGAGCCTTAAATTGCATTTTGCAGAGCTTATAGATGTTTTCTTTCCTATTTGCAACTGCTATGATCATCTCAGCAGGCTTGCATTTTTCAGGTAGCTTTTCGGGGAGTCTCTCTATTTGCTATGATTTCTTGTTTCCGCATTACCCTCTAATGGTTTCACTACAAGTCCTTACTCTAGTTGTTTTATGTTATGTATTGTACCACATGAGATATGTCTGATTTATCTTATGGTTAAATCATATTTATTATTATGGCACGTTCTCTTTCATGGAACAAGCTATGAATGTGATTTCTCTTTAACTCAAAAAACAAAAAACCTCTTTCCATATGAAGTGCCTAACATATTGGGTGATACACTATATCTTGTCAAATGTGAATAGATGTTCGAATCCAATTGTTTTATGCATCTTGTCCATGTGAATTGAGCAATAAATAAAGAATTTAAAAATAAAAAAATAGTTGTGTCAACTCTGATTGATGTTCTTAAATCAAAGAAAGTCAAGCCAATATATAGAAAAGAAAGGTACACTTAAGGTTACAAAACAAATGAGGGGTAACCCCTAACTAGTGGAATTAAAGTTATAAAAATAAGAAAAGGAAAAGAGAAAAATAAATGAACCAATAAGTGTATCCTTTTAATGTGAGAGTAATAAATGGGAAAATATAGATAAAACTTAACTTTTATTATATTATAAGATTAAAAGGTGGAAGGGAATAAAATGTAATACGCTGAATACAGTCCTCCCTGTATTATAAGCACTTATTGTTTAGGCAAAAAGTGACAGTGGAGTAGTAAGATCGTAACGGGCATTTTTCAATATATATTGTTACCATCTGTACCTAGAGCCAATGTAGAGCAGCTTTGGAGGTGAAGAGGAAAGGGAGAAAGTGCTAATAAATCTGTTTCTCCTAGTGTAGGAAGCTAATGTTCCTTCGAGAGCACCCCTTAAAAAATTCTACTCTGTCACTAAGACACCCACTATGCCAAATAACAAGAAAATATATTACGACAGCAGAAAGGTATTGAAATATACAGAATTTGTCCAAGGACACTCGTGGTAGCTTACTTGGCATACCACGAGTGTCAGCATTCACTACCGCATACCAAACAGCGGTTTACTGACACCCCGAGAAATAGCAACCTTTGTTTATTATGGCTGTTCAGTCCTCAGACAAATTCTGTATATTACAATATCATTTTGCTGTCTTAATATATTTTCTTGTTATTTAAGTAACCCTTCGTTTACTTACCTGATCCCAGCGCCGATGTCCCTCGCTGGGTAAAAGCTCCGCCCGCTCCACCGTCCCACGACGAGTGGGGTCTAACGCAAAATAACAAATGCCTGGCACAAATTAGACCTCTCCATAGGAAAGCATTGAACCAATGCTTTCCTATGGGGAAAAATCTGATGCTGGAGGTTCTCATGCAGAGCATGAGGACGTCCAGCGTCAAATAACGGACCAAAAGTCCATTACGATTCTGGAAGTCCTCCAGTGGCTGTCTGGTAGACAGCCACTGAGGGCAAACTTAGTGCTGCAAAGTAAAATTGCAGTTCTCTGGAACTGTAATGTTTAACATTGCAGCATTAGGTGCAAAAGGGACACAGCACCCACACCACTTCAATTAGCTGAAGTGGTCTTGGTGTCTACAGTGTACCTTTAAGAAGATACACTTATTGGTTCATTTATTTTTCTCTTTTCATTTTCCTATTTTTATAACTGTTTTCTTTCTTATATCTTCAACCAAGCGGTTGTTTTTTATTTTTTATTTCTGTCATAATAAATGATTGCGATAAGCATTAAACAACAGCAATCTGACTGCTTTCGTTTTGTAGCTCTAACTTTTTGTCTAGCCTTCACTTGACTTACTCTCCTGTGTTACTGCTTACATGACAGGTGCTGAATTAGCAGTGCAGGGTAAGGACTCAGCAGATAAAGTGTTGATGTAAACATTTTTAGACATTGTCCTGCAGGTATGTATGGAAGCTTCAATATTGCGATGGTTAATCCCTGTTAACAGCGGCACTAAAACAATAGTGTTTTGGTGTTTTTTCCCCCAGTGAAATGATGGATTATTTGTTACCGTATAAAACAGATCATGTGTTTTACCTTTTCAGACATTCCACTGAGATGTGACAAATGCCAGTCCAGAAGATGGTGTAAGACTGCCATAGTATATTTCTTCAGCTTCCTCAAATCTTAACTATTTATCTATCTCACAAGCTATTAACTATTTGCATATGTCTCGAGATCTCTGGCCTTTAGTTCTTAAACCCCCTGGAACTACTTGTCTCAACTCCCCGTTATTACCATTAGATTGTAACCTCCCAAGTCATTAAAAGTACTGTAATTGCTAGACAGTAAGCTCACAGTCAGGGTCCTCTCTTTTTTTTTTTAACATTTTTTTTTGCAGTGCAAAGATATATAACAGCATGCGTGTGGTGCCCCAACAGCAATCCCCACGCTGAGTTTCAACACTTATAACATTGGGGTGTTCAGGAGTATGTGCACATTTTTTAATTAAGAGCAAGAAAGGAAAAGAAAGAATTAAGCTTGTTGAAATCACACAGATTGCTCTCTATGGAAAACAGGCATATCTAGGCAGGTGTGTCGTCTAAGCAGGTGGAGTAAGTAAGTTTAACGGTGCCTGATTGACCAAGCTAGGGTAACTGTGATATGTGAACATGTTATACAGTATTTTTTTATTTTTTTTTTAAAGTAGGCAGGATGTGAGTCATGTCGTTTGGTAGGCATTAAATAAGCTTAGTACAGGCTAGCTCAGCTTGTCTGTTATAGTAACTCACAGTAAGATCGTAGGGCTGGAGATAGACAAATATTGGTGCCGACAGTGCCAATATCAATTAAACATTGTCTATCGAGTCGAGAGCAGGCTTTATAAGTTATGTCATAAGTTTAACATCATGCAGTATGAACTTCAGTGTGTTATATTTACTGATATGAAGCGGCTCATGGTTAACATGCTAAGTTAGGCTGACCATGTTCATGTGACTTCGTTTTTTCTGCTTGAGCTTATGGTATGATTTGTAGATTACATGCTTAGAAATAATAAAAGTAAAAATATAACAGTTGTCTAACAGATAACTTTACAGTATGCTTGAAAGTCTCTGTTGTCCGGGGCTGCGTGTGTTTTTGCCCTCTGCTCTCCATGGATGTCAGTCCTGGTCATGCAGTATGTCAGATTAAGCTGATGGATGGTGGGCCCGCCGCTGACCTTCTGGAGGCTTTGTATAGTGAGTCTCTATCATCCGATGCCATCTCTTTGAAAGCAGCTAGCATTTGGTGGTGAGGTATTGGAGGCCGCTGGAGCAGTAGACAGTATGGTGGCATCCCTCCAGCCCCAGGCTGTTGCATGGGCCTGCGTCTCTGTGCCACGAACTCTGCAGCTTCTGGAGCCCGAGTTTCCTCCCCTTTCGGGGGTAGTGGAGGGCCTGATGGACTTTGGCCGTTTGCAGTGTTGGAGCCTCCGTGGGTGTGGGCGATGCATCCGGGTCTTCACCCTTTTGGCCTCCAGCCCAGGTAGGCTCTGTGGTTTGGGGTTGCGTGGGTCGTCCGTCGCTATGCCCAAGGGTATGCCCACATGTCCCCGCTGCCGGCTGTCTCGCTTACCCGCTGTTTGTGCAGGTCCCTGCGCGGTCTGTATTGTTTTCAGGCGGTTTCTTAATTTTGCCCAGAAGCGTCTGAATATTTCGTTCAGGCGCTGTGTGGTGTCGTGGTAGATTGTTGCTTGCGGGAGCAGGTTCAGCGTGAGCGATTCGCTACCAGCCGCCATCTTAGGAGTGAGGGTCCTCTCTTTTGTATCAACATATTTATATCAGCCCGTATTTCCCAACTGTACTGCGCTGAAGAATATGTTCGTGGCATATAAATACTAGGTAGTAGCGGGGATGTATTTACCACAAGGCAAACAAGGCATTTGCCTAGGGTGGCACTTTCAGGGGGGGCGCCAAAAAATGCCACCCTAAGCTCCCAGACAAATGCCTTGTTTGCCTCGTGTTCTGTGGCTGTCCACCTTACTGTGAGTGAGTGAGTGTAGCTGTCAGTGTGTATCTGTGAGTGAGAATGGAAGTGCCTGTGAGTATGTGTCAGTGTGTGTATGTCATTTTATGTGTATCTGAGAGTGTGTGCCTGTCAGTGAGTGGGTGTGTCAGTGTGTGTCTGTCAGTGAAAGTGTGTGTTGGTTAAACAGTGTGTGCCAATGACTGTATGTGTGTGCCAATGACTGTGTATCTGTCAGTGAGTGTATATCAGTGCATGTATCAATGAGGTCATGTGTCTGTCAGTCAAAAAAATGGCCTTGACACGAATTGAGGGGAGGGGGCAAATTTAGATTTTGGGGGTGCCTGAATTTAATCGTGCCAAGGGCAGCACAAATCCAAAATACACCACTGGGTAGTAGTAATAGTAATAATAATAATAATAATAATAATAATATGGTAATAATAATAAAAATTGCCCTCTGGCAAAGCCGGTGTAACTTTATAATCGAACAAAATATGTAAGGAAGCATGTTGTCAATGTGTGGTTGTTTCTTGTTTTTTTTGTTGTTGTTTTTTTTTTTTTTTAATCTTTATTTTTGTTGTGCATAAGTTAACATAAAAGCCTACTAAGCCATGAGGGCAATGTCAAGCATAATATCAACAAAGTATAACATAGGTATGGCATTGAGACATAGACAATTTTTTTTTCTTATAAGGCAAAAACAGCTTAAACTGACATGTCATAGCTGCAATTAGATGCTATTCTCATAGAGGTAGAGGACTAGACATGGAGCTTATTAAAGAGTAAAATAATAAATGAATGCTACAGGAGTATGCTGCAGTTAGTGTAATGCCTCTGGGTATGG
The DNA here is from genome assembly GCA_933207985.1 of Pelobates cultripes. Taxonomy (NCBI): domain Eukaryota; kingdom Metazoa; phylum Chordata; class Amphibia; order Anura; family Pelobatidae; genus Pelobates; species Pelobates cultripes. The sequence goes on from OW240912.1 coordinate 73,235,835, forward strand.
AACGTGCACTAAGGCTAGGGAACTGTGTGGCCCTATTTGGCGTGCTCTAAAGTTCAGCCTATGCCAGCTACAGGGAGAGTCATTTTAAGCAGGCATCGTCTGCAGGGCGTATCATTATAGGATATGTCAAAAGAAAATAAAACAGAAAAATCTAAACAGAGGAATGTGCATGTCTAGATTATTTAGAAAAGCCAAGAGTGTAAGCCACGTGTTTTAACTAGACATGGAAGTGGTTATGCGAAGATAAGTTGAAAGGCACGTGTAAAAATGATCAAGAACAATGCTTTAAAGCCACCGGTTATCAATAACTTGGATAATCTAGCAGCGATCACCATTGTTTTAAGGATAGTGTCCTGAGCTAGTGAGATTTCTGCTCCGGTTGGTCAACCTATGCCACATATAGTCCAGGCTAGATAGTATGGTTCATTACCGGGCTCAGTCTCCTCTCTCTGTGGTCTCCTTACTTGATGCCGAAATAAATAGGCCTGGGATATTGCTATCCTTCAGTCATATGCATCAGGCTGCCTAAGAGTGAAGCTTTCGGATCCGGCTGGTTACAGCGAGGGCGAGGGAGCTTGGTCGGGACATGAGGGAGCGAGTGTGCTAGAGCGCATGATGGAGTACAGCCATCCACTTCGGCGGCTTCTTGCGACATCTCCTCCGCCGCATTGCCCAAAACGATGCACAAATCCGGCCGAACGCATGTAGGAGCGGTTCCACTAGTGTGGATGATTGATGGGAGCTGTCCATGTTTGCCTTGGTGGAGTGTCTGCTCTTAATCTCCGGTGAGCAGGGTAGTGTGACCATGTCAGGATGCCAGTGGGGACCAGGATAACCTCTGCCGGTCCAAAGGGGGGGGGGGACAGGACCCCACCTTGAGTATTTCTGCAGGCCCCAGAGAGGTCTAGCACTAGTTATGCCTGCTGGATTCAGGCACTCATTGGCCTGTCCCTTGGCAGGGTTCTCCAAAAGAGCCACAGCAGAATTTTCATCAGAAATAACAAGATTATGTGGAGGATTAGGCTTAAATAGATTATTCTGCTGAGAAGGTCCAGCCACATGCGGCCATCTTGGTTGGCTGTCAGGATATTCGCAATTACAACATTAGTTTAAATTTTTTTGTGCTGAATCATTTTGTAAATGGTAGTAAGGGCACAATCCTCTATATAAGCACGCGGCCTTGACTCGGCTTTGAAAGAACCTGTCAGAGGAGTTGGGGTCCAATAAACATCATAGAAGACTTTGAGTAATCACTGGGAAGCTTGCTCCTGTGACACATGTAAGTGAAGTAATGGGTTTATAGCTAATTTTTTACAAATGACTCTGCAAAGACCTTCATGGACTATGAGCTACCTAAAAAGCATAGATGTTTATGATGATTGGATTGTCCCTTTAAGACACACTGAATTCAAAATAAATAATTGTAATAAAATGTGTTGGTTTTTTATTTTGTATCATGCATTAAAAGGACTTCCCAGGCTGGAGATGATGGATTTTTGTGATGCATATATAGTAAATCCATTAACATATAATGTAAAAAGTACATAAGTAACCTCCCATGCTATTAGTAGAAAGAAGGAAAGAGGACTCGTTCATTTGGTAATAGCCTTGAGATAATGGGTGCCCCTGTACCCAGGCAACATAAAAGTAATTTGGATACATTAATGCAAATTACAACTAGACCTATGACGAGTCAGAAGGAAAGTGGATGTAACTTCGCAAATCCATCTAAAGATATGGTCGATAATCGTAGCCTCACTACATTTTATAAAACTAGCTTTGACCTTTTGATGGAAATCACTTGTCTGGTCGCATCCTGTTTACTAGAAGATAGAGTTCTAAGTAAAGATTCCGTTCGTGATCTGTGTATAATTGTGGGAGGGTACTATTCATTTTGCCTTGTTGGGAACATTGACAAGTGAGGCTCAGGTATGAAAGGGGAAATACCGACAGGTTATCTACAATACAATAGTAACAGAAAAGACATAAGGCAATATTGCAAATATACAATGGATTGTGAAGTAGAATAAAATACACTCACAAACCCAAATTGATTGTAGACATGTCATTAATGGAGTCTTAAAACGACCTCAGGATGTGTAGGACCTCAATTCATGTAAGGATAGAAAAAGATAATAGTGCAGAGTTCCTCAGTCAAAAGACACTTCTTTATTACAAGATAACCTTACAGGATAAAAGCAGTACACAGGCACATCACAGTCTGTCGAGGAGATGGTAAGCTCCAGTCCTTGGATCCAAAAGTAGGACATGATAAATAACCAGGAACAGAAAGTAAAAACTGATTAAATTAAAACAAACAGTAAAAGGGAAAACTCTGTACACTAAAAAAGTCCTACGCGCTTCGTTCAATGTTTCAGAAACTTCTTCAGGGGAATAGAACAGAAGTCCTTTCCTTGTGGTAGCATGTTGCCAAAAGTCCAATGGTCTGTTTTTAAACGTTGTAGCTTTGGCACGAAAGAGGCTTAAACCAATCCAATAGGGAAGTAGAGCGCTTCCGGGTTCGTCACTGGAGCGCTTTTGCAAGTCAAGCCTCACTTCCAAGTTGTGTCCGCCCATGCAGATGTCGAGATGAAATATGGCGATGCATTCCAATCGCCATTCTTGCGTTTCACTTCTCATAATTGAGCGTAATTGTCCACAATGTCCATAAAATGACAGAAAATATTGCAAAAAATAATTAGAATGCAAGTAAAGGATGTAGCATCATAAAACAGATTTAATATATAAACACGATGATAAAAAAGAAAACGATTAAAATACTTAATGAAAATAAGAATAAATTAGAGATGGTCTAAAAGACAATTTATAAAAAATTTTTTTATAGAAAACATATCAAATCAAGGTCAACATTCAGCCCTCTTGGTTGCATGGTCTTTAAGGTATGTATCCAGTACCCTTCTCTTTTTCTCAGATGAGTCATGAGGTCACCGCCTCTCTCATCTAGGGTCGCCTGTTTAATAACTATAAATTTAAAGTTATTACTATTGAAATAAGGGTGTTTATTGCAATGTACTGGTACTGAATGTGACAGTATATTGTTTTTAATATTGTTCTTATGCTCCTGGAGCCTAACTTTCCTCCCTGTCCTCCCCACATATTGTGCACCACATCCACACATGAGTAGGTACACAACATGTGTGGAGGAACAGGATAGGAAGCTTTTAATTTTGAACTTTTCAGAGGTCTGGGTACTAGTGAACTCTTTCGTAACCTTAAACTGATGGTTACAACTTTTACAGTTACCACACGTGTGGAAACCTGTCTTCTGTTTTATTTTATATTTTCCAGAGCGAAAAGTGCTTGGTGCTAAGATTTTTTTACTATTAGTGCCCTTTCTAAAAATAATTTTGGGGGCACGGAGGATTTGTTGGTGTAGAAATTCGTCTTCTACAAGTAATGCCCAGTGTTTTTTTAATAATCCTTTGTATATCAAAGGCTCTGGAGTTATATTGGGTATTAAAAGAAAAATCAAAAATTGGATTTCTAGTTAAAACACCTGCTTTTTGTCCATAAGAAGATTATTCCTATTTATTTCCCTACCCTTTCAATTTCGGCGTCACAAAAATCTTCAGGTTAACCTTTTTCTAAAAAAATTATTCCTTAAAACTAGTGAATGTGTATAAAAAGATTCCAGGTCACTACAATTCCTCCGTATTTGAATAAATTGGCTCTTTGGAACTCCTTTAAGCCAGTTGAGATGATGGCCACTTTTAGTGTCAATAAAGCTATTGGAACCTATAGTTTTGAAAAAAAAAGTCTTAGTTTTTATTATCTGATTCTCAATATAAATTGGTAGATCAAGAAATCGATATTGGTGACACCTATCTTAGGAGTAAAAACCAATGCCTGTCAGTCAGACAACAGTTCCTGTTACTTCCTGATTGTTTTTCTCAGTGGACTTAAACTCAAGAGACAGGATTAGATCATTTAATATCTAGATTCAGGGTGGCCACCAGGAGGGTACATGCAGTATACCTGTATGGAAAAAAAACAAAACAAGTTTTCCCTCCACGCAACATTGCCAGCTTTAACAGAGGGAGAGGGAGCTTGTAAGGCTGCCTATCTGCTCCTTTACTGGGTCCTCTCCCTCTCGTGAATTCTGGCTGTCAGAGTGGTGCTCTGGGTTACCATGGCAATGCTCCGACGCTGGACTTTGCGAGGGCCCACAAGGACAGCATGGGCAACCCGCACCAAGCAGACAGCCTCTATAGTACCAAAGGACTGCCAGGAAATGCAGTATCCATCCTCCATGGCCAGAGGTAATAAAAGGGAGTGGAAATATATTAAATAAAGAAAACAAAAATGAATAAACCATTCCTTTCATTTCTCCCTCCCCCCACTATCTAAGGCCACAAACACACACACACACCGCATACATTATATATACACACTGCATGCACTACACACACTGCATGCACTATATATATATACACACCGCATACACTATATGCACACACCGCATCCAATATATGCACACACTGAATCCACTATATACACACTACATACATTATATACACACTGCATACACTACACACACTGTATCCCTTACAAACAAACTGCATCCATAATACCAGTGGCGTACACAAAATCCATGGGGCCCCGGTGCGAAAATTGAACCGTGCCCCCCCTTCCCTCCTCTGCGCTTACTCTACGCGGGCCGGGGCCACAACACATGGCAGCAGGCACCTGGTCGCACGGCTGCGACCCCTACGACCGCGGTATGTATGCTAGTGCATGCAGATACACACACACTTAAAGGACCACTACAGACACCCAGATCACATCAGCTCAATAAAGTGGTCTGGGTGCCAGGTCCCTCTAGTTTTAACCCTGCAGCTGAAAACATACCAGTTTCAGAGAAACTGCTATGTTCCACTGGGGGTTATTCCAGCCTCTAGTGGCTGTCTCACTGACAGGAGGGATCCCCAGCGCCAAGGTAGACTGGCGCTGGAGAAAGGTAAGTGCTGAAGGGGTTTTAAACACACACACACTCTCACGAACAGATGCATACACACTAGCTAACAGACACACACATTTACTGACAAAGACACACACAGCGACATACATACATACACACTCCCTGACAGACAGACCCACATACACACTCACTTACAAAACATACACTCTCACTGACAAACACACACTCACTAACAGACACACACAAACTAACACACTCAGTAACAGACACACACAGTAACACACACTCACACACACTCACTGACACACAAACTAACACACACACTGACACACACTCACTAGCAGACACACACTTAATAATAGACACACACAAACTAACACACACACAAAAACTAACACACTCACTGACACTCCCTAGCAGACACACAGTAACACACACACTGACACAAAAACTAACACTAACACACACAGACACACACTCTAACACTAACACACATACACAAACACGTTTTTTTTTTTTGTAATGTGATCCCCCAGCCTCCCTACCTTTTGGAGTGCTGAGGGGATTCCCTGGGGTCCAGTGGTGTTGCTGGGAGGCCGGTCCTGTTGGCGCGCGAGGGAGCACTGAGATCCTCCTGTTCAGCTCCCTCGCGCCGCTTACTGATGCTGGAGCCGGAATATGCCGTCATATTCCGGCTCCAGCATCAGTAAGCGGCGTGCAAGGGAGCTGGGCAGAGAGCACTCAGTAACATAAAACAGCTTTAAAAAACACTAACGCGTTTCACACTTTGATAAAGCCTCTTTGCAGGAGAAACGCATTAGTGTTTTTTAAAGCTGTTTTATGTTACTATTTTTTTTTTATCTCCAATAAAGATAGCTCATTTATGCTATTGGGGCCTTTTTATTCTATTTTCTTTTATAATATAATTCCTTTTACTCTCTCCAACACCCCCACTGGAGGACTCGAGTAGTGATATCCTTAGTGGGGATCATACCACCTACGCCTACATATATTTAGCAATATCCTGTTTGCTCTTCACTTGTGAGTATACCTCCATTTTTTTTTTTAATCATTTTATTTTGTATTAGCCAGAGAGCACTATTTTGTGTTTTTATCCTTTTTATATATCACCAACTATTTGAATACCGACCTACTGCCATTGGAAAGGAGATATACCCTACCATCACTGGAGACCCCCTTTTTGAGGACATCCAAGGACCATCTACATATCCATGTACTGTCCAGGCGCACATATCTGGAGCTGAGTTTAGGCTCCAGAAAATTGTAACTGCAATTCCTTAACCTTCATTTACCATCACTTAAGATCTCAATATACTACAGTATATCCGTGTCTTTTTCCTTCCCTCCTCCATATTGCTCTGAGCGTGGGAATTCCTTCACAGGCTCTGCTCCCTGATCCTACTACCTACATCCATTATACCACCAGAAAAGAAGAGACTCTGGTTTTTGGGAAGTTTCAGCAGCCACATACTACAATTGCAAGTACTGATATTCCACCTACCCCTCTACACACATTAAATCCCCTTCAAATGTACACTGCACCATCTACCTCAGCTCTAAGTGGCTGTGAGATGGTGGTGGAAAGAGTGGCAAGCCCTGTAGGTGACACAGAATGGGCACCAGGGGCCCAGGCCTTGAGCTGTGTAAGTGGCTACAAAATGTATCCAGCCCTATCTGGAGTATTAATAAGGTGGGCGATGTCCCTAAATATTTTGACAATCCTCTGGATAAAGAAATACTCTCTGTTCTAGTGGAACTAGCTGATGACGATTTATTTCCCTTTAGTGTAACAATCGGATTCTAAGAAGAAAAAACAAAGGTTAGAATTCCTATTGATTTAAGTGTCCATCCAAATATTATCTAAAAAATTATCAAAAGAGCTAAAAAAATACTCAATATTTAAATGGTGATATAAATAAAAAAAAAAATGATAATAGCTGCTGAAAACAGAGAAGATTATTCCCAAAATCTTAAACATATAGGTCAAGTAAAAGTGTCGGCGCTTAGTGGATTATTCCCAGGGTAAATTATACTGGGTCCTGTTATAGGTATAGTCTTAATATTGTGCAGAGTGAATTTGTATTAAGTTCCTAAAGGTGTATCACATAAAGTGAGTTTAAAAATTAGGGTATATAGGATGGGACAGTGGTTATGATATATTTAACATTTATTTTGCATAAAAACATATACCTAACCTTTATAAAAACTCTATAGACAGTAAAAACAAATTACAATTTTTTTTTGGATTAAGACAGATGTTCAGTTATGACTACAGCAAAGTCAGGGATGTATGAAAAGCAGAAAGTTTCCGTAAAGTCCACTCCTTCAATAGCAGCAAGGTCCTTTATGGCAATGGGAGACTTAACCGCGGTGCAGATTTATAGAAAGAAGTGATAGTGATGATGCTTTGATGTCTGGATTGTAACTTAATGTAGCCAGATGGATCCGTTGAATGCCAGAATCCCAGCCACAATAAAAAGTTTCTCCGACCAGACGAGCACTTGTGGGATAAACTGCTCCAAAAATCACTGAAGCTGGCATCAGTTATAGCCTGTTATCCACTCTACGTGTTTCGCCCAATCTTCGCGTGCTTTTTCAAGATGGAGAGATAACAGGATTTTAAATCTTTTATATCCATTGTGTTCTCGTTGCAGATTGTGGTTGGTTAAAGGTATAATACATTATTCGTCATGGAAGAGCATTTCCTGTACTCATATGTGGTATAATTTCTTGATTGCCAAAGTTCTTTAATATGCTTTGATTTTACTTAAAGGTATAATGTGTTACCTTGATATATAACACACTATACCTTTAAGTAACATAAAAGCATATAAAAGAACTTGGGGGGGGAGGGGAGGAGGGTAACAGCCTCTACAGTTATCAGGGCAACACTCCAACAGGCCAGATTTCACAAGAGTAAACTCTATCCCTAGGAGATGCAGTTCACTCACCCCCAGACCACCCTCCTCCCGGGTCAAAGGTAAGAAGGAAAAGGGGATATAAAGTTTAATTTATTCATCAAAAATATATATATTTGCATTGCTACCATCTGACCCCTCACACACAATACCTCCAAACACATTCACACAGTGCATTCCTCACACAACACTGCACACTTCCCATACTGCACCCCTCACATGCTGCACTCCTTACATACACACACTACTCCCCTCACACACTGCACACCTCACACACTGCACTCAGCACACACACTGCACATCTCAAACACACACAGTGCTCCCCTCACACATACTGTTGTAGAGGAATTGGCAACTGGGCTAACATAAACCCTTCCCTGCACAAAAATTACAGAAGATGGTATAACACCAGTAATCCAAAGGAAGAAATTAGATTATATTTAAGTAATGTTAAGTGCCTCTGGTAAAGCCATTAAGCAGAGAAGCTGTTTTGTTAGCAACCAGGGAAACAGTATTGCGTAGATGGTGGCAGTAAAGTTTACAGATGACATTACTAAGCCCACGTCTTCTTTTCAATAAATCACCGGAACTCTATAACATACTCCTGAGAACATAGCAAGCCTTTCTCTTCAGCTAACCTGATCTGATTGCAGCGATGGAGAAACCATTAGGATGAAAAAAATCAGCTTATTTCAAGCAACTTGCTATCAAATGTACTGTACTTAAAAACAGTCGATAGCTATAATTCTAATGGAGATATTACCAGCAGGAGAGCTGTAGGTTCATCACACAATTGAATATGATGTGCAATGCCAAGACCTCTCCTTAAGAAAACATCCAGTGCTTTTAAAAAATGGTCCATTTAACTCTTCTGAGTGTTAGAGGCTTTCAAAAAAAAACCAAAAAAACATTTAAGAAAGGCCTTCCACTTGTGCAGCATAGGAAGAGTTACATTTCAGTGCACTTAATCCTCTAATTGTTGAGAAACGTGAAGGCTTTTACATGGTGTTTTAACAGCATAAATGTATAGATCAATTCTAAACAACATGTAGGCTTCTGGTGTCTGTAGAACAGAAATGACCATCATGCTTTGCCAGCCTTCTAGTAGAACCTTCAGACGTTCTGGCTAGACAGGGGACTCAAACACATTGTTTCAAGGCCATGATTATGAAGTGTGAAACAGTCATTGAAAGTTAGAAACTATTCTGCTGATCTCAGTTGTGAGGTGATTTGTTAAATGCTTCCTGTAATGTGATAATTGGACGTGGAAGAGACAGAGCCTTGTGCCAGGACAATATAAAACTAGCAGCATTTCGGAGGAAGCAGGAATGAGATCTTAGGGTTGTGATAAGGAATGTTTATGACATGCTGTGCACCCTAGAGGTGTTTGCTCCCTTTAACACACTAGATTGTGTGCAATCTGTTTCAAGTTCTCAAACGTATATCAATTAATTTATATTTTTTTCTGTAGAGTAAGCCATTTTACATACATTTTTTTTCCCTTCTCTATCTTACAGAATGTTTTTGTGCAAAATAGGTAAATGAAGAATTCTGGCCTTTAAACGCATGGGGTTAAGTGATGAACAAGGACTGGGTTGGCCGTTTCCTCTAGCCTATAAGGAAGAAATTGTAGCAGAAATATTAAAATCAACTGTTTGCTTTTTTCCATTTACATGCTATTTTCTTGAACAAAGACAACCTGTTTGTTTCTACTTTTTAAAAAAAAAAATCTTTATTTTTTTTGTGCAAAAAGTGACAACAAGCGAGCATAGCCACGATATCATCTGCAGGCATTTTTCATTACATTTCAGTTGAAACGGCACAATTTTTTTTTTTAATAACATGATTATAACAGGCTTTTAAACATCACTGGTTTATATATTAGCATGCTAGACTAAACATATATATATATAACAAGGCTAGTTGTGCTGAGGCTTCTAAATATTTAACATTGCATTGATAAACTAGACAGCTTTTATGGTTAGAGTGAGGTTACACATTGTCGACTACAGGGAAATACCAGCAGTTTCACCATTAGTTTGTACAAGCTTAAGTTGCCCCTTTAGTGAGGACTGGCTAATAAAATATTGCATGTGCTGTTAGAGTAGAGTCAAGGTAGGCACTACAGTAGTAAACTGCGAGAGGTAAAATAAAGACATTTTAATAAAATCTGTTACTCTATGCTTAACTAACGGTCAGTTCCTGTGATATAAGGCATAATGTGAAAGTCCTGCTATAACGAGACATGCCTGACAAGCATGGTGCCTCTGGTCTGCTGTGGGGTTGTTGCGGCTTACAGTGGGGGTGAGTGCTTGTTATGGTGAAGGCTCTACGTTTCTGCTTGTGCCTCCGGTCCCGTTTTCGGTGTCTCTTTGGGGGAGTCTCTGGCGGCTATCATTCTGCGTCCGCTCTTGGGGCCTGGGAGTGCCGGTGGCGTGGGTGCAAGAGTGGTACGTTTAGCTTTAGCCGTGTTCAGTGTCCTCTTCGCAATCCTGGCCCAGAAGGCAGCAAAAATTGCATCTAGCTTAGTCAGGGTGTCGTTTGGCGATTTTCCACTTGTCTCCATGTTTGCTGACTGGCGTGTCGTATCCGCCATTTTGGAGTTAGGGACTCGTGGTGTTTGCAGTCTTTGGGACGTGAATGCTGCTGGTGCCGGGATATCCCCCACCAGTGGGGGGGGAGGGGAAGGCTCGTGGGTGGTCCTCCGCAGTTTTTGAGTCCGGGCCTTGGGATTGGCCACATCACCCATGCCCTCACCTCCGTCCAGGCCGCTATTCAGGCTAGTCGTCGTTGCGGTAGGCCCCATCAGTGCAGCCCGCGTTCCTGGCGGCTCAGAGTTTCAAGAGTGACCTCTGTATGCTCTCCCTTGCAGCCCCTACCTGGGTGATGCAATTTTAAACAATTTTGTAGCATGAGAACCGGGGTTATTTCGAGTAAAGTAGGATTTCAGACGAGAGCTCATGCTGCACACGTCTGATCAGCTCCCCAGCCAGGCTCCGCCCCCGTTTTTTTCTACTTTAACAGCAGAATGACATGATCTTAAACTCATGCTGCCCATGTGGAATAAATCTCAGTATATACTGCAGAATGCTATTAAAGTCAGTGAAGCAGGCACACAGTGAATGATTGCCAAGGAAGCAAACAAATTATAATATAACGTATAGAAGGGACAAAAATGAAATGTTACTACTTCCTATGGTTTTCTGTTACCCTGCATAAAATGCATAGAAAAACAAGGCTTACTGTGGAAGAATAAATGCCTAAATATTATTCTCACTTTCACTAACACGTCATATAGCACTGATTTTATATAAATAAAGTATTTTTATATGATGTGAGAAGTCGGTGGTGCTGATGTAGAAGTTAATTAGTGGGTTTAGTGTTTTTTTCAGTACAAGATTCACTCCATAAGCAGGATTTCAGAATACCATACATTTATACTATATAGTATCATACTAAAATAACTGTGAGAGAGAGAGGGGTGATGTGAGAGGGAGGGGGAGTGATGTGAGAGGGAGGGAGGGGGGAGTGATGTGAGAGGGAGGGGGATGATGTGAGAGGGAGGGAGTGATGTGTGGAGGGAGGGGATGTGAGAGGGAGGGAGGGAGTGATGTGAGAGGGAGGGGGTGATGTGAGAGGGAGGGGGTGATGAGGGATGGAAGAGTGATGTGAGGGAGTGGGTTATGTGAGAAGGGGGGTGATGTGAGAGGGAGGGAGGGGTGATGTGAGAGGGATGGGGTAATGTGAGAGGGAGGGTGATGTGAGAGGGAGGGGGTGATGAGAAGGAGGGGGTGATGTGAGAAGAAGGGGGGTTGATGTTGATGGTGAGTGAGGGGGGTTGATGGTGAGGGGGGTTGATGTGAGAGAGAGGGGGGTCTGATGGGGAAACAACCTACCTTGATTTATTCCCTGGTGGTCCGGTGGCCATTACTTCCGGTCTGCAGCTCCGCAGAGCTGCAGACCATGTAATCTCGCGAGACCATCAGAGCGTTGCCGTGGTAACCCGCGGCAACGCTCTGATTGGCCAGTTCTCGCGAGACACATGGTCTGCAGCTCTGCTCACTTCGAAGCTGCAGACCAGTGTATGCGGTGGCTGGCTGGGCAGCCAGGAGGGATCACTGATCGAGGACCCGACACAGTCTGCCCTCAGGCGGTTTAGGCGTCCACGAGGCCCCAGCCAGCGCGAGGCCTTAGGCGGCCCCCTAAACCGCCTAGTTAGAGAGCCGCCTCTGATAGGAAGCACCTGCCCTGATGACAATACTGTAGTCTCAGGTTTTAATAATGAATATATGAAGGATACAAATTAAACATTTTCTGAAGCAACATTTCGGCTGTGCGTTTGTGGACGGCGGGTCCACTCTACAGAATCAAGCTTAGAAATGTCATTCCTTGATGTTCCACATGATATGGTATTTTGATAGCATGGAAAATTGCTGCTATAAATTTGCAGGACCATTAGAACTGGGCTCATACAGCACTTCCAATGTCAGAATTAGCAGGAATGTCTTAATGTTTCTGATAAATGTTGTGTTTTTTGCTGACAGCAGCAAGATACAAACCACATCCATGACTTCTCTCTGATGAGAAGGAGCTAGCCTGCAGGCTATAGAGTATGCCACTCTGATAAATGGACTAGGCAGTGGCTCATTGCACTTTTCTGAAATGCAATACTGGAGCATAAGGAGATTGTACTGTGAGCCGCAGAGCGTTTGCTAGGCAGATGCTGCCAATGATTTGGAGTCTAAGGATTGTGGCGCATTCCTGCATGAACTCATATAAGAAGTTATACAGCTATATGGATGACTGTCTATGCAGCCACATTGTGGCAATATCTTCATGAGGCATGCTTGAGCTCATACAGGGTTATTTAATAATTTAAGGCCAGAGTAGCTAACCTGAAAGCTTGCTTAGAGAATTTTTCCAATTCGTCTATTTTTACCTTAAATTAGAAATTCGCCTTGAATTCTTACTTTAGTTAATAACCCTGATAGGCGCACAGCCTTAGCCTCTACAAAAATACCAATATGTGAACGGCGAGAAGGACTATTACAGCTATAGTGCAATCGTAATGCAATCAAATAGCAATTTAGGCTGCAGAAGCTTTGGGTAGGTCTAGATCAAACTTTAAGGCATGTTGCGGCTAGTTCAAACTTTTAAGGCATTGTGATGTTGTTTTCTAAATCTTTAATATAAATGTAAAAGGAAATAGAGGATCTCATGGAAAAGGGTCATTTTTATTGGTTATTTAATTATGTAAATTCCATAGATGTGACAGATCCTCTTTAACAGCTTCTTATAGTTCAGCTAATCGATTGATTTTACAAATAGAGTGCAAGAGAATGCATGCAATGTAGGGCAAGATACTGAGTTTCTTTAATCTTTTATCTATTTTCAGACTTCTCATATTGTTTTTGTTGCAATGCAATTTGTTAGGGCTCTCCCTAAGCTTAAAGGGCATCCAGACGTGGACCCCGTGCTCACTGTGCCTAGAGTTGTGTTAACTACACCTAGCTAATGAGGCTCAAAGAAGGCTGAAACAATTGTCCAGGATTGCTGTATCTCTTGTGCAGAGGCAACTTGTCGTCTTTTTTGTTCTAGACTTATGTTCGAGACAAAAATATTTTTTGAAACCTGAGCAGATTTTAACCAAAAGGCAAGCTTCTGAGTGTCTCTAATTTTTTTTTTTTTTGTTTCAATAGATTGATTTAACCTTCTAATGGATGTGATGACTCTTTTTCCACTTTATATAGTTAAGGAACATATGCAATGCAATACAGATAAGTAATTTTCATCTCATGTCCACATCTATTTTATTTATAAAACATGTTGTGGGTTTATTTATGACGATCTCTGCATTTTTGTATTTTTGTTTGTAATTGCATGTAACAAAAGTAATTTTAATTAAACTAGTAATTATACTTGTATACAAAAGTAACATAAATTCAATACTATACACATAAAATAATATCAGATATTAACTATTCTACATCTTGTGAGTGATGATACCTCCACTACCTGCATTCCACTGACTTTTGTAACTAATCATTTCTATGACTTTTATTTTATGTAAAAATCCTGTTGATGCTCCACAAATAGAACACAAATAGAATTCTGCTCTATAGTTATTAACCCATCCCTGGTGTTACTTCAAGGCCTATCTTGCACCAGCAAATAATGATTCTTAATAAAGAGCCGGTACACAGCTCATATTCCTGGTCTCCCAATTTATACTCCTGTTGTCTGCAGCCTGTGACTTCATTTTAATGGAGTAATTAAGATATTTTATTAAATATTACAGATTAAGGACACCTTTAGTGAATAATAAGGCCAAATAATAACCAAGTTAAGAAAAAAAATAACTGGATTGTTGTAAATGTATTCCAAATTGACTAATCGTGCCTACATAATACAGCTTAGTGGCTTAGTTAGTTACAGCAGCTCACTGCTTAGTAAGTAAACTCCAGAGTAATATTGACTTCAAGAGTAGCTGTAGAGAGATTGATCTGGGTCGCAGATATATTGCCTTGCATGGAAATTTCATTCCATGTCTAACATGTATACCTGCCAAGTGCACCAGATCCAATAGAACAGTCCCAATTCTGGTCAAATGTCCCATCGCCCCTTTACCTCTATCAGAGATTATTTTATTATTAAACGTGTATATTCCAACAGGTTTGCTACAAAAAGCACGGTAGCAAATGAAAAATGTTGTACCGGTCTTATATGTCAAGAGGAGAGTGAATGGATGTAAAAAACCCTACTAAAACTACTTCCCAAACATGAATTATTCACGGACATTTCTGGCTGATGTATTAATTATTCAGTAGTCCAGAGCTCAGGCTGCTGCTATCCTTTACTGTGGCACCCTGGGACATGCTGTCAGTTACAATCATTATCACGCTGCAATCTTGCTTAGATCCTGCAACTTCTTATGTCAACACAAAGCTAATATTTCTTTTTCCCCATAAATACTTTTATAGATTTTTTGTAAAATTACAATATTTTAAGCATGAACAACAAAATTATGATTTTTAATTTTTTTTCCAAATGGGAGATCATTTGGCATGTTTAATATATTTGGGGTAGATTGGCAGTTTGGAGAGGGAACACTAGAGGTGCAGAGTGGGAGATTGTATTGATGAAATTGCAGTGTACCAGGAGAACCAGTGGCAATTTAGTAACTGCCTGATTACTATTGTTCTCTGCTGTGCTTTTCTCTCTAGTCTACGCTATCATAAATCAGCACCGACATAGGCTGGACAGCGTCCATTGCAAACACAGCTGAAACACATAGCAGGAAAATATAACTAAAGAATGCTTTAGTCCTTCTTGAAAGAACAATTACAACGGAGTTGTGGTGACTGCAAGTTGTGGTGATTCGAATGAGATTTAATACTTAGGCAGCAATAGCTGAGCTTGCAAAACAATGTAAACTGAATTGAAGATTGTTTTTTGGTTACAATTTTGGAACACAATATTAAGTGAAGGATGTCTCTTGAAGGAAACATATATTTTACACAATATGTGCTTATAAAGACGTGTATTATATTACTATACATTGACCAGCCGCAATATTAAAACCACCTTCCTAATAACGTGTAGGTCCCCCTCGTCTTGCCAAAACAGTTCTGATGTGTTGAGGCATGGGCTCCACAAGATCTCTGAACACGTCCTGTGGTATCTGGCACCAAGACATTATCCTTTAAGTCCTGCAAGTTTCAAGGTGAGGCCTCATGGATCAGATTTGTTGTTCAAGCACATCCCACAGAAGCTGAGGCAACACCTTGAACTCTTTGTCATGTTCCTCAAATCATTCCTTAACAATTTTTGCAGTGTGGCAGGGGGCATTATCCTACTAAAAAGAGGCCACTGCCATCAGGGAACATCATTGCAATAAAGGGATGTACGAGAACTGCAACAATCTCTAGGTAGGTGGTACATGTCAAAGTAACAGTCACATGAATGCCAGGACCCAAGCTTTTCCCATAATGCACCCAGCTGCCATCTCTTCCCCCAGTAGAAGTCCCACACACTAGCACACATATTCACTTGATCTAAAAGAAAACATAATTCATCAGACCAATTAACCTTCTTTCATTGTCCAGTTATGTTGCTCACTTCTCCTTTGAAGGCACGTTCGGTGGTGGACAGGGGTCATCATGAGAATTCTGTTCAGTCTGCAGCTATGCAGCCCTATACGCAGCAATCTGCAATGCACTATGTGTTCTGACATTTTTTTTATCATGGCCAGCATACTCAGCAATTTGAGGAAGTCCTATACATGGACGAAACGCGTTGGGTGCTTGGTGATGATTCTGAGCAACTATACCTATTGTTTTTAACTTCTATGTAAGTAAATAAATTGTTTTTTTATTACATACTTGATTGTGCACTACAACTTTATTCTTTCTTTTGAGTATATGTACTCCAGCCAACCCATGGTGATCTGAATACACTGTGAATACTGAACCCTTGGAGGGGATTTATGTTAAAGGCATTAATACTTGTAAGTGTGAGTTGCCATTTGGGAATACAACATTTGTGGCTCATTGTCCACACAGTTACACACTATGTTTTCCTGTTTTTTATGGTTTAGCAGAGTATGCCCTATTGTTTTATATATATAGGCAGCAATTTGAGCTGGAGTAGCTCTTCTGTGTGATCGGACCGGAACAGGCAAGCCTTCGCTCCCCACGTGCATTAAGGAGCCTTGGACACCCATAGCCCTGATGCTGATTAACCAGTTGTCTTTGCACCTCTTTTAGTAGTAATAACCACTGCATACCAGGAACACACCAAGACTTGATGAGATACATTGACCCAGTCGTTTGGCCATCACTATTTGGCCCTTGTCAAAGTCACTCAGATCTTTTCATTTGCCATTTGTCCTGCTCCAACATATACAAATCAAGAACTGACTGTTCACTATCTGCCTAATATGTCCCAGCCCTTGGCAGGTGCCATTGTAATGATAAAATCAATGTTATTCACCTGTCAGTGCTTTTAATGTTCTTGCAACACGGTGTATACTGTGGTATATTGAATGTTTTGTGGACTGTTGAATATTCATTGAACATATTTTATGGCATTGCATTAGACTGTCCCTGCAAGCTTACCTTTTAGTTCGATAACAATTTCTTAAAGGGAATCTTAAGGCACGATAATAATTTAATCTCACAGAGTGCTTATAAATCCTCATGCACTTCCACTTACACCAAGTCTGACTCACTGATTTCAGTCTTTTTTTGTAGAAAGAAAATGCCTTTTTATTTAGAGTGTGTTCAGTCAGCGGTGAACTGACAGTAGCTTGGGCCCCTCAAGCACATTTCGTCCCTGGGCCCCTGTCACATACAAAACACAAACAACTGCAAAAAAATCATTGTACTGAATTGCAAAATTTAAGTCAATATAGGTGGTTTGAATACATTTTACAACACTGATACTATTTAAGCCTGCATTTTTTAATTTGATCTACAAGTCACAAAACATCACTGTTTAGTGACTGAATTCTATAGTTGTTTAGCAATAAATAGTTGAGGACTGCCAAAAAATCTAAATTGTTGGCAACAAAAGATGAACCTTAATCACCTTGTAGAATTTGTTTTTAAATTCTTCCTCTCTCCTAGGACATCCCCAGGTAGGAGATAAACCCTATAGAGAGTATGTTGGGAAACAACATAATATTGTTGATGAAACTGTTGATGCGATCTGGTAAATATGCTATCCCTATGCTTACACTACATATTAATTCTATCACTGCAGTGCTGATGGCCATGTGTCACCATGTTACAATTTGTAAAAACCAGGGTACAAAAAGTATCTGCATCATACACCGATTCTACTACGTTATATTAATCTCAGTGTATATCTTTGCACATACTAATACCTAGGTAGGAGCTACTGTTATTGAAATGTGTTTCTAATGCACTTAGTGATATGACATATGTATCTTATAATGCAACCTTATCGATGTTATTTGTCTTTTTCCCTGTACCACCTACTGTTTACAAATATTTTTTATTTTCTCCTCTTTAATGTATACTCCCTCTACACTGACTGCCAGGTACAAAGGACAGAGCTTTTAACAATGATTGACATGGAACCTAGATGGAGACGCTCAGTCGCAGGATAATAAGAGTGGATTTATGTATTGTGTAGGATTTATGTATTTACTTAAATTTTTAAACCTCACAGATACATTTGGAGTGCGGGGTCCTTTCTGGTGTAAAATAAGCTATTGGGCACTGTGGAGAAGGTCCCAATGTGCAGTAAATCTTGCAAAAAAAAGTTTTACTCACTTGATCTTCCACAGTCCATTTGCTGAAAGCTTATGATTGGACCATTTCGCTGGCTTAGTTCATTATATTAGACTTACCTGTATCTTTCCCCATATTGTGTCCTTTTCTTTCAAAAACTGTTCTTCTTTATGTTATCTCTGCTCTATTTCTCTTTAAAACATAAGACTAAGTAAGGTCTACTTAGTACTATGTATTTTTCTACAGTTGGCAATCTTGACAAAGGGTGGGGCTTAAGACAAGCCTTGACCTTTGTAACTTGGCAGAAGAAGCGGAGCTTGCCTTAAGCCCCACCCTTTATCAGGATTTGTCAAGTGTAGGAGAAATGCATAAAACAAAGTAATCCCTGCTTTGCCAAATATATCAGAAATAAAGAAAAGAAGAACAGATTCTGAAAGAGAAATAAAAGAGGAAACAACAAGAGAAAGGTAAGTTTGAGGTGACAGACACTTTAAAGGGACACTATAGGCACCCAGGCCACTTCAGCTCATTGAAGTGGTCTGGGTGCAATGTCCCATGTCCCTTAACTCTACAGTGGTAATTGTTGCAGTTTCTGAGAAACTCCAATAATTACCTCTGCGGGTTAACTCCTCCTCTAGTACCTGTCTACCAGACAGCCACTAGAGGGACTTCTGGAATTGAAACGGACCTTTGGTCCGTTATCTGACGCTGGACATCATCACGCTCTGTATGAGGACCTCCTGCGTCAGATTTTCTCCATAGGGTCCCCATTAGGCTGATGTCAGGGGAGGAGCGTGGGCGGAGCCTAACCCAGCGCCGAGGGACATCGGCGCTGGATTCAGGTAAGTGACTGAAGGGGGGGAGGACGAGGGAGTGGGCACTGCCGGAGCCTATAGTGCCAGGATTATGGGTTTGTTTTCCTGGCACTATATAATCCCTCTAAGTAAATCTGTTCTGAGGCATATTTCTTTGAAACCCAAAAATGTTTTTTTGCAGAGCCTTTCATCACTCCTGTGCTAAATATGTTCTAGAAACAGGTGACTCACTCTAGAAGTTAAGAGGCCCAACTCTGAAAAAAAAAAAAAAATAGAAAAAAGAAAAAAGAAACCTGCGACCTTGATGTTGTTAATACACTGTAGTCATGTAACATTATGACAATTCTTTTGACAAACTGGCCTTCTGCATAGGGTTCTGAACTCCAGTTATTGTGCCATGGGTGAAAGGAGAGTCTAAGCGGAATCTTGTGCTACCCATATGGAATGCCTTGCAACCTATTTCTAGATCCTGGGGTTAGAATGTTTTAATATTCTGTTATAATGATGTGAAATTAGACACCAACTAACTAACTGAATGCCAGGGGAATGCAATCAGGAGGTTGAATTTTCCCTCTCATTTTCTGCATTGTACGACAGCTGCCTGGCTACTTAAGGTGGCGGTAACAGACTGCCCAGGGAAGTTTGATGAATATTTGTTCTCTGTGAGCACAAGCTGCTTCCTGTTCCATCTCATTTGTCACTGCTAATATACTGCAAACCTGGCCACTTGCCAACACGTTCCATCCCATTGCACAGTGTCTTCTTGGCTAAGCTGCCAGCCCATTCTACAAAGACGTATAGTAAACAAGGCCGTAGCAGGGCTCCCCTTTGTTGTCATCTTAGAGTAATGCAAAATAATCAGACTAAAGACAATTGTCCCATGCACCATCAGCTTTATTTCTTTTCATGCCGAAAAAATACAAAATGGAATGCATTCAATCCCTCACCTCCTCCTCCCCTTATTCCCTTTATTTGAAACTCATGCCCTTGTGTTTTGGCAAGAGGGGGGGCAGTGTGGGATTTCTGCATGCTACTGATTGTTCATTGAATGTTATGAGAATCTAGGAAGGACTGCAGACATTGCTGTGTGGAAGGTAGATCTGCAGTTTATGCTACAGAAGGAACGTAGGGTATTATGCAAATGTTCACTGGCCATGCCATAGCTTACCAAGGGTTGGACGGGAGCCATGCAGCATCTAAACATGGCACTTTGCCCTGCCTGCATTGCACCTCATTTTGGCATAGATACATTCTTGCTGTGTCTTCAGAATATGTTTCCTCTGACTGGCAAAAACGAGTCCTCTTATAAAAGAAGACAGAAGACTTACAGATCATTTAGAGCCAGACAATCTTGCCAAACTGCGAAGCACATAACCATCTGAGCTTCGAAGGGGTATACAAACATTTTTCTACTTTCAGTATTATTCACCAAAGTGTAAACAGTAGGACATTTATTGTGAACTAAAAGTGAAAAACTGGAAAAAAAAATAATTTCAATCAGCAATATTTTCATTTCAGTTTTGGTCTAAATTTTAAATTTGATTTAGGAACTTTAGAGAATAACCCTGGGTAAATTGAAGGAAAGTTTAAAAAAACATGGGACTTATCCTCGGGGTGCTGTGCTTTGTCACACATTCTATAATCACAGTGACAGTTCATTTAATACTCGATTTAAAATCCATTCTATCAGAGATTTAATATGTTATCATTGTTGAAAGTAAGAAAATTGTAATTAAAGACAATATTGTTTTGCCTTACTGCGTAAATTATCGACAAGGGTTTTGTTCATGTATGTGTGTGCAGGTAATAGGGATGTTATTCCAAATGAATGGATTATGGGGTATTTGAACTATTACGATTAATATTATGGATTGTGTGCAGACTGACTTTCCATGTGAAATTTTCTGAAATTGTCAAATTACCTTAACTTACTCCTATGGCACATGTGCAGAACACAGAGCTTTTCCAGATGATATAAAAAAAAAAAAAAAATTCCATTAAAATATAAAATGCAGTATAAATATCATACTTCTGTAAATTGCAGAAATCTGTTCAATCTGTGAACAATAATAAAAGCCACTTACACAATATCAGAGTATATAATATTGTTTCTGGTAATCTTTGGCATTGCATCATCAATTAATGACATGTTTATAAATACATTTAATTAACAGAGCACCAATCTGCGTTTTGAACACTACATTGCATCTCTTGCTAAATGACAATCTGCTACGGTAATGGAATCATTTGCCATTGGACCAATATAATGTATCAGCTTGCAGCTTTGGTGCAGCTTCTAATTCAATTATTTCCCATTTATTGAGAAATGGCAAGTAGATAAATTTGAGAGGCTTGTTTTATTGTTTCATATAGAAACAATGGGATTCCTAGACAGCTGCATAGATAAGGTTCCCAAACAGTGAGGCCATATTTTTCCAATCAGGAGTTTCTCCACTTCCTCCTGGAAGGGAGAGACAACTGGATGGAGGCAAGGTTCAAGAGTATTTTTTATTTATTTATTGCAAAAATCCTGCATTTTGAGTCTAGACTTTTTTTTTGCTTGATATTCTATCCAGAGTGATGGCACTCTGGATGTTTGCAAATTATAAACACCTAATGACGGTCATGGGCCTGTTATGCATCAAAGGACATGATTCATGAGGTGAATTTGTGCATCTTAGGTGGAGGCCATGACTCCTTTGGGGATATCTGATCAACAAGTGTGCAGTTCACATTATGCTGTCACAAGTAATTGCACCAGTGAAATACACACGTTGGCTTTGTATTGTTTGAATGTAAGACTTACATAGATAAATGTTATTATTTTTTGCTAACTTTGAAAACTGCTTTACGGTGGATATCAGACTAAACAGAAAATCAGACATTTCCCATATCATGAAGTCAGGAGTCCTACACTCCCTATACCTTTATATAATAAAGCCCTATTAAAGATTTAATTGGATTTCTTTCGGAAAAAATAAAGGTGACTCTGTACTATTAATGTCTGAGTAAGGTGTAGCGCATCCACAAATCTCAAAGAGTTTATTTACTAAACTAAGAATTGTGAAACATTGCCAAGGGAACTGAAAATTTAGGGCCAAAGAGTTTGAGAATTGTTCCCCAATTTGGCTATTTTTACATACAATATGCGGCTCTACACATTTCCCAGTTTAGTGAATAAATCCTCCTGTCACTCATAGGCTTCAAGAAAACCAACATTCTAAGCATTTTGTCTGGCAGTCCCTCACTTGCATACAGGTTTGCCAGAGCTAGACTATCACTGTATGTATCTTAGGACACCTTGCCTGCACGTCCAGCTGAGTGCAAGCAGAGGAGTAGAGGTCAGCATTGCAGCAGGGGAATATAATCATGCATATGATTAGAATTTTTTTTTCTCCAAATTACCCATCAAAAATACTAAAAAAAGAGATTAAAAGTCCTGTTTCATTTTGTCAGCGAGGAAGCAGCATCATCCAAAACAGGGGGAGGCCACCCAGCACGTGGGGGGTGTACCAATGTCTTTTTTGTTCATAGCAACCCTATATTTGGCAGTTTTCAGCTTTATTAATTAATAGAGACAATAGCGTTCATTCCTTTGATACAAAAGCTGTAAATAAAAACAGGACTTGTGCCATCAACTGAATGCCAGTGCTTGGGTGCCTTTCCCCAAAAAATGTCCATTTTGAAGGTTTTGTGTGGGAGAATTGCACCCAGGCATCTGATTATTCCCCTCAGTGAAGTTCCTCATCCTGTGTGCTGTAATCCTTCATTCCTCTCAATTCCCAAGGGTGTGTAAAGTGCTGCATGCAATCCCTTGGATTTGTGGTACACTGGGTCCTGCTCCTTCCTCCAGCAATAATCCAAAAAGTAAGATTCTCTTGCAGTGAGGACATGAGAAATTGTGCAAAGGAAAAGCAGGCCACATCCAGGTCCTTTTCTGGTTCCCGTCTCACCTGCAAATCCTAATGGAAGACTGAAATGGACAAAAGTATCAGAAATCAATACCGGATTGGCTGCATGCTGACATTCATCATTCTCCTTTGACATTTGTATTGTTACTGCTATTACATAAGTTAAACAGCCCGGGTTTTTTATGAAAATAGTAGTAAATATAAGAAAAAAAGAAGTTTCTTATATTTAAGATATTTCTTATAATTAAGGCTCCCATAAGCCTTAATAGGATACTTAAAGCACTACAGCTTATTGTAGTTGTACGGTGCATAAAGTTGTCTCTGAAAATGTACCTTTAAAATCCACATTGTATTCTTTACGATCAATTAAAAGTCCTGCTCCCAATGCACCCCCTGTTCTTTTAAAAGGGAAGAATAGTGCTTCCCTATTCAGCTATATTACGGTGGGCATGCTCACAGCATCATTTCGTGCACTGCTCAGAACACAGCTCCTACAGGTTCAGTAGACTGAAAAAAACTATATTTACATCTCATACAGAGTGCTATCTTCAACCACAGTCACTGTGCTGTTATTTCTGAAGAAGAAATAACAGGCATTTAAGATAATGCTTTTTAATTGGCATTTGCTACCCCCCCGCCCCCTGACACTGCATGGATTAAAAAAACGTTTACTGAACTCACCCAATTCCATCACCGATCTCCCTCGGTGCTGGGTTAGCACTCCGCCTCCTCTGATGTCACCCGGTGTAGGGGGGTAACGCGTGGTGAGCTCATTAGGCCTTCCCCATAGGAAAGCATTGTTTCAATGCTTTCCTATGGGGATTTAACTGATGATGGATGTCCTCATGCAGAGCGTGAAGGCGTTCAACGTCAGTAGGCGACCTAGCAAGCAGGAAGTGCCTCTAGTGGCTGCCTGAGTGACAGTCACTAGAGGCCAGGGGCGGACTGAGAACCCTCAGGGCCCCCGGGCAAAATAAATCAAGGGCCCCCTTACAGGCCCCACCCATACTCTGCAGCAAGCGCCACCCTTGTCCCGCCTTCATGCACCGCCTCCAGCCACACCCTACACAATCTTTAGACACAAGGAACAAAAGGGCAATAAGCCCTTCGAGGCCCCAGCAGAGACTACAATTGAGGGCTAATGGGCCATGGAGGGGGGTCTTTCTAGCGGGGGCTATCTCAGTGTCCTTTAGAGAGTGTGTTAGAAAGAATCCCCTCCAGGCCCCATTAGAGACTACAATGGAGTCTAATGGGGCCTGGAGGGTGGTCTCTCCAACACTCTGGTTTCTATTCACAATATAGCAACACAACATAGCTCGCTGATACCTAGGCCAAGTTGGCTCCTCTTACCTTAATTACTGTTGCTGGCTGGCAGTCTGTGGGCTTGCTTGCTGCGGCTGGCAGGCTGTGGGCTTGCTGGCTACTGCCGGCAGGCTGTGGGCTTGCTGACTGCGGCTGGCAGGCTGTGGCTTGCTGACTGCGGCTGGCAGGCTGTGGCTTGCTGGCTGCGACTGGCAGGCTGTGGGCTTGCTGGCTGTAAGCCTGTGGCTTGCTGTAGGCCTGTGGGCTGGCTACTGGCCTGTGGGCTGGCTAACTGGCTGGCTACTGGCCAGCCTGTGGGCTGGCTAACTGGCTGGCTACTGGCCAGCCTGTGGGTTGGCTGGCTGGCTACTGGGGCACTTGTAAATTATTTAAAGAAATAATCTATGCACAATAACCACTACTGCTCCAGAGTAAGTAGTCAAACCATTTAAGAACAGTTTGACAACTTACCTGGGATCTGCTGGGATATGGGGCTGTAGTAGGGAATAGGAGCAGTGGTGCAATGTGTGTGAAAGGTTCAGTGTGTGTGGGGGTGTAGTGTGTGAATGTGTAGGGTGTGTGGGCTGTGTATGTGTGTGGCAATGTTAGTATGGGGGGCTGTGTATGGGGGTCTGTGTGTATATGGGTGGGCAGTGTATGTGTGTGTGTGAGGCAATGTGTGTAAATGTGTATGTGTATGGGGGCAGTGTGTGAATGTGTATGGTGTGTGTTTGGGGGCAGTGTGTTTATGGGGCTAGAGTTCACTCTCACCACTGCGACCACCAGGAATCCCTGGGGGTCACAGTGTTGAGAGTGAACACTAGACCGTAGCTCCAGGACTAGAGCTGACTCTCGCAAGAGCGATAACGTTGCCATGGTAATCGCGGCAACGCTCTGTGCTCGTGCAAGAAGGACCCAGAGGAGCTGCAGGGTGAGCTCCCAGGTCCTCTCTTCCTCCCTCCCCTGCCCGCATGGTGCCTGCGGACAGGGGAGGGGGGGGGCAATTGCCCTGTTGCCCCCCTGGATCCACCAGTGATATCTACAGCCCTTCTGTGTGCCTTTTTGTCTCCCCCCGTCCCTCTGTATGTTTCTTCCTCCCCCCCTCCTTCCCAGTCTCTCTTACCCCTCTGCCTCTTTCTCCCTCTCTTCCACTGTTTTTCTCCCCCCTTTCCCTGTCTCTCTCTCCCCCACATCTCTCTTCCTCTCTGTCTCTTTCTCCCCCTCCCTATCTCTCTATTCCCCCTCTTTCTCCCCGTGTCTCATTCTTCCCTCTATGTCTCTTTCTCCCCCTCCCCATCTCTATATTCCCCCTCTTTCTCCCCCTGTGTCTCATTCTTCCCCCTCTGTCTCTTTCTCCCCCTCCCCATCTCCCTATTCCCCCTCTTTCTCCCCCTCTTTCTCTTTCACCCCCCACCTATCTATTCCCCCTCTTTCTCCCCGTGTCTCATTCTTCCCTCTCTGTCTCTGTCTCCCCCCTCCCCATCTCTCTATTCCCCCTCTTTCTCCCCC
>OW240912.1:73261842-73322675 GCA_933207985.1 Pelobates cultripes
GAACGATTATAACAAGTCCCAGTAAGATGGACACAACACTCAGGAGCCTGGCAAGACGTCCTAACCTCCTGGCTCCATCCATATCCCCTTGCTGCAAGCTGTTTCTTGACTAGTGAAATGAAGAGAGTTATATACAGTGCAATGTTAATAATATAATATATAAATTAATATTAATTAAATTATTCAAATACAAACCATTACTGCTAGATGATTTTTATTCTATGATTAAATACAGAGTACAGAACATATATTTAAATACTATTTTTCTCTTCTCTGTCATTGAATTGTATACTGTTTTATTCATACAATACGTGCTGATCATATTTGCCTTGCTGCCATATAGTGACACTGTTGGCACTACACCCATTTCATTAAGTTGATTAAGTCGGCACGGTCACTCCATTGACTTTTAAACCATTTTAGAGCAGTGACCTCTTTAATGTTGTGCACATCGTGGACAAACATCTACTAATAGTGACGAGAAATGGCATCTGGTAGTGGTCAGGAAAATGTGGAGTAAAATAAAATTAATAATTTATGAATGTTTACTGAAGTGAAAATAAATGTGGAATATTACCGTATATATTTATAGTACACCTGCATCTAATTAGACATACGCACCATTTCTGGCCAATTAGCATTTTTCCAATGATTTTATAACCGATCGCTGCATTATGTGTTAAAATTAAGCTACCAAGCAATCGCACATGACTCAGTATTAGTAATAAGTATAAACTATAAAAATAGCAATGAGTCCTTTGTTTTATATGGCACTTATTTCACTGTTTCCAATTCCTTTGTTTCTCATGAAGATCATGCCTCCCAACTGTCCTAATTTAAGTGGGACACCCCGATTTTCAGGTCCTGTTCTGCTATCCTGACTTTTTTCCCTGATGTCTTGCTTTTGTAGACTGTCCCCAAAAAGCGTAACGTGTGCATGCTAGACGTGCTTGCACTATGGTAACGACCCTAGAACCATGCAGAGAGTACTGTAACAGTGTTTCCTGCATGTCTTGCCCTACTGGTCTGGCCTGTGGGATTGATCGGCAACTTGGCATATGGATTCATGCGTGGCTGACCTTTCACTTCTTTGGGCATACAGGCCTCCTTTCCAGGTGGGTCCGCCAACCCACCCTTGGGCAGCGCCAGTAATGCCATACACTAGTCTGCTCCTTCTACATTTGCTCTCCGGCATCCCGCTGGTATGGAGAGCAACATTAACAGGTATGGGAAATGAGCAGTCAGTCGCCATATTGGACATTTATTCAAGGTTACGGTTGAGTATATAGATCTCACAGTTAATTTCTTTAGCAGACACAGAAATACTCATTTAGATTACATACAACAATGAGGTTCTTTCACCAAACACTATAATATAGTGAATTGAAAACCGAATTTAGTATTTAGTGAATCACCAAAATTAAGTATTCAATTCCCTGAATAGTGAATAAACTGCAACTGTATTTCATTTTTATAGATGGTCTAAATAATTAATGTCAACTTTTAATACAATTTTAATAATCCAGAGTTGGACAAAAAACAAGGCACTAGTTGAACAGATCTTCCCTACGTGTCTCTTGTCTATCTCTATGATATACTTTACTGTTTACCAGAAAGAATTTAATGGGCTGTCCAGCGTTTACAGTAAAATCTCTATTCACCTCCAACTATAACAGCATTAATAAATACACAGTTATAAAGGTGACACAAACACTGCTTCACAGTTTAATAATTTGTATTTAAAATACAAAGGAGAAAAGGGTGGCCCATTTTCCAGTTTAAGTTCTAGATCTTGCACTTCTTGTTCTTCTGGCGACTTAGGACTGTGATTTTGGTGCGTCAGCTGGTATTGCATTAGTAGATTTGGAAACTGACTGTCTCGCATGTGTGAAATTGACACATGTGGGACATTAATCCAGTGTCTGGTAGTCTGGTCAGAATTGTAATCATTTCTGAAATTCCATGCTGCATAAGTATCAGGTAGCCCACTATAACTATATTAATGCCATGGCGGGTGGTCCTGGGAGGCAGGGAGGTGACTGACCCCAGCTGGTAATAAAAACTGACCTTCAGGGCTGACAGCTCTTATTTTTTTTCTAACATATTTTTTTTCTAACGATGGCTGCATAAATTGTGCTTTGCAGC
The DNA here is from genome assembly GCA_933207985.1 of Pelobates cultripes. NCBI lineage: Eukaryota > Metazoa > Chordata > Amphibia > Anura > Pelobatidae > Pelobates > Pelobates cultripes. Next base: position 73,263,988 of record OW240912.1, read on the forward strand.
TCCTGATTTATAGTTGTTGCTGTGCAGTGACCATGGCTGAGTGAATAGTCCCTGTCTTCTCCACACGACTGATTAACGCTTGGAAAAACAAAAAAGATTGTAAAGATATATAAAAAGTGCAAAAGAAGGTCACAATAATAAGGGGGGTGGATAGTTATGTAAACTGGCTAAAATAACTAAAAATGTCTAGTTTAAAAAAAATGGCATTTCTGATGAGATATGACAGCCCTATTCATATATACAGGGTCAGTACAAAGCTGTCTGGCAATCTGCTCATTACTAGGACAAGAGGCTATCATTTGCGACTAGAAGAAAAGACACTTCTCCTACAACAAAGGAACCCAATTCTTCACAGAAAGAACAATATGGTTCAGAATTATAATTTTTTTTGTATAAAGAGGTAATTTTAGCAGATTCTGACAAGACTTTAAAAAAAAAAAAAAAGGTCTGGGTGCTTTTTTTTTCCCCTTTAACAGAATGTTTCATTATTAATGTGGGTGGTAACACTACATAGACTTTCTATTTAGAGTGAAATAAGAGTTTTTGAAAATACAAAATGACAGTGTGGGGACTGGAAGATAAACAGAATTTAAATTACCTCAAGCTCTAAGGCCAAATTGTTTTAGCATATCTGGCAACTAATCAGAGAGCCTTCAACATATTGTCACTATAGACGCACCTGAACACCTGAGCATAGTTTGAGATTTTGTTGAGTTTTTACTTGTAGAGCTTAAAGCAATTTTGCAATATTTTCTTTTTCTGTGCTAAACTGGCTCCCAAACATACTCTCCCTGCTCTCCTCCTCCTTTTTGACCAATGGCTGTCTTCGTGGACCCTGCTTCGACCATTGGATGTTAGCTACTTTACCAGCAGACCAGGATCCTTACATGGTGTATAATTCCATTATGGTGGTGAAGGCTGATGCTCCATCACTAGCAGCTGACATCACAAGGGTCTAGAATCAATATCTGTGAGATTTCTCAGATGGATCTATCACTGAGGTGATTGCTCTAATCTTATTTTAGAGATGAAATACAGAATGCGCATATAATCATAGTTGATTATATTTCTTTGTGGGCCCAGGACATAGCTAAAACAAGATAAATCTCAATGTATGCTTCCTGGTAAAATATTTTCTAAATAAAAAAATAAAAAAAAATAAAAAAGAGATAAGATCCCCAACATATACCACAATATAACTCTGCTGGAGCAAGCACAGAGAGGCCAATACAACAACGAGCTTGCCATACTATGAAGAAGCTACATGTGCATTACTTTTTACCACCATGTGGATCCCAATAGAAGAGGCTTGCAGATAGTCACTTGTTCATGACTTGCGGCACCTTGGAGCTGAAATGCTATGCTGCCAGAATCATTTTACGCAAGAGAGAAAGGATACTTTTGAGAGAACGCTACCTCCTGGTGACTTTGACAGGGCTCCCAATGACTTCTCTGTGGAAATACTTGCTTCTAGTGCTTTATGATGATCTGGTTGTTGTCCCTACGCATAGACTGACTACACATACAGAACCCAGACTTGCCATCGGGTATATCATTTATCTCCCTTATGTTTGGCAATTACTTATAATGTGTTTTCTCCTTATACTCAGTAGATGTATTCTGGTCCTATGGACTTACAATACTAAGCAATTTCATTCCCAGTAGCTTTGTTTTTGCATCTTAATATAACAAAAATGTGTGGTTACCATTGCTTTCTCGTACAATATTACTCTCTGTCTTGAATGCTCTTTGGGTAACAGCATCTTGCTGCTGTTTCATTACGAATTCATTATGATGTGACACTTGTAAATGCACTTGCAAACATATAAAGATAAAAACAAATTTAAGAAGTACAGAGAATGGAACTAAAAGACACAAAAGGCTACACAAAGTGAAAGTGGGGCACATGTAATGGAGGGCTACATTTACCACATTTTCGAGCGCTGTGTCATAAATACAATTTGGTAGATGTTTGGAGATGTGAAAACCCCTCCTCTAGGAATTCTCTTTTTTTTTCTACCAGACACGATAGTAATTCCAGAGTACATCACTTTCGGTGGACAAACAGTCACTAAATGTTGCATAGGCCTACAATCTTGGCTTGACCTGGCTCCCATAGCAATGACCATTTAAGAGAGCTTCCCAACACAGGAAACGGTGTCTGGAGGATAAATGAATCCCTTTTATTAGACAAGAAAGTTAAAACTGATAAAGAAGCTACGTTTCTTGACTATTTTGCCCATAGAGAGGCCCCAGATGTCCATCCCACTTCACTTTGGTTAGCACATAAGGCAGTTATATGATCCAATGGGCACTCAGGAAGAGGAAATTGAGGGAACAACAACTTTTCTCTAAAGGGAACTAACAAAACTAATCCATCAGAAACCATACACATACAATTAAACAAATTACTTGTAACAAATGTACAAAAAAGACTGAAATAGGTATATTATGAGCATTCCAACAAGACAGGGAAGTTGTTAGCTTAGTACATGGGAGATAGGATGGTAGCGACTACGGTGCCTTTCATCAAGCTCAGGCAAAAAACATTCTCAACCCACCTAAGATAGCTGAGTTCACCTCTTTTTGTATTTCGCTATACAATCTCAGAGACAAGACCACACCTTATTTATACATTGTTGGATTATCTGGGAATTCCAAGTTTATCTCCTCGATAGATGCTTGTTCTGGCAGCCAACATATCGGTGGAGGAGGTGGAGAAGGTTATACAATAATTACCTAAGCACAAAAGCCAGATGGGTTCCCAGGAATCCACAACCAAACATTCACCCACTCTCTTCTCCCACACTTAACAAATTTAAGACACACTTTTTGTACTTAGAGGAAATCCCTAGTTAAAACATGTGCATATAATTACATTGCCAAAACCAGGTAAAAAAAAAAACCTACAGTATGCCAGAATGTTTGTCCTATATCGTTATTACATGTGAATACAAAAAAAGGCGGCCAGTTGGTGCCGAAACGTTGGGTGGTTATTTTTGATTCATGTTTCTGCCCTTTTAGGCTTGTGAGAACTATGTGAGAATTATTACTGTTGTTTATTATTTATTTGCCTTTGTATTGTAATTTTGTAATTTTTTGTAACATACATATTTAACCAATTATTGGTTCATTAAATAATTGTATATACTTTTTTGATTCTGGTGTGCATTCTCTTTCATACAATACAAAAATATAGGCAAACATTCTGGCAAACAGACTGGCCCCACTCCTCCTGAACCTCCTAGTTTTGGTAGCAGGTAGACAAGCAAAGGATAACACTAAAAAATGTATCAATATAACTCAGCATGCATTTACATCAAACTCTCCAGTTCTCTTACTTTTACAAGCAATGGAAAAAGAGTTTGATAGGGTCTATCAGACCTATCTTTTTAGCACTTTACAATGCTGTGGCCTTCCAGCCCCTTTGACTTTCACAGTGAAACTTTTTTCCGCTCAACTCTTCCCAGTCACCCCCATGTGTGTTTTTGTGTTACAGAAAGGAAACTTAAAAGACACTAATACAATTAACACACATAAACAAATGTTTGTAGTAAGGACATGATCTTTATTAAAAGGAATTTATAACGAACGCTGGTATTTCAGATACCTGTTCGTTCTTTTCCTCCCAAACTGCTAAAGGCTGAGTGATTATAGCTCGCAGTTCGGGTGTTGATTTGAACGTTCTGCAGAAGAAGTACAGCATCCAAGTAAATTCACCAAGCAAATCAGACGTATACTCAAACATCAGCTTAGACTAGATTAATTTATTCAGCTTAGACAGGAATGAATTTATTCAGGCCAACTGCACGGGGTTTACAGTGACATAATTCAGGAGCATTCCCCACTGGACCTGAGAGGGTACTATTACAAAATACATACTGTAAGTACATTGGCTCTCAAGTCCAGGACACTCCCACATAAAATAGGATAATCCTTCCCCTGTGCTTGGGAGATAATTGAGTCAAGGATTGTAATAAACTCAATTATCTCCAGAAAAAAAAAATTAACATTTCAACAAAACCCAGAAAGTACCCGAAAACACATGGAAACCCCACAAAAGTCATATCACCTGATAGCCCCGATCTGGGGGACCAAAATATCCAAAAATCGCCCAGATCAGTTCAGGGGTTTGGGATTTCCATCGAGGTCATAATTTGACAAACCGCATACAAGATCCTATTCTCAAAAACAGTTCCACAGTTTCAGAGGTGGCAGTCGGTCCATTTCGGGAAGTCTAAAAACCAAACAAATTCACAAACTGTTCCCCTGGCTCATGGGTAGAATTTGTTCCCCTACTTCGTGGGAACAAAACTACAGAATAACGCTCTCCTGGCTGGTCGGTGAAAAGTTGATCGCGTTCGGGAAGTCGAGTGTCCGATTTTAGTTCCAGACATTCGACGAGCTGCCTCTTTTTGTGCGAACAAGATGACCACCGTTTTCTCCAACACGTGGCATTCGGCCATATGAATGGCGGCCAAACAGGGAGAGCACTTTTGCTTTGTAGATAATGAGCCAGGGGGGTGGCCTGTGTTCGGAAGTTTTATCTACTGAACAAAAAAAATCAAAGTTAATGAATAAAGTGTGTGGTTTCTTTACAGAATTTAACTTAAGTGCCTGGACAAAAAGCGTTGAAAAACTAAGCTCCTTGGCTCAGCCAATAAAGAAGACCTGTGGCTAATACTTACAGCTCCAAAAGCAAAAAAAGATACGGCAAGCTATGGAAGGGACTGAAAGGTGAACTATTGACTCTTCTGTTCCTTCCAAAAACATATAGACATGGGACAAACTGTCCCCAGTCTGTTTTTAAACACTTGTTGTATGAGCCTTCCACCTCTGTTTTGGTGCATTTGCAGTACTCTCAGTGACCCCTCACTGTAGACAGAATATGTCATCTTCTGACATGCTCATCAATGTCTGTCCTTTTTGACTTCGCAATCGTGTTCCAGATCAGTTCTCACCCATGCAACGATATGTAAAACTTGCTCTCCTCAGCCTATATGGCCAGTGACCACTGCCGCCATGCTTACATTGACTGGGTATATTGTGCAAAATAGTGCCATCTCCCTACCTCCCTACGATGTTCCATTGGTGCTCATTCTAATCCTTCTTGTGTGTGCTATCAACTAGGAACCAGTGGCTGTTCTCCCAATGCCCCCCCCCCTCTTTTTTACCTGTCGTTCTAATCCCCGCCTCCTTCTACTTTTGCCATTCTAGGTTACTCTACACATACCATTCAGATCTCGGTCACTCACACTCAGTTCCACAATCACTCACCCTCAATTGCTCATTCGGTCTCTATCCCGTCACTCTTCATCACACTAATGAGAGAAAAATTAAATGTTGTTTCTTTAAAATACAAATGTGTATTGGTCAATCAACCTTTATCAATTCAAAAACAGGTGTTTGCATCTGCCTGCCATCAAATAGCTTGATGGGCCTCCCATATGTGATTAAAGCAACAATTTGCAGCTCAGAGTCTGGACCAGAACTGTGGTTTTAAGTCTAATTAATGTTTTGAATAACATTATACGTAAACATTCATTAGCCATCTGTGAAACGCCATGTGTAGATGGAGTTATGAGGACATTAAATAATACTGTCACATTTTGCATCATATTGTCCTTTTAATTATTCTTTATTGTTAATTATAAGAATTGTAATTATTGTTTATTAATTAAATAATTATAATTATTTGTAACAGCAGCACACAGTCACCCTTTTACAAATTCAAATCAACAAGTTAAACAACTGACACACAAAGGGAGAGCTCTGCTCTCAAGCTTTCTATCTAAAAAAAACACTGGGATACATTTTAAAATGGATAAGGGATATTTGTCTTGCAAAGACAAAGAACTGTAAAATCGGGGCGGGGCCTAGCCATCAAGGAGAGCAGATATGCATAGCATGAGCTCCTCCACCAAAGCTTGAAAATGTAGACTACGGAGGGATTTCACCCTCAAAAGCTACCTAACTGATTACTTTCATGCCCCTGATTGCGGGGAGCTCTTGAAGCCCGTCTTGAAGCCCCTCTTTAAAGCAGAGGCTAGAAACTGTTTTGCGGCCTACATGCCGGTGGAGGGGAGAAACGGACGATTTCCCAGCCTTGAGCTGCCAACGCTGGCATCATCATCCTCTGCTACAACCCCGTTTACCCCCCTGGACCGGTGGGGGTTATCCCGGCCCCCACTGGCTGCTACGACGCATGACAGTGCAAACCTTACTGCAGATCCTAAGCCTGTTACACAACCTACTATTCTAAGATGGCGGCGCCCACTACACATGGCCCAGAACGGGGCTGGTACACCCAGACCCCACTCAATCTCTACGGCGGCTGGAGGAAGTGCTACGCTTCTGGGAATCCATTGAGGCACGACAAGAGGCACAGCTACAATAATCCCAGTCAAGAGACCGACACCGGCACTCCTTTCCCCACACGACGAGTAACCTCTACTGCGAGCCCACCGGTTTCAAAAGCCAAAGGGGTTAAAACGCCAACGCATTGCCCACTAGGACTGAAGATCTGGGTCCACTATCGATGGCACAGTCCCACCCTGGCCTTCTGTCCCCTTCAGGGGGAAGGACTTGGACCCTAAAAGGCCCGAGTCCGTGGCCCGAAGATGCAGGCTGGTAAACAAGCCCTGGGTGGAGGGGCAGCCCACCACCACAAGTTTGGAGTGCCAATCCTCCCATTCCCCAGCAAGAGCGGCATCAGCTTCTCAAGCCTAGAAAAAGGCTGACGCTGGCATACTACCTAGGACACTGACAAAGACCTACATATAGGACTTACCCTCATGCAGCTGTAGTCCCCATATGTTTTGGGACTTCACAAGGTCATTTAGGCTCGCCCTTATTTTGATTGTCCAAATTATGCCAAGCTGGTTAGCTCTCCCTATCTCTGCTCTTCTCTAAGACTGCTAATCTCAGAGACGCATTTCCGCAGAGATCATTCCCTTACACCTCACTCCCAGAGGCATAATTACTACCTTGTGTTTATAGCGCAGAGGGTTTTTTCTTCTTTATATCGTTTTCTCATTTACTTGTTTATATTGTCTCCTCACTTTCATATCTATGAGGCGTAACTAGTGGCATATCAGCTTGTAACAATCTCTCGGCACGCTAACTTACATTAATGCTTCTTAAGACGCAGTAATCAAGCCTGACACTCCATATATCTTTAAAAAGTGTGCTGTAAACCATACCAATGTTTTGATCTGTTGATATTACTGTACTTGCTCATGCCTATAGTGGCATTGCAAGCTCATCTGTTACGCTATGCACAGAAAAAATAAAAAAGATCTGTAAAATCTGTCATTACCTTCTGGCGTTTTTAAATCTGGTCACTGATCATTTGTAAAGGGACATGCATCACATTGAGATAACAGTTGCCCCACTCTGCTGGCTGATAAAAGATGTTAAATACATTTTGTGGTGTTTTACTTTTTTTATATTTACCTGCTTCTTCTTTTTTATACTTTCTACACCCACTCCAGGGGAATCTAACCAATCGGGGGGTGGGAGGGGGAGACAGTTAGAGTCTGATCAGTGTGATTCATGCAGAGCAGGCTCTGGTGTTGGGGATGGGTTTCTCTCACCCTTCTGTGTTAGTCCATGCAGGGACAATGATGCCCTGTTTCTGTCATTAGTGGACTTGTCAGAAATTGAGATGGATAGGTAAGTGGGACAGGGGAAAGGCTGAAGAAACTCCTCTACCTGAGAGGCATGCCCAACCATACAGGTGGACCGAGTATATAAACATTTATTACATAATTTGCAGTTATTCCTGCTATATTATGGTTTGTATAGTCATTTAAAAGTGTCTGCTTGCTTGTTTAAAAAAAAAACTTGTTAGGTGGGGCAGGGAAGGGGGGGGGGGGCTGATCTCTTCGCACAAGGCGGTCTGGGGTTCCATCTGTGTGGAACATCCAAGCCCTGTACTCCCCCCTTTGGACTGGTGGGGGTTATCCCGATCCCCAGCAAGCCCTGCCTACTTGCCTCTCAGTGGCACTGAGTGACTCTTGTGGGATCGTTACTGTGACGGTCCGCCTGCCACCCCGACTGTGTGCCTCCGTCGAATGATGCTCCTAGTGCTCGCCAAGGACCATCAGCACCGCACTCGACACCATAACCACCGCAAACCCCAAGAACCGCCGCAGCTTGGTTGGAGTTATGCCGCCCTCCACCCACCCTGGACCCAAGACCGGGCTCCAGCTTGCAGTGGGTGAACCTCTCCTTAGTCCAGAGAGCGAAACAGGAACAGCTCTTACAAGAGCTAGTGATTATACTCTGGGGAGTATAGTGATTATAGCAATCCCCAGAGTGTAGTTCTCCAATCCCCCAAGCATGAGCCAAGACTTCATGAAGGGGTGAGCAGGTCTATTTAATGGAAGGCAGGACTCACAACTTGAGGATATTTCTATCCTGGAGATAATTGGCTTAAGTTACTGTAGTAAACTCAATTATCTCCAGGTACAGAAAATACCTCTAAGTATACAACTGCAACAAAACACATTAAAATACATAACTTGTATTCCATAGAACTGAACCCCCCCTGGACCCAGTCTATATGCCACGGGCATTGATTAAAAAGAGCTCTGTCTTGCGGCTCCTGCTCGCATTCCTTTTATTTCTCTCCTCACCCTAAGTGCGCCCAGTTTGCCAGCATTTGGTGGTCTTCATCTTACAATTATCCTGAGTAGAGATGTCGCGAACCGTCCGCAAACTTCTCGCGAACGGTTCGCCACGAACCGTTCGCGGCGAACTCCGGTCAGCTGACACATCCCGGCCAATCTCCAGCAGACCCTCCCTCCCAGACCCTTCCACCTCCTGGACAGCATCCATGTTGAAGCTGCCTTCAACATGGATGCTGTCCAGGAAGTAGGAGTGTCTGGGAGGGAGGGTCTGCTGGAGATTGGCCGGGATGTGTCAGCTGACCGGAGTTTGCCGCGAACGGTTCGTGGCGAACTGCGGCGAACCGTTCGCGAGAAGTTCGCGGACAGTTCGCGACATCTCTAATCCTGAGTAGTCACTTGTCCTAGCCTTACCTACTCTGGCTTCACCCTGACTACACTTAGCATGTTTCCTTTTGTTTTACTTTCTCTTAAAATATGCGGTTTATCTCGACATATTATGAAGTTTTCACGCCTTATTACCCAGTTTCTGTTTACAATAATATGTCATTGCTAATTTGTGTATTACTACTACTGCACATCAGAAAATCCACTCTACCTTCTCTCTTATAAAAAACAAAAAAGTGCAGTAACTTTTGGCATTTCATATTGCTGTCATATTCATATCTTGACATATGTCATCCAATGAAATCTTTACACTTTCATGCCTGATAAACTATGCACTGCAAAAATAAAGAATAACAAAACAAAAACAAAAAAAACACTTGTCAAATGATGAATGTCCCTTTAAGTAAATCTTTTCAAATTTTTGAATACACTTTTTCTAACAAACCTTGCATTCCTGTGTGCACTTTGGCTGTCATCAGGTGCTTCAAAAATGTAAGGGTAGATTTATCAAGGCAAAAGTTGGTGCTGTTCTGAAACAAAGTGCTAAATAAGTACCAGTAACCATGGAAACCAATTAACCAATTAATGGCAGCTAAATAGCTCAACTAAAGTAATCTTTGGATCTCATTGGCTCATAAATATCACCACATTTTCTATTTTAAATTGTACTCGTCTGGGGGTTTCTAAGCAGAGAGTCAATCCAAGATTGTTTTCCAGTGGTTATTGCATCCAAAGTTACTATAACTTGGATTGATAATATTAATCTTTTTGGATTATTGTTTTAAAATGATTAATATAAATATGATTTCACGTGACCAAGCTATAGGTACAAACATCTACCATATACACTGTAAAGCAGGGGTGGGGAACCTTCCGCCCTCCAGATGTTTTGAACTACATCTCCCTTGATACTTTGCCAGCGTTGTGGCTTTAAGAGCATTATGGGAGATGAAGTCCAAAAAATCTGGAGGGCCGAAGGTTCCCCACCCCTGCTGTAAACAAATCGAGTATTTTTAATTGCACAACATAGGTGAATACATTCATACTACCCAACATATAACTGGAGGGATCATGCCAGTGAATCGGCAATCATTACAGTTGATAAGTGAGGTCACGAAGGGGGCTTGTCTTTTCATAAGGCATGCACTTGAGATTGACAAGCATTCTTCACATCAGCCAAGCTGCTGCTCCTGAAATGCTCTTATATGGGCAAAATTGCCCTGGAACGTTCTTGCACGGATTAAGTTTGATGTAAGTACTGCTCACATTTCAAGTTATGGAAACTTTTCTCTTGTATCTCTCTTCTAAGAACACAAAAGAAAAATCACAGGGCTCGGAGACAGGGGGCAATAGTAGGACTGTCCTACTTTATCTTGGAAACTTGGGAGGTATGTATATTACAGAGAATAACATTGCAATGCAATATTGGTGCATTGCAACATATCCTTACAATACACAAGTAATAAGAATAGGGTCTATGTCAATCATGTATAAGCAAGCAGTTTCTAAAATATAATTGTGATGGGCTTGTGCAGAAAACTTTAAATTAGGCATAGCACATGTAAATAAGCTGAATTGTAAATCACAATTGTTGCCAGTTACTTGTAGACAGAGTGATGACTGCCAGCAGACAGCAGCACTTTTATACTGCATTAATTTGCAAAGAACACAAACTGCCTTAGCAAGAAATCTTAACCCAGCCAGCATCAGATCACCTACAATAATCGGAATACTGGCCATAAAATAATACATGGGCCATAATTTTATAGTGCTTGCTCAAAATAATTCTGAACCAGTATTTTATATATAGTATTATCATCTAAGAACAGAAAACTGTCAGGTATAATGGAGTTTTTACAATCTCTAGTATTTCAAATTAGATTAGCCCTATATGAAAAAGAAAGCGTGTGCTGTACCGATGAAGTCAGCCGGGCATGCGACGGATAAGATGCATTAATGCTTTTACTAGCTTGCGACTTAAAAGATTTATCCGGGGTGAGTCAAAAATCAGGAACCCCTCAAATACCTGTAAAATTCTAACTGTTAATTTAATCAATACCATTATTAGAGTTATTCTCTAAATTAGGAATTCAAAGGAAATTTCACATTTAAGATCAAAATAGCTAACCCGGAAAAAATCTCAAATTCAGGTGTGCATCCAGTTCAGCTACTTTGGCCCTACATTTGAATTTTCACTTTAGTAAATAACCCTATATGTATTAGACAAGGGGTGCCTAATACGTAAATCCCTAGATGTTGCAGAACTACAACTCCAATGATGCTTTGCATGCCTTTAGAATTCCTTTAGAATGCCAAAGCATCATAGAAATATAGAAACATAGAATGTGATGGCAGATAAGAACCATTCGGCCCATCTAGTCTGCCCAATTTTTTAAAATACTTTCATTAGTCCCTGGCCTTATCTTATAGTTAGGATAGCCTTATGCTTATCCCACGCATGCTTAAACTCCTTCACTGTGTTAACCTCTACCACTTCAGCTGGAAGGCTGGAAGTTGTAGTTTTTAAACATATGGGGATCGACCCTTTAGGCACCCCTGTATTAGACCAATGCAAGCACATATGACATATGTTACCATTCCACTCCTGTATTTGAATTATAGCTTTCTAAAATGAAGGAGAAATAAAGGAAAAATAGGCTGTTTTATAAAATAGAGATAGTTTCGAAATCAATATTGAGTCCCTTGGAGCTAAAGTACGTAACTGAAAGATCCATTCTGATTCCTGAATGCTCAACTTCTTCACATTATCCCCCCTCTCCAATGTATATTAACTTTATCTATTGCACAGAATTCTAGATATTTAGGATCTGACCCATGTTTTTCTAAAAAAATGTCTAGAAACACTGTGATTTTAAACCCCTTTTTTTATATTTCGATATGTTCACTCATTCTTACTTTTATTTGTCTAGATGTCTTACCCACATACTGTAGTCCACAACTGCACCACAGTAAGTAGATTACGTTGTGGGAGTGGCATGTGATAAGGATTTCATTTTATACTCATTCTTACGAATAGCAGAGCAAAAATTAAAAACATTTTTATTTGATATTTTTGTATTTTGACATGCATTGCACATCCCACAATAAAAAAAACCTTTGTGATCTTGAGACCAATCTGTTAAAAAATTCCTAGGGACTTTGTCTTTTATAAAACTTTTGGTTAAAATTTGTTTTTAAAATTATTTGCACCCTTAAAAATAAATCTTGGTTTTGGCCAATATATTCTCAAATATAGTCCTCATGTTGAAGAATGTGCCAATTTTTATTAATTACTTTTTTAACATTGTTCACAATAGTGTCTGGGATAAATTCTGTTTTATCCTATCTGTCCCAATATATGGATTTTCACTTACAACCTTTAGTCAAACGAGCCCCATCATTTTTACAGGATTCTATGTGACTTTTAAATATTTTAAACAATTTTATATGGAATGAAGATTACTTGCTAATAACGTGTTACGTTACCAGCCTATATAAAAATATAGAACATGAAAAAGGCTGTGAGGCTGTGGAGTTTTTTCTTAAATTCATCTAATCAATATAAAGAGAAACAAAATACATTTATTTTAGAAGGAATCAAAATTATTTTAAATCACAACTATTTTTGGTTTGAAGATGATTTCATTTTGCAAATAAAGGGTACTACAATGGGGACCAAGTTTGCGCCAAGTTATGCCAACCTTTTTATGGCTTATTGGGAGAATCATTTTATTCATCAGGGATATGAATTTGACACAAACTTGGTCTTATATAAGAGGTATATAGATTAAATTTTTATCATATGGAAGGGATCTAGAGAGTCTTTTAAAGTTTTTTTAAATGATCTTAATACTAAAATTGGGGCATTCTCCTTACCAAGAGTGTCAGTAACACGAGCATTGATTTTTTTAGATCCAAATATATATATATTTAAAATAACGCACTAATGACTCACACTTTTTTAAAATAGGTTGCTGTCAATAGTTACATTGAATTAGACAGTTGTCATCACCATCCCTGGTTGTCGAATATACCCAAGGGACAATTCCTGTGGATTCGCAGAAATTTTACCAATCAGACAGATTTTATTACCCAGGCTACTGTTTTTAAAAAAAAAAACAGTTTAAAAAATAAACCGGATATGACAGCCAGGATTTAAAAAAATAATATAAACAGAGTCGCCAATTTAGAAAGATCCCCTTTGCTCCAATATAAAAAGTAAGACACAACAAAAATTAAAAATGAACAAATTCCATTAATTTTTTTTATTTTTCTAGTAATATAGCCAATGTTAAAAAAGGAATTAATAAAAATTGGCACATCCTTCAACATGAGGATGATATTCGAGAATATATTAGCCAAAAACCAAGATTTATTTTTAGGGGTGCAAATAATTTGAAACAAATTTTAACCAAAAGTTTTATAAAAGACAAAGTCCCTAGGATTTTTTTTTTTACAGATTGGTCTCAAGATCACAATGGTTTTATTCATTGTGGGATGTGCAATGCATGTCGAAATACAAAAATATCAAATAAAAAATGTTTGAATTTTTGCTCTGCTATTCGTAAGAATGAGTATAAAATGAAATCCCTTATCACATGCCACTCCCACAACGTAATCTACTTACTGTGGTGAAATTTTTTAGAAAAACATGTGTCAGATCCTAAATATCTAGAATTCTGTGCAATAGATAAAGTTAATATACATTGAAGAGGAGGGTATCTTGTGAAGAAGTTGAGTATTGAGGAATCAAAATGGAACTTTGAGTGACGTACTTTAGCGCCAAAGGGACTCAATATTGATTTTGAAATTAACTATTTTCTAAAACATCTTCTTTTTCCTTGATTTCTCTTTCATTTTAGAAAGCTATCACGCACTCTTCTAATTTCTATTTATTTATTTTCTGGGTTATAAGTTTTAAATTTAAATATTTTAGAACAATCCCCTATTTTGGATATGTGTTTTATTATTTTTAGTAATCACTATTTATGTTTGCATGTTTTAACTTTTATCCTTTTGCCCTTTCTTTTATATGCTACTCCGGAATTTATCCCTGTTTAAATATGGCGCCCGTGGCTTCGGGCTTACAAGACTCTGAGACTGCATTTATATCAGTCATTTATTTGATTGATTTCCTCTTTGGACAACATTACTATCCGTCGGGGAGAATAGTTCTGCACATAGACGTCACAGGAAGTGACGTATCGGCACCCGACATGCAAATCTGATGCGTAACAGGAAATGACGTAACGCAATCTACATGACAACGGAGGTTATTGAAAAAGATCCTGGAGAATCTTCAGCTGACTGTACCTGGAAGAAAGAATTTTTCTTTTATGTATTTATATTTTTACTGTCCCTTTCCTATTCTGTTTATTCGATTACTTATTTAAAGGACCACTATAGTGCCAGGAAAACATACTCATTTTCCTGGCACTATAGGGTCTCTAGGTCCCCCCCACCCTCTGGGCCCCCCTCCCGCCGGCCTCTAGGGGGTTTAATCTTACCTGTTTTCCCCCACCAGGCTCCCTCGGCGTGGGGAACTGTCCTCCTCCTTTTCGCTGTCATCGGCTGAATGCGCATGGGCAGCAAGAGCTGCGCGTGCATTCAGCCAGTCCATAGGAAAGCATTCTCAATGCTTTCCTATGGATGCTGGAGTCTTTTCTCTGTGAAAATCACAGTGAGAAGTGCGGAAGCGCCTCTAGCGGCTGACAATGAGACAGCCACTAGAGGCTGGATTAACCCATAGGTAAACATAGCAGTTTCTCTGAAACTGCTATGTTTACAGCAAAAAGGGTTAAACCTAGATGGACCTGACACCCAGACCACTTCATTAAGCTGAAGTGGTCTGGGTGCCTAAAGTGTTCCATTAAGAGGTTACCAATATGGCGGAGATTTTATGTCCGAACCGGAAACGATGCCATTTTGGGGGTGGCAAATACGTATCCGGTCCTGACCATATTTGGAGATGGGAGTGTTTCTTGTAGAACATGTATATCTCATTGTTAATTAGTATATACATATATAAGCATGTTTAGACCAGTGCAATATTCAACATAACCTGAGGAAGACCCATTGCAGGGTTGAAACGCGTTGTGCAAATATTTTATGTTTATGTTTTATTGAATAAATCATTTTGAGCAACTTACCTCTTCATGGAGTTCTTGATTTCAGAAATCTTGCACTCTGTGGGACCCCATTATTGAAGGAAGCTACTTTGTGTCCTTAAAAAGACATACATGCTTTATAAGTCCAGAGCCAACTTTAATGGGCTCAGAAAATTGTGAGTCTTCCTAATTCTGACAGCTACTTACAGAAACATATATACAGATTACACTATGTTGTGTTTTATTTTTACCTCTGTATAGGAGATGTTTGTGTTATCTATAAAAAGATGAATATATATGTAAGGTAACAATTCCTTTTATTTGTGTGCGCTTATCACCTTTTTTCAGCTTTGCACTGGGGAAGTGCCTGGAGGGCAGACGGTCCTTCAGTAAGTGTTGTTTAATGCAACAATCCCTGTTTGGCAAAGTGTTGGGCTGGAGGCCATAGCCAGTGGAGAGCCACCAGCTGTCTCCTCTCTCTATGCTTGCTATGTAAAGAGAAGCTTGTGACCAGTGGTTCAGCAACAATTAACTAGCCTCTTCTGTATGTCCAATACAAGGAGTCCTACCCATGGCATCATGTCCTTGTGAGAGTGAATCATTGAAGACTAGAGGCACAATGTACAGCTGGAGGTTGGGAACTGGGAATCCAAAGCCTATTTTTAGATGGATGGAATATTATGCAGGCTGTGTGGAATATTATGCAGGCTGTGTGGAATATTATGCAGGCTGTGTGGAATATTATGGGACAGGGAAGTGGGCTTGGAAGCAGGAAAGCTCTACTGCTGGTTGGCACCATTCTGACCTCAGGAGCAGTATTAGCAATTAACCCCCCTTGACGGGCAGCAAATGGAGAGTGCAACTTTTATTTAAATCCCTGGATTCACAAAAATTAGCATAAAAAACGAAAACTAAGCAGTAATGTTACATATAGATTGATGTTCAGTGGTACCTATCATTACAATTCTGAATATTTACATAATTATCGTTTTACCTTTACTTATTCATACTTTGCAGAAAACAATAAAAAAAATGTGGGGGTTGGTATGCCATATAAGAGGCATGATGGTGTCACTCAGATGGACATGCATGTGATTTAAACACAATTGGAAGGATGCTTGACATGGTCATGTATGTTTACCCAAGAAAATGCCCAAGTGTGCACATGTATGTTTGGAATATCACAGGAGAATGTTGGTACCTGTACTTGGATGTGCTGCAGACCAATATGTAGGGGTGTGATTGCGGCTGCGGCCAGGGGCGAGAAATTTTAGGTGATTTACTAATAACAATTTATACATCTAAAATGTGATTTACAACAAGAACAATGGATCTTATTTACACGACCTGATTTCTAAACACATTTATTGTAGTTTAAAAACACAGGGTTTTATCCTCCTAATAGTGTAGTCTGCCACTTGAGATGCAACACGCCTCCAATTAAATGCTGCTATCAACAGCATTTGATTGAGGAACCAAGTGCAACTTGGTTCTGGGGGCGGAAGACAACCACTAGAGGTGTAATTAACCATGCAATGTAATCATTGCCATTTTTACAAAACAGCAATATTTTACATTAAATGGTTCAAACCACAAACCTACTCATTGAGATGAAGGTATGGAAGATGTAAGCGATTCTATAAATTGGTGAGAATTACCTAGGGCCATTATGTGGCTCCACTTGGTAATTAGATCAAGGAGATCCCTGCTCATTATATTATACCAACACCCAAATATATAATGGAATGATAAATATGGGTGGGATTTAGTAAGTTTTGATGTTTGAGTTCCTAAAATTTGCATTAAACGTCTGCAAAGATTTCAGGAAATCCAAAATTAGCTTCAAAATTTAGTTTGAGTTTGCAATTCATGTTATGCTGAACAAGTAAAAAATGATGATGATGAACATAACCTAACTGTATTCCTGGTACATACATCTGAATAGACTGTATATTAGTCATAACATCTTTTTGGCTCTTGGTAACCCCTGTTGTTTTTGGAGTATCCTTGTGGGTGGAACATAACCAAGCATTCTTAGTGACAACATGAGCTATTTATGTATTTGGTAATTGGTAAAAATTGTGTTTCTCAACCTTTTCGCTCCAGGTACCTTCGCAAAAGAATGTCCAATCAAGAACCCCCAGTATTAATTTTTTAACGAAAATGAAGCACAACCACCGAGTGCTACCCAGAAAAGGCCATGAAATCTTGAGAATAAGCTAGTGCACGCATATAATAATGTAAGTTTAATAGCTGTGGAGCTCTGTGATGTAATCGTACTCAATGCACAATATTGTGAGTTTTAGAGGTGTGGAGCTCTATGATGGATTCAAACACTGCATATTATTTTGCATTTTCTAGCTGTAGAGCTTTGTGATACGTTCCTACACAAAATACATGAATGTGAATTTTATGGCTGGGGTGCTTTCTGAATAAGTCATGCACACTGCATATTTTTGTGAGTTTTATTGCTGTGGAGCTCTGTGATGAACTCACACACTGCACATTATAGTGCGTTTTATGTGGAGCTCTCAGAGCCAGATACACTCATACATTCTCCATTCAGAACTCCTAAAAAACAGACATAAGGATACTGCCAAAAGCAAAGGGGGCAGAGTGATAGTATTCTAAAGTGGAAATGTCTGTCCAAACATAGGACACTGCACATCCATTCCACATTAATCTCAACACTCCAGTGATGGCTGAATGAATTGCTATGCCTTGTAATGATTGCTAACAATTTGGTGACCCATGGTGTGCCAGAACATATAATGTAAATTTTGGATTTAATAAAGGATTTGCCTAACTCATTTTACTGAAGAAGTTAAATTAAATCAAATGACATGGATGAGAAATGAAAGCCCTTAACTTCATAAAATATCATTATGCATGTCAAATGCAGCCAGTGTGTTTTACAGAACAACTGAAGTTGACTACAATTCCCATCATTTGTAAATACAAAAGTAATAAATCATTAAGGAATATCCCCCCAAAAAACAATAAATGTATCGGATATTACTTATTTTAACTCTTTCCTTGTTTCAGACACTGGCACTAAATTTTATTGCATTGATGCATTATGAGAAGCTGGCCAGTGTGCAATAAAAGCCATTAGCGTTACTTATAAATGTTTTCTACAAAATGTGTTACTCTTGTCCATCTAACTTGGGCGCTTGTAAAATGATCTATTTTTTATGTGTATGTATATTTAATAATTCATATTTTCCTTTCAAAGTAAATTACATTCACAGCAGACAGGAATTTGTGCACTGAAGGGAGTGTGCGGAGAAAATATCCGTGGGAACGTTAATGGATTGCAGATATGAGCAAGAAAAAAATCCATTAGACAGTAGAACAATAGTGAATTCCTATCACTATTACTCACTATTATACAGGTCTTTTCCTACTACACTCAAAGTCATTCTGGTTTTCTGAAATTAATGTTAATGCTAACCCGTTGGCATGTATTCACTAAACTCAGAACTGCGCGCATTAAAAACTGAACAATTAAGGATAAAACAGTCATGCGGTAATTATGGTACATCTATAGTTGAAATGATTTTTCCAGATCAGCTTTATCAGCTTAGATTTCGCCATTCCATTTTAATTTCACAACAGGTTTAGTGAATAAACTGGATAGAGGGACAGACGATGTCATTAAACACCAACTATACAGTGAATTGAAATTTTCATTTCACCATTTCGGCAAAATTAGCCAATGGCTACAGCCATTTTCTCCTGCGAATCACCTATTTTGTCCTATGTACTTCATTTCAGTGTTATTCAATATAATTCGTTGGTTGACATATTACGAACAATATCTCTGACACTAAACAGTTACATGTAAAAGCCCAGGATATATTAAAGAACACACAATATAATATCAGAATATACATAGCATAATATTATATATTTAACCAATGCTTTCAGCCACCATGTTATAATGTACTATTCAAATCACAGGAGAGATGCTCCCACTACAAAGTTAATTGTTGCAGCAGATAACGATTCCAGTGGATTATTAAGGTGTGACTGCAAAATTCTGTGTCTGAGTGTGATACTGAGAAATAGGCACTAGGCAGCCTTCATTCTGTTTGTAGCATATGCTTTGAATGTTAGAATCAAAGAGAATCTCAACGTTCTGTTAGTACATAGGCTCTGTAGTATTTCATAAGAACTCGAGAGGAATTTCTTGTAAATGCAGCACCTTCCTATTTGCTGTCACCTACTATCATACATGCAGATTTTGCAATATGTAGACACGATGTCTACTACACATTCCATCCTCTGAAACAAGCAAGGGAATGAATGGGTCCAAAAGACAGCTGAGCCATTGGGTCTGATGTAAATCCCAGAGCCACGTATTGATCCACTTGCTGTCTGGGAATCAATAAGAGTGTTTTATGAGGGCATTAAACCCCTTTCTCCTTCAGGCCCAAGTCTTTACTCTCATGAGCTTACAATTTCTGGTTAAACTGTCATTTTTTTAATTCCCTGCCCTATCCATTTTCATCTTCACCTCTGTGTTACCCCATTCACTCACAGATCAGAACACTTTCATTCCTAGACAAACTCAAAGTCATTATTGTTATTTATTAAGCATGCATCACAATGTACAGTGCACACCAAGGATGGGGTTGATAGGGAAAGCCTAAGCATCAAGAGAAAAAAGTCAGGAGGGACTTGCCCTTTGGGCTCACACTCTAAAAGGAACAATCCATAGGTTTATGTGGTCATACTCTGTGCAAGTGAGGTAGCTTGCTAGGGGTACAATATGTTTCAAAGTACAGACTGAATTCTCTTATCAGAGTAGACGTTTAATCTGAATACCTAATAGGAATTTTCCCTTAGATTTGAATATAGGAATTGCTATTCAGTAAGCAGTGTAAATCCAGACTGTTAAGAGAATTCAGCCATGTAGAACATATTGTATCCCAATTAAATATGATAATTTAAAGTAATCCTATAAGATTTATGATGCATTAGGTATTCCCTATTGCCATAACAAATCAGGTTGAAAGCAGTTGATAGTGCCTTCTGTTTTTTTAATCCAATGTAAACAAATAATATATGCAAAGAGTTAACCTCAGATTACTAGCCGTATAATTAATCTGCTGATCAGAACCAAAGCATTTGGAATAGTCTTAGACTGCGACGGGTACATTGTTTGAATTTGGCTAAATTTACGATTAGCCTCTAAGAAGCCCACTCTGTGTCTCAGAAGAATGGGTTAAACCAGCTAACAATGACATATAAATCTTGCCATGCTTGCTCCCCCTCTCCACCCTCTGTTTCCCTGGCTGATTTACAGAACAGATTCAATCTCCAAATGCTGACACGGTCAGAAATATATTGGCTGCAAAGGGAGCCTGGATCCTGCTACACCCATTAATGAAGAAAGTGTTTGTAATATGGTACAGTGAGCAGCACATGCTCCCAAGCAAACCAGGGGAGGCACATTGCCAAAACATCCTTTAATCAGGAGAGCAAGACTGCTAGTTTCATAGTAATACCACCCCATCCACATGTTCACGGTACATACACATCACACATGATATGGCATTTATATACTATATATGTCTTTGGAGGTTCCAAGTGTTGAGGAAATTAACATCTAGTATAGTAATTAGCAATGACTCCAACTCCAACTATGCTTAGCCAGCTGTAAGCTAGGTATGGCAGTAGCTGTAGGAGCCACGCTGTAGTCTTTTAGAACCACTGGAATGTAAGGGATTTCCCAATGATTCACCTTACAGCGTCAGTAGCAAACCTCACATTATTACTGCTTACACTGGCGACACGACAGTAGAACAGTGTGATATTGGGCACTGCCAGACTCTATGGCAGCAGAAGGGTTAAGTCAGGAAGTATAGTCAGAATTAACAGATAATACATTAAATTCACCGCCACCTGCCAAACAGTGCAGTTTGCACATTTTACACAAAACTACAAATCACAATGGGGAGCTCATACTCACCATAATGGAGAAGACCAGGGCCACTATGTTGACCGGCCATACTGGGCAGAAGCAAGAGAAGATGGCCAGGACAAGATAGTCGGTAGGCCTGCCCTGTTCCTGGGCGTTGGTGGTAGCTGTAGAAGAAGCCCTGGCAAGGCTGGCTCTGGAGGGTGAGAGCGGGGCCGATTCCAGCTGCCCTGCAGACACTGACTTATAGGGCAAGCTGTGTCCATTCTGGTCGAGGTCCCCCATAGACTTGTCACTTGACATGGTCACCGAGAACGACTTCTTCATGCCGTTTTCCTCTTTCATCTCAGAAGCAGAAATGAGAAGTTTCTCAGTCTCATGCGAGTCTGCAGGCAAGGCATTACCTGACCCCCCCAGCGCCTTCTCGTACTGGGCGTCTGTGTTAATGGCCATGGTTGTAGTAGTCCCGTCCCCAAGCTTGTCTATTGCAGGAATAAAAAGGTGACAAACTTTTGCTTGAGAACTGCTAAAATCCCATGGAGATGACACGATAACAGTATATCATAAAGTAGCAGGTCTGGGTTCTTTTGTGTTGTTACAGCGGAGAGCAAGAATGGTTAATGAAGAGATGAATAGAGAGTTGGGTGGTGCATACCCCAATGCAAAGCTGTGGCTCTTTACAAGGTTTGCTGCAGACTGCTGATGTTGCCCTGCCCCAGCCTGAGCTAAAGGCTGCTCAAGTGGAATCGTCCTGTCAGGACAAACCAAGTAAGATTCTGTGCTGATGACACAGGCAGATATTGCAGCGTTCACACTGAGCAGCATCAGAGGATTCTCCTGGGTGTTAGCAGAGGAATTCCTCTAAACTCCGAGCTCTTCCGCATAGTCATGTTATTAAAGCAGAGGTATCTTCAGTCAATGAGGGGCGTTGCTAGAGAGGGCTGACCTGGTCCGGAGTCCCAATTGGGGTCCTGAAAAGCCAATGGTCTGATTTTGGCAACCTTCCATTGTTAGCCCAGAGTACCTTGTGTAATAACACCTCCTATTATATAATGTGACAGTGACACTTTAATGCACCATATTTGGAGTTAATTATACAGCACAGTGTGGGTTATTGCTGTGGATGCAGAGTTACGATGCAGCAGGCTCAGGTTTAATACGGTTAGTGTAGGGTTAATTCAGCATGTGTGGGGTTAATACAGTAAGTGTGGGAGTTATAAATACAGATTTATACAATACACTGAATTCATTCAAAGATTTGGTGTTGTAATTAATTCATAGAAGATTGTAGGCAACCTTTGGCACACCAGATACCAGATATAGTGGACTACATCTTCCCTGATGCTTTGACCACATTATGTTGTCAGAGCATTATGCGAGATGTAGTCCACAAGATCTGGTATGCCGAAGGTTGAATTCCCCTTAGGGTTAGACATTGAATATGGTATAGGTGATGTTTGGAGAGGTGCTTAAGTTAATACATATGGAGGCGATATAAAACTTAAATTTGAGCTGACGACCCATGTTTTTTTACCACCTAGCAGTTGCCCCTATCTTTACATTACATTTCTGATTGTGTGGACTGATTTATCAACCACCTAAATCTTCTAGCATATTTACGGCGTTTTTTTTGTCCCCCTGAGCAATCTCAATTTTTTATTTTTCCTATTTTTGATGGCAGGCTGATTACATTCTGCTTTAAGTTCCATCTGCATTACAGGACTGCTTAGATGCGATCTGCAAGGCTGGGTCTGAGCAATTATCAGC
Source organism: Pelobates cultripes (assembly GCA_933207985.1). NCBI lineage: Eukaryota > Metazoa > Chordata > Amphibia > Anura > Pelobatidae > Pelobates > Pelobates cultripes. The sequence goes on from OW240912.1 coordinate 73,286,805, forward strand.
TGCTTAGAACCGAAAGCAATTCTTTATTGCACCAAAACAATGCATAATGTTTTGACTCTGGCTTTATTTTACTTTGCTTATACTGTCAGATGTCACTGTCACCTGTACCTTTCATACATTTTCATCAAATACAAGTTGCCCACTCATTTTTTGGGGTGTTTTCACTTACAGCAAATAGTCCACTTGTGGGGGACGTTAGCGAAACTATGACTAAAATATATATGTGCTAAAAAGTAAAATAGTCTCTGGATTAGACAGTGAAGGTTTAGGGCTATTCACATCTAGTTCTGTAAACCGGTTAATTTCTATACTCCACTTAGGATCCTATAGGTACACTGGTGGATAGTTATCGTGTTGTGTTCTAAAAATATTTCTATTTTAATAAAAGTTGGGCAATCGCCATGGAAGCCAGTAGGCACAGTCTATTGGTGACTCTTCCCCTTTTACATTTTGCACCAATTTTTATAACAGAACACTTTGATAAATTGCCCCTAATGTCATGCAGCCAGTGCACCTCAAATATAAAAACGCATAGATTTGTTTTGAATTTACAATTAAAGGACCACTCTAGGGGGCGTGTCCTAGACTCCGGAGCGAGCGGTCGCATGTAGCCGGAGCTCCGTGCGGCACAGGCCTACACAAGCTGCAGAGCGGGTGACCCGACATTGCAAGGCTAGTGGCAGTAAGATGTCCCAACCCAAACACCGCCGGCAAACCGAACGGGGCGAAAAATCCAACTTCTTTGGCATTAAGGCGAGCCAGACACGAGGATCCGGCCCACATGGCGAAAATCAAGATGGCGGCGAGGAAGAGCCCATTCCCTCCCCAGACCAGGCGGCTGCCGACTTACCGGTCACGCAGGGGATCCTGCAGGCGATGCTGGACACTATGGCAGGCAAGTTACAGCTCACATTACAAAATGCAATCCACTCCATTACTGCAGATGTAAAAGAGCTGGGGGACAGGACGGCCGGGCTGGAGGACAGGCTGGTGGTATATGAGGAGGCCCATAATTCCATGGCAGCAAAACTAGACAGCCTCACGGAAAGAATAGAAGCACAGGAGGGGAAAACCGCGGACCTTGAAGACAGAGGTCGGAGGAACAACCTCCGTATTAGAGGTATAGCGGAAAATATAGGCCCGACAGAACTCACGGCCTACCTGGTGGGACTATTCACAGCGCTCGCCCCTGACGTGCCCCCAGACATGTTCCTGATGGACCGGGCTCACAGAGTGCCAAAACCCACCTTCTTACCACCTGAAACCCCTAGAGACGTACTGCTGAGAATGCATTATTTTCACATAAAGGAAGAGGTAATGAGAGCAAACAGAACCAGAAAAAAAACAGACATGCCGGCGGAGTACCAGGCAATAGCAATCTACGCTGACATCTCAGCATACACGCTTAAACGCAGAAAGGATTTTGCAGGAATCACGACGCAACTCCGCCAACAACAAATACCATACAGATGGGGATACCCGGTGAAGCTGATCGTACAGAGAAACGGAAGACCATCTACAATACAAAGCCCAGACGAAGGAATGAAAATCCTTAGAACCTGGGGCATAGAAATTCCGCCCGCAACGAAAGAGACCCAAAGACTCCCTCCATCATGGAGGAAAGCCAAACGCTAACTCGCCTTGCTGAGAGGATGCTGTGTCGCTGAGCCTGAGAACTGTCCATCCAGCCCTGTGAATCCAGGCTTGTATAACATTTGCTTTGTGAACTTTTCTATGTTTAATGGCAACGTAAATGGGAGCTACACTATAGATTTGCATGCAAAGACGCGGGGCAAGGTGACTGTGGGGGCTGAGGGTGTACAGGGACAGACGTAATCTGGACCAAGACTAGATAGGGGCCTGAGTCATAGACACAGTGACAGAGAGCCTAACATCGGGAAAGGCCCAGGCAGTGGAGCTCGTGTTCGCACAACCCCCCCCCACAGACCCCCCCAGAAAGCTCCGCCAGACTACTATAAAAAAAAATAAATAAAAATTTTCATTATATATTCATTTTTATTACACTATATCAACATGCATTCTCAGGACGCAGACAGCGACAGCTCATCCACGCAACTTTTACAAAAAATAAAAAAAAATAAAAAAAAAATAAAAGGGTCACCCAGACAAAAGCGAAACATGAGAGCAAAGGCCGCGGCCGACGAACCGCAGCTAAGACAGGAACCATTAGTTCCTACCCCCACTGCACCACCGCCTGATGCATAGCCGATATCTCGGCAAAAAAGTTGATTTGTTATAGTTTGCTTATTTCTGTTACCTATTATGTTTTTATGTTAGTATTCATGTGTGCGCCTCATGCACCCCTCCCACTTGCCATACATTCTGTAAGTTACCGACCAAGATCAGATAGAGCAGAGACCATGCCGCTCTCTCCCTCTGCACCGAGAGACATGCGAAATAGCCCTCCTGCTACCCGGGGACAGCCCTTAAGTTCGGAGGAACTGGGACACAGGGACTCCCCGAATTATAAATGTCGAACACAAGCACAAATACCATCTTATGACCACCTCCCACCCTGAAAATCTACTCACACAACGTTAGGGGACTGAACATCCCGGTTAAGAGACACCTCCTATACCGAGAGATCAAACACAAAGCAGTAGACGTTCTATGCCTTCAAGAGACACATTTCATGACCAACGCACACCCCACCGTCCTACAGAAAGATTATCCTATACAAATCCACGCCACATCGGCTAGCAAAACCAAAGGCACTTCCATACTAATTAGCAAAAATGTAGCCTATGCCCCGCATTCCCAACACGTTGACCCGGACGGAAGATACGTCATTATAGTAGGCACGATTAACGACATGCCTTACACCATAGCGAACACATACGCCCCCAACACAAACCAACGCAATTTTTTACATAAAATTATACAGAAACTACAGTCAGTACAGCTAGGGACGACAGTCATCTGTGGCGACTTCAATCATGTATTCGACCCCTCCATAGATACGACACTAGCTCCAGCTAGAAAGCGCAGCGCACCCCTCCGCAAACAAAGTAAAGCACTCTGCAAGCTTATACACAATAACCATCTGTATGATGTATGGAGAGCCACTCATGTAGGGGAAAGGGAGTACACATTCTTTTTGACAGTGCACAACACCTACTCCCGCATTGATGGCTTCCTTATCTCAGGGACAGGGATAGACCAAACGGCCCAGTGCGAGATAGGACAGATTACATGGTCCGACCATGCCCCGGTAGAGCTAACGTTGAAAAACCTCTATGACCCGACCCATAGAAGCCCGTGGCGCATAAACACAACATTACTGAAGGATAGTGCCTTCTGCACGGAGTTGAACCAAAACTTAGCCCAATATTTCCAAAACAATGATAGGCCTGAAACGAGCCGGGGTACCCTGTGGCAGGCCCACAAATCGGTGATACGGGGACAACTGATACAGCGGGCAGCATACTTAAAACGGAAATCCCGCCTCCAACTCCACACATGCCAAACAGACCTCCAGCGTGTCACGACACAAAACCAAATAACTCCCTCACACGTACTGCGGGAACAAATCATGAAACTCACAAGACAGATGCACCAAATGTCCTTGGAACAAGTGGGATACCACCTGAAAAGGCTAAAAGCACAAAACTACACACAGGGAAACAAGGCAGGTAAACTGTTAGCACAAAGATTAAAGTCACAACAAGCAGCCCAAAAAATAGCGTACTTGTTGTCTCCAAGCGGACAGAAAATAGTGGCACCCAAAGACATTAGCAACGCATTCGCCAAATACTACGAAGCACTGTACAATCTCAGGGACGACCCAAATACACCCCAACCACAAGGGGCCAAAATAGCCTCCTACTTAGACAAGATCGCCCTGCCCAAACTTACACCCGCTCAGCAGGACAGTTTGTCCGCATTGATAACAGAAACGGAGGTGTTGAGAGCGATTGACTCTCTACCTTCTGATAAAGCCCCAGGCCCAGACGGGTTCGCCAACTGTTACTACAAGTACTTCCAAAGAACCCTAGCCCCTCACATTACTAATGCTTTTAATGAAGCAGCCACGAAACACGCACTCCTGCCAGAAGCCCTCAAAGCTCACATCATTACACTGCCTAAACCGGGCAAGCCACCAATCCACCCACAAAATTTTCGACCGATATCACTACTGAACACAGACACGAAACTTTTCGCGAAAATATACGCCTTCAGACTGGGCACGATCCTCCCACACCTAATAAGGAACGATCAAGTAGGATTCGTTAAAGGGAGACAAGGGGGGGACAACATGAGAAAGGTCATTGACATTATACATAGCGTTCAAAGGCAACATACAGAATGTGTAACGCTCTCACTAGACGCGGAGAAGGCCTTTGACCGCCTGAGCTGGAGGTTCCTGACAGCGGTCCTGGATAAGTTTGGGATGCCGGGGGCATTCTGCTCGGCGGTGGAGGCCTTATACAGCAAACCATCGGCACAGGTGGTCACGGCGGGCTTCACTTCAGAACCATTTAGCATTACTAACGGTACGAGGCAGGGATGCCCACTCTCCCCCTTACTATATGTGTTGGCTTTAGAGCCGCTAGCGGAGACAATACGGGCCAACAGCTCCATACACGGAGTAACAGTGGGCGACAGGGAATACAAAATTAACTTGTTTGCGGACGATGTCATGCTGACACTAACGCAACCCCAAATTTCACTACCAAACCTCATGGAAGTCATTAAAGAATACGGCCTTAACTCCTACTACAAATTAAATGTCGCTAAATCACAGGCTATGGGTGTGGGAGTCCAGTCTCACCGGTTGAAACACTTGAGTGAGCTGTTCTCATTCGACTGGAGGAAGGATTATATTACCTTCTTGGGCGTCCATATACCCCCCCACCTACCCCATTTGTTTAAGCTAAACTTCACTAAACTGATCAAATCATTTACAGACACGCTACACACATGGGAGGGTAAATATCTCTCGTGGCTGGGCAGACTGGCGGCGATTAAGATGTCTATACTTCCCAAACTCCAGTACCTGCTGCGCACGGTCCCGATAAGTCTGCCGGGCCCATACATGAGTACAATCCAAAAGCTAATTGTGCGGTTTGTATGGGCCAATCGCAAAGTGAGGGTGGCTAGCAAGCTCTTACAAAAACCGATCAAGGAAGGGGGACTAGGCATGCCCAACATCCGCTCTTATCATAGAGCCACATTGCTGACTGCCATAGCAGCGACAAACGCAGTAGAAGACCCCCCCCAATGGGTCCACATTGAAGCACATTGGGCATGCAAACAGGGGCTGCGACACCTATACCAGCTGCCACACAAACTACGATCGTCATACACAACCATGCTACCAACCACGGCAGCAATGATTAAAACATGGGACTCTGTGAGGGCAATACTGGGCATGGTCGGACCAAACATAGGGAATATCCCACTCAGGAGCATCTCAGTGGGCATACCGACGTTTGACCACACCCCCTGGGTGAGAGGGGGATGTACCCAACTTAGCCAGTTATGCGGGAACAACGAGTTACTGCCGTTCCCAGAACTGCAAACCAAATTCTCCCTGCAATCCAGACACATATTCCCTTACCTCCAACTGAAATCATTTGTGGCCACACACTGCAAGGGATCATGTGCCGTACCACCAAACATTGGCGCCTTAGAACAGATATGCCTACAGGGCAGTATACCCAAAAAAATCCTGTCAAAATGATATGCACTACTGAATACAGCAGATACGAACAGACACAGAGACTTTAGAGAAGCCTGGCAGGAAGACATAGGACACCCAATAGCAGACCTAGACTGGAAACAGGCATTCCAAACGCACAAAGGGCATACATCTTGCGCGACGCATCTAGAAACAATGAGGAAAATTATGTATAGATGGTATATGGTCCCGGACAAACTAGCGAAACTATACCCTGGAAGCTCAGGGGAATGCTGGAGGAGGTGCGGAGAAAGGGGGACATTGTACCACATATGGTGGACTTGCCCGATAATCACTCCCTACTGGGCGATGGTGGAAAGGGTAATCACTGATGTGATAGGCCGCCCATACAGCCTGGGGCCGGAACAGGGCATACTATTCATGCATCTTGCCCAATGGCACAAGCAGGAAAGACAACTGATATTCCAGGTGCTCATAGCGGCAGTAACCCTGATAGCCAGACAGTGGAAACAACCACAAGCACCCAGCAAACACGATCTCCTAACACAAACATCCACAAACTGGGAATACTAGGCTATGGCAAATAAATACATTACAAATAACCACATGATCATAGACACCAAAAACAAATGGGAAAGATACGTTCAGAGAAGTTCGCACCACTCCAGAACTCAGGACGCATAGGTATGCCAAGACAAGAGTGTTGGAGTAGAGCACAAAAGCCAGAGAGACGAGGAACGTCTGAGATTTAATCTGGGAGGAGGTCCTGACACGTAGCACCAATGATGCATTGGAGGTAGTCAGGTAGAATAGACAACTAAGAGGCATGGGCCCCATGGGAGGGCAAAGAGGTGCACCACTTTCAAGAGGTCTACAAACTAACTCTTTTTTTCCCCTTTCTTCCCTTAATTCTTTCCCATCCCTTCTCTGCACACCCCCCCCCCCCACCCCCACAACTATAGTGTTACTACTTGTTATGTAACTAGGCAGCCGCTTTAACGAGCAACCCGCTAACAGTTCAGGTACGCCCTGACCAGATGTGGCCACCAGACAACCACATTACGCTAGCTCCCCGAGGGGAGAAGAACCCAGACTCCCTGCAGGAGGCCAGTACACAAGGATAAGGGGACGGCACAAAACACATGAGACACGGGCGAGCAACACAACACGCGCGCCGCAAAACCAAAACTAAAACTAAAACTAAGTTACCCACTACCCACTAGACGCCCAGCATTCCAGCCTACACTTGCGACTCCGAGAAAGGTAGCAAACACGGATTGGTGAAAAAAAGGAACGTTTAATGTGTAATGGTTGAAGTGTATACGCTAGCATTGGAAATGTGTAACGCGGGTAGAGTGATGTGAACTATGTGATGTGATATATGTATAATGTACTTACCCATGGCAGAACGTGTACATGTAAACAACGTTGCCTATACCCCTCCCCACCCCTCCCCTTTTTATTCTGTACCCCCCCCCCCATACGCTGCTTTTTGATGTATGACAAAATAAAAATTGTCAAATTGAAAAAAAAAAAAGGACCACTCTAGGCACCCAGACCACTTCAGCTTAATGAAGTGGTCTGGGTGCCAGGTCCAGCCAGGATTAACCCTTTCTTCTATAAACATAGCAGTTTCAGAGAAACTGCTATGTTTATGAATGGGTTAAGCCTTCCCCCAATTCCTCTAGTGGCTATCTCATTGACAGCCGCTAGAGGCGCTTGCGTGATTCTCACTGTGAAAATCACAGTGAGAGCATGCAAGCGTCCATAGGAAAGCATTGATAATGCTTTCCTATGTGACCGGCTGAATGCGCGCAGCTCTTGCCGAGCGTGCGCATTCAGCCGCATGGGAGGAGAAGAGGAGGATCGCAGGAGGAGAGCTCTCCGCCCAGCGCTGGAAAAAGGTAAGTTTTTACCCCTTTCCCGCTTCCAGAGCCGGGCGGGAGGGGGACCCTGAAGTATGATTTCCTGGCACTATAGTCCTTTAAACACAGTCTCTGTGACTTTGGATATTTGTGCCTTGGTGTTTTTCAGCTGCTGTCGTAGTTTATAACTAAGTCATTTTATGCAATTTAAACCCTGCTTTGAGCTTTCAGTGTATATTGATATCATATAATATATGACTGTCAGGCTGTTCTAAATTCAATTTAGCAAGATGTGTAACCAGTCAAATTTGAAAATAATGTAGATATAGGGATACATTTCCATAAATCGTTTGCTAATTATCAGCAATTTAACCATGTCTAAGTGATCACAATCTCACTACTACGATACCTTTCCAAAACACTTTTACTATCATTGGTTATGTAAATAAGTGCTTTACATATGAAAGGAACACTATAGTCACCTAAATTACTTTAGCTAAATAAAGCAGTTTTAGTGTATAGATCATTCCCCTGCAATTTCACTGCTAATTCACTGTCATTTAGGAGTTAAATCACTTTGTTTCTGTTTATGCAGCCCTAGCCACACCTCCCCTGGCTATGATTGACAGAGCCTGCATGACAAAAAAACTGGTTTCACTTTCAAACAGATGTAACTTACCTTAAATAATTGTATCTCAATCTCTAAATTGAACTTTAATCGCATACAGGAGGCTCTTGCAGGGTCTAGCAAGCTATTAACATAGCAGGAGATAAGAAAATCTTAATTAAACAGAACTTGCAATAAAGAAAGCCTAAATAGGGCTCTATTTACAGGAAGTGTTTATGGAAGGCTGTGCAAGTCACATGCAGGGAGGTGTGACTAGGGTTCATAAACAAAGGGATTTAACTCCTAAATGGCAGAGGATTGAGCAGTGAGGCTGCAGGGGCATGTTCTATACACCAAAACTGCTTCATTAAGCTAAAGTTGTTCAGGTGACTATAGTGTCCCTTTAATTACTATAAAAAGTGTAAGCAATTAAAATCCATCGGAAGAAGAGTTATTGAAATGGAACCAGCCGACACTTGGCAAGTTTAACGTCAAAGGAATTTTATAAAGCAAAGAAGACTGTTTTCTAACAATTAACCAACACCTCAAAAAAAATTCGGTGCTCGAACATAAGCAGAACAAACTCCACAACTACATCCCCTGATAAAGTACAAATAAGCCCCTTGAAAAACAAAATAGCATAGTGAAATTGATAGCACAAGAAATATACATTATACCTGAAATATTCTATACGAAGATATGTCAATGTTGATTTGTGTGAAGAAACTACCCCTGTTATTTTGGTACTTTTGTTTTTTTCCTGTTTGGTAGTTAAAACTACCGAACACCGACCACCCCCTGGCTCATTTACTTCAAAGTGAACCGCCAATTTAGGGCTCTCCCGGTGTGGCTGCCGTTCGGGTAGTCGAAAGCCGCGTGCAAGAGGAAATGGCGGCCATCTTGTTTGCACGAAAGGAGGCAGTAGTACTTGGTCGTCGAGTGTCTGGAACCAAAATTGGACACTTGACTTCCCGAACACCGGTCAAACTTCACAAACTCCTGCTTTCTTTCACAGACCAGCCAGGAGAGTGCTATTCGGTAGATTTGTTCCCATGAACTCGGGGAACAAATGCTACCTATGAGCCAGGGGAACCGTTCATGGATTATTTCAGTTTTTGGACTTATTGAAAAGGACCGAGCGCACAGCCCAATTTCATGGAAGTACTTCTGGGCAGAAGCATCATGTGCGGTCTGTCAAATTAAGACCTCCATGTAAATTTTGAACCCCTGAACAGATCTGGGTGATTTTTGAATATGTTGGTCCTCCAGATCGGGGCTATCAGGGGATATGTCTTTTATGGGGTTCCCATGGAGTTTGGGGTACTTTCCAAGTTTTATGAAAATGTATGTTTTTTGTGTTCAGAGATAATTTAATTGCTTGACTCAATTATTTCCCCAGTACAGGGGAAGATTATATTATTTATGTAGGAGTGCACTGGACCTGAGAGCCAATAGACTTACAGAAAATGTTTTGTTACTGTCCCCTCTCAGGTTCAGTGGGGAATGCCCCTGGAATATGTCAACCTAAACCCTGTGTATTGTTCACTGCATAAAAGCCAGGTGGTTGGCCTCAATAAAGCATTCCTGTTACACCCTTCATCTAGTTTCGACTGATGTTTGGGTACCTGTCTACTTTGCTGGGAGAATATACTTGGAGGCGGTAATTTGTCTGGAGAAGCGTTTGAATCAACACCCAAACTGCGAGCTATAATCCCTCAGGCTCTAGCAGTTTGGGAGAAAATAAGCGAACGGGTATCTGCAATACCAGCGTTCGTTACAATTTGTAACAACCAGCTATACAAAATAGATTAAATAGACTGGTCATATCATTTCAAGATGGATATATTTTGTTTATCATTAGAGACCCTCCGCTGCTCAAATCCAAAATAAAAAACACTTTTTTAGTAGAAAACATGCATGAATTAAATTATGTATTTTTTTTCAGTTGGTTTATAGCTCAAAAAACAGCTTGCAAAAGCTGCAGATCTCTTGTTCAAAGCTATTGCAAACCCTCCCCTTCTAATTCTGCCCTGACTTTTTGAGGCTGTACAATTACAGACTTTACAATGCAGCTCAATAAAAAGTCTTTGCAAGGCAGCTGCTCTGGGCTAAACAACTAGAGCTAAACAACTAGTAAGTAAAAGGACTAAAACCAGTAGTGGGATTCAAAAATGTTAGTAACCAGTTCCGACTTTTCATATGCTTTCAACTCCACAGCAGCGGCCCAAGACATTGTGCTGCCTGGCTCCAAGAGACAACACACACGCACGCACGCACGCACGCACACACATACACACACACACACACACTGTGCAGTAAATGCATAAACCTTGTAAACCATGCCAATGAGCAGTACATACATAAATTAGGTATACTATGCCAATGAGCAATCAATACATAAACTTGATATTTCATGCCAATGAAAAGTAAATGCATAAATGTGGTATACCATGCCAATTAACATTAATTAAATAAAAAAGGTTTATCATGCCAGTGAACCAATAAATACATAAACTATGTATATCATGTCAATACAAAGTAAATACATAAAGTTGGTATATCATGCCAAGGAGCAGTAAATGCAAAAATCCTGAATATCATGCCACATATCAGCTATGAAGAAAGGTTAACAAATGTAAACCTATTTAGTTTAAAAAACATAGCCTGAGAGGGGATATGATAACAATATACATAGTTACATAGTTACATAGCTGAAAAGAGACTTGCGTCCATCAAGTTCAGCCTTCCTCACATTTGTTTTTTGCTGTTGATCCAAAAGAAGGCAAAAAAACCCAGTTTGAAGTACAATTTTGCAACAAGCTAGGAAAAAAATTCCTTCTTGACCCCAGAATGGCAGTCAGATTTATCCTTGGATCAAGCAGTTATTACCCTACATTGAAAGATTATATCCTTGAATATTCTGTTCTTGCAAGTATGCATCTAGTAGCCGATTGAACATCTGTATGGACTCTGATAAAACCACTTCCTCAGGCAGAGAATTCCACATCCTGATTGTTCTTACAGTAAAAAAACCTTTCCTTTGCCTTAGACGAATATACAAATATATTCGGGACCAATACAAACCATTGTGTGGAAACCTATTCACAAACCGGACTTTACATAGGACACAAGGTCATGTGTTTAGACTGGAAGAAAGAAGATTTCATCTAAGACAAAGGGAAGGTTTTTTTTACTGTAAGAACAGCAAGCATGTGGAATTCTCTGCCTGAAGAAGTGGTTTTATCAGAGTCCATACAGATGTTCAAATAGCTACTAGATGCATACTTGCAAAAATAGAATATTCAAGGATATAATCTTTTAATGTAGGGTAATAACTGCTTGATCCAAGGATACATCTGACTGCCATTCTGGGGTCAAGAAGGAATTTCTTTCCTAGCTTGTTGCAAAATTGGAAGTGCTTCAAACTGGGGGTTTTTTTTGCCTTATTTTGGGTCAACAGCAAAAAACAAATGTGAGGAAGGCTGAACTTGATGGACCCAAGTCTCTTTTCAGCTATGTAACTATGTAACTATGTAAATTCATAAAATGTGTGTGTGACATGGAGCAGCAAAGTGTGTGTGAGGGGGAAATGGGGCGGCAGAGTGTAGATGAGGGGGACATGGGGCCGCAGAGTGTATATGAGGGGGACATGGGGCGACAGAGTGTGTGTGAGTGTGACATGGGTCAGCATGGGGACATGGGGCAGCAGAGAGATAGTGAGATTGACATGGGGCGGCAGAGTGATAGTGAGGTGGACATGGGGTGGCAGAGTGTGTTTGAGGGGGGACATGGGGCAGCAGAGGGACATGAGGCAGCACAGTGTGTGAGTGGGACATGGGTCAGCAGGGGGACATGGGGCGGCAGAGTGATAGTGAGGTGGACATGGGGCGGCAAAGTGATAGTGAGGTGGACATGGGGCAGCAGGGGGACATGGGGCAGAAGGGTGTGTGTGAAGGGGACATGGTGAGGCAGGGGGACATGAAGCAGCAGAGAGTGTGTGAGGGGGGTTTAGGGCAGCAGGGGATATAAGTGGGACATGGGGCAGCACAGTGTGTGAGGGGGGTATGGTGTAGCAGTGGTTGGTGCAGAGCTAGTGCAAGGATTTTTGTCTACAAAGGCAAATATGTATTTTGCTCCCCACAAAATTTGTCTTCACCGGTCTGTCTAATAACCCCCTTTTGCCCCTCTTACCCATCATTTTGTGCATTTTACCACCTTTTCTTTTCTCTTTTGCATATGGTATCCCCTGTTTGTTATTCTTTTAATGCTATTGTGTCTTTATCTCAATTTTTTGGTCTCTTAATCACTTTGTGTCACACACTCACTCACTCAGTGGCTAATACACACAAACACATTGGCTCATACGCACACTCACTGGCTCTCTCTCACGTTCACACACACACACATTCACTAGCTCATAAACACACTGACTCTTACACACACACGCACATTCGCTGGCTCCAGGGCCGATCCTAGGGTCACGGTGCCTGGGTGTAGAATTTTTGTCGCTCCCAGGTGGGCGGGGTCATCTTTCTATCCCCTCCCCTTTGCAATGACTCCACCTTTCCATCTAGACACACACTCACTGAGAGACACACACACTGACAGGCACAAATGCTGACAGATACGCTGGTACACAAAACAAGGAAGTCCAGCACTCAGCGTTTTAAATCACAACATACATAATTACACAATTACACACACACTGCCCCATTGTATTCCTGACAATTGTTTTAGTGAATAACCTTGTCAGACATGAATTAACACACACCATCATAATCATCACAGACACACATCATCATGGACACAGACACACCAAAACACAGTAACAGACATACACCCATTAACGCATTATAGGAATGGAACATATCAGCTATGAAGAAAGGTTAACAAATTTAAACCTCTTTATTTTAGAAAAACATCGCCTGAGAGGGGATATGATAACATTATACAAATATATTCGGGGCCAATACAAACCATTGTGTGGAAATCTATTCACAAACCGGACTTTACATAGGACACGAGGTCATGTCTTTAGACTGGAAGAAGAAAGATTTTGTCTAAGCAAAGGAAAGGTTTTTTTTACTGTAAGAACAATAAGGATGTGTAATTTTCTGCCTGAAGAAGTGGCTTTATCAGAGTCTTTACAGATGTTCAAACAACAACTAGATGCATACTTGCAAAAGCAGTTCAGGTGTGTTATGTGACAGGGTAGGCAGGTAGTTACTCAGCAGAGGATTGCCAGCGAGTCGCATACGGGGGGAGTTTCTAGGGCTGGGAGGTTTTCTTTTTTTTTCAATTTGAAATTATGTTTTTTATTGATGTTTCACATTGGTTAGCTTTTGGCGCCTGCTCGCCAGGGTACAGAATAAAACGGGAAAGTGCAGGGACATTTTGTTACAGCATGGGGGTTGTACAATACATTTATAGGTTCCCTCCGAGTTGGTCCCCCCTTCGCTTCCCACTTTTTCCCCGGTGATTTTCCCCCTTCCCTCTGTTGTATCCTGTGTTGCCTTATCAGGGCTCGTTTATTTTTCTTGTGTTTCTTCGGTTGCCCTGTTGTGCTGGTTGCTCTGTTATGTGGCCCTGCTCTAGTGGTGTTGTGCGCTGGTGCCGCGGGTTTTCTCTTGTTGGGCCTTCCCTCCCCCTTGCTCCCCCCTTCCTGGTGGTGTCGCTTCCTCTGGGTGGTGTTAGGGTGAGCTTATTGTTCTTGTATGTACTCCTGCCAACGCCTCCCTGCTGTGTCCGTATGTTTCCGCGTTCCTAAGTGTTTGTTTGCCATCAGCTCATATTTCCAGTTTAGGGAGATTTGATCTAGGAGAGCCTCTTTTGTAGGCGCTGTTGGAGACTTCCATGCCCGCGCTATGAGTGTTACTGCTGCTATGAGCAAGTGAAATAAAAGCTTTTCCTCAGTTTTACTTAGTGTGGCTGGAATCATGAATAGTATACTTTGTTCTATAGTTAGAGGCCATGGTCTATCTAATATGTCTTCCGCAATTTTTCCCACCTCCCCCCAGTATTGTCTAATTTTTGTGCAGGACCACCCTATGTGGCTCATGGAGCCCCCCGTGTCCCCACAACGCCAGCATATATTGGGTGTGTTGGGGTATATTGTTGTTAATTTTTCTGGCACCATGTACCATCTGTATTGTAGTTTTCGAATGGTTTCTAAGTGTGTGGTGCACCGTGTATTTCCCTTGTGTATCTCGAAAGCCCGCTTCCATACATCTGTTTCCAGTGTTTTCCCCAGTTCCGTGTGCCATGCTTTTTGGAAACTCTTTTCGGTCTCTGTCTGGTCCTCTAGTAGGGCTGTGTATAGTGTTGAGAGTGTTTTCTTTGGGGGCCTGTCTGTCAGGCAGAGATTTTCTACCTTATGTATTAAAGGCTCATCTTGTTGTAGTGTGATTCCTGCGAGTAGGGATTTGATTTGTAGGTAAGGGAACAGTGCCTTGCTGGGCATGTTATATTGGGTTTGGAGTTCTGGGAAGGGTATCAGGCTATTGTCTCTATATAAGTGGCTGATCGTGGTGCAGCCTGCTTCCTTCCACATTTTGACATCAAGGGAGGGGATGCCCACCGCCAGGCATGAGATTGGGGCTTGTCCTTTTATGGCTCTGTGGTCTCTCTCCCCTGCCTTCTGCTCTTCCCAGTGTTTTAGGGTCAGGGCTGTGGTTGGTAGGGGTTGGAAGAGTTTAGGACGTAGGGATCCCAGGAGCCAGAAGAGGTCTCGTATCGTTTGTTTGTTTGCCCAGTGTGCTTCTATCTGGGCCCATTGTAACGGTTCCCCCTCCGCTGTAGCAGTTTTGATTACTGTTAATTGGGCTGCTCTATAATATGTCTTTATGCATGGTAGGCCTAGTCCCCCCCTCATGGTCGGTTGTTGTAAGATCCCTGAGGCTATCCTAGGCCTCTTGTTGGCCCATATAAAACGGTTAAACAGTCTCTGCATGGAGGATATGTACGTTTTTGGCAGTTGTATGGGGAGGGTGCGTAGTAGGTATTGGAGCTTGGGTAGCAGCATCATTTTGATCGCTGACAGTCGCCCCACCCAGGACAGGTACTTCCCCGTCCAGGATTCCAGTGTGGTGGCAATCTCTTTCATGAGCGCAATATAGTTTTTGTCTAGGAGTTTGCTTAGATTCGGTGGGATTTTTATGCCCAGGAATGTCAAGTGGTCAGACCTCCAATCAAAGGGGAATGTGGCTTTGAGTCTCTCCAGTGTGTCCTCCCGGATCCCCACGCTTATGGCTTGTGTTTTATGTATGTTTAGCTTGTAGTATGAGTGTTTTCCGTATTCCGTTATAGTGGCCATCAAGTTTGGTAGAGACATGTGTGGTTGGGTAAGGGTTAGCAGGATGTCATCGGCGAATAAGTTCGCCTTGTATTCTTTGTCCCCTATTGTCACTCCATGGATGGATGTGTTTTGACGTATGGCCGCCGCCAGCGGCTCCAAGGCCATCACATATAGTAGTGGTGAGAGGGGCACCCCTGGCGGGAGCCATTGGTTATGGTGAGGGGGTCCGAGACGAATCCCGCGTTTAAGACCTGTGCTGTGGGGGCGCTATATAGTGCCCTGACCGCCGAGAGGAAGCCCTCTGGTGCCTCGAATTTATGAAGGACTTGTTCCAGGAACTCCCAGCCCAACCGGTCAAAAGCCTTCTCCGCATCTAGCGACAACAGCACACACCCCACTTTCATGCGTTGGGCGCTGTGTATGATGTTCATGACTTTCCTAGTGTTATCGCCTCCTTGCCTGTTTTTGATGAACCCTACTTGATCTGTGTGTATAATGTGTGGTAATAATGAGCCCAGTCTCCGCGCGTAGATTTTCGCGTAAAGCTTGGCATTTGTGTTCAATAGGGATATGGGGCGGAAGTTCTGTGGGCATGTGGGTGGCTTCCCTGGCTTGGGGAGTGTGATAATATGTGCCAGTAGTGTCTCGGCGGGTAGTTTGTGGAGGCGGGTGGCTTCATTGAATGCGTTTGTTAGGTGCGGTGCTAGGATGGTATGAAATTTTTTGTAGTAGCCGTTGGCGAAGCCGTCCGGGCCTGGGGATTTGCCCGACGGCAGGCTGAGAATGGCTGTTGTTACCTCTTCTTGTGTTATTATAGCGTTGAGTGCTTGTTGGTGTTGAATCGTAAAGGTGGGTAGCTGTATTGCGTCTAGATAAGTTTTTATGGCCTGTGTTTGTGGTTGAGGTGTGTGTGGGTCGTCCGCCAGGTTGTATAGAGAAGTGTAATATTTAGCGAAATTGTTGCTTATGTCCCTAGGTGCTGTTACTTTGTGTCCTGCTTCCGTGGTGAGGTATGCTATCTTGTGTTTTATTTGTGTCGCTTTGAGGCGTTGCGCTACTAGTTTGCTTGCCTTGTTTCCTTGTGAGTAGTTGGTCGCTTTAAGCTTGCACAGGTAGTGACCGGTCTGTTCTAGGGCTTGTTTGTGTATTTCTCGTGTTATTCCCATGATGCGGGTTTTTAGTTCTTGTGTTGGGGTAGATTGGTTTTGATTTGTGAGGTCCTGGAGTTCTTTTTGCCACTCTCGCATTTGTTTTTGAGCTTTTCTTTTTAGGAAGGCTGCTCTCTGTTTGTTATTGTGTATTCCACATCGTTAAATGTTCCTACCACTATTACATATCTTCCCCCTTCGTCTATCTCTAGGTGGGTGAGGGTAAATGCTATGTCCTTGCTAATAAGTATGGAGGCCCCTTTCGATTTGCTCGTGTGTGTGGCGTGGTATTGGTAGGGATAATCTTGCAAGAACAGTGGTGCATGTGCGTTTGTTTTAAAGTGGGTTTCCTGAAGGCACACTACAGCCGGTTTGTGTCGGTTAAGGTCTCTGCGAAGCAGATTCCTTTTGGATGGGTGGTTAAGGCCTTTTGTGTTGTGTGTGTATATTTTCATGGTGGGTTGTACCTTGGGGTTTCGGTTGGCTGTATTGTCGTCTTTCTTGTTTGCGGGAGTACCCCCCTTCCCAGCTTACTCGACTTGGGTGGTGTCTCCCTGGTGGACCTGGTTTTTAATACTCTGTATGTACGCTCGCCGTATTGCCTGGCGGAACCTTGGGTTACCTGTGGCATGGTAATCATACAATGTGAAACATAGAAAACAAAACAGTTAAACAATTTAAACACAGTAACTAAAACATGTATGGTAAAACATATTGCCGTGTGATCGGCCTTGCGCCACATAAGGGCGCCGTGGGGGAGGAAGCGGAGTGCTTCCATGCCTGAGCGAATCGGTCTGTTGGCCTCGTGTTTTGCTTATTACGGTGTTGAGTTTGCCCCTATTTTAGACCTTCTGTGTCTGGCATTGGGCTACTGCTTACAGTCCTTGCGAGGTTGCCACCTGGGTCATTCCGTGTGGCGTGGCTGTCTATGTGTTGGGGTTTGGGTGGGATACCCTCGTTAACCCCCGACCCTGTGTAGGTGGTTCCCCCCGTTGTTATATTAGTCCCCAAAACAGTTTGTGTGGTACTTGCCACTGCATGTGACCCATGCGGGTTCTCTCAGTCAGTTCTTAGAGACTCTCTTCCACGACGGATTGAGCCTGTCTCTTCCTGTTGCGCTGTGTTGGTCCCGTGGTGGCGGTAGGCCCCAGTCTCTGAGAGCCCGCTCTCCGGCCTCCGGGGTCATAATGGCGGTGGTTTTCCCCTCATTAGTGATCAGGAGCTTGACCGGGAATCCCCATCTATAGGGTTTCTTGTGTAATCTCAGTTGTTCTGTGATGCCAGCGAAGGTTTTTCTTTTCTTCAATGTCGCCGCTGAAATGTCTGCATATATCGCCGTTCCTTGGTATGGAGGTGGTAGGTTTGGACGTTGCCTGCTTGCTCTCATGATGTTTTCTTTGGTATGAAAGTAGTGTAATCGCACCAGCACATCTCTCGGTGCATCTGTGGTTAGGAATCGTGGTTTAGGCACGCGGTGGTAGCGGTCTAGCAGCAGCATGTCTTGGTGTACGTCTGGTATCAGGGCTTTGAATAGGCCCTGTAGATGGGCATGCAGGTCCGCCGTCCCAACTGATTCCACTATCCCTCTCAATCTGAGGTTATTGCGGCGGGAGCGGTCCTCCATGTCAGCAATTTTGGCTTCAAAGGTCGCCATGTTATTTTGTATATCTTCCATGGTGGCTCTCATGTCGTTGCATGCTTCGGCGTGGTCCGCCATTTTTTCTTCCAGCGTGGAAGTGCGTTCCCCCAGCTCTCGGATATCTGACCTTATTTCTTTCAAGGAAGTCTGTAGGGTGATTTGCAGCTTGGTATGCATGGTGTCCAGCATTCTTTGTAGAATCCCCTGTGTCACTGGGGCATCTTCTGTGGCTGGGGATGGGATATCGGCCGGCTCGTCGCGGGCGCCATCTTGGGCCTCCTCTGGAGGAGTTCCCGCCGGTTTTTGCCGTGCCGTGCGGGCGGTGAAAAAGCCCGTTCCGTCGGCCTTGTCGGTGTGCCGTCTGCCCTTCTGTTGGGACATTGTTATAGGTACGTGGTGGGTTAGTGGGTGCTCGTAGCGCTAATTAGGAGGCCTGTGGAGCCGGAGCTACTCCAGCATGCGACCGCCGCGGCTGAGCGTCAGGCCACGCCCCGGGCTGGGAGGTTTTCAATGCAGCATTCTGAAACAGCCACTCACTCTCCTGATCCCTACCGTGTTCCAAGCTGGGACACTCTTCCCTGCAGAGCCCCCCTCATTCTAGTGCTTGGTCACAAATGCCCCCTCAAATGACCCTGGTGGTCACTGGTATCCTATATCCGTTCCCTGGCAGTCCGGTGGTGAATAGCAGGAAGCGCACGTCCTGTTGCTTCATATCATAATACCCACTCCTTCACGACTGCAGCTTTCAGTGTTGTCAGAGCGCAGGCTGAGAATCTCTCATTTACTGACAACCACACATACACAAACACACTCACTGACAGACACACTCGCTGACATACACCCAAACACTGACAGACACATACTCATACACACACTTACTGACAGTCACACTGACAGACACATTTACTGACATACACATACACTCACACACTCACTGACAGACACACACTTGCTGACAGACACACAATTACTGATAGACATACACTTACTGACAGACATACACACACACACTCACTGACAGACACACACTTACTGGAAGACACACACACACACTCACTGACAGACACACATATACTTACTGACAGACATACACACACACTTACTCTCAGACATATGCACACACACTCACACTCACTTACTGTGGATACGGCACTGACCAAAGTATCCAATGATCTACTCGCTGCAAAATCTGGTGGTCACTACTCTATCCTAATTCTCCTTGACCTTTCTGCGGCTTTTGACACTGTTGATCATCAACATCAACAGCTTCTTCTCATCCTCTGCAATATCGGTTTACAAGATATTGCTCTCTCCTGCTGCACCGCCTACCTCTTCCAGTGCTCTTTCAGTGTTTCTTTCTCTGGCTCTGCTTGGTGTCCCCCAAGGTTCAGTCCTTGGTCCCCTACTGTTCTCCATCTATGCTGCCTCCCTTGGTAAACTCATTAGCTCCTTTGGTTTCCAATATAATTTCTATGAGGATGACACGCAAATCCATCTGTCCTCTCCTGATCTCTCCCCGTCCCTCTTGACTAGTGTCTCTGACTACCTCTCTGCTATTTCTAACTAGATGGCTGCCCACTTCCTTTAACTCAACTTGACAAAAACTGATATTCTGGTCTTTCCTCCCTCAAGTGTTGCTACTCCAATGTCCCTCCAAGTCACAGTGCTACCATCAGCTCCACCACGCTGGCTCGCTGCCTAGGTGTTCTCTTTGACTCTGACCTCTCCTTCACGCCTCATGTTCAGTCTATTGCCAAATCCTGCCACTTCAATCTCAAAAACATTGCTCGCATCCAACCCTACATAATGCCAGATGTGACTAAGGTGTTGGTCCTTTCCACTGTCCTTTCTTGCCTTGACTACTGTAATCCGCTTCTCAGTAGGCTTACGTGTTTCCAACTTGCACCGTTACAGTCCATAATGAATGCGGTGGCAAGGCTCATCTTCCTGTACGCCCGCACCTCCCATGCCTCACCCTTCTGTCAGTCCCTACATTGGCTTCCTGTAAGATATAGGGCTCAATTTAAAATTCTGGTTCTTGCTTTCAAATCTCTACATAATGCTGCGCCCACCTATCTATCCTCCCTTATACACAAGTATGTCCCGCCTAGGCCCTTATGCTCTGCTGAAGACTTACGTCTATCTTCTGTCCGTACTCCCACCTTTTGATGCTCACCTTCAAGACTTCTCGAAGTGCTGCACCGTTCCTGTGGAACTCACTTCCCTCCTCTGTTAAATGCTCAACCAGTCTCCACTCCTTCAAAAAATCATTAAAAACCTACTTCTTCATAAAAGCATATCAATTAAACTGCTAATACCTCCCGACTGATTCCACTCTTGCAACTGTCATTAGTCTAATACTATCCTTACCTTTTGTGCCACTTTACCCCACTCCCTCTAGCAAGATCATTGAGCAGGGCCCTCAACCCCTCTATTCCTGTGTGTCCAACTTGTCTGGTTACAACTATATGTTTGTTCATCCACCCACTGTAAAGCGCTATGGAATTTGTTGGCGCTATATAAATAATAACATAATAATAACTTACTGATAGACACATACACACTTACACAGTTTTGCACACAGACTAAAAAATTAATTGTATTGTTTGTTGCTCCTACCCTTAGGAGTCTTCTGGGTCCTCTCCATCAGGTCCAGTGACTTTCATGCTCTTCCTGCTCCTCTCTCCTCACTCGCGCTGTTTAGTGATGCAGGGCCAGAATTACGTCATATTCCGGCTCCCAGCATCACCACAGAGGGCACGCGAGGGAGCAGGAAGATCATCAGCACAGGCAGTGCTCCATCACCGCCGCCTGCCTCCTTCCTCACTCGGGCCGGTATATTGCTGCAGAGTAGGCACCTGCCTCTGGGATAAGCAGGTGCCTAATCTGCCTTGCTACATAACCGCCATTCCGGGGGCGCCCTTAGGTGGCCAGCTGGCCACCTGCTGGGCTCTTTGTGACAGGCCATCGGCCTGCTCGACACGGCACCCCCAACTCCTGGCGCCTGGGATTGGCCCTGGCTGGCTCATACACACAGGCACATTCATTGGCTCATACACACAGACTACCTCTTACACACACAAACACACTGCCACTTACACAATTAAGCTCTTACACAGACATACACACTTACTGGCTCTGCAAGAAACATGGCCAGTCCTATCACATAAAAACTCTCTATCTATTCTTTCTCAATCCTCCTTTTCCCAACTGTCTAAACCCTTCATTTCCACTCTCTCCCGGTTTCTCTATCTGTGGCAGCATTTCATATCTTTTTTTTTATTCCTATTTTTTCTACTGTTCATTTTCCAATGTGGCTGGAGTCTGCATCCTCTCACGTCTCCCAACTGTAACACCTTCAAGGGGACATCCCTACTTTAGGATCCTGTTACACCAGGAAACTGGCAGAAAAGTGTGCACTAGAACGGGGCAAAGATTGCTTAAGTAGTGCTCCTTGCATGGTCTGCTATGTTGGGGGTTGGTCTGAAAGGCTGTCATACAGCCTGGGTGCTTGGTCCTCTATCTGGGCAGCCTGCCCATTGTGGGTCTTGCCAGTAATGCAAGCTGTCTTTTGATGCCCCCCCTCACACCCGCTCCCATGATTCCATACCTCCAAGTGTTGAGAGAAGTGTTATATTTCACCCTGCATTTGTATATGGTATACTACACTCCTTAGAATGCTGTGCCAAAAGATGTGAGTGATTTTGACAAGGGCCAAATAGCGATGGCTAGATGACTGGGTTGGAGCATGTCCATGACAGTAAGTCTGCAGTGGTTAGTAACTACCAAAAGTGGTGCAAGGAAGGACAATGGGTGAACCTCCATCAGGTTCATTGGTGCAGATCTCTTCAGTTGTTGTCTGTTCATAGATCTTTCTGCCTTACATTTTATCTTCAGCAAGTGAAATGTAAATGCATGCTGGATTCAGATGAGTTCAGGTGATTGACTTGGCCATTGTAGAATATTCCACTTCTTTGCCTTAAAGGGACACCATAGTCACCAGAACAACAACAGCGTATTGAATTTGTTCTGGTGAGTAGAATAATTACCTTCAGGCTTTTTGCTGTAAACACTGTCTTTTCAGAGAACATGCAGTGTTTACATTACAACCTAGTGATAACTTGACTGGCCACTCCTCAGATGTCTGTTAGAGATCCTTCCTGGGTCATAGCTGCCTAAAATGCATCCAAACATTCAGTATCTCCTCCCTCTGCATGCAGACACTGAACTTTCCTCATAGAGATTCAATGATTCAATTCATCTCTATGAGGATATGCTGATTGGCCAGGGCTGTGTTTGAATGCTGGCTCTGCACCTGATCTGCCTCTTTGTCAGTCTCAGCCAATCCTATGGGGAAGCATTGTGATGGGATCAGACTACCACTTCTGATGATGTCAGCAGTCTGCTTGATTTTCTGAGGCAAACAGCATGCAGAGTTACAGCTTCAGGCTTGAATACAGTAAGATTTTGCTATATTTATGGAGGCATGAATGGCCCAGGGGGGCTAGACGGTGGTTTTAACACTATAGGGTCAGGAATACATGTTTGTGTTCCCGACCCTATAGTGATCCTTTAAAAAACCCTAGGTTGCTTTCGCAGTGTGTTTTGGGTAATTGTCCATCTGTAAAGTGAAGCGCTGTCCAATTAACATCACTGAATTTGGCTGAATCTGGCCATACAATATAATCCTATACACTTCAGAATTCATCTGGCTCCTTCTGTCTTCTGTCACATAATCACTAAACACTAGTGATTCAGTGCCATTTGAAGCCATGCTTGCCCATGCCTTCACAATGCCTCCACCGTGTTTTACAGATCATGTGGTATGCTTTGGATCATTAGCAGTTCCAAATCTTCTCCATAACTTTTTCTTCCCATCACCCTGGTGTTCTTTACTTGGCTGGATGTTGTGAAGGGATATTTCTTTACCATGTTTTCCGTGGGTGTCCGGGCCTTTTTGTGTTGCAGATCTCACAAGTGCATTTTTATTTCACAAAATGTACCAAACACTTCAGGTTTGTTTCTAATGTGTTTTCTTTTTTTGCAGCCTATGGATGACCTTATTACTTATTTAACTGTAACTTTAAAGGGACTCTATAGTCACCAGAACAACTACAGCTTATTGTATTTGTTCTGGTGAGTATAGTCAGTTCCTGCATGCTTTTTGCAGTAAACACTGTCTTTTCAGAGACCTTGCCTAATGACACCTCCAGTGTCCACACCTCAGACGGTACTAGAGGTGCTTTCTGAGCACTGACGCTCAGCGTCTCCACCCTCTGCATGGAGACACTGAACTTTTCCCATAGAGATGCATTTATTTAATGAATCTCTATGAGTAGATGCTGACTGGTCAGGCTGGCGTTTGTTCCCGCGCCCGCCTGCTTCCCTGATGGGAAAGCATTAGATTGGCTGAGATCATCAATTCTGATTATGTCAGCCAAAGAGGTGGATCAGGGCAGGGTCTGCCTTGGCGGAACCGCGCTGCACTGGAAATAAGGTTTTAACCCTTTCTAATGAGCAATGGGGCCCAGTAACCTAAATAGTAGTGTGGCGAAACTGACCTCGCCACTGGACATTGGAGACTACTGATTTCCAGCCTCCTGCCATGTGACTATGGCCCCTGGGATGTATTGCCCTTTAAAGACATGATTTGGGCATAATGGATATGTGTTGTGCTGCTGCTGGCCCTTTAAGAACCATCTGGGGACATACTGTGGAGTTACTGGGTGGCCACCATTTCCTGTATCAGAGGCACATGGTGAGAACAATGGATGAAACACATGGTGAGAACAATG
Source organism: Pelobates cultripes (assembly GCA_933207985.1). Lineage (NCBI taxonomy): Eukaryota > Metazoa > Chordata > Amphibia > Anura > Pelobatidae > Pelobates > Pelobates cultripes. The sequence goes on from OW240912.1 coordinate 73,310,815, forward strand.
GATGGCGGCCATTTTAACTCACAGACACTGTTTGGACTTTTCAACATGGTGCCATCTTGCCGGTATTTGGTGCACAGAGACATCGTGCGGTGGTTTTGGACTATACAGCAGGGGACACATTATACAGTAATTGATTTCATTTAGCCTGCATATGTTCTGTGGAATCTGCATTAAACTGTATCTTCCAAAGTACTGAACGGATCTGGGTGATCCCCCGGTTCCAAGGATATACTTTTTATGGGGTTATTGCATGTTTTGGGGTGCCTGTGATGTGTTTTATGAAACTGTATTTCTCTGTCTGTGATAATTATATTACCCATTGTGTGAGGTAATTGTATCACAGGGAGGAGGATTTTGTGTGGGAGTGTCTGAGTGTATTGTAAGTGTTTATTGGTTGTTCTGTAAAACCCTGTGGGCAGTACTAAGTTTGTGGATTGGGAATAAAAGAGGCTGTATGTGCCAGTACAGTCAGTTCTGCTTGACCTCAAAACGAAGTGTCGTCTCGTTATTGGGGGAATTGGATTGTATGCTGATTGCCAGGAGTGTAAGCTGATTGTATGCTTTTCCTGTTCAGCTGCTTACAGCATTCATATGCTTGAGAGCATTCGTATGCTTCTCCGGTTCAGTGGTTGTGGTGTCTGCTGCAGTGCTTGGAGTCCTCAGGAAGCGCTAGGAGCATCCTTCAACGGAGGTACCCAGTTGGGGTGCCAGGTGATCCGTTACATTGGTGGCAAGCGGTGGGATGGCGTCCTAGTGCGAGGAGAAGCAGCTCGGAGACACTGGTAACGTTTGGAGTTACAAATTGAGGACAACGCTAGTATCCGTACAGCGCCCCTGAATACAGCAGGATGGAATCAGCTAGTTTTCGTACAGCATTCCATGATGAGGAGGAGGAGGCGGCCGCGGACTACAGGGATGCAGACAGAAAGGAACTCTGGTATGATGCCCTGGAAGATGTCCAGTGGCGGCGAGGTGAGAGTCTCCCCAGTGATGAGCAGCGGCTACAGAAGCGTGTGGTTGGGTGTCTGCTGCAGTGCTTGGAAGCGCTAGGAGCATCCTTCAACGGAGGTACCCAGTTGGGGTGCCAGGTGATCCGTTACAAGTAGCATGCACATATCTACACTGTGAGATATATAGAAACAGAATACGATGGCAGATAAGAACTATTCGGCCCATCTAGTCTGCTCAATTTTCTAAATACTTTCATTAGTCCCTGGCCTTATCTTATAGCTAGGATAGCCTTATGCCTATCCCACGCATTCTTAATCTCCTTCACTGTGTTAATTGCATAGATACACAAACACAGATCCTCACACATGCACAGAAACACACCCTGTCACACATGCACAGATACACACAAAAATAAATTGGCACACATGTGGAGAGCCATGCACTGACGCACATGCACAGACCCCCCCCACACACAGATTGGCACACAAGCACAGATCCTTGCACTAACCCACATACACAGATTCTCAATGCACAGATTAACACACATGCACAGATTCACACACATGTACAGATCCACAAACTGACGCACATGCACAGATCCACAACACATAGGTTGACACACATGCACAGTTCTATTGGCTGCTCGCTGTTTAGTAGGCATGCCCCTATCCAAGGCATGGTTGGTAGGGACATACCGGGGTCTAATTAAAAATCACTTATTTACTAATACTATGTATTTTATTTTACTTTGTAGTCACTAGAGCAACTACAGCTTATTGTAGATGTTCTGGTGGGTATAGTCAGTTCTTGCAGGCATTTTCATGTAAGCACTGCATTTACATTACAGCTTAGGGACACTTCCAGTGGCCATCCCTCAGATGGCCACTGGAGGTGCTTCCTGAGTCAGTGCTGCACAGTGTGGGAAAGCATTGTGATCACTTGTGATGATGTCAGTTAAGGAAGTATATTGTCAGCAGAGCCAGCGCAGGTGGATGCATGCGATGCTGGAAATAAGGTGAGTTTTTTTCTATCTCTAAGGGGGAAAGTGGGGCTCTATAACAGAACTAGTGGGTGGCCACTATCTTAAACAGCAAAGCTCGGTTTGCCATAAGAATACCAAATAAGGGAGCTATCTACTAAACAACCCAATAATTTGGTACCCTTAGATATGGCAATCCCACAAGGGTGCCATATTAAGACATTATAACCATCTTTGGCACACTAAGGTAGACTCTCTGCAACATAACTACTATAATTAGCTGTAATGGTAACAGTGAAGGGTCCCTTGGCCCCATCTGTCATTTTAATTAACACTTCTACATTACTAATGTCAATTTTGTCCAACTTAGACCACATTGATTAGAGTGCTGGAATCGTGTTAGCGCGTTGCTCTCACCTTCTAAGCTAGAGCTAATTTTTTAAATTTCAATGCATTGTTTGCAGGATCACCTCCAAAAGTGATCAAGATAATAGATGAAGCTAAAATAGAGGAAACTAAAACAGTCACTACCGGTATTTCAATTCCTGCGAGTGATGAGGAACAATTCAGACTCAGTAAAAAGAGAAATCCAGATCACAGATATCTCTAGAAAATTCACTGAACGTGGCTATACACAAGATTTAGTGACACAAGCCCTGGTGAAAGCTTGTGAAAGATTTGAAGGAGATGACCAGAATACCCGTGGTGATGTTAACAGAGTGGTTTTCCCTCGAACCTACAACTCCAAGTCGTACCAGATAAGAAGAGCGATCCGTAATAATTGGAAACTGTTACAGAGAGACAACTCTTTACCAGCTATCCTACACCAACCACCACTTATCAGCTATAAAAGAGGAACTAATCTAAGTGATTTACTTGTCCATACAGTCCAATTTACCCAGGTTGCCAAGAACAATGACTCCAGAAATGTTGGATGTTACCGCTGTTTGGGATGTACCACTTCTAATCAGATGATTCCTGGCAAAAAATTCTACAACCCACATTCAGGCAAGGAATACAAAATCCGACACAGGATAACATGCACCACTGGATTTGTTATATACAAAATCTTATGCCTGCGTGGTCTGGCATATATTGGCAAGACAAGAAATACACTGCGGGAAAGATTTGCCAATCATAGAGCATCCATAAGACAAGCCTTGAATAACCCTAACGAGGCCCCTCCAGTCGCTAGACACTTTGCAACAGCGGGACACCAACTGTCCACCTTGAAATTCAAAGGGATTGATCATGTGCCTAAATTGAGGGGGTGGTCGAGACAAAGAATTTTTGAGACGTGAAGCATATTGGATTTCTACACTAAAAACTGTTACTCCGCTAGGCTTAGAGGGACACTCCAGGCACCCAGACCACTTCTGCCCATTGGAGTGGTCTGGGTGCCAACTCCCACTACCCTTAACCCTGCAACTGTAAATATTGCAGTTTTCATAAACTGCAATATTAACCTTGCAGGGTTAACTCCTCCTCTAGTGGTGTGCCATAGCGTCGCTAGACATCCTCACGCTATGTGAGGACCTCCAGCGTTGCTGAAATCCCCATAGGAAAGCATTGAAAGCATTTTTCAATGCTTTCCTATGGGGAGGTCTAATGCGCGTGCGCGATAGGTCTCGCCCGCCGGATGACATCGGCGGGGAAGGAGCGTGGGCGGACCCTGAATCAGCGCCGAGAGACATCTGCGCTGGATTCAAGTAAGTCAATGAAGGGGTTTTAACCCCTTGAGCAACTTGGGATGGGGGGTGGGAGGGAGAGGGGACCTGCAGTGCCGTTTTCCTGGCACTGGAGAGTCCCTTTAAATGAATGTAATATGTTACACTGTTTCTTACCATTGAGATAATAGCTACATGTTTACTATAGGTATCTAGCTGAATGAAAAGAGTTGATACTTTGTTTCAGGTTATTAGTCTGTAAGCCCATTCCTGCCTATGATTTCTATATTTCTATATTTTGGAATTACTTAATACTGATGTTCACTGCATACTATCTCCTTACTTTGTTGTTTTTAAGTGCTAACTGTACACCATGACGTAGGACCTATTCCCAAATAGTGTTACTTCGTTATATGTTTTTTATTTTATTTTTTTATAGGCATGATATAAAATGAATCTTTGACATATGAAAATGCATTTAAGACATCAAACCACTGAGTGTCCAACTGAGAGTTTGACATGCTCGTATTTTGAAATTTGAGTTCTAAGCCACATAGTGGTTGTGGTGTATAACCGTTTAGGTGAACAGCCCCTTTTGATTTTCATTTTTATTTTTAATTTTTTTAATCACTTTGTGATTTATTAATTTTTATTATTTAACATGGGCTGGATATATTGACGTTTTGGTTGCTAAGTGAGGAAACAGGGGAAATCCTACATTTATCTGAGAAATAATCTAAAGGTGAAACGGTTATATATTTACTCACTAGCATTCTGTTTATACAGGGAGTGCAGAATTATTAGGCAAGTTGTATTTTTGAGGATTAATTTTATTATTGAACAACAACCATGTTCTCAATGAACCCAAAAAACTCATTAATATCAAAGCTGAATATTTTTGGAAGTAGTTTTTAGTTTGTTTTTAGTTTTAGCTATGTTAGGGGGATATCTGTGTGTGCAGGTGACTATTACTGTGCATAATTATTAGGCAACTTAACAAAAAACAAATATATACCCATTTCAATTATTTATTATTACCAGTGAAACCAATATAACATCTCAACATTCACAAATATACATTTCTGACATTCAAAAACAAAACAAAAACAAATCAGTGACCAATATAGCTACCTTTCTTTGCAAGGACACTCAAAAGCCTGCCATCCATGGATTCTGTCAGTGTTTTGATCTGTTCACCATCAACATTGCGTGCAGCAGCAACCACAGCCTCCCAGACACTGTTCAGAGAGGTGTACTGTTTTCCCTCCTTGTAAATCTCACATTTGATGATGGACCACAGGTTCTCAATGGGGTTCAGATCAGGTGAACAAGGAGGCCATGTCATTAAATTTCCTTCTTTTATACCCTTTCTTGCCAGCCACGCTGTGGAGTACTTGGACGCGTGTGATGGAGCATTGTCCTGCATGAAAATCATGTTTTTCTTGAAGGATGCAGACTTCTTCCTGTACCATTGCTTGAAGAAGGTGTCTTCCAGGAACTGGCAGTAGGACTGGGAGTTGAGCTTGACTCCATCCTCAACCCGAAAAGGCCCCACAAGCTCATCTTTGATGATACCAGCCCAAACCAGTACTCCACCTCCACCTTGCTGGCGTCTGAGTCGGACTGGAGCTCTCTGCCCTTTACCAATCCAGCCACGGGCCCATCCATCTGGCCCATCAAGACTCACTCTCATTTCATCAGTCCATAAACCTTAGAAAAATCAGTCTTGAGATATTTCTTGGCCCAGTCTTGACGTTTCAGCTTGTGTGTCTTGTTCAGTGGTGGTCGTCTTTCAGCCTTTCTTACCTTGGCCATGTCTCTGAGTATTGCACACCTTGTGCTTTTGGGCACTCCAGTGATGTTGCAGCTCTGAAATATGGCCAAACTGGTGGCAAGTGGCATCGTGGCAGCTGCACGCTTGACTTTTCTCAGTTCATGGGCAGTTATTTTGCGCCTTGGTTTTTCCACACGCTTCTTGCGACCCTGTTGACTATTTTGAATGAAACGCTTGATTGTTCGATGATCACGCTTCAGAAGCTTTGCAATTTTAAGAGTGCTGCATCCCTCTGCAAGATATCTCAATATTTTTGACTTTTCTGAGCCTGTCAAGTCCTTCTTTTGACCCATTTTGCCAAAGGAAAGGAAGTTGCCTAATAATTATGCACACCTGATATAGGGTGTTGATGTCATTAGACCACACCCCTTCTCATTACAGAGATGCACATCACCTAATATGCTTAATTGGCAGTAGGCTTTCGAGCCTATACAGCTTGGAGTAAGACAACATGCATAAAGAGGATGATGTGGTCAAAATACTCATTTGCCTAATAACTCTGCACTCCCTGTACATCTCATTATGAATGTGTCTCTAGGTTTTTCATTTGTATTTTTATCTGGGATATATGAATCACAGTGTTCTTATTATCGTGTGCAATTAGTACTAATATATTATGTATTTAAATTGTCTTGCATGTATATATATCATATAAGTTTCACTTCTAGTTACACCACGGGTGATGTTATAAAATTCACATTTTTTCTTGTTTAATATTTATCTAATGTACCTTATACACTATGATGTATGGATTATATCTAGTTGTATTCATATTCACATGAAACATACAATTTAGTGGTCACCTGATGGTGCTTAAATTAACTTTTGTGGTCCACATATGGCTCATCAATCTACAGTTTACCCTGTTTAGTTTGAATCTTTGATCACAGGTATTACCTTTGTCTAGGGGGAGGGTACTTCACCTTTACAAGTTTCATTCACTTTTTTGCTATATAAAGATGGTGTTTGGAGCTATGGGGTTATCCTGATGAAAGTCCTATGATAGACTGAAACGTCGATTTGCCGTAACCCGTGTGTTATGAATAAAGAAGAATAATTTTCTTTGAAAAGCCCAGTGTGTGCCTTTCTTTGTGGATATATATATATATATATATATATATATATATATATATATATATATATATATATATATATATATATATATATAATGGCTGCACTCACGGATTTTCCAATAAAAATTAACTTTTATTCAAATTCCCATAAAACAGATCAATGTTTCAGTTCAACCTGTGGACTTTCATCAGGATTACCAGGTAATCCTGATGAAAGTCCACAGGTTGGACTGAAACGTCGATCTGTTTATGGGAATTTTAATAAAAGTTAATTTTTATTGGAAAATCCGTGAGTGCAGCCATTCTACCTGATTATATGGATGTCTAAGCCCTGGTTATGCACCTGGTTTGGAAAAACTAGGACCCTGTGTGCAAGGTACTGTTTGATTTTTTTATATATATATATATATATATATATATATATATATATATATATATATATATATTAGTGGCAAACACTTGGTTTACTGAATAAATTCTAGTGTATGTACATGAAATACCATTTTACAATTTGATGATTCTTTTTCAACTTTTAATCTGCATTCTATAACATCAACGGTTTATAAACTACCGCCTCATTTTGCTACCAATTACAGGAATTGCTCTAATACTTTTAAATAGTCTCAGTTGGACAGAACTGACAATGCGGACATGTTAAAGTGTGTGGGTGCTTATTGTCAAACTACTCCCAAAAGTTTTAACAAAGAAAGTGCGATGGTGTTCAGAGATATATATATTTTAGGTGACCAGCCTCCCTGTTAGAAGAGTAAAAAAAATTGTACTCACCTTTATTCCAGTGCCGCAACAGTCCTCCCCCACCCCCCACCCTGCTCCACCTCCTTGCCTGAGATCATCAAAATTAATGATCTAAGGCAATCCAATGCTTTCCTGTATGAAGTCTATTGCACAAGTGCGTCAAAACGCCACACTGCGCCAATCAGCATTTTTATGGGGAACTTCAGCGCTTCCATGTAGAGCATGGAGACGCTGAATGCCAGTGCTGCACATTCTGCTGCACTGGACTAGGAATCACCTCTCGTGGCCATCTGATTGACTGCCACTAGAGGTGTTGCCAGGGAGCAATGTAAACACAGCATATTCTCTGCAAAGACTGCAGGAACACACTAAACACATCAGAACAACCACATTAACCTGTAGTTGTTTTGGTGAGTATAGTGTCCCTTTAACAACATAGTCACTACATTGAGCTGTAGTGGTTATGGTGCCCATGTAAGATATGGTGCCTGCAGAATTGTTAAGGCAGACCTGTCATGTCACTTATATAAATAGCATCAACAACCAAATAGTGTGTATTTCCCTCTGATTTGGCTTTATATATATATTTCTTATATAAGATCTACTTGCTGCATGTTTCACCAGTTACCATACTCTTAGTTACTTCTGCATTTTATTTTTTATGGGTTAAATCTAAAAACAGCTTGCAAAAGCTGCAGATTACTTGTCTGCAGCCTCTGCCAGCCTTCTTTTTTTTTTTCGCACAGACTTTCATTATGTGCTGGGAAATACTCCAATCAGAGGCTTCTCAGTGAGAAATCTCAGAGCTCGACCCACGAGCGTGCACAAGCACACATGATTGCGGCTTTCCTAAGCTTCTCCATGAGCTGTGACACAGGCTGGAGTGCGCTACAACAGCATGCCAGCCCCTTCCGTCAATTCTGTGTTCTGTTGAGCTAACAGATGTGGAGGGAAATCTCCCTGACTGTCTGAGTGACAACCAGAGATGTGTTTAAGTTCTCAGTTATAAAAGTGTCCATTTCTATTAAAATCATCACTTTTACTAACTGTTACAAACGTGACAGACTCCAGAGACATACTGCTTTATGGGTGTGGAGATTTCATTTAAAGATGGAAGACATAACACTATGTTAGCTAGGCATATAACTAACGTTTCATCTAAAACAGACTACTGCAACCATGACGTGTGCATTGCATTCCACTGCATGCATAGAATAAAATCAGTTCTGAGTGATGAGGTCACACTTCATTATAGCACCTGGACAGCCCATGGTTAGCTGTCACTACACACCATTTATTCAAAGGATGTGCAATGACAGACGAGAAGTTTCTTAATCAAACCATCTAAACATAAATGACTTTCAGCAAAGCTCAGTAACTCAGATTGCTGTACTGCCACTCCACCTAGTGGAAAATGAGGAGACCGAGAAATGTGGAAAGAACAGTTCTTGTGGAATATTTTCACATAATTCACACCTCTTTGTAACATGTTAGCTTACATAACACTACCAAAACATCCGATATGTGTGTCATTTGTTATATGACAACTGTATCAAAGTATTTGTGGCATTTCAAAATAATTCTAGAAATAAACATCATTAAGGATAGCTTGGTTAGAGCAGTTTGACCTATTAACCCCTTAAGGACGGAGCCAAATGTACACGTTGTGAACAAAACAAAATGTAAACAAAACCTGGCATTTGCGCTACATGTCTGTCCAACCGTAATACACCTCTTTCATAGTAAATGCACCCACCCTTATTATATATCATTTTATTCAGGGGAAACAGGGCTTTCATTTAATATCAAATATTTAGCTATGAAACATAATTTAATGTGAAAAAAATGGGAGAAAATACGATTTATTTGGATTTTTTTAGTTCTACATGACATTTTAACGGTCAGTGTCATAATACTGTTTGCTTTTACTGCAATAAAATACACATATTTGTATTCAGCAAAGTCTCACGTGTAAAACAGTACCCCCTATGTACAGGTTTTATGGCGTTTTGGGAAGTTACAGGGTCAAATATAGCACGTTACATTTGAAATTGAAATTCGCCAGATTGGTTACGTTGCCTTTGAGACTGTATAGTAGCCCGGGAATGAAATTTACACCCATAATGGCATACCATTTGCAATAGTAGACAACCCAAGGTATTGCAAATGGGGTATGTCCAGTCTTTTTTAGTAGCCATTTGGTCACAAACACTGGCCAAAGTTAGCGTTAGTATTTGTTTGTGTGTGAAAAATGCAAAAAACGCCAATTTTGGCCAGTGTTTGTGACTAAGTGGCTACTAAAAAAGACTGGACATACCCTGTTTGCAATACCTTGGGTTGTCTACTATTGCAAATGGTATGCCATCATAGGGGTAATTTTCATTCTTGGGCTACCATAGGGTCTCAAAGGCAACGTAACCAATCTGGCGAATTTTAATGTGAAAAAAATGAAACGCAAGCCTTATATTTGACGCTGTAACTTTTGAAAACACCATAAAACCTGTACATGAGGGGTACTGTTGTACTCGGGAGACTTCACTGAACACAAATATTTGTGTTTCAAAACAGTAAAAAGTATCATAGCAATAATATTGTCCGTTTAATGCTGTTTGTGCGTGAAAAATGCAAAAAACGTCACTTTTACTGGCGATATCATCGTTGTAATACATTTTACTGTTTTGAAACACTAATATTTGTGTTCAGCGAAGTCTCCCGAGTAGAACAGTACCCCCCATGTACAGGTTTTATGGTGTCTTGGAAAGTTATAGGGTTAAATATAGTGCTAGCAAATTAAATTCCCTTTACTTTCGGCATGGGTTGTCATGCAGGTCCTGCTAATTGTAATTAATTAAGATACCTAATTATGTAAAAATATTACATAAATATATATGTAGAATCAATATATGTATATATATACGTATGTGTATATATATGTATATATCTATATAATTTTTTTTAAATATTTTTATTTATATATAGGTATATATATAGTGATATATACGTATATATTTATGTGTATAAATATATATATTATTTCGTTCTATGTGTATTTTGATATATATATATATATATTAATTTCACAATACAGTTAGAACGAAATAACACACATCTATATATTTTTTAATTATTTATTTTTAATTATTTTTGTAATTTTATTTTTTAACGTATTTACATTTTAATTTTTTTTATAATATATATAAATATATATATAACAATAATTATATATATATTTAATCAGTATCAGTCTACGTGTAATTTGATATTAATATATATATATAATTATATATATATTAATAGTAAAATACACCTAGACGGTGTACATGTGTGTATGTATATGTGTATATATATACTTTGATCATATATATATAATATATATATATGATCTAAGTATATATAATTTTATTTTTTTACACTTTTAACTTATTTTACTTTTATTTTCAGCCAGCAGGGGGACCCCCTGTAATTACAGGCAGCCCCCCTGCTGGCAATACAGAAGCCAGCTATACCCGGCCATGTGATTGTGGGGTCCTCGCTAGGACCCCACTCTCACACGGCCGGGGGGCTTCCTGGAGGACGGTCGTGCCGCGGGGGGCTCCCTGGGAGTCCCCCCCCACCGCGATCGCCGGCGTGGGACCGCCGGCGACCGGGTAAGTACAGAAAGACCGGAGGGCGTACTATTACGCCCGGCGGCGTTTAGAGCCGCCTATTAGAGGACGTAATAGTACGCCCTGCGGTCTTAAGGGGTTAAAGCGGCACTGTCATGCCGAATCCCGTTTTTTTTTTAACACCCCTCCCGCCTCCACTACATCCAATTGACCCACTAGTCACCCCCAAATGCCCCTAAGCCCCCCACATTACCTATTTTTTAATCCTTATTTTCTGCCCCGATCTATATTCAGGGCGCCGCCAGATTTGTGTGGGTAGGTGAAGTCCCTGTGGGACACGTCATCAGCCCACACTAGATCATTGGCGGATCCAGGGGGGGGGCAACGGGGCAATTGCCCCCCCCGAGAAATCCGCCGGTCTCCCTCCCCTGCCAGCCGTGCAATGTGCCTGCGGACCGGGGAGGAAGATCAGAGATCTCCCTCCCCGGTCCGCAGGCAACGTGCTTACAGCCGGCGGGGGAGGGAGGGAGAGGGAGGACCCGGAGCTCAGTCTGCAGCTCTTCCGGGTCCTCCTCGCTCGAGATTTGGAGCGTTGCCGCGGTTACCACGGCAACACTCCAAATCTCGCGAAAGTGAACTCTAGCCCGGGAGCGCGGGCTTGAGTTCACTCTCACCACCTGACCACCAGGGAATCACCACTGGGACCACCAGGGATAGAAATATGTCCCCCCTCCTCCCCAGTAAAGGTAAGAAGGGAGGGGGGACATAGGATATTTGTTTTATTAAATAAAAAAATAAAAATATTATTTAAAAGCCTCCTCCCCCATACCACACACTGCCCCCATTGCCACACACTGCCCCCCCCATTACACACTGCCCCCATTACACACACTGCCCCCCATTACACACACTGCCCCCATACACACACTACCCCCATACACACACTGCCCCATACACACACACTGCTCCACATACACACATTGCCCTACACATACA
>OW240912.1:73322775-73420757 GCA_933207985.1 Pelobates cultripes
CGGCCCCCACCCCTGAGTGGTGGGTGGGGGCCCCAGTAAAACAATAAGGGGGGGGACCTACTGTCCTCCCCCCCGGCCCCCATCCCTGAGCGGTGGGTGGGGGCCCTTATAAAACAATAGGGGGGGGACCTACTGTCCTCCCCCCCTGGCCCCCACCCCTGCGCGGTGGGTGGGGGCCCTAATAAAACAATAAGGGGGGGGACCTACTGTCCTCCCCCCCCGGCCCCCACCCCTGAGCGGTGGGTGGGGGCCCTAAATGAAACACCCCGCCCCCCCAATCAAGGTGACTAGGGGTCCCAAGCCACCTTGATTGGGGGGGTGTTTCATTTAGGGCCCCCACCCACCGCTCAGGGGTGGGGGCCAGGGGGGGGACAGTAGGTCCCCCCCCTTATTGTTTTATTAGGGCCCCCACCCACCGCTCAGGGGTGGGGGCCAGGGGCCAGGTTCCCCCCCATCTTTATTTAGGGCCCCCACGGGCATGGGGGGAGTGGGGGGGGGTATTAGTTTTTTGTTTTGTTTTTTTACAGTGAGCAGCTATACGCTGCTCACTGCTTACTACACATGCCCCTACTCGCGGTATAGCGAGTAGGGGCATTTAAGTTACTAATACTAAGTAATCTTTACTTAGTATTAGTAAATGTGGCTGAAAGACCAATTTAGGTCTTTCAGCCTTTTAGTAGATAGCTCCCTGATACCGCGGGAATTAGGGAGTTATCTACTAAGCGGCTGCAAGATGCAGCCACAGCAATGAATAGGATCAGAGTTTCATTCATTAGAATGAAATTCCGATCCGAATAAAGTGCCGAATTGCGTTCTAAAAGAAACGAACATACTGTTGTCATTCAGTTAGAACGCAATTCGGCAGTTTTGTGTAAAATGACAGGAAGCATTGTGGGAACACAGAGGAAAGCTAGGGATCATGGGAAAATTGCTCTGACCAGCGGAAATGAAGCACACTTTGCTCCTCCGCTGGTCAGAGCTGGTCAAGCGGAGGAATCCTCCATAAGGCAAAGAGTCCTACTTTGTCTTATGATTTTAAAGAAAACTAAAGAAGATAGGAAGAAAAGAATAACAGATCCTGAGAGAGGGGGAGAAGAGGAAGAGATTGAGGAAAGGTAAGTTCGGCATGACAGTGCCGCTTTAAATGTTCTATATTATCTGTGCCTCCTTCACCTATTAAATGTTCTATATTATCTGTGCTGCCTTCACCTATTAAATATTCTATATTATCTGTGCCGCCTTCACCTATTAAATGTTCTATATTATCTGTGCCGCCTTCTCCTATTAAATATTCTATATTATCTATGCCACCTTCACTTATTAAATGTTCTATATTATCTGTGCTTCCTTCTCCTATTAAATGTTCTATATAATCTGTGCCGCCTTCACCTATTAAATGTTCTAGATAATCCGTGCAGCCTTCACCTATTAAATGTTCTATATTATCTGTGCCGCCTTCACCTATTAAATGTTCTATATTATCTGTGCCGCCTTCTCCTATTAAATATTCTATATTATCTATGCCGCCTTCACTTATTAAATGCTCTATATTATCTGTGCTGCCTTCACCTATTAAATAAATGTTGTATATTATCTGTGCCACCTTCACCTATTAAATGTTCTATATTATCTGTGCCGCCTTCACCTATTAAATGTTCTATATTATCTGTGCTTCCTTCTCCTATTAAATATTCTATATAATCTGTGCCGCCTTCACCTATTAAATGTTTTATATTATCTGTGCCGCCTTCGCCTATTAAATGTTCTATATTATCTGTGCTGCCTTCACCTATTAAATAAATGTTCTATATTATCTGTGCCGCCTTCACCTATTAAATGCTCTATATTATCTGTGCCGCCTTCGCCTATTAAATGTTCTATATTATCTGTGCTGCCTTCACCTATTAAATATTCTATATTATCTGTGCCGCCTTCACCTATTAAATATTCTATATTATCTGTGCCGCCTTCACCTATTAAATGTTCTATATTATCTGTGCTGCCTTTACCTATTAAATAAATATTCTATATTATCTGTGCTGCCTTCACCTATTAAATAAATGTTGTATATTATCTGTGCCACCTTCACCTATTAAATGTTCTCTATTATCTGTGCCACCTTCACCTATTAAATGTTCTATATTATCTGTGCCGCCTTCCCCTATTAAATGTTCTATATTATCTGTGCTGCCTTCACCTATTAAATATTCTATATTATCTGTGCTGCCTTCACCTATTAAATGTTCTATATTATCTGTGCTGCCTTCACCTATTAAATATTCTATATTATCAGTGCTGCCTTCACCTATTAAATGTTCTATATTATCTATGCCACCTTCACCTATTAAATGTTCTATATTGTCTGTTCCGCCTTTTCCTATTAAATGTTCTATATTATCTGTGCCGTCTTCACCTATTAAATGCGCTATATTATCTGTGCCACCTTCAGCTATTAAATGTTTTACATTATATACAGGGCCGGCCTTAGGGTTGTGTGAGCTGTGCGGTTGCACAGGGCGCCATGGCAGCAGTGGGCGCCATGTGGCTGACACAGCTCACACCCTCACTGGGTGAGAGGTGTGAGGGACTGCTCCTATAATGCAGGACTGCTATATGTACCTGGCAGCGCAACATCTGGGGTGGGGAGGATTGTCAAATCTGAGGAAACACTGGAAGGAGTGAACCGAAACTGGTTCGACAGCACCGACCCAACATATTGTATCTGAGTTTAAACCCATTCCCGTGAGGCCTTTTTCACCCTACGTCCATTACCTCCCCACCTCTACCCTCTACCTAGTTATGTCTTTATTGTTGTTTACCTGTGGAAGAGATAGCAGCAGGATGCATTATGGCAAAACGGCAGGCTGGCAGAGACAGTGTTATGTTCTGAGCAATGTCCTGTGGGAAAACTAGGGTTCTGGATGTTACTTTGACACGTGCCACCTACCTCGAGATTGTTGCAGACCAAGTAACCCCTTCATGGCAGTGGTGTTCCCTGAAAGCAGTAGCCTCTTTCAGCAGGGTAATTTACACTGCCCACTGCATAAAGTGCTCAAGAATGGTTTGAGGTACATGACAAAGAGTTCAAGGTGTTGCCTTCAACTTGAGATTCCCCAGATATCACTCCAATTGAGCATCTGTTGGATGTGCTGGAACAACAAATCCAATCCATGGAGGCCCCACCTCTCAACCTGCAGGACTTAAAGGATCTACTGCTCCTTTAACCTTCGGGACCATGCCTTCTCCTCCCTCCTTCCCATCCCACTTCCTGGCATGCAATCACAGCATCCACCCCAACGCAGTGGCAGAACTAAAGTAGAAAGGGCCCCCCAATTTAAGGTTGGACAAAAGGTAGAATCCTTTTGTAGAAAATGATCAAGGCACTCCAAAAGTTTCCAATTCTTAAGGCAATTTATTTGGACCAGGAACTACAAAGCAACGTTTCAGCCCCAACAGGGCTTTTTTCAAGGGCTTGAAAAAAGCCCTGTTGGGGCTGAAACGTTGCTTTGTAGTTCCTGGTCCAAATAAATTGCCTTAAGAATTGGAAACTATTGGAGTGCCTTGATCATTTTCTACAAATTTATTCATGTTGGTCCTTCTGGGTACTGGGACTTTTTCAAGAGCACCCTGGATTCCCTAGTGAGGAGCTGAGTGCACTTCCAGCTTTGATTGTACGGTTTAAAAGGTAGAATCCTATCTGTCGTGCAACTCCAACAATGCTTTGACAGCTGGGACTCTACAAATTTCACATGTTTGCAGGGTTGTATTTAGCACTGAGCCGTGTTTGTGTGTTTGAATATATGCATGTGTTTGTATGGAGTATGTTTGTGTGACTGCATTTGTATGTGGTGTTGAAGTTTAAATGCAAGTGTGCATTTATGTGTAGTGTTGGATTTTGAATGTAGGGGTTTGTTTATATATAATTTTGGTGTAGTGTTGACGTTTCAATGCAGGAGCATGTTTGTATGTAATGTTGAAGTTTGAATGGACGGGTGTATTGGCATTTAATGTTGGTGCTCAGATGCACAGGTACACACAATGACTACATAAAGATAAACACACAGATACACACACTAACAACATACAGATACACAGACACATACAGATACATACACTGGTAGAAGTACTGACACGCTGACAGATGTACTGACACACATACATACACACAGGCACATATACAGACATACTGACACACACTGATAGACATACTGACACACACACAGGCACATACATTGACAGACAAACGGAAACACACATACACAGGCACATACAGTGACAGAAATACTGACACACACACACACGGATCATGAGCCGTTCCAAAGCACATACACTGTCAGACATACTGACACACATACACATATACTGACATACACACACAGATAAACTGACACACACAGATATACTGACACACACATACTAACACACACACAGCAATAATGACACACTAACACACACACAGATATAGTGACAGACACACACAGATATACTGACACACACAGACATACTGACACACACAGACATACTAACACACACACACACATACTAACACACACACAGACAACACATACTAACACACACACACACACACACTAACACATGTAAAATTTACCTTTTTAAACCCACCCTCCAGTTTCCTACCTTTTCCTGGAGGGTGGGTTTAAAAAGGTAAATTTTACATGTGTTAGTGGCTTCCCTGGGGTCCAGTGTGGTGCCTGAGGCTGATGGGAGTGAGGAGCCTCCATCCTCACTGCCTCTGCTGCCGCCGCAGCCTCCTCCTCCCTCCCGCGCGACTCCTCTCTTTATGGGAGGAAGTGACTCACGGCTGTCACTCCCTCCCATACTGCCAAAAAGCAAGGAGCCTGGTCTCGCTGTTAAAGGGCCACAGTGCCCAACCGGGCCCCTGCTGATACAAGCCCACTGGGTGGCCCTAAGTGCATGGGTCACCCGGTGGGACTGTTTAGGGGGCGGAAATAAAATTGTTGAGGGCAGCAGGGCCCACGGGGCACGGGACAGCTGCCTTGGGCCCCCCAGGAGTAACATGGCCCGGGGCAGTTGTCCCGTTTGCTCCGCTTTTAAGACGGCCCTGCAGATACCACAGGACACATTCAGAGGTCTTATGGAATCCATGCCTTGATGGGTCTGAGCTGTTTTGGCAGCACGAGTTGGCCCTACACTATGTTAGACAGGTGGTTTAAATCACTCCCTCTGAAAGCATAAAAAATATGTAAATATTTGGAGCCATACATTTGTTAGTATTCCACTAGCAGAATATAAAAAACATGCTTTCTTTTTCTCCATTCAAAGAAGGTTTATTTCTGTAGAGGACAGATTCAATTTAATTGAGATTGATTGGTACCATGATGATGTGATACACTACTTCAAATCAAACAGAACGAGGAGTTTTTTTTATTTGGTTTTATTTCCTCTTTAGGCAGCACTTTTAGAAGTGTAGGGATCCAATGATTCAGCAGCTTAAAGGAAAGTAAACGTATATTGGACATTTGTTTGAAAAAGCATTTATTTCTTGTTTTGCTGTGACTGAATGCTTGCTTGGCACTTTCAACATCTGCATTAACTAAGATATATCTAGTGCAGGGCTGGAATACAGTGTGTTGATGGATTTGTTTTTAATTGAAAAAAGAAGGGGGGAAGGAATTTTTTTGTACTGGCAAAAAAACAAACAAAAAACAATCCCACATAATGTATATTTCAGTACAATGTTTGGGAAATGTGGCATTAGTACAGAGAAGAACATGTATCAAAGAGTTTGTCTAGACAAGTGGAAACGGTTTTGTGGGATTATGCGATGGGTACCAGTAGGATTGTAGAGATTAATGGACATTGCAGCTGGTAGGCACATGGCAGAATTAGGATTGTAAAATTGTAATGAAGTATTCTTGTTAGGTAAATCATGGGTCCAACATCTCTATAAAGAGGTTGTTTTGGGAACTTTTAACAGTGGTTACAGTCATTTCATAATTATTATATGTTAGCACAGTGATTAAACACATAATATATGTATTATACTAACCATAATAGTCACAGAGCAGTGTTATATCAGAGATTCCTACCAGAATTACACAGCCACTGTCCTTTTTAGGAATTTTGCCAAGCTGTTCCTGATAGAATACTTTGTTTCTTACTTTGGTAAAAACTCACACAGAACGCAAGAACCCTCCTCTGATAAGAGAGAATATGTAACTGCTGTTTTTGCAGAGATCTTTTTTTAAGGCAATGAATGGTAATTCTTTACCTAGCAGCTGCTGACATGGACACCAAATTCTGCAGTTACTTCTTTTCATTAGTTTTGGGGTTTTAGATCCTAGGCTAAGTAAGGATCTACATTAAAATAAAAAGTTGGTGTGTTGACCTATTGCCAAGACTACTATAACTTGGTATCACTGTGTGTGAATTGTGTGTGTGTGTGTGTGTGTGTGTGCGTGCGTGTGTATGTGTGTGTCTAAGTGTGGCTATGTGTGTGTATGTTTGTTCCCCCCTCTGCTTATCTTTCCTGGTGGTCCAGTGGAAGGTGTGTTGGATCCCTGATGGTCCAGTGGGGGAGCTCCATAATCTGTACCAATATCACACCACTTCAAGAGTGCCCTTACAGTTCCGGCACTCAGTCAATGACCAACTGTAGGGCCTATGGCTTTGCCATAGGGTGGTGAGAGAAAACAATTGCCCCCTAGAATAATCATTGCCCCCGTGTGCTCCCCGCCTAGAGCACCAGCATTCGGTAGAGTGCCAGCTGCCAACTAAACTGGGCAGGTTACAAACCTGCCTACCCACACGGTGGGAGTTCAAGGTGAGGATGGTAGGTTAGTAGTGCCCAGCAATAAAGTGAGCATTAATAGAGAGCATAAGAACTATTAGCATGGGATGTGGCCTGGCGATGAACTGCGATAATCGCTTACTCTGAGCTCCAACACCCGCAGGATTCAGAAACAGATAGCTTATATTTATAAAGGTTTATATTTAAATAAATTCAGATTTATTATTTAACTATCATGAAGACTTTCAAAAGGTTGCTTTATAATAGTCTGTGTTTTTTTTTTTACTTTTACACTTTTTAATGAGAGTGACATATGACTCAATTTTTATCACGTTACTCTAGACTGAAAATGTACTGAATGCTGTGCATTCTGCAGCCGCTTAGGAATTCTGTCTCCACTGCCGTCTAGATGGGTGGCTCTCGATTTTTTGTTGTTTTTTTAGTTCGAGTGTGACAAAGGTTATTTCATTTCCCTGAACTGAAACCCTCTAGCCAGCCTATAGCTACTGAGAAACACGTCCCTATAGCACTTTTTTTTAGCAGTGAAAGGGTTATCTCCAAATACATCACTGCCTTATCTTGTAAGGTATCTGACTTACCCCTGGAGGTAATAGACTGAAGGCATTGACATGCTCACCTTCATATCCTTGCAGTGACTTATCTAAGCAACGTGTGACTCAGAGAAATTGTCTCTCACTGTAGGTAGTCACCAGATGATGATTAATGGGCAGTCTCCCATCCAGTTGGTGATGAAATAGGATTTTCCTCAAAACTCAATTGTTAGAAATGCTCCATACCAGAAAATCAATCAATCAACATATAAAGCCCTGCAGTAAGGAAACAGATAGTGCATCAAATGCGTTCTGCCGCTTTATACTAGAATGTAATTACTTTACCCACCACCACCACTGTGACATGTTAAAAGAGCTAAACTGGCTGTCGCTGGAATACCAACACACTCCTTTCCAGCCTTGTGCATAAGAGCATTTCTGGGAAGCTCCCACCGTACCTGAGTAGAATGCTCTCCCCGGCTGTTTCCACCTCCTATAACCTCCGATCCAGTACTAGCACGATAGTTAGCATTCCGCAATACAATAATAAAGTGGCTCGATCCTCATTTTCCTACAGAGCACCACAATTATGGAATAGCCTCAGGGACAAGGTCAAATCTTCATTCAATCTAAAATCTTTTAAGAGATCTATGGCAATATACCTCAATACAGAATGTACCTGTCATGGTTGAAAATATTTATTACCTGTTATGTATTACATTTATATAAGTGTATATATATTTATAGTTTGTATATTGTATTTTGTAATATTGTATTCTATTGTAACAATGCAATGTTTTGTGGACCCAGGACATACTTGAAAACGAGAGAAATCTCAATGTATCCATCCTGGTAAAATATATTTTATAAATAAATAAATAATAAATGTGTGGGCACGTTTGTATATATATATATATATATATATATATATATACAAACATACAAAAACACACATACACACACGCTCTTTCTCTTTCTCTTCCAATCTTCTGGTCAAAGAATTATATAAGATGTAGGTGCCAAGGGCCGGATCCAGCCCTTTATATCTCATTGTATAATGCATTAAGTAATTTCCTAAGTAATCTTTTTGAGAAAAGAAAAAGAATAACGTTGTGGTTATGGACACATCTAATTATGAGAGAATGGTCCAGAGAGTCCTGAGTAATGAGGACACTTATACTATCATGTCATCTGATCCCACCAACACTTTTCTTAATAGCTACAAGATTTTGGATGAAGGCTGCAGTGGAGGGTTGCTCGCCGACGAGGAATATCACTTTATCCTCAACCGTCACCCTAGGATAGCAACCTTCTACTGCCTGCTGAAAGTCCACAAATGCCTAGAGGATCCACCAGGTCGCAAGATAGTGTCCGGGGTTGATAACAACCCAGAACGGCAGTCTCTACATCGACCAGATCCTTAGACCTTTTGTCGAACTCCTACCCTCATACATCAGAGATACAAAGCAGGCCCTTTCTTCTCTTTCGAGTCTTCACATTGAACCTACCACCAATTTATGTAGCCTTGATGTTGAGGCACTATACTCCTCCTTCCCACATCAGAGGGGGATTGAGTATATCAAATATTTTTTGCATAGAAGGGGCCCTGAATATCATGCACACACTTCATTCACTCTAAAACTGTTGAACTTCATTTTGTCCCACAATTACTTTTTGTTCCATAACAAATACTACCACCAGGTGAAAGGTACGGCGATGGGCACAGCTTGTCCACCATCCTATGCCAACCTCCACCTGGGATGGTGGGAGGAACAAATCAAGACAACCAATATTCTCTCCCCTTTTACATCTAAGATTATCTCTTGGTACAGATATATTGATGATGTCATAATTGTGTGGCAAGGCAATAGTGAAGAATTTGATAGTTTTGTGTCCCTTCTTAACATCAATGAAGACAATATCAAACACACTGCACTTTTAGCTGGAAAAATTCCAGCAAACAAGTACAGAGAAATGAATTACTGGGGTACTAAAAAGGGCCTAACCCTTATATTAACAAATGAACAAAGAAAGAGAGGGGCAAGAATCCCAGAAACACCGGGAATAGATCCCCTCAGGACTAGTACCCCCTATAGAGCAATACATTTTATTTGCCCACTAACCGTGTATAGAAAATAATAAAGATTTATTGAAAAAGATTAAAAATCCCATAGATAGTGTGCTATAACACACCAAACTGCTATAAACTAGGAATAAAGGGAATCAGCTAGAGTGCATATAACTATATGATACCTTAGGATACTAAGTTACACAAAATCCAAAAAATTGTAAGCACATAAGCTATTTCAAATTAGCAACAGTATCCATGTAGTAACACATGTAGATATAGTAGACACCAGCTAGAAGCTGCATTCCAATTCCTACATAAAACGAATATACTCTTCACTATTAGATATCCAGATTAAGTATAAAATGTATAGATATTAATGGTTAGATACATATATAGATAGGTATATCTTGGCCACAGTGGCTTCAAGTATCTATATCAAAGTGAGTAAATCGAAAGGATAGAAAGATATCAGTGGAGAGAATGAAAAATAAAGTGGGGAGGCAAATAGAAGATGTTCAATAGGTCAAATGACCCTGAACTATAATTCAACCGATGCAGACCGGCTAGTTGCCCAAGTACACCCCCCCACCACATATAGCAGGAGCCCAACGCGCGTTTCGGCGGTAATGTCCGCCTTTCTCAAGGGTATGATAGTGTGCAAATATCCTCCCTTAGTCCTCTCCCTTATATGCACTTACAATTGGCGCCAAAACATGCCCGCCCGTCATAGGGGGGCTTGGTCTTCATTTTTACACGTCCACATATTTCGTCCAAAGAAAGAGGGGGGGTGGGAAAAGGGTTTCCCGAGTGCCCAAGTGCCTTACCAATAGAGGTAGACCCACACGTATAAGATCCGTCAAAAAGCGCATGCGTCTAAGGCCGATACTCGGTCAGAAAAAGAACGCATGCGCACACACTTAGCCGGTATCGACGGAGTCCCTAATATGCCAAAAGTACTCTGGATGCTATTGCACATGCGCTGAAGCTGGCGTTTTCGCCAGAAAGACGCGCATGTGCAAATCCTCACATAGAAAGATACAGTTTAAGCACACTATGATACTTTAGTTCCATTCAAGGTCATATATTTCTTAAGGTTAAGTATAAAGTAACACAGTATAGAAGTAAGTAACCAGGAATATATATGTATATATGTAATGCTTGAAAAACGTGAAAAGATATCATAGAGAAGATGAAAATAAAGGAAAATTAGGACTCTATTGTGGAGAGGAACAAAAAAGGGGGATAAATTAAGAAATAAACAATAATACAAAGACTAATAATAGTAATACTGGCAATTCCTAAAAAATTGGCATGTCCATTTAAAGTTGCAGATATTCTGAAAGCTGGAAAAAAAGGGGGAAATAAATAAATAAATAAACCCTACAAATATTAATCCAGATCAAAACTGTATTTATAAAGCAGCATATCCAGTGATAAATCACCGGCAGAGTCAATTCTTCCAGATCCAAATTATGTTCGCTGATATTAGGGCATGTACCCAAAATTGGATCACCCATGTGATCAGTCAATAATGGTCAAATAAATCCTTATAAGTCGAAAGGAGAATTATTAAAAGTATGATGTAGCCCAGATATAGCTCGCGAGACTTTATACAGATGTAAATATACATTTATATATCTCCAGTATAACAGATCAAATAAACGGAGCAAATTTATCACTGGATATGCTGCTTTATAAATACAGTTTTGATCTGGATTAATATTTGTAGGGTTTATTTATTTATTTCCCCCTTTTTGTCCAGCTTTCAGAATATCTGCAACTTTAAATGGACATGCCAATTTTTTAGGAATTGCCAGTATTACTATTATTAGTCTTTGTATTATTGTTTATTTCTTAATTTATCCCCCTTTTTTGTTCCTCTCCACAATAGAGTCCTAATTTTCCTTTATTTTCATCTTCTCTATGATATCTTTTCACGTTTTTCAAGCATTACATATATACATATATATTCCTGGTTACTTACTTCTATACTGTGTTACTTTATACTTAACCTTAAGAAATATATGACCTTGAATGGAACTAAAGTATCATAGTGTGCTTAAACTGTATCTTTCTATGTGAGGATTTGCACATGCGCGTCTTTCTGGCGAAAACGCCAGCTTCAGCGCATGTTCAATAGCATCCAGAGTACTTTTGGCATATTAGGGACTCCGTCGATACCGGCTAAGTGTGTGCGCATGCGTTCTTTTTCTGACCGAGTATCGGCCTTAGACGCATGCGCTTTTTGACGGATCTTATACGTGTGGGTCTACCTCTATTGGTAAGGCACTTGGGCACTCGGGAAACCCTTTTCCCACCCCCCCTCTTTCTTTGGACGAAATATGTGGGCGTGTCAAAATGAAGACCAAGCCCCCCTATGACGGGCGGGCATGTTTTGGCGCCAATTGTAAGTGCATATAAGGGAGAGGACTAAGGGAGGATATTTGCACACTATCATACCCTTGAGAAAGGCGGACATTACCGCCGAAACGCGCGTTGGGCTCCTGCTATATGTGGTGGGGGGGGTGTACTTGGGCAACTAGCCGGTCTGCATCGGTTGAATTATAGTTCAGGGTCATTTGACCTATTGAACATCTTCTATTTGCCTCCTCACTTTATTTTTCATTCTCTCGACTGATATCTTTCTATCCTTTCGATTTACTCACTTTGATATAGATACTTGAAGCCACTGTGGCCAAGATATACCTATCTATATATGTATCTAACCATTAATATCTATACATTTTATACTTAATCTGGATATCTAATAGTGAAGAGTATATTCGTTTTATGTAGGAATTGGAATGCAGCTTCTAGCTGGTGTCTACTATATCTACATGTGTTACTACATGGATACTGTTGCTAATTTGAAATAGCTTATGTGCTTACAATTTTTTGGATTTTGTGTAACTTAGTATCCTAAGGTATCATATAGTTATATGCACTCTAGCTGATTCCCTTTATTCCTAGTTTATAGCAGTTTGGTGTATTATAGCACACTATCTATGGGATTTTTAATCTTTTTCAATAAATCTTTATTATTTTCTATACACGGTTAGTGGGCAAATAAAATTTATTGCTCTATAGGGGGTACTAGTCCTGAGGGGATCTATTCCCGGTGTTTCTGGGATTCTTGCCCCTCTCTTTCTTTGATCAATGAAGACAACCTTAGACTCACTGCAGAATTTAGGGGCTCATCTCTGAACTTTTTGGATTTAACGATTTCCATTTGTGAGGATGGCTTCCTTAAGACCACCTTGTTTAGGAAACCCTCTGCTTCCAATTCCCTGTTAAAATGGGACAGTTTTCATCCGAGACCTTTAAAACAAGGTATCACCACCGGACAGTATCTCAGACTACGGCGAAATCGTACAGATTAACAGGACTTTCAAACAAAAGCCAATGTCTTGAGACAGCAATTCAAAGAGATGGGGTACCCTAACAAGTGTCTCAAGAGGGCCTATGAAAGGGCACTGTCAACTAATAGGGCGGACCTTCTGACAGACTCCCCCTGACCGAATAACACCACAAATAAAACTATAAGGATGATAGGGACTTTTGACACTGGCTGGAATGAGGTTAAAAGTTCCATACAAAAATTCTGGCCTATTTTACTTAAGGATACCCATCTTAAAGATGCACTGGGCCCTCAAGTCACTATAACGGCCTGGAGGGGTAAAATCTCTGGGATATTCTAGTTCCTAGCCACTTTACGAGTTAAACAAAATCTAAAACTACGTGGCTTGGATGGAAGATTCCTGTAGGTTCTTATGGCTGTGGAAGATGTGTGGCCTGTAAATACATCCTTCGAGATTCAAAAAGAGTGAGCGACAGTGAAGGCAAACAGTCTTTCCAGATCACCCATTTTTTTAACTGTAACTGGGCAGGGGTGGTTTATCTCCTCACCTGCAGTTGTAAATTGATGTATGTGGGCAAAACCTTCCGTCCATTTAAAGAACGTATTAAGGAACATGTTAGATCCCCCAAAAAACGCTTGGATACCCCAATCTCCAGACACCTGAAGGAAAGCCACGGTGGGTCATCTAAGGATATACGTTTTTGTGGTTTAGAGTTAGTCAAGCGGGAACAAAGACGGGGGACTTCGACAAAATCCTACGCCAAAAAGAGTACAGGTGGATTTATAAGCTCAACACCCTGAATCCCAGAGGTCTAAATGAAGGGTTTTCCTTTTCTCCATTTATTTGACTTATGGGAGTTTTCTGTAGTATCTGTATAGTGTGTATATGTTGTATATATTTTGTATATAGTGTGCTTTTTTCTTATTTTTATTTTTCTCTTTCTCCTCTCAACCGGCTCAACCATCATTTCTAGTATACCTTAAAAAAACAGTATATTGATTCTAGGACCGCTACACTTTTATTGATGAATGTTTGCCCACCCCAGATGTATTCGTAGTAACCTTTAACATCCGTTCATTATACACCTAATGCGTTTACTTATAAGCCATTCTACTTAACTCCTCTATTACGAGTTTATATCTGAACAATGGGAGGCATAGTTCTAAGAGATTTGTATTGAATATACCCCTACTGGCCACTCTTTACACTATCTCTGCCTCCGGTAGAGTGGAGAGCCAACTGCTTAATCTATCCGCTCCTATCTATGGAACCAATTTGTTGCTTTCAAAGTAACAGGTTCCGTGTCACCCCTATCTCTGTACTCCCCAACGTGATATTTAAAGTTTATTTTGGTGGGGGCTCCGATTTATACATATACCGTCCTGTAATATTTACACCTTGAGTTATACTTATCCTTTGGCTACATAGACTCCTTGTCACGTAATTTGGGAAGATAATAATTTAATTCATGGGGCTGCTCGACATGTGAGCTTTATAGTGTCCCAGTATTTCACTTCCTCCCATACTGTGACAGTGACCTCTGCTTATGTTTCATTTGTATGTACCCTATTATAAGGAATCCTTACATTGTGAGTTTCCTAGTCAGATAAATAACTCCATTGATACACTCATGTATGTTTTCAATAAGGGGCACTGGAGTTCCTTAGTATTTTTTCTCCTTTTATGGCAGCGACCATTATGTATCCTTTTGTCAGCGATCACTCCGATATGATCGGGTGGATGAGTGTTCTCTATCCACCCCCAGTGTCGCACTTTAGTTACTGTCATACTTACCTGATTATATACAATTTATCTAGTTAGTATCCAGTCATTTATTTATTTACTTTTTACGAATGGACGAGTATACCTCCCCCTAGAGACTTGGGTGATTTTGTATCACGCCCACCTTCGTCATTATAGGTCCTGGCAATAAGAGGAGGGAACAAGCTACGTACCGACCAACCCTCAACTCACTCGCATGTACGGATTGGAGACTTATGATTTGGGGGAGTGTCTACATCCCTTTATAAACGGTTCCTAGTTCATTTATCGGTTAGCTCTTGACAAAGACGTATGGAAAAGCCAAAACGCGCGTCTAGCTTCTTCTGGCCGATGCATCTACTTTGATTGAGTTTTATTTTCTCTCTCTTTATTTTATTTTTACATACCTGGGCTCCCACGATGTCTTCAGTTGTTCTCTAACATGCGCTGGAGTATCTCTATAGGTTCTTAGGGATATTGCTAGGCTGTCTCGAAGCAGCAGTCAGGCTTTACCGTTTACTTTGGGCTAGACAGTTAGTCTAGGGTGTTCTTAGGTGTCGTCTCTCCCCCCCCCCACGTCAGTATTGGGAGGCTACAATTTTGGTTTGTTTGAGCTACTTTTAGTAGTTCGGCTTTTTGGTTTGCTTTGTACCTCATTTGGCACCTACTATCCCTTGTTCTTTACCTATGTAATTATTATTATTTTTAGCGCTTTATAAATGTTTTTTCCCATAAGAACCAGATCAGATCTTGCTTTCACTTATTTATAAGGGACCTTGGTCGTTTTACTTTGACCCTCTTGAGGCTCATATACCATTAACCCACTTACTCCCTATACCTACTTAGGTGATTTATAGGAGCTTATTATCCAGGCTTTTAATAGGGTTATTTTTGTTTCACTTCATCACTGTTTATACACATTTATGGTGCATTTAGTCTTGGTAATTTTTTACCATACAGTATCACCAAATATATTTTCTTAATAAAGGTTCTTACCATATCTATGTTACTCTTTACATAAGGGGGTATTTTTGAATGTGAGTGGATTCCACCCACTATTAGCGAGTGGATTCTTCCCCCCATTTTTCTGTTTTTAATCTTTTTGAGAGTTTAGTTACTTCGTTTTCTTAGTTGGTTAGCCTGTTCTCTGCTGGGGTTTGATTTTGTTCATGCTGCAAAAAGTTGCCGTAAGGCTTTTGTCCTGCCAAATTTTTCATTTTTTTTGCCCCTGCTACATTTCCCCTGGCATGTATTATGTAGTGTACGAAACAGCGCAGACCGGCCCATCCAAGAGAAAACTGGTGTTGCCCACACATACAGCACACAAATAAATATACATTATACATTCCGAAGATCACCATATGGGAACCCACAATTTGCCCTCTCTATTTGCCCTTGTAAAACATAAGATCTTGCTGCCAGAACCTGTATAAATCAAGGTGGGCTCAGGATTGTGACTCTTCCACTAGTAAAGAAATGGACTGCTTAGCAAGTATACCTAATGTGTGGCCTTAACCCTTACCCTGCTAAACTGTACTGTACACATGTCAGAGGTGTGCTTTCATAACTCAACACCAAGTGCATTATTAGCAAACTTACAAATAATTAATATTTTCTTACAAGCAATGTTCATTGGTAAAATACACTCTAAACATTGCAGTTTCCAAAAAAAACTTCTTTAATGGGACACTATAGGCACACAGACCACTTCAGCTCATCGAAGTGGTCTGGATGCTGTGTCCCTGTCCCACTTAGAGAAACTGCAATTTTGACATTGCAGGACTACGACTGCTTCTAGTGGCTGTCAATCACACAGCCACTAGAGTCAGGGGTGTACCTAGAACATTTGGCACCCAGGGTTAACCCTGTGTTTGGCACCCCTCTACACTTTAAAATGTAAAAAAACACCGCAAGATTGCATAAATGTGTAAACCCCATGCCCTGCCCCCTTTTACAAAACCCCAGTCCTGCCCCGGTTCTACAAAACTCATCTCCTGCTCACCATTCTACAAAACGCATGTCCTGCTACAAAACCCCAGCACCCTCCTTCCACAAATCCCCAGCTCTCACACTCACACACGCATGCGCAGACAGTCACACACACTTACAGGCAGCATCCCCCAATAACAGGCACACTGTTACACACACATAGTCACATGCAGACAGTCACAGGCACACTGTCATATACAGCCAGTCACAGGCAGACAGTCACGCACACAAAAAACTACAGGCAGACAGTCACACACACACACAGTTACAGGCAGGCAGTTATACACACACACACAGTCACAGGCAGACTGTCAAACACACACACAGTTACAGGCAATCACACACACACACAATTACTGGCAGACAGTCACAAACACACAGTCACAGGAAGACAGTCACACACACACAGTTACAGGCAGACAATCACACACACACACACAGAGTTACAGGCAGGCAGCCACACACACACACACACACACACACACACAGTACAGGCAGACAGTTACACACACACATAGTTATAGTTAGATATTCACACATACACACACAGCTACAGGCAGACAGTCACACATACACACACACAGTTACAGGCAGTCACACATACACACAGTCACAGGAAGACAGTCACACACAGTTACAGGCAGACAATCTTACACACACATGCACATACAAACACACACAGAGTCACAGGCAGTAACACACACAGGCAGACAGTCACACAGACACAGTTACAGGCAGGCAGTCTCACATACACACACACACACAGTTACAGGCAGACAGTTACACACGCACACACACACAGTCACAGGCAGACAGTCAATACACACACACAGTTCCAGGCAGACAGTCAACACACACACAGACACTCTCTCTCTCTCTCTCTCTCTCTTACTTTCAGACAGTATGGGCTGGAGGAGTGGATCCATTGAAGCTTTTGGAGTCTGTAAGTTGGAGAAGCAGGGACTCCTTCCTGCTTCCCCTCAAAGTGCAGCAGCAAAAGCAGCGGGTGGAGGCTGTGTTTAGCTTTGCCCCTGCTGTTTGGCTCTGCCCATGATGTAGATTAGCCCCACCCCCACTTTTCTTACGTGCGGCTGGTTTTAAATGTTTAAAATTCTGTGGCCTGGGTGACTTTGGTAGTCCTATAATGATTTTGATGGAAGTTATGTATGAGGAGCAGTTGTGAAACAATCACTAAATCACATGCCATCTGATTCCATAGTTATTGCTAAACTCTTAGAACTCGGCCCCTCAATTGCTCTTTCTACATATATCCCGTTATTATTTTTGAGCTGAATGGTTGGAATTGACATCCTCCACATTTCTATCTCTCCTCACAGCTTGGGCACGCAGACCGTCGCGAGAGCAGCAATACCTCACACTGCATGCTAGAGAAGGTCGCCATCTCTTGATGGATCGCAAGGTGGAGGGACTTGGCAGTATTCTTAGCTATGAGAGGGACTCTTAGTGGAATGGGCTGAAGTTCGACACAGGACATTCCCAATCCTTGTCACTCAGTGCTGACAAGTCATGATACACATAAGCCTTTACTACCCTTTCTTTCTTAGCACCAAGCGGTACACATCAACTGTTTAGCATGTTACATTACCGTTTACTTTCATTTAAGCTATTCATATAGTCAGCCGGTAAAGCCTGATTCTTATACTATTTTGTTTTGTCTCACCACTGACTATTTCTCCTACTACTATAATATAAAAAAGTGCAGTATACCTAAATGCCATATCAATGATGCTACTACCTGTTTTCACTATGCTTGTCATTGCTGTTGTGGCTTGTCAAGCTTCTTGTTATTTCCATGCACAACATTAATAAAGATTGGAAAAAAAAAGACTGCCTGTAGAGCAGCCACTAAGGACGCTTCCTTAAGTAACAGGGAGTTGAATTCCGTGAAACGACGCTGGACGTCCTCACATTTTGCATCTTAAAATCCCCATAGGAAAACATTGACTCAATGCTTTCCTATGTCGAAGGCCTAATGCACGTGTGGCACTTGCCGCACATGAGCATTAGGTTCCCGAGATCGTGCTTACGTCGAAGGAGAATGATCCATGTCACGTGAATCAGGTAAGTGTAAATGGAGTCAGGTAAGTGTAAAGAGATTTTTTTTAACCCTTTATTAGTCAGGTAGAAGAGTCAGGGGGATGCTATAGTGTTAGGAATATACTTTTGTATTCCAAACACTATAGAGTTCCTTTCATAACCTAGTTGTTCCTTTACAACTTTTTTTAGACCAAAGCACACTATAATGAGACAAAACCTTGAAAAACGTACCTCCTTTATTTTCTCATTCCCTTCATTAGTAACTTATAAATGTAACATTTACATTAAGACTTACTAGAGAGATCTGCATACCTCTAGCCTAATTGACTTGTCTTTTTTTCAACACTTACTAAAAAAACACTACATTCAAGTAACTACAGCCTTGAAGTCAATGTGTACATGGCACACTGGTTGAAAGACACTACCATAGGAAAGAAAATATATGAAATGGTGATGCCCTTGGTTGAACTTTTCAAAATGATCAATTTTATAATGACTGAGAGCAAGTAGATTTCCGTTGTTTTATTCGATTCCTCGGTCAGTCTTTCATTCTTAAACCTATAACATACAGCATTATATACATTATATACAAACAGGCTAAACATTAAATGCAACAATTAATTAATCTGACACCAAGACGTTCTTAAAGAAATAATGAGAGCACAGAATGTACAGAATAAAAAAAATCTTTATTTTCACATAAAAAAAATGCTTTTCACATTAATTCAGTTCCTTATAATAAAAAAGCTCATAATGCACTTTAACATTTAAAAACATATGGTGGAAATTGCAATGATTTATTATTGCATTTGAGCTTCTAGATATTTCTAAACATGCCATTCTTTACATAATATGATGAAACAGATATTGGGAGAGGATTGGGGTTCAATACATCCATATAGTATAAAATACTTTGAAATATGGGTACTACTAGGAGACCTGCATGTGATTAAAATCCAATTTACAGAGCAGGAGATAAAAATGTATAAAGCAGGTTAACATCTGATTGAAAATGAAACCATTTTGTTTTCATGCAGCATGTGTCTGTCACAGACAGGGGAGGTGTGGCTAGGGCTGCATAAACAGAAACAAAAGTGATTTAACGCCTAAATGGCAGAGAACTGAGCAGTGAGACTTTAGAGGCATGATCTATACACACACACTGCTTAATTAAGCTAAAATTGTTTTAGTGACTATAGTGTCCTGTGAGCGTAGGATTGTGGGAATTTTCAAATGGCAATGCCACTTTGTTTTTCTAAAATCTCAGAAGTGTGGGCAAGACGAGGTCCCCTAAGTGAGGTTAATGTGATTCCTACCACCCTTAGCTAAGTTACTTCTGCAACAGTGATTTTGTTTAGATATATGCTTTTACAGAGAATTGACTAGGGAATTTAAAACATACATATGCAGATACAAACAGCTGAATTGTCATATATTTCCAGTTAAATTATGTTTGCTTTAAAATGTGCAATTCTTTTGTCAATTCTGCACAATTCCTAGCTTAGTGTATAATGCAGTTATCTGCATGTATTCTCCAATCAGCAGCCAGAATAAAATATATTAAGTCAGATAAACTAAATTCTGCTTTATTTAAATCACCAGATATTCAACGTGATTATAAAAATCTAGGACAGCCTTTGGAAAATTTCTCTAGCCATTTTGGCCTACAATTTGAATCAATTTAGAATTTTCACACGTTAGTGAATATTCCGGAAAAAGTTCGCTGATCTTGACCCTAAAACTGTCAATATTAACCAACCTAACCTGTGAAATTATGTATCTGTACAATGTAGCCACACGCTGAGTATTGATTGACAGCTTTGCTTTACAGCAAATGAGACAACTGTTGATACTTGCAAATCTTCAAGTTATGAAGTTACCAAGCTGTTTGCTAGTCTATTAACACTTTGATTACAGCAGTGTGCAATAGTCTTTAAGAAAGGATTTCACATTTCTACGATAAACACTAATAATTTATAAGTTTGGAAACGCTCAGATCTTAAGACAAAAATGTTTACTCACAGGGTCACACAGTCTGGATCTGAATTCCTCATATTCTGCAAATATTACATGACTCATGAGTCTTCCTGTTGGTGTCAGATGTATACCCCACGTTTGACCTGCTCGCATTCTGATGATTAATTTAAGTTTATCTTTAAACCATCACAAGCCATGATTCCCATAATTACCCGTACTTTCCTTATTTGGCTGTCAAAATAACTGCAAGCTATATTACGTGAAAGGATATTAAAGGTTTTAAGATAAGTATATTGCAGATATTTGCATGCATTATAAGCGGTGAAGCACGGCACAATTTTATTAATGGTCTGTAAGTCTGCTCTACTAAATATTTATCCAGAATTTTGCTTTAATTAAACATCAAAAGTTATTTTGATAATACTGTTTTCTTTTGTACATTTTTCAAATTAATTTTTTTGTTGGACTTAAAAAAAAAAAATCATAGATTGTTTTAAATGTGCATTCGCTGGAACTAAAAAAATGTTAAACATTAAAAAGAAAAAAAAGAAAAAAGAAGGCTGATCATGTCAGTGCTTGCATTGCCAGTAATGTACGGCAAATGAATTATTTGCTGCTTGTGCTCAATAACTTTGACAGTTGTCACATTTCACATATTCTTACCCCTGAGTTACATTTCTTCATAGATACACTTGATGTTGGGTTAATTTAGTACAAAACAAAAAAGACATAACATATTTAGATGTGATTCTATTTTCACCCAACATCTGAAGTCCTGGAATCTCTTTCTCTGTCCAAGGTCTTAAATTCTTGAGAGCTTGTTTATTGTTGAGGCTGTCAGTGCATTGAGAGAGAATGCTGGTAAGAAGGGCCTTGTAGACATCCAAACTGCCATGGAAAGTGTCCAGTAGATGTTTCTGCAAAGTTTTCAACATGATTCTGATAGAAATTTCCCCGGATACCAATACTGTAACTCCCATGCGTGTAATAAGGTGCATCTGGAATAAAATCATCCTGTGTTGGACTTTTATACTGGCACTGGTAATAAGGGGTCTCTGGCGAAGGCCTAGAATAGGGTGGAGAGTGGCTCTGCTGAAGACGGGTGGTATCTCCATAAGGAGAGTTAGAAGATACAGTTTGATGGCTCTGTCCTGGCATCAAGTATGACGTTTGAGGACAGTTGTCTTTCATTTCAAGCTGCCTGTTTCCATCACATTGAAGGTGACACTCAATATGGCTGCATGACCATTTCTGCTGGGTGTTGGAGTGGAGGAACATGGAGAGAGTAGATATTCTGTTGATGGCTCTCTTTAAGGTTGCAATCTTGGACAACCTCTTGCCGCTCAAGTCATGCTTCAGTGCCCGCCTGAGTGCGTTGAAAGCCTGGTTGTAGTCCAGAATTCTCTTTCGCTCTCTGACATTGGCTGCTACTCTTCTGGCTTTGGACCTCACAGGCCTGGTCCTCTTCTTTGGCTTGGACTCTTCCACCTCACTCCCACTCTCTTGTTTTTCTGTTGACTGACTGCATTCATCGTCATGCTCTTCTTCCAACTCTTGCTCGTCCTCTGAGACGTCTGACTCACTGAGGCTCATATCTTTCGCCTGTGCTGTAGTTCTGATATCAGGACTGCTTGTGTTTCTATCTCTTTCTGAAGCAAGATGTGCTTTTAAAGGTTTTATGTATTCTTTCACTACTGTTGTAGACACTCCCATTGAGAACTGCCTACTTTTTAAATACCACTTGCCTTGACATTTTTTTATTGTCCCTCCTCAAACCACCAACAGGTATCTTGCATTTTTTTTACTACCTGCCTGCAGGTAGACTGAGTTTGGTTTGATAGGTATGTAAGAGATCATAGAAAGCATGCAAGCAAGCGCCTGTACTAAGTACTCTTACATACTGATCAGCCAAATTATACAGCACACTTAGTTTCTCCTCTAACAACAAATTACAGGTCTTCCCTCTTAATCTGTTTTAGTTGATCATCTTAAAATCTATACTGCCAGAGGGCTCAGCAGCACATTGCAGAGCAGTTATATCTTTCAAACGTCAAAGCTATAGAGAAATGTTAAATGTTTGCATGGGTAAATAGTAAAATAGCACCTTAGCAATATTGGACTCTGATGCTGGCCATTCCACTAATTCCCACATACGAAGCATGGACAGTTACATGTCTTATCAGTGTCGCAAAAATCACAAACAGATTTTGACAGCAAATAGGAGCCTGTTGACCCATTTACTCCATTTAATTCAAATGTAAAAGTGCTGATTTGTTTCCCCATCTCAGGTGAGTCATGTCTCCATTAGTCTTCAGTCTACCACCTCTCTTAGAAGACTATGGTATGCATCTACTACTTTTCTTTATTGATGTATCCTTTTTCTACAAAAATATATTTTTACACTATGTTAAATCACTTGAAATAGTTTGACATTTACCCATTCTTCTTCTGATACTACCATATGCATTATTAAAGAAACACTCAAAACATTATAACCACTACAGCTCACAGTATGTAGTTAAACCATTTGATAACTTATCCGGGGTCCATTGAGTTAAGCAAAGGTTAGCTTATTTTCTGAGAGAGCTCATCTGACACTCTCAGCCAGTGAGCCAGTGAGCCAGCTCTGCACATGCTAGGGATTAGCTCAGTTGACCTAAAAGCAATTTGTCAAATCGTTTGTAAACTGTTTTGGAATATTTACTCTAGCAGGGTACCCGGACCCTCCTGGCACCATCATCACTACAACAGGCTGTAGTGTGAATGTTGCTTGCTATGTTCCTTTACGCAGCTGTGAATCATTCACATAGCCCTTTTAGTTTTTCTTTTTTATAATGTGAAACATGTGACTTATGTAAAAAAAATTGATAAAGTCAAGGTATATTTATTTTTAACCACTATTCTTTAACTCCTTATGGACCATATTTTATCCTTTACTTCTATCATAGGAGAATTCTGCTTGTGTAGTGTAGCTCTATACAGCCACATAGTCATTAATTTGCTTGGTAATTGGATTTTTTAATAGGATTCTTACAGATATGACAGCTCAGGACTTCACTGGTCTAATACATTAAAGTGAGCCTGTTATTAAAGGTTCACTTCAATCACAGTATAACCACCCATATTTCATTTATCATAGAGATAAATTATGTATTTCATTAGTAATTTATCACCGCAAGCTTACAGGGCTAGTCAGGGCATTTCTGTTAGCGCAATCGATTTTTATGTCCTTTAATTAGATTGTGTCAGGTAGGCATTAAAAAATATGCAAAATAATAAATAACAAACAATCGGAATTCCACACATGACCATGACTACTACTCAGACTCCTTCACATTAGGACACTACGCATGTGCAAGCCGTACACAGACTTGATGGGCAGAGATGGTGCCACTGAATAGGTAGGCTTAGAACTACAGACATTTTTGTAGCTTACTGCAGTTATAAGCCAATGGTGTACAGGGACACAGAGACAGGGAACCTCCTTGCACCACAACCTGTTATAAGTGCATACACTGTTAACAACATTTAGCCCACAAAATCTCTTTTTCCTTAGCTCCATTGGCAGATGTTGAATAAAACAATAAAGAGGACCTTCAAATGCTGGCTGGAGGAGTAATTGTATGCTAGTGGATTAATCACAGCAACTACAGTTAATGTTCCGTAACTGCTGTGATAGAGAAATGGAGACCTGACTGAGTGCTCTAAAGGAAATCTGCACACCTGGCACTAATCTCTGAATATGTGTAAGAATTGCCTATAAATAAAATGCAAACTTGACATTAATTCCGTATATTTCTGGATTATTTAATTCAGTGACGTATCCAGGGCTGAGTAGCTTGCCCCCATATTGCCCTGCTGATTACTGGCAGAAAGTATGGTAATGCTAATTGTATTTTACTAATCCTTCATGGTTATATTCCTCATCAGTGCGCAGATCAGAAGCAATTTAATGGACAAGCAACAGCCTCTGGAGATAATTAGATTTATTATTAACATTTCAAACAAAGTGCTTGTAGCATTTCACTTGATTTTCCGCGATTTTGCGCCTAAATTAATATTTTCCTTTTTTTTTTTTGGTTCTATTAATAGTTATTTGTAACTAGAATCTCTTCCCACTGAATATTTTATATCCTCAAACATATGTCGTAGCCGTGGGTTCTCAAACTCAGTGTACAGGAAACTCCAACAGTGTAGATTCTCAGCATTTCTGAATATGAGAGTAAATGACTTCTCCCATCTGCACAGATGATGTAAAGAAAATTACTGTTACACTAATTTTTACTTGGGGTTTATCCTCTGAACACCAAAATGTAGATACGTGAAAGCTTACTTGCAAAGTTGCTGATTTGGAGAATTCTCCAACTATACTGTAATCATAGTTTGGCTATTTTAACCTTAATTTAAAACGGCATTTTCATGCTGCGAGTAGGGTCATCTCTACTAAACAGTGAGCAGGCAGTGTGGCAGCTCACTGTTGTAAAAAAGACCCCCACTACTTTAATAAAGTGCCCCTTGGTGGGGCACCTATAAAAAATAATTAACGGAGAGGACACTTTGTCAAGGCTGGAACCAGCGCCAGCGAACCCGCGTGGCGCTGGAATAAAGATGAGTTTTTGCACTATTTAAGGGGGAAGGTGTGGGCGGGGGGCACCTAAATTATGTTTTTAACACAATTTATTTAGTGGTTTGATCTTTTTGTTGAAAGCTAGTCTATCATAAGTCATTTGTATTGCATTTATCAAGAAAGTTGTGAAGAATATATTTTCTAATTGAAAATTAGACTGGGTTAGTATGTGGCTGAGACTGCGTGAATGTGTGGCGAAGACTGTGTGAGTGGGTGAGTGTGTCTGGATGATCATGTCTGAGTTAGTCTTGAATTTTGGATCTCTCCTGAACACAGCATCTGTGCTTCTCAGTGATCATAGAAGTCAAAATTGCGGGTATGTCATTCCCATTTATATTACACCATTATATTAGACTGAAACATTATTACTAATAGTATTAGTATTAGCAGTAGAGACAATAGTAATTGTTTGAAAATTGAAAATGTTGTCAGGCTCTCCTTTAACAATGAAGTAACAGAAGCTTTTATTACAGTATAAAAAAAAATTGATCTGATATTTTGATTGAAGATCCTAGTGAACATCTAATTCCAAGAGATGATGAACTACCCACTTCTAGTACTACACAAAAAAGAGATGAATTTTTTCAACAAATTTTTCAGCAGCTATATCTTCCATTTGGAGTAAAGATTCTAGCACCAGCAGAAAATGAAATATCTACTCCTAAAACTATACAAATCATGGGTGGAAAAACTGCAGCTTCATCTGCAATCAGGAGTAAGGATCACGGAGAATGTCTAGCACCAAGAAATGATGAAAAACAATACAATTGGCAGATGAAGAACCAACAGCTCCTGGTGCAATCGAGAGTAAAGATCCCAGAGAATGTCTGTCACCAAGAGATGTTGGAATGTCCACTTCAAATACAAGAGATGATCGAACAACTGCTTTTCCTGATTCAAGCATCAGGAAAAAATGAAGTTGTCCAGCAAGCTTCTCTAAGAAAAAAGTGAATAAGCACGTTTCATCAAAGGTACGTCATTTATGTGTGGCACAACTGAAAAGGTTGCTCTGATGATGTAATTGCACAGTGCATTGATAGAGTTAACCAAAATGATATCAGTTCGACATGTAAAGTCTTCAATACAGTTTACAGCTTAGCAAAAAGAAACAGGTCATTTTCTGACATTGAAGATGTGTCAGGAATACAAATGCTCATTAGACAAGAACTGGACTAGTTAGAATAAAGATCTAACACATAAACCTAAAGGAAACAGTAAAGGAACACGTTTCAGGCCTTAGAATAAATGGGCTAGTGCCTGAGACAGATAAATGAAATGTCTGTAAAGAGACAGAGAATAAACGAGAGACCGGTTGAGGTCTAGGATAGCAGAGATACACAGAAATGATAGACAGATCAGGGTCAGGATAACAGAGGGCTAGAATAGTAAAACAAGCCAAGGTAAGAAAACAGGAAATGCAATACACAGTATAAACAGACTCTGAGATTGCAAGAACCACGGCAGGGCATGGGAACAAGGACAACCAGGAACTATATTTACCCTATACTGGGTTGTGATTGGTTACAGGGGTTGTGATTGGTTACAGAGGACCATGATGTTCTACAGAGGACCAAGTTTGTATTCATCATCAAGAAGCGCCACATAGACTGACATTATAAAGAGAGACTAATGGGAGGATTCCATGTCATCTACAATGTCATAATGAGGAACCAGAAAGCTAGGAATTAGTGGGTGTGCATCAGAACACAGAAGAGACAGAATTTCTATGATCTCATGGCGCCACAAGGGATAGGTATCGTAACACGATGAGATCGAACTGCAAGAAAAAAAAGGATTGAATATGCGAACTGCTGTAAACGTAGTGGATCACATTGCTAGAGAAATTAAAAACATATATATATTTTTTAAAATCATAGAGAGGAAACTAAACCTTAGTGCTATTATTGATGAAGCTTCAGCCATATTTAATAAACCAGTGATCATCATTTTTGTAAAAGGTGAAGATTCTCATCTATCAGCTCTAATGTTCCTTGATTTGATAGGTTTGATTGCTCAGGACTATGCTGAGACTATCCATAAAACATTGTTAAAAGGTTTAAGTGATGTTTGGATTTGATATTTGAGAAATAATTTGGTTGAATTTGCTTTGATGAAGTTGCAAATTCTGTCACTGAAATAAAACAAGTGAATCACTTGAAAATGTTTATAGATAAAATCTACATGATTTGTCAGCAATGAAACAAAAAAACCAAATGGAACTTTGGGTTGAAATTATAAAGATTGGTAGGGTTTTGTGGCCAAAATGGGCTGTTTGCAGCTTCAGATCAACACTTGCTGTATGGCATCCTAATCCAGCTTTAAACCAATACCTTTCTGCACATAAAGAATATTCAGGAACGGCTTCCAGTTTTTGCAACAGATTCTTTATAGTTGATTTTGCATTATTGAAGAAATTTCCTTATTTTCTAATATCCTTCAAAACAGAAATTTAAATTTCGTAAGCGTAACAATTAGGGCATTTGAAGTACTCAGAAAAGTCATGAAAATTCTGAAAATAAAGTTGAACCTTAAAGGGACCTTCCAGTGCCAGGAAAACAAACCGTTTTCCTGGCACTGCAGGTCCCCTCTCCCTCTCACCCCCCATCCCAAGTTGCTGAAGGGGTTAAAACCCCTTCAGTGACTTACCGGACTCCAGCGCCGATGTCCCTTGGCGCTGGGTCAGGCTCCGCCTATGCTCCTCCCCCTGGGTGCCTGGAGTGTCCCTTTAAATACAATCTGATACTTTAAAAAATATTGGCTGTGTTGAGAATGAAAAATGAGCTTGTCAAAAGCTGCTGGAAGCCATTATAAACAACATGCACGCCAGGTTGATGTACAGTGATCAGTTAAAATCAGGAAATAAGGCAGAAAACAGAGATAGTACAATTCAGGAAATTGCAAACACGCTTGACCCAGATATTTGAAATATTGAAGAAGTTGCTGTCTCTGGAAAAGCTGCCCAAGATAAGCTGTGTAAATTTTAAAAAAAAACTTTTCATTATGAAAGCAACACCAATTGTTTTGTGACTATTTGGAAAATGTTCTAAAAAGCAACGCAACATTAAGATTCCAAGTACTGTATAAAGCACAAAAGATATTCTAAATACCGTTTCTGTTAGTTCTGCTGTAAAAGAGAGAGAGTTTTCTACAACGAACAATATATTTTCAGATAAAATAAGCCGCCTCACAGTTCAGAATGATGATAATTTGATGACAATTAATATGATTGGATTTCTTCAGTTCAAACGTGGCTGAGAATAAATCCCACCGCAGATGACAATAGGGTTAAAAAAAAGGACAAATGAAACTGCACAATGAAAATTAGTTAGCATTTTTTTTAAGATAAGGTAAATAATTATTCATTTATTTTTATGCTTCATTTTTTTTTCATCATGAAAAGTCAGAAATGGTTACTAACATTTTGGAATCCCACTTCTGCCTAGAGCACTGTGGGACCTTAATCCTTCCCTCTTTATAAAGGGTGTTATGGACAATATAATACATAATCACTAGTGCAAAACAAATATATTGTAAATGTAGGATATATACATATATATGTTTGTGGTCAGAACTTAAATCGTATGTGGAAATAGAGGATAGGGGGAAAGTTGGTAGTGGTGTGCCAAAACCAAAGTACGAGTAGGCCTGTAATAAAGAGAGCCCATCAGAGGTAATGTAATAGTAATAGTAAGATATTAGAGGAAGTGGTGGGTGGGGTCCCTCAAACTGGAAACGGCATAGGTAAGCAGGGGGGTAGAGATTATATTGGGAAAACCCCTCCCACAAATTCAGGCCTATGGCCAGTGACCAGAGTGACCAG
Organism: Pelobates cultripes; assembly: GCA_933207985.1. NCBI lineage: Eukaryota > Metazoa > Chordata > Amphibia > Anura > Pelobatidae > Pelobates > Pelobates cultripes. The sequence continues at coordinate 73,351,761 of OW240912.1, forward strand.
GAAACGAGACGTAATGTTTAGCAGCAATGTTTTAACGTGAAATATGAACTTGGAAGTGGCAAGTGGGTGTACGTAAAGAAGTAGTAGGGGAGACTGCTGGGAGACTGTTGCTCTTGGATAGAAATGAGTCTGGTGTTTTAATGGGACACCATAGGTTGGAAAGAGAGGGATTGTAGTTAGTGTGGTTAGTCTTAGATGTATGTAAAGACATAACATAATAGTCGCCGTGTTTGACCATGTCCGATAATTTTAAAAATGTGCTGATATCGGATTGACGGATCTCAGTGAACACTCGGGGTCTAAGGAAGCCATAGATGGCGATGTAAATGGCTATTTTAATGATAGAGTTAGTCTGGACATTGAAGGGGTTTGTGTCCAATAGGTCTGATATGTTCCTGAATATGGGTCCGTCTATTGGTAATTTATTGGTAGTAGGAGGTCGATCTATTTTGTCGATGCCTTCAAGAATGGTTTTTATGGAGTATGTAGAAAGAAAAGGTGGGTGATTAGGCAAGGTAGTGAGGATGTGGTGCTATATACCTGCAAGATATTATTTGATAGTGTTATGTGCTAATTTGATGTGTAAGTGACAAAAAGAGGCAAACGCTACCATGGTCTCAATAGAGTAAACGTGAAACTCCCCACCAAATTTGCGGAAACAATCAACGCCCTATCGTATGCTGTCTTAGTGTTGGCTGACAAGCGTTGTGAGAGAGTGACCGTGCATGGATCAATAATCCCGTTAGTCCATGATTAGCTCCGGAAAGGTTGCTATTCTTGATGGGAACTCGTTGGTGAATAGATGCACCTTGTAGAATGCCTGAAAATTAGACCGGTACAAAGCGTCAGTTGCCGTGTTATGAATGCCCAGAATGTGTTCGCACACCAAGAAAAATTGTAGTTTGGTGGCTAGCCACGTCAATTTCCATACCAATTGCATTATGGTCAAGGAGGAAGAGCGCCCTTTATTGATGATCTTGCAAGCCATCAAAATATCTGAGAAACACTTGACTGCCTTACCGGCCCACAGGTGACCCCAAGTATGGGCAGCTTCTACAATGGGGTAGATCTTGAAAAGGGCTGAAGTTTCCCTGGAGGCCGGTAAGGTAAGTGCTTCTAGAGGCCTAACATAAACCAGTGATTACCAAAAATTGTCGCAAACCCCGTGTGGACTGCTGCATCAGTCCAAATTACAGGGGAGTGGTCGGCCAGTGGAACATGGAGATGCCGTCCACTCTGCCAGGAAGTACACATGCAAAAATTGGCTATGGCTGGGGGATTGAGGACTATGGTGCCATTGTAAGGCACACTGGGGCTGGAGGCAGAGTAACCCAAAGATAAAGGATCTCCCCTGTGGAATGATATGTATTGTGAAATTTAGGTTTCCCAGTAAAGACTGGAGATCCCTCCGTATACCAGAACCTTTTTGGAGGAACTAGTCCAGTTCTTGTCTAATGAGTATCAATTTCACATCGGGGAGGTGTGCCTGCATAGACACTGAGTCTAGTGAGATACCCAGGAATACCAACTGTGTTGTGGGGCCTATCGTTTTGTCAGGGGACAATGGAAGACCTAGTGTTGAAAACAGTGCTGTGGTGCTAAGGATGCTACGGGGTGTGAGGGAACCTGCCTCGACCAGTAAGAAATTGTCCAAATAGTGTATGACCATGGGACATTTGACCATATTTTGGAGCAGCCAGCATAGAGTCTCTGCAAAGATGTCAAACAGTTTCGGGCTACTCCTGGAGCTGATAGTGAGTCTGATGGTGAAGTAATAATTATCCCTCTATTTGAGGCCATGGATATGCCAGAGTGACAGATGGAAAGGTAGTAATTTGAATGCGTTCATAACATCCGTCTTACTTAGCCAGGCTTGTTCACCAGCCAGTAGAATAGCTTGTATGGCATGATCCACGATGGCGTAATGGAGAGAAAATTCTTCAGCTGGTATTAGTGAATTTAAACTAGGGTTGTGAGAAGAATGGGGTGTGGAAGAAATCGATGACCAAATGTTTTTTATTAGATGTGCTGTTGGTAACCACGCCAATAGGGCTCGTTCACCATGTGGAAAAAGGAGGGTTGCATAAAAGGATCAATCATAAAACCTGACATGGTCTCTTTCCATAGCAACTCGTCAACGGCAGATGGGTCGTTTGTAGCCAAAAGTAAGTTAGGGCACTCTAGTGTGACAGAAGGGAGTGCTACTAACCCTGTGTGAAACCCATTGGAAAATCCCAAAATCAAAAATTGCACCAGGTGGTGGGAAGGGTGGGTGTGCAAGTGGTAGGCTAACGTGTCGATGTTGATCTCCGTCAGTCGTTTCTTAGGAAAAAGCTTAGAAGTGCACATGGATTTTGTATATGCCGTGAAGCAGATGAAGCAAATGTGCAACAACTTGCAAGCATTGTAATCATAGGTTCCTGCATTAAAGGTGTTGCACACTTGCGCCTTGCCCAAGAATACAACTGGTCTGCCTAGCTTTTCTCTTTGTCCCCGGGGGTAGCTGGAATGAGAGATTCAGCGGGTGAGCTGGGTCTAACATTCGTGCTGGGCCTGGAAGGAGTGCCCTGATGAGACATGTTGTCTCCTTTGATTGATTCTTGCGACATCCTATAACAAGATTAGTAAATGAAATACTATATTGAAAGCCAATGGTGATATCGCAAATATAGAACTGGCTTGCTTGCTAGTGCCGGTGGCAAACAACTTAACTGCCCCGTGACAGGTGAATCCCTGATGATTGCCAAGTGGAGAAGAGAGGCTCTACCTATGATTTGGCCCGTATGGAAATGTGGCCACAAATCGGTGTTGCAGAATGTTGGCCTCTCAGTGACAGTACGGAGTAAAAATGCGTATGACCGTGGCAAGTGACACTCTCAAAAACCCCTGCAGAAGGGGATCTGAGGCAATTAATCTAACATGGGACCATGTGGGCGATATCTCCGCGAGAGGTGGGGAGTTGGCCTCATGGGAACAGTCACGGAGGCAAAGTAGTAAGGCCAGCTCCTAACCCTTGCAGGCAGTTCTCTATCCCTAGCAGGAAGCAGCATAAACGTAACTGTATGTACCTAGATAGGCTGAAAAATAGAACAGAGTAGGAAAACTGGAGGGAGGATGTAGCTGGAAATGACACCTATCTGAAAAAAGATCAACAAAAAAATGACAAGTGAAGTACTGGATTATAGCTTAGTGTATATATACAGAACGGACCCTAAATAGAGCTGATGAGAGTGAACTATCACCAGAGAGGTGTTTGTTAAGGGCACCTATACATAAAGTAAAAGAAGGAGATATATATTTTTACAGAAGAGTATAATAGAAAGTAAGAATTACCTGATAGGTGTTGGAGTAACTCTCTGTATCTTAGTTTGTCTAAAGTAGTAATTGTCAAAGCTGGAAAACAGATAGTACGACAGAAGATCTTTGTAAGAATGTAACGTATTGAGGACCTAAACGTGGGTCCAATGCAATGAGACAAGCCGCTTAACTGAGCACAACGTGTAAAAGTAAAAGGCAGTGTGAGGCCTAAATGTACCTGTTTAACGAAACATATGAATGCAAGGAAATGAAAATATCTTAAACAAGATTGCTGGAAGAACACCTCTGTCCTGGGTTTCACTAGCAAAATTGCTAACAATTGATATAGGCACCTAAAATACGTGGCATGATAGGAGAACAACATAAGTACTGAGTTGAGGAAATATATATAAATATATATATGAAGACATGTATACTGAAATAGTGTTTAACCTATCGAGCGGGCGTTAATATTAACAACCGTGTGTGACTACTTAGTAATAGTATCTCATGAACAGCATCCCAGACAAACTGGAAAAAGTTTTAATAGACTACATTTAAATGGTCCATGTAAAACCATGTACGAATGCACCTGTGAATTGAACCGTTCGTTGCATTTAAAATGCAAAGTGCTAATAAGTGAACAAATATCTAAAACGTGCAGATGAGATAGTGAGGGGAAAATCGTGAAGAGCCAGCTAGGCCTAAGGATCTAAAATCCCTTAATACATGCAGGGAAAACCGAACAGACATGCCTGCAAGAATTAAGTGATATTTAGCAAATGCTAAACTGAACAGTTAAACTGTACCAAGCCTCTTGAATTAAACAAACATGCGAACTGTGAATTTATGAGAATGACCAACCGAACAGCTGAAAACGAAAGATAACGTGTCAGCATCTAAGTAGCCTAAGAATGAAACGAATGAGCATATGATTCAACCGACGTACGAACGGGAAAGTACACAAATCCAACGAATGAAGTAAGTGAATGAACGGGCTGTATTGGAACAAGCGAAATACGCGAATGTGAGTAAGAATCTATAATGATTTATCCACCTATATAAGTTATATTGTTACATTTTTTCTGTACTCCTATTCTATTCCTTTTATATTTTCTCTATACTGCACATTTTGTGGGAGAGAATATTTCTCTCTATGGACTATTAAGAGACTCTCTAGGTATATACAAAATGAATTGGATAGCTATATCACATGTGGAAGTAAAATTCCGGAATTGAAAGCGAGACTTGGAACGCCTGCAACCACCGACCGGAAGTAAGTGAGCGTTTTAGACGGGGAAACAATGAGAAACAGCGTGATATGATGCCATTTAACCCCTTAAGGACCAAATAAAAGGGAATCATGACATGCCACACATGTCATGTGTCCTTAAGGGGTTAAGCAGGACTGTTCATAAAAGGAAGAATGAACGGATTTACCCAGCCAAGGAAGCTGAGCTTTTCGGCAAAACGCGTCCTGGGAACAGCTAAGACTTATCCTTATGCCCTGTGTATAGAAATGATATACTTTGTATATGTTTTATTTGTTATTTAATTGTATTTGATTTGTTTTTTAAAGGATAATATACCCTATTAATAAATATTTATTCTTTACACACTTTGGGCTAGAAGTATCCTGCTGCATAGGCGTGTAGTCCTAACACTACACATCGCGCTTTTATTGAGCCTTATATAGTACGGCTCCACACTTGTGAGTACATCTCTATATTTACTATACTGCATATTATAGTACTTAAGATACTGCACCATATTGGTTCCTCTACTTCAGCCCCTATATAGGATTGAAAAATAACCAGTGCAACCACGAAGGGAAAGGTCGCCTTGACTGACCTATTGGCGTTTAATTCCTGAGCTAGGCATATAGCTCGGGTAAATGTGAGTGGTTCCATATATATATATATATATATATATATATATCCATTCTCACTTTGTATTTTACATTTTTACACTATTGGAGTTCTCTGTTTTCTTGTTCCTTCTTAGGTGCCCTTTGACTTGTTTAAAGACAAATTAGCAAAATTGTTAAGTATATTTTATTTGATTGTACTAAGCGCTACACCTTGTGAGTAAGAATCAGGATGTAAGATTTGCAGCATCATTATACAAAGCACTAAGGCTAAATTGTTGTAGGATCTTGAAAAAAAAACTTTGTGGGTTTCACATACAAAGTGACTTTCGGCAAAGTCCTAAAAGTGGTGAAGTCACCATGGAAACCAGATGAATATTTTCTGAAAAATATGTTAGTTTCCATGGTGGTAGCTCCACCTTCAGAACTTTGCCGCACAATTGATCTACTCTTCATTAAACAATATTTTTATAAATCTTCACTTATGTATTTTGGCCAATTTAATGTTAAACATAAGGTGTCTTGTCTATCTATCTATATATCTCGTATTAGAAATCAGAATTTCCATAATAACTATGTTATAATTCTTATTTCCTTTAAGCACTAGATGCATGTTTAATTCATTGAACAGCATTTCCCTGTAAAAGTGAATGTATTTTGAAATGAATGATTGCAGATCATGACAAATTGACATTTGATCAGATTATATCAGAGTTCTCGGGAAATGTAGGGCTGATTTTAATTTAATAAAACTACCTGATTATCTAATATCCAGATTTATCACCAGTTACAATTAGTGCTGGGATGATTGCCTATTACCAGTCTTTGCTCTTAGCTCTTTGAAGAAAGGGATAATTTCAGTGTCTGAGCTACAACAGCCCAATAAATCAGGGTGTACTGCCCGAGGGACAAAAAGGGGCTGAACTTCACATCAAAGCCAGGCCGAACATCCAGAAAAAGGGGAAAATGACTCTTTAAAGAATATTTCAGAATAATCACCTGCAATTGTTTCTGTTTTAGGTCATTAGTCCCTGAATCACTACTCTCTTTTTTTCCCATTATATGGAGGACTGTGTATTCAAGAGAAATGTGTTTGACAATGGGTAATCCCATTACTGTTAGAATGAAATAAATGCAGTGATATTGTATTTATCCCAAGCTAATTTGAGAAAATAAGGGAAAAAAACATGTTATATAAGCTATATGTTAATATGGTGTATACCAGTGATGGTGAATGTTCTTGTGTCCAAGAGCCAGATCTTCTTCTTAAATCAGGTAACATGACAATTAGTGCTCCTACCCATCTTCATTCATTATTTTTGTCAGTCCTTTTTATCACGCCACTGCTTCCTCTTCCCTTTAAAGAACCTCTTTCTATTTGTGTTTTCTTTTCTGCGTCTCGGACACCGTAGTCCATTTTAGATTTTTTTGTCCCTTCCATGTAACACTTTGCAATTTATTCTCAGCTCCCCTAGACCCTTCCATATTATAATCATTGGGGTTTAATGGTCCAAAATTAGGGCATTTCAACAAATCTGAATTGTCACTTTAGTAACTAACCCTAATAATATTTTATCAATGAAAAGGGCAAAAACATTAAAATAACTTGTAATTAACACTGGATACCAAATACTGTTACACGCACAAAGAATGTCAAGCTTAAAACGGAATTGTCAAGCCGAACTTACCTTACCCCAATCGCTTCCTCTTCTCTTCCTCTCTCAAGATCTGTTCTTCATTTCTTCCTATTTGATCTATTTTTCTTTAAAGCACAGGACAAAGTATTTTGTCTTATGTATTTTTCCTACGCTTGACCAGCTTTGACCCAGGGGAGGAGCTAAGTCCGCTCCATTTTCTGTGGTCAAAGCAATTTCCCACAATTCTCACCTTTCTCCTGCTGCTTCATTCGCAGTTTAAATGCCGGCAAAACGACTGAATTTCGTCCTAAAAGAATGAGAATGGTTTGTCCATTGGTGTTAGGACGCAATTCGGTACTTTTTGTTCGGATCGGAATTTCATTTGAATTTATCAAGTACCGATCCTATACATGCTGCGGCTGCATCTTGCAGCCTCTTAGTAAATAGCTCCCTAATTCCCATTATCTACTAAGATGCTGAAATATCTAAAATATTTAAAATCTCCCTTCTGCCCCTACTATGCTGCGAGTAGGGGTATGTCTACTAAACAGTAAACAGCCAGTGGCTGCTGACTGTTCTAAAAAAAGAACCCCCCATTCGAATAAAGTGCACCACAGTGTGGCACTTATAAAAATAATTAACTTGATTCATCTTTACTTTTTATTAGTAATTTTGGCTGAAAGACCAATTTTGGTCTATCAGCATTTTAGTAAATAGCCCCTATTTTGTCTTATGTTTTAAAGAAAACTAGATTAGACAGGAAGAAATGAAGACCAGATACTTAGAGAGGGAGAGAAGAGGAAGCGATTGGGGAAAGGTAAGTTCGGCATGACATAAAAATAAATGTGTCCCTGTATAGGAAATGTGCAAAAACAACTTTTTGTGTGGGTGACTATTAATGTAGCAATTGTGGATGTGACACGTCAGCAATGAGTGACATACAACTAATGGCGTAGATCTTGTGCATAGAATAACTTAATTCTTGCAATGAAAATGGAGCAATATGAAATCCTGGGATATGCATGGGCATTCTGTGTTTTTATATACTGATGAGCACTGCTGTGAGATCCCTTTACTTGGAAGTCTATAGAACAATGCCGAGGTTGCCAGTTACCATGGGTTCAGTTGATAGTAGTAGAATGAAATCCTAACAGTTGTGAAATGTGTCACTAATTATATGTAGTAAACACAGTAAAATAAGTTAATAAAGGAAGCCGCTACACTCTTGTGTTGTAGAAAATAGATACATCACAATATGGATGATTAAGGAGAGAAAGTAGAACAATAATTATACTAGTTTAAATAATTAAACTTAAAGAGTAAAAATAGACAAACAATTATACTTGATTAGCATCAGGGATGTAAGGAAATGAATGCTAAAATGCAGAATCTTTATTATTCAAGATGATCATTTGATTGTCGGCAGACAGAAAATGCCAGTCAGACAATATCTTCAATTTCCAACAATTAGAAACATACTAGGACCTCTGACTACTCGAGAAAGACCTATAGGATTTTAACATATTTGTTACTAATAAACTATTGTTTAACTATTTTTTTTAAAATCTCTGCCATATACTTTTTAGTTATTTTATCATTATTAGATTGTCTTTTACCTGGCATCCATTCTGACTACTGGTGACATCTGCGGGCGTCTATTAAAGAATCCAAGGTGGGGATTATGCCACCCATGCCTGATACATAGAGCGGTTTGTCTGCTCATTAAGTTGTACGTTTTAACAATTACTCTCACACTTAGAAAGAACACTATTATTTTTCCTTTGTTTCATGTGGTGCACCTTCCTACAACTCTGCTGTGAAAAAGTATCAGAGTGATATCCTACAAGTGGGGAGCAAAACCACTGTATGCTGATTAATCCAGAGCTAGTGTAAGCTCCACTACACATGAGTTGCCAATTGTGGAGTTATGCGTTGTGTGTACTTCACATATTGCATTGTTGTTGTTTTGTGTTCCTCTGTTTTTTCCTATATATTACCAAGAAGTGAAACCAATTCCAGACACATTGCATGAGAACTTGTGAATAGAAGGAACATTATTCTGGGACTGTTTTTAGATACCTGGTACTCCATTTTTATGCATTTATTTCTAAAATACATTATCAGGTTTTATTGTGTATTTTCAGGTTTATTGTGTAATTTCCCTGTTTTTTATGTTGATATTTTTAACCATTTGGTTAAAAATTTCAACATACAAATATCAAAAATTCATATTTTTCTTTGGTGCATCCTGTTTTTTGGATTCTCTTTGTTTAGGGGTATTTGAGGGAATCCCCTATTTTCAGGTGCGCTGTCCCCCTATTTTTTGTTCAGTTGTCTAGCGCTGCTCCAAACATTTTTTGTTTCTGTCCTGTCCTTATCTAGTCACTAGCACACATTTATTTTAGCTATGACAATCCAGTGATTGATAAGATTAAACATTGCACTTTAGGTTGGCAAATACAGAACACCATTGGATATATTTTCATCAAGACAAAGCAGGTGATAAAATTGAGCATTGGTCAAAATTTTAAAAGCTTGCACCAGTCTTCTGGTTTCCTTTGTGAATGCACCCAACTTAGCATTTTGATCTACAATAGTACTTCTGTTTACCTTCAATGTCAAAAAACGGTGTAGATTTCATGATACCAAACTCAGTTACCAATATCAAATCAGTAGATAAATACTGTGCCATACTGTAACGTAGCCAAGTTGATTTTGTTTATTGAAAAAAGTACCAGCTCCACACTATGGGACCAAAAGAAAGCTCTTTGATTGATAGGTCTCTCTGCAGCTTTAGTAAAGTTATGAGAATTTTATTGCTACACCTCTCTCCAATTGCCATATTTGCAGCTCTGTTAATTAGAAGAATCAGGTTTTATAAAAAAAAACAAAACACAACAACCTTGTAGATGACACAGTAAGAAAAACACTATAGGCATTCTAATCATTTTTCTTTTGTTTCTTTATTGAAAAGTGAGTGGCCAAGATTACACACCAATAGCTCCGTGTCGAGGTGAGTTTTATGGGGCTGGGACAGTATTGTTGAGGCCTTCAGGGTATGTAAGAGAGATTCCAATTCTCAATTAGTGCTTCTTCTAGAAAATATATTTTACATTTTAGTTTCCTAGACTCTGTAATTGTGTTCTGACTGACAGGGTGTAATTAATACCATTTTCAGTAATAAAAGACTGGGCTATAAACCTGTGAGAATTGCTAGGTAATAAATGGTGTGGGTTAGGGGAATTGAAATTCGCAAGCTCATTCCTATTAAAACTCAATGCTGTGGCATAAGGGTCTTTTGGCAGATTAATATCATTAAATATCGAATTAATATAGAAATTAACTAAGAGGAGATGAGGGTGCTCCTGGTGCCAACTCTTCTTCTCTGGAAACTGGTTTGGCAATTCTACTAATGAAACATGGAAATGTAAGTTGTAAATAATTTTAAATAGAAGCAGAGAGACCTTTATTTTAGTATTTGTACTTTTTGTAGATAGTTATAGTTATTTTGGTCTTAATATATAAATGTGTGTATATAAATTAAATTTGACATTTGTAATATTTACCTTTTTTTTATATGGTATTAATTGGTGTAACTGCGTTTTTTTAAATAACTGATTATGCTAATATGTATCCCTGTTGAATATTAAATAATGTGTTAAATAAAATGGGGTGCTTGTGGTTTTATGCAAAAGGCATCCTTTTTAATTGGCTTTTTCTTAACCAATTAAAACACAAATAATAGGGATGTGCATTGGCAAAAAGTTTGGTTCTGTACTTCCGAAATTCGGGACTTCGGCAATTCGGGACTTTGGCAATTTGGCACTTTCGAAATTCGGGACTTCGGCAATTTGGCACTTCAGTTCGGCAATTACGAAATTCGTGACTTTGGCAATTCGGCACTTTGGGACCTCAGGACTTTGTGGCTTCGGCAATTTGGGAATTCTGGACTTTTGCAATTCCCTAACTGTACCCCTAGCTGTACCCCTAACCCTACCCCTAACCCTACCCCTAACCCTACCCCTTACCCTACACCTCACTCTACCCCTAACCCTACTCCTAACCCTACCCCCAACCCTACCCCTAATGCTACCCCTAACCCTACCCCAAACACTAACCCTACCCCAATTAGAATTGAACACAAATAATTAACCCTACCCTTAGGAGAGTTAGGGATAGGAGTAAGGTTAGGGTTAGGGGAAGGGGTAGCGTTAGGAGTAGGGTTAGATTCCTGTTATCATTCCCTTAATTTTCCTTCCCTCTCCTGTTTTGCCACTTTTTAGAAATTCAAAGCACCTCGACACTTCCGCAATTCGGCACTTCCGCAATTCGGTTCGGCACTTCGGAAATCCGGCAATTTGGCAGTTCGGACATTCGGAAACATCTGAATGTCCGAATTGCCGAAATTCGGGCGAATTTACATTCGGACCGAAACAAATTGCACATGTCTAACAAATAATATACAGCTTATGGCTAGTGACACAAGTGAGAAGCAATATAATATAACCCCATTGGCTATACAACTATTCAAACTTCATTAAAAAATAGAACATAAACATGTTACATAACTTCTACACACTTTAAAGGGACACTGTAGTCACCCAGACCACTTCAGCTCAAGGAAGTGGTCTGGGTGCCAGGTCCCCCAGGTTTTAACCCTTCAGATGGAAACTTAGCAGTTTCAGAGAAACTGCTATGTTTACATTGCAGGGTTAATCCAACCTTTGGTGGCTGTCTTCCTGACAGCTGCAAGAGCCGCTTCTGCGACGCTAGATGCAAAAATCGCATCCAGCGTTCAGAACGTCCATAGGAAAGCATTGAGAAATGCTTTCCTATGGACTGTTAGAATGCGCGTGCGCGCAGCTCTTGCAGCGCATGCGCATTACGCTCCACTCGGGACGGCAGGGGAGAAGAGGTCACCAGCGCTGGATAAAGGTAAGTAACTGAAGGGGTTTTAACCCCTTTAGCGCCAAGGGAGGGGGGCCCTGAGGGTGGGGGGGTCCTAAGGATGATATAAAACTTTGCACACAACATATTTTTATTTATGCAATATCATAATAAGTTATACATATTTCTCAAAAGACAAAGTGCATATAATAGTGCAGAGTATACAAAAGCAATTATCCCAAAACCACATAGAAATGACAATAAAGTGCAAAAAATGTCAACCAACATCCATATAAATGGTATACTGACCAAGAGCAGGAGAAATAACAGCCACGGCGTTTCGGTTCTAAAGCCTTCCTCTCGGGGGACCTCTCTTGGGATTACTGCTTTTGCATTATCTGCACTATTATATGCACTTTGTCTTTTGACAAATCTGTATAATTTATTATGATATTGCATGAATAAAAATAATTTATGTGCAAATTCTGGTGTGCTTTGGGTTTCCTTTTCTAATTTGAATAAGTCTGCAAGCGTTATTGCTTCACAGCATCAAAAGGAAAGGGGTACATTACTGTACTTCGGAATTTCGGAACTTCGTCATTTCGGAATTTCATGACTTTGGAACTTCTCTTGCAGCCGCTTAGTAGATAACTCCCTAATTCCCACGGTATTAGGGAGTTATCTACCAAAAGGCCGAAAGACCTAAATTGGTCTTTCAGACAAATTTACTAATACTAAGTAAAGATTACTTAGTATTAGTAAATTTTGCCCTTACTCGCTATACCGCGAGTAGGGGCATGTCTATTAAACAGTGAGCAGCCTGTGGCCTGTTAAAAAAAAATAAAAAATGGCGTACTCCCTCACGAGCCCCCATCCACAACGCGCGAGTGGGGGCTTTTAAAATAAAGGGGGGACCTATTGCCCCCCCTGACCTCCACCCCTGAGAAGCAGGTAGGGGCCCTAAATACTAATAAGGCGGGGGGACCTAATGTCCTCCCCCCTGACCCCCGCCCCTGAGCGGCGGGTGGGGGCCCTACAGTAAAAAAAATTAATAGCATTTTATAAAGGTCATTGCTATTATTAATCTTATATTTATCTCTTAATGTATTTTAATAGAGGTGTATCTATGTTTTCTTCTATTTATATATTTTTATATATTTATTGTGAAATAATGTTTTAAAATTATTTGATATAGGTATAAGAAAGTGTCTAATAATACCATATATATTTCTGTCTCCCTTCTTTTTATATATATTTCTTCTGCCCTCTTTTTTTCTTTTTTGTATGGACACCTAACTATGAACTGAGGAAATTTATATAAATGAAAACGGCTGTTTACACCGGGCTCAATTCTGACGAGCACGAAAAAGAACGGATATCAAGAATCATGTGATCGTAAAAGAAAACTAGAATACATACGTCACCGGAAGTGACGTATCGGAACACAGACGCTGAGATCGTCGGAAGGAATCAGACTGAATAAGACCCTACCAAATGAAAATTACTAGGGGACATGTTGGGGAGGGCAAGAATAACGGGATTCATGGCCGGAGGTGCGGCCATCTTTTGGATGGCGGACACTTCTGGCCATGACCATAAATGGGAGTGGGTGGTATTGGCAACACATTTGTTTGTAATCATGTACTTTGTTCCAATTATTTCTTGTTATATAAGGGCTTTCCAGTCCAGTTGAAGTCAGATGCACTTGAGAAAGACCTGTGAAAGGTTTAAACGCGTTGTGCTATTTTTTATTTGTATATGTATACATTTTTTCTTATTTTATTTTAAGAATAAATACTTTTTATATTAATCCTCCGCGGACTTTGAATTTTACTGGAATTTTATCAGCTACAAGTTCCTGTGGATATTGTGGATACATCATTATATCTCCTAAAAGATGAGATGATGGGCACTATAAGTTTAGAGCTAACTTTCTAATAGCTCTGAAAATTGTGAGTTTGAAGAAATATTTTTCCTCACTTCATTACCTTTTAAACAGATTACACTATGTATGCTTTGTCTGATTTTATATAGGTGTAAAAAGTATTTTCTTTGTGGTTACCTGAGAAATTTTTTTTCTGTAAGGTAAAATTGAGTTATTTTTACGTGTGCGCTAATCACCCTTTTTTCCTTGAATTTATCACATTTTAAGTGTATTTTGGTGACACTACACTTGGGTTATTTTCAGCTGCACTATTTGTTCTATATCCTTAAGCGCCTTTCTTGTCCTTTTTCCTATTGTTTATGTTACTAATAAGGGGGGGACCTAATGTCCCCCCCCCTGGCCCCCACCCCTGAATGGCGGGTGGGGGCCCTAAATTGGAATAAGGGGGGGGACCTAATGTCCTCCCCCTGGCCCCCACCCCTGAGCGGCAGATGGGGGCCCTAAATACTAATAAGGGGGGGGGATCTAATGTCCTCCCCCTTGGCCCCCACCCCTGAGCGGCGGGTGGGGGCCCTAAAATGGAATAAGAGAGGGGACCTAACATCCGGCCCCCACCCCTGAGCGGTGGGTGGGGGCCCTAAATACTAATAAGGGGGGGAGGGACCTAATGTCCTCCCCCCTGGCTCCCACCCCTGAGCGGCGGGTGGGGGCCCTAAATACTAATAAGGAGGGGGACCTAAGGTCCTCCTCCCTGGCCCCCACCCCTGAGTGGAGGGTGGGGGCCCTAAATACTAATAAGGAGGGGGGACCTAATGTCCTCCCCCCTGGCCCCCACCCCTGAGCGGCGGGTGGGGGCCCTAATTACCAATAGGGGGGGACCTATTGTCCTCCCCCCGGCCCCCAACCCTGAGCGGCGGGTGGGGGCCCTAAAAAAATGTTACCCTCACCCCCAGGTGACTAGGGGTCCCCAAACCCCTAGTCACTCCCTCCACCCCCCAAAAAAATTAACCCCCTACCTAGCCCCTCACCCTAAAAATAATGAGGGGGGACCTTTAACTAAGTACCTGTAAAAAAAAAATAAAACTTACTATTCAATGTTTTCTTCGCGGTATAGCGAGTAGGGGCATAATTTACTAATACTAAGTAATTTTTACTTAGTATTAGTAAATTTGTCTGAAAGACCAATTTAGGTCTTTCAGCCTTTTAGTAGATAGCTCCCTAATATCGTGGGAATTAGGGAGTTCTCTACTTATTCATTCCTGTCATTACATTGACTGGCTAAGTAACTTACATTTTATATGAATGTATGTTACTTGATTGTTGTAAGTGTTGCAAATGCTTACAACTGAATCCTGGCTATGTTTGTATACTTTTTATTTAAAATTTTATACAATGTAACATTCTTCTTCTTTCACTGGATAAGTATATTAGTACTTAGGCAATACTGTGCTTCGGAACTTCGGCACTTTGACACTTCGGAAACTTCAGAACTTCGGCACGTCAGCACTTCGGAACTTCGGGACCTCGGCAATTCGGCACTTTGGCAATTCAGCACTTCGGCAATTCGGACATTCGTAAGTACCCGAATGTCCAAATTGCCCGAAATTCGGCTGAATTCATATTCGGACTAAAACAAATTGCACATGTCTAGTTAGAAGGGGGATGAAAAGAGAGGAATAGAAGGGAGAGGGGGTGGAGAGGAGGAAGAAGGCAGGGTGAGCTGACGGAGACGCAATGAATGGGTAAAGAGAGAGGGAGTTAAAGGTAGGCCTGAGAATGTATCCGCGACAGGAGAATGGGGCCATGTGGAGTCCTGCACGGGGTGGGCGCGGTGGAAAGTTCCAAAGAGTGCCACTGCCGCTGATCTTCTGATGAGATGGAGGGTTAGGCTGTAATTCTGGAAGTCATCTGGCGGGGTCTGCGGTCCCTCTGCAGAGGGGCAGTCAGCTGTCCTGTTGCTGGTAAGTAGAATTCCGTTGGGTGAGGTCACTTCATATTCAGTGGTGGGAGTGAGATCAGGGTTCCCAGATGCATCAGGTTGGCATGAGACCGGAGCACCACTGAGCTGTCAGGACCAGTCATGGACAGGCCCGTTGGGAAGAGCCATCTATACCGGACCCCACTTGACTGTAGGGCCTGTGTGAGAGGTCTCAGCATCCTCCTATAGTGGAGTGTGGCAGGTGAAAGCTGCATCTCGGTTTGGAGGTGGCAGATCGTGCCAACCTCCCTTGCAGCCCTGAGAATAGCCTCCTGTTCAGCAAAGGACTTCAGGCAGCAGATCATGTCCCATGGTGGAGCTTCAGGCAGGCGCCTGGGGCGCAAGCAGTGGTGTATTTTGGATTTGTGCTGCCCTAGGCAAGACTAAATTCGGGCACCCCCAAACTCTAAATTTGCCCCCCCAACTCGTATCATGGCCACTTTTTTGACTGACAGACACATGCCCTCATTGATACATGCACTGATATACACTCACTGACAGATACACAGTCATTGGCATACACATACAGTCATTGGCACACACTGTTTAACCAACACACACTTTCACTGACAGACACACACTGACACACACTCACAGGCACACCCATTCTCATTGAAAGACACACACACTTTCACTCACTCACTCACTCACTCACTCACACAGACACACACAGCTACACTCACTCACTCACAGTAAGGTGGACAGCCCCAGAACACGAGGCAAACAAAGCCTTTGCCTGGGAGTTTGGGGTGGAGTTTTTTGGCTCCACCCCCTGAAAGTGCCGCCCTAGGCAAATGCCTTGTTTGCCTTGTGGTAAATACATCCCAGGGCGCAAGGCGTGGTGTGCTCTGATAAACGGTATCTTGGTGGACGGGTCCTTGGAGAGTAGCCCATTGAAGATCGCCTCCAAAGTAGCGCACGTTGTACGTGGGAGTCCACAGAGTCGGGAGCCCTCGCAGCCGCAAGTTGTTGCGCCGTCCCCGATTATCTATATCTTCAACATGGAGGTCCCGCAAGTATTTCACCTGGCGATTGGCTATGCGGTCATTTAGGCCCTGGAAGTCATCACGGAGCGCCTGGATGTCGGCTTTAATTGAGGTTTGGAGCGTGCTATTGGCGGCCGCAAGCCAGCGTAAGTCGGCAAGGCCCGCAGCAGGGTCATCCAGTCCCTGTCCTCTGGCATCGGTGATCGGTCTTCCGGCGAAAAGCGAGGTGAGTCGTCTCCCAGATCATCAGAGGCCTCCTCCGATATAGCCTGGGACGCCAGGTCCACCGGCATTGAGAGGTACTGGCAGAGGGATGGGGTAAAAGACCCCTTTTTTGGTTCAGAAGTCTTTTGGGTATTGGAGGGTCTGTGTGTTTTTCCCATTTTGAGCAATGTACTGGGATTATTGCTCAAATTTACACGAGGCAATGGAGCAGGAAAGATTTAAGCGGCCTTCTTCCTTCAGAGCCAAGCCTTGACCCTCCAGTGAAGGAGTTTAAGCATGCATGGGATAGGCATAAGGCTATCCTAGCTATAAGATATTGCTAGGAACTAATGAGAGTATTTAGTTAATTGGGCAGACTAGATGGGCCGAATGGTTCTTATATGCTGTCACATTCTATGTTTCTATGTTTGTCCCCCTCCTGCTTACCTTTCCCTGGGGTTCCAGTTGAGGGACATTCCCCACTGGACCTGAGAATAGACTGCCCAGATCAAATACACCCCAAAATAGACATTTAACAATTAGGTACCCCCTCAAGTTCTATATCCCCGGGTAGCTTGGATCTGAGCGCACAACATATCCGAAACACCAAAGGGGTATAGTTTAGACCGACGGCACACAAGGCGCCAGCCCAAAAGAGTTCCATAGATTCAGGCTGTGCGGTCGGACTCTTTCGGGAGTACAAAAACATAATAAAATACCGAAAGTATCTGTTCGTATGAGAGTTGGTCGTGTGCCCCTCGTTCAGGAGTTTGTTTCTACCGAACCCCACTCCAGTGAGACAAATTAAACTGAACATACTTGGGGCTGGAAGGCCCAGCGGTGTTCATGCCATGGAGTGGCCGATTTTAGTTCCATACACTCAATGGCCGCCAACTCGTGTTCATCCATACAAACGACGGCCACCCAGCCAACCACTTAAAATGTTGGTAATTGTGGTTTTGTGAAAAGAGGTCAGGCAGGTTAATGAGTGGCGCACAACTGTTCTGGGTGGTCAATCCATTTGGTAGATAGTTCGGTATACAAACCAAATTGTTCAATCTGTTCGGTGGTGTTCGTATACCGGACCAGTAAAAGAAAAACAATTATCCAGGGACAGGGAATCTGTCACACCACCTTTGTGATCAAGCGGGGGAGTTTGTGGACTGCAGCAATATTGGATGCAGACCACTTTAAGTATTCACTCATGATCCTGGCCCTCAGTTAATTAGCCCATGGCAATGACTGCAACACGCTCAGTCATTGAGAAGAGAGGGGGATCGTAAGGAAGCTCCTAAAGTGGTCTTTCAAGCAGAGTAGAAGGCACAGGGGCCGAGCAGGGAGATCTTTTTTTTTTTTTTCTATCTCCCTGCTGGCTCAAAGAGAGCCCCCTCACAGTCAGATCCAGAGCTCCAGGCTCATACAGGGGCCCACCATGTAAACTGGTTCTAGATGGAAAGAAAAGTTTTTTTTACTGTAAGAACAATAAGGATGTGAAATTCTCTGCCTGAATAAGTGGTTTTATCAGAGTCCATACAGATGTTCAAACAGCAACTAATAATTATTTGGCTCCTGACCAGCATTTGCTAGCCAGCCGCCACATTAAAAATATTTAAAAAAATAAAAAATGTAATTAAATAAATAAAATTACTATGTAGGTCATTATTACTTTTTTTATTAGGTTGTGAATCTCTATGTGCCCCACCCCCATGTGGCATGTAGGGATTGTGTGCTGAGCATTAAAAACCAACAGCTGTCCAGCGGCAAGAAAATAACGGATAGGACATAGTGGCGGGTGGGGGCGGGTAAGGGGCTAATTAATTAATTCAGGCCCCAAATTTGTTCTAGTTTTCAGCCAGACTGACCGCTGCCAGGGTACTGAAATTTTGACCAAATTCAGGGGCCTAAAAAACAAAATCAAGACATGACATGTATTCCATCAATAATGTCTGAATTTTTCAGTCAAATGGCCCTGTACAGCGGTGAATTCACCCAGCACATTTATATTGCTTTTTTATGCTTACACCAAGCTTTTGCAAAATAAATTACAATACTGCCTATTACCAATGTTTGTCAATAACTAATAATAACTTGTCGTTAGGACCATTTTCATACTTAAAGGCTACCTGCCAAACCAGTTACAACTTCTACTCTTTTAAAAGAGCATACAATTTATTCTATACATTGTGCTAGTAGTTTGGCAAATGTATAGACTGTAAGAAAAACATTTAAAATAGATCTTTCTCCAACCTGTCAGTCTATTCTTTAGCATAGATTCTGTGGTGAAGAATTGACTGACATGGGAGAGCAGAAAAGACCTTGCACAGGCAGTCCTTCTGCTCTCCCAAGCATAGCAACCACAGCTACTAATGGCAATAACACACACTCAGATCTATCTATATACAATAAATATTCACAATCCTTAACAGTAAATGGACACTGGGTGGTGTGCATCACAGCTATGTTTCACACTCGGCACCTGAAGGCCTAGGGTCAATCTTAGTGGGACACTCAATTTTCTTTAGCAGTATTGAGATGTCGAACATACCCTGTACTTTGCCGTCACATATGAAAGGAGGCCTCAGTACGGAGTAGGTCGGACATTAAAATTCATCTCGGAATTGTGATTCTTGACAATTGCAGCAAGACTTCTCACAAGTGAGGGTGTTTAGCAATAGCCATTCTGGGCAACACTATGCATCCGTTTGCAGTGCACCAGACCAAGGTGATCATATATATGTTTTTCATTAACTTCTTAAGAATCCAGCAAAGTTCTACTTGTGGGGTATTACTCAAGGTAGTATCAGAATATACATCTGGCATAGTTATAGTAGAGTGACCCACACAGTCTTTGAAATTAATCATGAATATATATATATATATATATATAGATATATATATACAGTTGCAAGAAAAGGTATGTGAACCCTTTGGAATGATATGGATTTCTGCACAAATTGGTCATAAAATGTGATCTGATTATCATCTAAGTCACAACAATAGACAATCACAGTCTGCTTAAACTAATAACACACAAAGAATGAAATGTTGCCATGTTTTTATTGAACACACCATGTACATGTAACGGGGTTTTGGGGGTGCCCCCTAGTGTCTTTGGGGTCCCCAAACCTAGTTAACTCACTATGCCTGACAGGCGGATCCTGAGCCTCCGCTATCTGGGAGCTGGGGTACATGTCTGCGGCAGTGCCTCCACCCAGTGGAGCATCCGGGGTAGGGATGTGGGGTCCCACTGGGAACATACTTGGTGCAATGAGACTGACACAGTCTAACTGGAACTAACTTTATATGGTAAGTAGCAATTGAACCAACATACATAGGAAAATACAATAGAGTAACACAGATAACAATGCAAATGTGGATTTTCCTCACTCACCCACCAGCACACCTGCGCCCCACCCCCTTATCTTCGCCCTAGAGGCCGTTGGTGCACATAGGAGAGTTGAGGCCCTTATAAGTCCTGCTCCGCAGGGTCACTGAAGCAGCCTCAGATGTGTAATGTCCGTCACGGGACCTCAGAGTCTTTACTGTGAGTGAGGAGACAGGTGCCCTGTGGTGATACAGGGAGAGGCTTGGCTTACCCTCACAACACGATTAACCAGGTCAGTCAGCAGCAGTCTCCTCTCACTGGATTCGCCAGACGTCTGTACTAGGTGCTTCTCTTCTTTTTTTTCTGCAGGTCCCTCTCTCAGCTGGTGTGATCTTGGGTGAAACAAGTTCTCTCAGCCAGGTCCTATCTCTGTGCTACAGTCTCTCACATGTACTTTCTCTGGCTCAGCATGTGGTCACTCTTAGAATCCTCCTCCCTCAGAGCTGTGCAGGAAGTCCTGACAGGCCCTGCGATGATGCCACACTCCTCTCCTGATTTCAGCAAGTCATGTGATCAAAGCTCAATGTTTTATTAACAGCATACTGATTCCATGTGCCATCTACTGGGCAATTCAGATAATGCAGCCTGTGTAACTTCACGGGCTACATGCTCCCCCTTGAAAATACTTGCCTTCCACTGGCAAGTCCTAGCCAGGGAGCTTAACAAAAATTCAACAGAAAAAGGTTTAGCATACCTACAGTACAGTTAGCACAGTAACATCCTAGCTAGCTAGTTATTTAGGGTAAACAGTCACTAACATTTACCACTTCAGCTAGTGCATGTAGGAAAGTGGCCATTTTAAATGCTGCTTGTGTCAGCGGGGCATAACTGGGCTCTCCTATATTATCATAAACTAGGGCCCTAGGGGGTTGCCGCACTCTGGTGCTGTGTCTCAGTTCTCGCTGGGGGAGAGGATCTTGGGACATCAACTGTGGAACTTCGACTCCTGCCCTCGAAGTAGAGTTTTTAAGGGAAGTTCCAGGCACAAAACAGGGACTTTCTGGATTCAACCTTGGAGAACTTTGTGACCCAGGAGAGGTTCCGGGACTTTGTGAAACCACAGGAGTTAAAGGAGGCAATTGTTGTGTTTCTTCAGCGGGTGATGACCACCACTGATCCTCTGCACTGGGAGTTCCCGGGGTCTCCTCTGCCCCATTTCCAGGACTCTCTGCTGGGGTTTCCTCCAGTTCTTCACTACTCTCTTCCTCTTCATCAGTATACACAACTGGAAGCAGATGGTTTCTATGCCAAGCCTTTATTCGGCCCTCCGGGCCCCGAATGTTGTACACTGGCAGTCCTTCCAGTTTGGACACAACCTCAAACAGGGTATCTTTCCATCTGTCAGCCAGTTTGTGTTTTCCAGGCACACCTAGATTCCGGAGAAGAACTTTATCCCCTGCTTGAATCTCCCGATATCTCACCTTAGCATCATATCTTCTTTTGTTCCGTTCTTCCATTTTTGCTGCAGCTTGGGTGGCCAACTCGTAGGCCCGACGAAGGTTTTGTTTGAGGTTCCTCACATATTGAAAGTGTGAAGTTGAATCTGTTCCATCAGGAGACACTCCCAACCGGACATCTATCGGCAATCGAGCTTCTCTTCCGAACATTAAGAAATAGGGTGAGAACCCTGTAGATTCATGCCTTGTACAGTTGTATGCGTGGACCATGGTTTCCACATGTTTACTCCAAGACCGCTTCTCGATTTGCTTGAGAGTCCCTAGCATATCTAGGAGGGTCCTATTGAAACGTTCTGGCTGTGCATCACCCTCCGGATGATAAGGTGTGGTTCTGGACTTCTGCACCTGCAACATGCCTAACAGCTCCTTGATCAACTTACTCTCAAAGTCTCTACCTTGATCAGAGTGTAGCCGATTGGGTAGTCCATAGTGAATAAAATACTTCTGCCAAAGGACTTTGGCTACAGTCACAGCCTTTTGGTCTTTAGTGGGGAAGGCTTGAGCATATCTGGTGAAGTGGTCCATTACCACCAGCACATTTCCAATTCCCGCTGTATCGTCCTCAATGCAGAGATAGTCCATGCACACAAGATCCATGGGTCCCGTACTTTTCAGATGACCCATAGGGGCAGCTCTCACAGGCAGGGTCTTCCTCTGGATACACCTCCTGCATGTCTTGACATGTTGCTCGACATGTTCCCTCATGCAAGGCCAATAGAACCGATCTTGTACTAGGCCATAGGTCTTGTCCACCCCGAGATGCCCATGTTGATCGTGGAGAGCTCTCAGGACAATGCCACGGTATCGGTGCGGTAGTACCAATTGTTTTCTGTCAGGGTGATCATGATACTTCACGACCCTATAGAGTACTCCATCTTCGAGATGTAGTCGGCTCCATTCTCTTCGGTATAATTCTCTTTGATTCACAGGTAGAGAAGTCAGCAATTTAGGATTCTTAGTCTTTATTGCTCTGATAACTATCCCAATATACCAGTCCTACGCTTGAGCCTTCCTCTTGTCTTCTGTGGTTATACCGGACCACTGTTGAAGCATGACGGGAGCATGGAACACCTCAGGCACAGCTTCAGGAGAGTGGCTAATGGAGTCTATCCCTCTTAGCTCGGCAAATTCTTCTTGACTCTCGGCCACCACATACATCTGACAAAAGGCTCCTACCCCCGGCCCAGGGATCTCTTCCCACTCCTCTTCTTCTTGGTGAGGGGGGAGTCTAGGTCTGCGGGACAGGGCATCTGCGCTGACATTCTTGGGCCCAGGCTTGTACTTCAGGCTGAAACTGTAGTTTGACAAGGCAACCAACCACCTATGTCCTGTGGCATCCAGCTTAGCTGTAGTCTGGATGTAGGTAAGTGGATTGTTGTCAGTCCTTACTTCGAATGTTGCCCCATACAAATAGTCATGCAGCTTATCCACGATGGCCCACTTGAGTGCCAGAAATTCCAATTTATGGACTGGATAGTTCTTCTCTGCACCTGTAAGACTCCTACTTATGTAAGCCACCGGCCTCAATCCTGCTGGATAACTTTGGTGCAGTACACCCCCTAGGCCTTCCATACTGGCATCCACATGGAGGATATATGGTTTCTCAGGGTCTGCATAGGCTAAGACAGGAGCTTCTGTAAGTCTCTTCTTCAGTGTCAGAAAGGCATCTTCACATCCTGAAGTCCATTTCTCTCCAAAGGGGTCTTTAGGATATGGTGCCTTAACACCCTTTACGTCAGAGATAATCTTCAGCAGGTCATGTAACTCTCGAGCAATCTTTGAGTAGTCTTTCACGAACCTTCGGTAGTAACCACAGAATCCGAGAAAGGACCGCAACTCACCGATGTTATTTGGTCTTGGCCAATTCAACACTGCTTCAATTTTAGCAGGATCTGTGGCTACTCCTTCAGCGGAGACTATGTGCCCCACATAAGTGACAGAGTTCTGGGCAAATCGGCATTTGTCCATTGATAGCTTCAGGCCTTCAGCTTGAAGTCGATCCAACACCTTTAGCAATCTTTGTTCATGCTCCTCTGGTGTCTTCCCGAAAACAATTAGGTCATCTAGATACACTAGACACTCTTTGGGATTCATATCCCCCACAGTTTTCTCCATCAGCCTCTGAAAAGTAGCAGGAGCTCCTGTGACTCCCTGTGGCATTCTGGTAAACTGGAAGAACCCCAAAGGGCAGATGAAAGCTGTATTTTCCTGATCTTCCTTCTTCATGGGTACCTGATAATATCCAGACCTCAAGTCAAGCACACTGAACCACTGGCTGCCAGATAGGGCGTTCAGAAGATCTTCTATCCGGGGCAAAGTGTACTGGTCTGGCACAGTCCTCTTGTTCAGAGTACGGTAGTCCACACATAGCCGAACTGAACCATTCTTTTTCCTCACTACCACAATAGGTGAGGCATAGGGGCTCCGGGACTCTGTGATGATGCCTGCTCCTTCCATCTGCTGGAGTATGTCCCGGACATCTTCCACATCTCGAGGGGGTATTCTTCTTGACCTTTCTCTGAAAGGAGTAGGATCAGCAAGTCTTATAGCATGGGTGGCACTCTTAGAACACCCCACGTCCATCTCTGCTCTGGAGAACACTCCCTCTCGGGTGGCCAGTTTTGAACGAAGGCTGTCTTTCCACTGCTGTGGTAGGGGAGAATCTTCTAGATCAAAATCTAAAGGTGCTTTCACATGATCCTTCTGTTCTGCACTCGCAGACATGATGGACGAAACTTGATCTAAAAGGTGTATTACACCAATCTTCTGATGACGATCAATCCGGATTTCCGTGGGGGTTAAATTCTGTACCATCACAGGAAAACTCCGACACCACCTTTTTCGCCAATCTTTTATCTCAGGTATGAGAGTCCACCCCTTCTTCTGATCCTCTTCAGGCAGAGACTCAATAAGGTATTGTCCAGTTCCCCCCAACATTTCATGGTGCATTGAGGCTATGGCTCGTAAGGTTTTGGTCTCACCAGGCTTCACAAATGCAGGTTCTGTTCCTGAATAGTGGCACAACCCTGGTTTTGTTGCAAGGGCTAGTCGTCGACACTCTTTTCCTAGGACAGGGCTGACCTCCATCAGTCGGTCTAAGGAGACATCTCCCACTTCTGTCAGATAGGCCCTGAATACATCCTGTACCATCTTTGCATTAGTACCCAATATTATTGGGGCACACACTTTCTTGGCTGCAGGGCATATCAAAGCTTCCAGCTCCATAGGACATATCATCCCGGTATTTAACTGGGGAATAGTTATGGTCACTTTTATGCATCTCTCCACAGGTTGAGCTTGAGACCCAACGCCCCATAGCTGAAACTCTCCTGCAGGTTCCATAGGAATGTGTTTCAAATGACGTTCATAGAAGTCTCTGTAGATAATGGTGACTTGAGAACCTGTATCTAGCAATACTGAAGCATGAATTCCTTCCACTTGCACGTGTATCAAAGATTTAGGCCCAATCTTGGCCCCTACAGATAGACTATATGTAGGCCGGGTCTTCCTTCGCTTGTAAGACCTGGTCATTTGAGTCTCCCCGAGCTCGGTTGCCAGCACCCCCACATCCACCTCCATGGAATCCGCAGGGCACTCCCGCTGAAAATGCCCTGACTTTCCACATTTAAAGCAGCCCCCTCGGCGGGGTGAATCCTCAGGAAACAGCTTTTTCTGAGTCTTCCTGTGTTGCCCCCCACTTCCAGGGGGAAGATCTGCTCTCTCTGGTGGTGATTTGCATAAAAGCTCCAATTCAGCCACCTTCTTCCTAAGAGCTGACAGTTCTGTATCCTCTTTCTCCTTCTGTAGGGGTGGACACATCTGGTCTTCCAATCTCCTGGCTGTATTTATTAATGTGGAATAAGGCAGAACTTTATCATCCAACTTGGCTCTCAGCAGAATCATAACTGGATTATTGGTCAAACCACCTCTCAGAATTTGCTTAGATAGCCGAGCATCCAACTCAGGGGCAGTGACTGCTCCTTTATGGAATAACTTTCCAAGCGATAGCTGTAACCGGTTGATATAGTCAGTGGCTTTTTCGTGCTCCTTCTGCTTAGTGGCTAGGAACTTAACCAACAGATCATCCAAATCTTCTGATTTCCCATAAGCATCCTGTAAAACTTGTAGATAGTCGTGCCCAGTAGCTTGCCCATTTACTCCCTTGTACAGTCTTATCATGTCTGTAGCGGGAAAACGAAGACTCTCCACCAACCGCTGTTTCTTTATGGTATCCGTACAAGACCATTCCTCCAACAACTGCATAGCATTATCCTTCCAGACCTCAAACGGCTCTTCTCCTGCAGGAACAGGCTGATTCCCAGAAAACACCTTTAGTTTGCGATAACTATGGGTGTGGTTTGCTGTCACTATGGCTTCTGAGAGTTTCTGTAATATGTCCGATACATCAATACCTCCTGTAGGCAGAGTGCATACTTCAGGGTTGTCTGGTTTCAGTAATGCTGTAGATGGATGAGATTCTGCTTTAGGAGTAATCATCCCCTGTCCTCTAGGAGGATGGGCAGCTTGTTTAGGAATGGCTCCGGCCTTTCCGGAGATGGGGGTCAGGAGCTTAGAATAATTTTCTGTGACATAATCTTTCCGTTCTAATTTAAAGGGTTGTTGCAGTGAGACCTTTTCTTTCTTATCAAGGAGAGCGTACACTAAGGAGCATCCTTCATCCGGGGCTCCATGTAAATGAATGTTGGTAGGCATCTCATGGTCTCCCAAGCCCGTATGACAATATATTAACATGTAAGTTTGGCCTTCAGAATCCTGCAGGATATCTCTGATGGTCGCCATTTCTATTCCCAGTCGAATTTCTATACACAAGATGACGTGATTCATCTCACAGCAGGATGGGACTTTGCATAACATCACAGCTTGCTGTAATGGTACATTTCTTTGCTGGGCCCACTGTTTCACAAAGGAGGGAGTGGCCTGAGGACTTAACCTATTCTCACTGGTTGTACCCCAATACATCTCAGCAGTGCCTCCATCTGTAACGGGGTTTTGGGGGTGCCCCCTAGTGTCTTTGGGGTCCCCAAACCTAGTTAACTCACTATGCCTGACAGGCGGATCCTGAGCCTCCGCTATCTGGGAGCTGGGGTACATGTCTGCGGCAGTGCCTCCACCCAGTGGAGCATCCGGGGTAGGGATGTGGGGTCCCACTGGGAACATACTTGGTGCAATGAGACTGACACAGTCTAACTGGAACTAACTTTATATGGTAAGTAGCAATTGAACCAACATACATAGGAAAATACAATAGAGTAACACAGATAACAATGCAAATGTGGATTTTCCTCACTCACCCACCAGCACACCTGCGCCCCACCCCCTTATCTTCGCCCTAGCGGCCGTTGGTGCACATAGGAGAGTTGGGGCCCTTATAAGTCCTGCTCCGCAGGGTCACTGAAGCAGCCTCAGATGTGTAATGTCCGTCACGGGACCTCAGAGTCTTTACTGTGAGTGAGGAGACAGGTGCCCTGTGGTGATACAGGGAGAGGCTTGGCTTACCCTCACAACACGATTAACCAGGTCAGTCAGCAGCAGTCTCCTCTCACTGGATTCGCCAGACGTCTGGACTCAGTGCTTGTCTTCTTTTTTTTTCTGCAGGTCCCTCTCTCAGCTGGTGTGATCTTGGGTGAAACAAGTTCTCTCAGCCAGGTCCTATCTCTGTGCTACAGTCTCTCACATGTTCTTTCTCTGGCTCAGCATGTGGTCACTCTTAGAATCCTCCTCCCTCAGAGCTGTGCAGGAAGTCCTGACAGGCCCTGCGATGATGCCACACTCCTCTCCTGATTTCAGCAAGTCATGTGATCAAAGCTCAATGTTTTATTAACAGCATACTGAGTCCATGTGCCATCTACTGGGCAATTCAGATAATGCAGCCTGTGTAACTTCACGGGCTACATACACATTCACAGTGCGGGTGGAAAAAGTACAAACAGAGCCTGTATGAATTGTATTAACTAGCTCTATTGCAGGGACCATAGTCACAGGGTAAAAGGCTGGCAAGTAGTCCCCTTCAAAAAACCAGTGGCGAGGTCACTTTCGCCACATATGAAATGTCTAAACAGTTATTAAATTTGTTAATGTGAGGAACACCTATAATGGACTTTATCTAGTATTATATATTAATTAAAACGTTTGTTAGAATGGCTTGTCTTATATGTAAAGGAAATCTGCTGGTGATATGATGCAAAATAGGGGCTACATAGCCATTTTGTCTATTTTTCTAAATTTTGTTTATATTGGATGAGCAACCTTTTTCCATTTTTCAGCTGGAGATTGAAAATTGGATTAAATATACTTGTTATTTTTTCTGCAACTCAGTATAACTATGAATGATGAACTGTTGTATAAGAGGTTTTAAGGATATAGATAATAAATCACCTTTGGAAAGGCAGTACGAGAAGAGAATTCCGGGTGAGGGTCCAGCTGGGTGACTGGGAAACCTGCGTCAAACTGTCAAGGAGGCACACTGAACAGCTGCCTTGTGTGAGTGGCAGTTAGTGCACGGAGGCAAGTACTTGCCTCATTTTATCAACTTGCTGAGGAAGCAGGAGGATTACACAAGGCTGAGAAAGAAAAATAAGGGACAGATAGAAATGAAGAGAATAATTCAGTAGATGTTCTGTGGTGAGGGACAAGTGGGCTAAAGGAAAGCGAAGGTAAAAACAGTGCCTAAAGTTATACCATTCACACAGGCACCTGCACCCTTCATACAGACACCCTTAATGACCACTGACAGAAATTATTTGTGTAAAATTTAAATGTCTATTTATAATTTTTTAAAAGGTACACTATAGGCACCAACACAACTTCAGCTTAATGAAGCAGTTTTGGTGTATATATCATGCCCTTGCAGTCCCACTGCTCAATTCTCTACCATCTTGGAATTAAATCACTTTGTTTATGTAGAGCTAGTTACACCCCCCTGCATGTGACTGCACAGCCTTCCTAAAAACTTACTAAAATGGAACCTAGATATATTTCCCAGTCTGTTTAATCTAGAATGTCTTATCTTCTGCTCTGTTAATAGCCTTCTAGACTTTGCAGGAGCCTCCTGTGTATAATTAAAATTATATTTACAGAGCAGGAGATAAAAAGTTCTAAACCAAGTTAACATCTGATTGAAAATGAAACCATTTATTTAATGCAGGCTGTGTCAGTCACAGCTGGGGAGGTGTGGCTAGAGCTACATAAACATAAACAAAAGTGGTTTAACCCCTTAAGGACCAAGCCAAATGTACACGTTGTGATCAAAACAAAATGTAAACAAAAACCTGAATTTGCGCTATATGTCTGTCCAACCGTAATTCACCTCTTTCATATTAAATGCACCCACACTTAATATATATCATTTTATTCAGGGGAAACAGGGCTTTCATTTAACATCAAATATTTAGGTATGAAACATAATTTAATATGAATAAAATATTAAAAAATGGGAGAAAATAAGATTTTTTTAAAGACCGTATGGTAGCCCAGGAATGAGAATTAACCCCATGATGGCATACCATTTGCAATAGTAGACAACCCAAGGTATTGTAAATGGGGTATGTCCAGTCTTTTTTAGTAGCCACTTGGTCACAAAAACTGGCCAAAGTTAGTGTTAATATTTGGTTGTGTGTGAAAAATGCAAAAAACTAATTTGAACGCCAATTTTGGCCAGTGTTTGTGACTAAGTGGCTACTTAAAAAGACTGGATATACCCCATTTGCAATACCTTGGGTTGTCTACTATTGCAAAAGGTATGCCATCATGGGGGTAATTTTCATTCATGGGCTACCATACGGTCTCAAAAGCAACGTAACCAATCTGGCGAATTTCAATGTGGAAAAACGGAAACGCAAGCCTTATATTTGACTCTGTAACTTTTGAAAACACCATAAAACCTGTACATGAGGGGTACTGTAATACTCAGGAAACTTCGCTGAATACAAATATTAGTGTTTCAAAACAATAAAACGTATCACAACAGTTATATCGTCCGTGTGCCATTTGTGTGTGAAAAATGCAAAAAATGTCCCTTTCACTGACAATATCATTGTTGTAATACATTTTACTGTTTTGAAACACTAATATTTGTGTTCAGCGAAGTCTTCCGAGTGAAACAGTACCCCCCATGTACAGGTTTTATGGTGTGTTGGAAAGTTACAGGGTTAAAAATAGTGCTAGCAAATTAAATTCCCTGGACTTTCGGCCTGGGTTGTCAGGTAGGTTCCCGCAAATTGTAAATGTTGTAAATGTTTTAAAATTATTTTTATTTATATATAGTTTTATATATATAGTGATATATATGTTTATACTTATGTATATAGATATATATTATTTTGTTCTACGTGTATTTTGATATCAATATATATATATATATATATATATATATATTAATTTTAAAATACAGTTAGAACTAAATTACACATATATTTTTTATAAGACCCCATACCGCGATCGCCGATGACTGGGTAAGTACCCTGGACAGCGGGGACGTGCTATGTTGCCCGCCGGTGTTTAGAGCAGGTTCCCTAAGGACGGCATAGCACTCCTTAAGGGGTTAACTCCTAAATGGCAGAGAATTGAGCAGTGAGAAAACAGTGGTATGATCTATACACCAAAACTGCTTCATTAAGCTAAAGTTATTTTAATGCCAATAGTATCCCTTTATATATCTTCTAATTGTAGTTTTGATACTGCACTATTATGTATCTTTTTTTTCTCCTCTCTCCAAGTATTCTATTCCCATTGTGAGTCTTGTAGAGCATACATCCACTAAACCATACTTCACAATATTGAGAGGTGTGAAATCAGGACAGGAGGGAGCATGACCAGAGTGGCAACACATTTAATTGATAATGCACAGCGGCTACACGTGAGCATTGCCAGCCTGGCATGCATACACACTGGGTTGACCAAGAACCCTGCAAGAGATTCTTTTATATCAGAATTTAAAAAATGTGAGTTGGCATTTTAGAAGTGAATTTTGGAGTCACACTTATGGATAAAGCTCTATGTAAGAGTCAGGGGATATCTTCCTATGGGTCTACACAGAAGAAATGTTTATTGTAAGATTTTGTAGAGTTATAGGCATTGCCTGTACATACATTTAAAGTACATAACATTTTCACTCCCTTGTGTGAATGGAGAGCTAATGATAGGCCAAGAGTGCTTATCAGAGAGCTTATCAGAGAAGCTCAATCCGATACTTCATGATTTAAAGGGACACTATAGTCACCAGAACAACTACAACTTACTGTAGTTGTTCTGGTGAGTATAATCATTATATGCCAGCATATAATGATTATTAACAGGCAGTGTTTACATTGCCCCCTGGGATACCTCCAAGTGGCCACTGGAGGTGCATCCTGGCTCAGTGCTGCACAGTACGCAGCACTGCCGTTCAGCGTCTCCACACTCTGCATGGGGACGCTGAATTTTCCCCATAGAGATGCATTGAATCAATACATCGCTATGAGGAGGTGTTGATTGGTCAAAATGGCGTTTGGCCCCATCCCCTTGCTGATTTTAGCCAATCCAATGCCTTCCCTAGGGGAAAACATTGAATTAGCTAAAAATCGGCAAATCTGATGATGTCACCAAGTGGGCGGGGCCAGTGCCAAAAGACCTGCGCGGCACTGGAAAAAGGTGAGTTTTTATTCATTTTAAGAGGGCTGAGGGGGGTTAAACACTATAGGGTCAGGAATACATGTTTGTGTTTCTGACCCTATAGTGTTCTTTTAAGCTTCAGACATAAATAGTGAAGTGAAAGGGCAAAGTGATTGGGACTGGATTGAAAACTTTGGGGTTAAATTATTTGTTAATGGATTAACCCCAAAAGATAAGCCGGTGCCCAGGACCTCCTTTCACCATAACAATTTAATTTCAATTTAGTTTTTATGTCACCAAGAGTGTCAATTTAGCTATAATTGGTTTTAATAATGTGACTAACATGATAATTTGTCATTGATGTGTGTGCTTTTCTATTTGTTTGTTAATGGGGTATTTCCAAACATATACATCTTCCAGTTAAAATACAAATGATTACACAAAGCACCATCACAACTTTGCATAATTGCAAATATGATGGTGCATAGAGCAGCCTGAGTGCCCCGCTCCACAGCTCTGTTGATATCTGCACATACCTGTGGAAGACACAGGAAGGCTTACTGAACATATTTTGTGGCTTAGAGTGGTTGGACTCCATTTTTCATTTAACATTTCATTATGTGTATTTTGACTGTTAGCTGGCCTCATTTTGACCTCAGGTATTACAATAATACAAGGAGAAAGCCAGTAAATACATTAATATTGCAACCAGGATCTTACCCATTCATAAGTAAGAATAAATACTCTTATTGACATAACATTACAACATACACATATTGAGGCGTAATTTAAAGGGACACCATGACTTCTCAAATTTTGGATATTGTGGAATTAACCCCTTAAGGACTGGACTGTTTTTGCGATGTTGTACATTTGCGACCAGGCCTCTTTTTACACTTTTGTGGTGTTTGTGTTAAGCTGTAATTTTCTGCTCTATTATTTACTGTTCCTATACAAATTATATATATATTTTTCAGGACAAAAAAGGCTTTCTTTACATACCATTTTTTATATAATCTATGTAATTTAATTTAAAAAAAATAAAAAAAATGATGAAAAATTGAAAATAATACATATTTTTTGACTTTTACTTTAAAAATCTTTTACTCATCTACCAAAGCGAATAAAAAAACCTGCTAAATAGATTCAAAATGTTGTCCTTAGTTTTAAAATACCCAGTATTTACGTGCTTTTTTGCTTTTTTTTGCAAGTTATAGGGCTATAGGTACAAGTAGGATATTGCGGTTTCAAAACATAAATTTTTTCAAATTTATCAATAGTGACATTGTAACACTATTATCTGTCATAAATCTCTGAATAACACCCCACATGTACATATTTTTTTTAAAGTAGACAACTCAGGGTATTCAATATGGGGAATGTCCAGTTTTGTTTTAGAAGCCACCTAGTCGCAAACACTGGCCAAAGTTAGCGTTCATATTTGTTTGTGTGTGAAAAAAGTAAAAAACTAAATTGAATGCTAATTTTGGCCAGTGTTTGTGACTAAGTGGCTACTAGAAAAGACTGGACATACCCCATTTGCAATACCTTGGGTTGTCTTCTTTTGCAAATGGTATGCCATCATGGGGGTAATTCTCATTCCTGGGCTACCATACGCTCTCAAAGGCAACGTAACAGACCTGGCCATTTTCAATGTAAAAATATTTTACCCATATATTTGACCCTGTAACTTTCAAAAACGCTATAAAATCTGTACATGGGGGTACTGTTATACTCGGGAGACTTTGCTGAACACAAATATTAGTGTTTCAAAACAGGAAAACGTATCACAACAATTATATATTATATTATTAGTAAAAGTGCTGTTTGTGTGTAAAAAATTTGAAAAAAGTCACTTTCACTCACAATATCATCACTGTGATATGTTTTACTGTTTTGAATCACTAATATTTAAGTTCAGCGAAGTCTCCCGAGTAAAACGGTACCCCCCATGTACAGGTTTTAGGGTGTCATAGAAAGTTACAGGGTAAAATACAGTGCTAGGAAATTAAATTTTATGGACTTTCAGCCTGGCTTGGCAGGCAGGTCCCTCAAAAAATGACTTAATTATGTAAAAATATTACAGAAATACGGACGTAGAATTTAAATATATATAGATATTTATATATTTGAAGTCTATGTGTATATTTATATAATTATTATTATGTAATTTTGTATATGGACATATGTATATTTTGTATTATTTTTATTTATTTATATATACATAGATATATATACAATTTAATTCTAAGTGTATTTTGATATAAATATATCTATTTTAATATCAAAATACAGTTAGAATAAAATTTCATAAAGATATCATTTTTTTAAAATTTGTATTATTATTTTAAATTTTTTTTATTTTATCTACTTATTATTTGTATTTTATAACAATATATGTATACAATATATATAGTTATTATATTATATATACATGTGTAATTTAATTATAAGTGTATTTTTATATTATTATATGTACATATTAATATAAAAATACACTTAGTATGACATTATATATATATGATATATAGACATATATTATATAAATATAATATGTCTATATATCATATATATATACACATATATAAAAAAAATTTTTATTAACTTTAACTTTAATTTTTTTTATGATTTTACACATGCAGGGAGACTGCCTGTCAGCACAGACAGTCCCCCTGCAGGCAGACACATGGACACCTATTGTGACCATGTGACTGCTCTGTTGAGCGATCACATGGCCACAGGGGTCCTAATACACCATGGGGAGACTGTCTGGGCTGCAGGCAGTCTCCCCACACCGGGAGTACTGCCGATCGCCGCCGGGGGAATGACGGCGATCGGGTAAGTACATAAGACCGTTAGGACGGTTCAGGACCTTCACCGGTCAGCAATGGAAAAATGCAGATGACGGTCCAGAACCGTCCTCGGTTGTTAAGGGGTTAAGAAATGAGTGCCTACATCTTCATTTGCTGTTAGTTATTTGAATAAGCACTAAACTCTGCAACCGTGAGTCAGTAGAGAGAGAGCATAGAGAGACGAGGAGAGACAGAAACAATTAACTGGATTCCGTTACCGGAGGGAATTTCAAATCTGGTTATCAAATAGCAATTTATGACCTGAAGTCTCTAGAACATGCCTATTCAAAAAACGTACCTCCAGTAACAAAATGGCTGTGCCGGGTTTGAACTGGATTTTTATGTCAACTGCTAAATCTGTATAAGGGATAAGCCAAATGGCAAATGATTTAGGTAAACTAGAAAAATGGTCAGAGCTGTGGCAACTGACATTTAATGTGGATAAGTGCAAGATAATGCATCTTGGAAGGAGAAACCCGAGGGCAGAGTATAGAATATTTGATACAGTCTTAACCTCAACATATGAGGAAAGGGATTTAGGGGTGATTATTTCTGATGACTTAAAGGTAGGCAGACAATGTAATAGAGCAGCAGGAAATGCTAGCCGAATGCTTGGTTGTATAGGGAGAGGTATTAGCAGTAGAAAGAGGGAAGTGCTCATGCCATTGTACAGAACACTGGTGAGACCTCACTTGGAGTATTGTACACAGTACTGGAGACCGTATCTTCAGAAGGATATTGATACCTTAGAGAGGGTTCAGAGAAGGGCTACTAAACTGGTTCATGGATTGCAGGATAAAACTTACCAGGAAAGGTTAAAAGAACTTAACATGTATAGCTTGGAGGAAAGACGAGACGGGGGGATATGATAGAAACATTTAAATACATAGAGGGAATCAACACAGTAAAGTAGGAGACTATATTTAAAAGAAGAAAAACTACCACAACAAGAGGACATAATCTTAAATTAGAGGGGCAAAGGTTTAAAAATAATATCAGGAAGTATTACTTTGCTGAGAGGGTAGTGGATGCATGGAATAGCCTTCCAGCTGAAGTGGTAGAGGTTAACACAGTGAAGGAGTTTAAGCATGCGTGGGATAGGCATAAGGCTAGTCTAACTATAAGATAAGGTCAGGGACTCATTAAAGTATTTCTGAAAATTGGGCAGACTAGATGGGCAGAATGGTTCTTATCTGCCGTCACATTCTATGTTTCTATGTTTCTATATTTAACACATTAGAAGAAACAAACTGCATTATTCTGAAAAAAATAATAACTCAGAAGTGTTGTTTTTCAGGCTCAGCTATTTGATCTAAAACTTGGAGTTTCCTTTGTCAATTCTCAATATTGTCTGGTTCAGAGATCTTTTCATGGACCCTGCTCAATGCTTCCAATGCATTACCTATTTTCTTAGACATTTGATTTATAGCAGGGTGACAGGTTGATGATCTGAGACAGAGAGCTTGCAATGTGTTGCTGTGGCACTCCCTGAGTCGTCCCTGATGGATGACGGAGAGCAGTAATTATCAGTCGCCAGCACTAAATCACTGAGCAGTCTCTGTACCCCCTGGCATAAACATGACTCTAAAGTGTTAATCATGAACCTCCAGGGGCACATTGTGTCCAGTAGACTCATATTTGATATTTCATGTAGTGTCTATTAAAGCATCCTCAGGAGATCTATTGCAGAAGTAAGTTTTTACATTTATAATTTTTACAATATTTAAATACCAGTGCATTATATAAACATATTTTTATTTGGTAAAGTATATGTTTGTGCAGGGCCAGATTTACATGTCAGGTGCTTATAGGCAGAACACTTTAAGGAAGTCCCGCTTCCATCTTTTCTAAAAAGAAAAATGCAGATAAAGTGAGTTTTAAAGGGAACCTATCAGGTTCTCATCACAAAAATGTGTGTTACACTTCTAAAATACCCATCTCCGGTCTGTCAAGTCTTATCAGCACAAAACTACAAAGTGGATAATAGCGTCTGTCAATGTCAAGGCAGTGACACACCAGCTGAAAATTACACCAAGGAATTTGGAATGGGTATTGAGACTGTAACGTACAAGTGCTGCCTGGAAGTATCGGGAAATGAGACCATGCATGTACAGAGTATTGTGGAAAGTGTTAATGCTAAATAAAGAGATATAAAATAAAATGACTATTCAAACTGGTGATCAGATGCTAAGGACGAGCTGGTCCTCTCATGAACTATCACAATGTGAAATTTTCTGTCAATGAACTTGTCTGTGTGTCTGTGAGATCTTCAGTGAACTTGTGTGAGCTAAATGTTGAATGCATGTGAGAATGCTTACTATAATAATTACATTATTATTAGAATCAACATTTTGTAGGGGAAAAAATAGATTTATCACTCACTCACTAAACACCAACTTCAAAGCTCACAACATGTATTAGCTTTAAAAATACCAAGAAAACAACAGCTACAACAAAAACACCTATGCATAAGAATGCCACAATGGGGTGTGTTTGTGTTAATGTGTGTGCGGACAAAGACACACTCATTGGCTGAGCACATTCTCAGTCCATCCATGAGTTAGACCTGCATGGGTTTAGATGGACACTATAGTCACCAAAACAACTTAAGCTTAATGAAGCTGTTTTTGTGATTAGATCATGCCCCTGAAGTTTCACTGGTCAATTTGCTGCCATTTTGGGAGTTAAATCACTTGTATTTCTGTTTGTGCAGCTCTGGTCCCCTCAGAGGTAACTTATTTAAAAAGTTTTTATCACCTGCTCTTTAATTAAACTTTACACCGGAGGCTCCTGTAGGGCCTAGCAACCTATTAATAGAGCAGGAGATAAAACAATTCTAAATTAAACAGAATTTGTAATAATGAAGTGTAAACATTACATTACTCTTTAAAGAAAGTGTTTAGGAAGGCTGTGTAAGTCACATGTACAAAAGGTAAAGAAGTGTTATGTTGTAATTTTAATAATTATCAAATCAATCCAAATTAATAAAGCCCATATCCCGCCCTACAAAACACAAACCACAACAATATGTGCAGTATGTGTGTGTGAGGGCGCTGTGTGTGAGGGCGCTGTGTGTGAGGGTGCTGTGCGAGGGTGATGTGTGTGTTAGGGTGCTGTGTGAGGGTTCTGTGTGTGTGAGGGTTCTGTGTGAGGGTTCTGTGTGAGGGTTCTGTGTGTGTGAGGGTGATGTGGGAGTGAGGGTGCTGTGTGAGTGTTAGGGTGCTGTGTGAGTGTTAGAGTGCTGTGTGTGTGTGTTAGGGTGCAGTGTGAGTGTTAGGGTGTTGTGTGTGTTAGGGTGCTGTGTGAGTAAGGGTGCTGTGTGTGTGTTACGGTGCTGTGTGTGAGTTAGGGTGCTGTGTGTGTGTTATGGTGCTGTGTGTGAGTTACGGTGCTGTGTGAGTTAGGGTGCTCTGTGTGTGGGGGGGTGCAGTATTTGTGTGTGTGTTAGGGCGCTGTGTGCAGGGCCGGACTGGGGATTCCAAAGCAGCCCTGGAAAAAAAATCTATGCCAGCCCCATAAGTCATTGCGCCATATATTGTCGCATGTAATATGTAAGGCTATGTCTTGCCACCCTAGATGATTGATTTATATATTGCTTTTTCCAATATAAAATATTGGTCCTTTCAGAGTAAAATTTTTAATTATACAGTAAGCATACTCACATGCAGACACAGACAATCTCACTGACACAAGATGATTGATACACAGCCTCATAAACAAACAATCTCACTGATATACATAAGGTCATTGACATAAAAAACACAAGCTCACTCAGTAGCAGGCACGCACAAACATGCGCGCGCACATACACACACACGCACACACACACAGCTTAATGTAGTGGTTCTGGTGTCTATAGCCTGTCCCTGCAGACTTTTCAATGTAAACACTGACTTTTTAGAGAAAAGGCAGTGTTTACATTGCTTCCTAGTGACAGACACTCAGATGGTCACTAGAGGTGTTTCCTGTGTCAGTGCGGATTGGCTGAGATCATCAAGCTTGATGATCACAGCCATTGAGGCAGGGCCAGTCGAGGGGAGACCAGCACGACGTGGGGGGAAAAAGGTGAGTAAAAACACACATACCATGACAGACACACACCATGACACAGACAGACCGTGACACAGACACACACACCGTGACACAGACAGAAACACAGACACACCATGACACAGACAGACACACACCATGACAGACACACACACATAGCAAGACAGAAATACACCATAACACAGACAGACTGTGACACAAACACACACTGTGACACAGACACACATTACATGACACAGACGGACACACACACCATGACACACAGGCACCACGACACAGAGAGACCGTGACACAGACCCACACACACGGTGACACAGACAGACACACACACCATGACAAACACACACACACACCATGACACAGACAGACCATGACACAGACACACACACCATGATGGACAGAGACACACACACACACCATGACACAGACAGACACACACACACCATGACACAGGCAGACACACCATGACAGAGACACACACACACACACACACACAATGACACAGACAGACACACACACCATGACACAGACACACATACACTCACACTGACACACATAATTTCTACCTTTGTGCTGGCGGCCACATGGGGGAGCTGAGTCTTCTGGCGGCCACAGGGGGAGCTGGCTGTTCTGCCTCTGCTCCCCCGCTCCAGCGCGCCGCTTAATGAGACCGGGGCCGGAATATGACGTCATATTCCGGCCCCGATCTCATTAAGCGGCGTGCGAGGGCGGGGGAGCAGAGGCAGAACAGCCAGCTCCCCCTGCGGCCGCCAGAAGAGCTCTCTCTGCGGCCGCAGGGGAGCCAGCTGCCTGCCCGGCCCCAGGTGCCGACGGCCCACCAGGAAATTTCCCTGTATCCCGGTGGGCCAGTCCGGCCCTGGCTGTGTGTGTGGGCGCTGTGTGCTAGGGTGCTATGTGTTACGGTGCTGTGCGAGGGTGATGTGTGTGTTAGGGTGCTGTGCAAACGTTCTGTGTGTGTGAGGGTTCTGTGTGAGTGAGGGTGATGAGTGAGTGAGGGTGCTGTGTGAGTGTTAGGGTGCTGTTTGTGTGTTAGGGTGCTGTGTGAGTTAGGGTGCTGTGTGTGTGTTACGGTGCTGTGTGTGTGTTGTGGTGCTCTGTGTGAGTTAGGGTGCTGTCTGTGTGTTATGGTGCTGTGTGTGAGTTAGGGTGCTGTGTGAGTGTTAGGGTGCTGTGTGAGTATGCTAGGGTGCTGTGTGAGTGTTAGGGTGCTGTGTGAGTATGCTAGGGTGCTGGGTGAGGGTGATGTGTGTGTCTGCAAGGATTGTGTATTGGGGGGAGGCAGGTAAATGCCAATATTGATGCCTTCTTTTTTTTTAATTTTTATTATAAAAATAAATACATTATACCCGGATCTTGCGAGAGAAACCCGGCGGAGCTGTAAGTTAGAGCTCCACTGGGTCCTCCTCTCCAGGCTGGCTGTCCCCCTCCCTCTCTCCCCAGCCGACGGCCACGTTTGACAGTCTTCCCACCGGCCCTTCATGGAACACAGCGGGGCCGGCGCTCGGATAGTGCCGGCTCTGCATGGACCAGCTGGACCTCCCCGGCCTTGGCCCGTGGCCATCGCAGCCCACCGGGTATTTGCCCAGTTTGCCCGATGGCCAGTCCCGGCCTGCTTGATACTCACACTATACATGCTATACACACACTGCACCCCCTATACACACACACTATACAGTTGTGCTCAAAGATTTGCATACCCTGGCAGAAATTGTAAGATTTTGGCATTGGATTTGAAAATATGAGAGATCATGCATAAAAAAAAAAATTTAAAAAAATGTATTAAAGGATAGTGATCATATGAAGCCATTTCTTATCGCATAGTTGTTTGTCTCCTTTTTAAATCATAATGATAACAGAAATCACTTAAATGGCCCTGATCAAAAGTTAACATACCCTTGAATGTTTGGCCTTGTTACAGACACACAAGGTGATACACACGGGTTAAAATGGCAATTAAATGTTAGTTTCCCACACCCATGGCTTTTTAAATTGCAATTAGTGTCTGTGCATAAATAGTCAATGAGTTTGTTAGCTCTCACATGGATGCATTGAGCAGGCTAGATACTGAGCTATGTGGAGCAGAAAAGAACCGTCAAAAGACCTGCGTAATAAGGTAATGAAACTTTATAAAGATGGAAAACAATATAAAAATATATCCAAAACCTTGAAAATGCCAGTCATTACTA
The DNA here is from genome assembly GCA_933207985.1 of Pelobates cultripes. Taxonomy (NCBI): domain Eukaryota; kingdom Metazoa; phylum Chordata; class Amphibia; order Anura; family Pelobatidae; genus Pelobates; species Pelobates cultripes. The sequence continues at coordinate 73,392,062 of OW240912.1, forward strand.
CTGTTCAATCACTCATTAAGAAGTGGGAAATGTAGGGATCTCTTGATACCAAGCCGAAGTCAGGTAGCACAAGAAAGATTTCAGCCACAACTGCCAGAAGAATTGTTCAGGCTACAAAGAAAAACCCACAGGTAACCTCAGGAGAAATATAGGCTGCTCTGGAAAAAGACAGTATGATTGTTTCAAGGAGCACAATATGACAATACTTGAATAAAAATGAGCTGCAGGGGTCAACAAGGTCTATAGTGAAAAGAATACGATCCCCATTGTGAAGCATCGTGGTGGCTCACTGATGTTTTGGGGGGTGTAAGCTCTAAAGGCACGGGGAATCTTGTGAAAATTGATGGCAAGATGAATGCAACATGTTATCAGAAACTAGCAGACAATTTGCATTCTTCTGCACGATGGCTGCGCATGGGACGCTCTTGGACTTTCCAGCATAACAATGACCTTAAGCACAAAGCCAAGTTGACCCTCCTGTGGGTACAGCAGAAAAAGGTGAGAGGGAGAGGGGTAATGGTATGAAGGAGAAGTGGTAATGGTGTGAGGGTGGGGGTGGTGGTAATGGTGTGAGGGATGGGGGTGATGGTGTAGGGGGGTTATGGTGTGAGGGAGTAATGGTGTGAGGGGGTAATGGTGTGAGGGTGGTAATGGTGTGTGGGAGGGGGTGATGGTTTGAGGGAGGGTGGTGATGGTGTGAGGGAGGGGGTGATGGTGTGATGAAGGGGTGGTAATGGTGTGAGCGTGTGTGGTGATGGTGTGAGGAAGGGGGGGTGTTAGTGTGAGGGAGGGGGTTTGATGGAAAGAGGGAGGGGAGTGATGGTGAGAGGGAGGGAGTGATGGTATGAGGGAGGGGGTGATGGTGTGAGGAAGGGGTGGTAATGGTGTGAGCGAGGGTGGTGATGGTGTGAGGAAGGGGGGGTGTTAGTGTGAGGGAGGAGGTTTGATGGAAAGAGGGAGGGGAGTGATGGTGAGAGGGAGGGAGTGATGATGTAAGGGAGGGGTGGTAATGGTGTGAGGGAGGGTTGGTAATGGTGTGAAGGAGGGAGTGATGATGTAAGGGAGGGGTGGTAATGGTGTGAGGGAGGGTTGGTAATGGTGTGAAGGAGGGGGTGATGGTGTAAGGGAGGGGTTGTTAGTGTGAGGGAGGGGGTTATGGTATGGGAGGGGGTTGATGGTGAGAGGGAGGGGGGTGATCGTGAGAGGGAGAAGGGTGATGGTGTGAGGAAGGCGTGGTAATGGTGTATGGGGTGGATAGCTGTCTGGTTATAGAATCCAGTCCAATATGTCTCAACATCTATTACAGTAAACTGTCCCTTCTTCTTAATTTCATTATATGATCAAAGTCAACCTGTTGAAAAACGGAGGACCTATTTGAGTCAAGGTGCTAAAATGCTGTGGGCTTGAACAGGGGTTTTGACCTTTTCACTTTTTCTTATAGATGAGTTAATCTTTAAAGGGACACTGTAGGCATCAAAACAACTTTAGCTTCAAAGTCAAAGCAGTGTATCTGGGAGCGAGCCAGTGTCACAATGCCACGTGGCCAGCCATCACTCCTGCAGTCAACACTGGATGACTCGAAAAAAGAGGCTCAGGAGACCACAGCATAAGTGCTACATGGCGGTGAGAAGAGCTCAGGGTCCACTTCTGGCACACACACAGCACACCTAATATGGTGCCCCATGGACATGTCCTCACACAGATCTCGAGAGAATGCCAAACAATCCTGTGTAATCTGCGCTGTCAGTGGATTCCCGCTTGGCAAGGCATGCAGGACGCATCATGGAGGTCCGAACGGCGGGTTCCCATCAACACCTTGAGCTGCGGGAGGCCTCCCCATGCCTCAACGAACTCTCAGCTCCCAATGTCCATAGCCTCCCATCTGCGGGCATTGGTTGAGAGGCCAGACTTTCTGAACTGTGCTACTTATCGCAGGATGTTTTTTTTTTCTCCTTTTACTTGTTTCCCAACCCAGTGGTAATAATAGCTTGAAGTTTTCTCCTACAATTTTCTGCTGACATGTATTCTATTCTTTCCTAAACCTGCCTCTCAAATACTATAAAATGAGCTGTATGCTGACATTTTCTAACCACTATCCGCTTATGTAATGTTTATACCTATACTCTTGTGGAATCTAGCTAATTGTTATGCTATGCACTATTAAAAATAAAGAATAAAAAATGTAAAATTAAAAAATGAACCTGTAATATAAAAATTTACTTACCTTAAATTGCTTCCATATACATTGAATACACCATATATTATAAAGATACATGATGTATTCAATGTAAAATATAAACATTTACTCACTTGTCCTCCTTTCCAGTGCTGCTTCATGGATGTTACTCTTCAACACTCACCTCCCTGCCGTCCTGTGCTCCGTCTCTGGTCTTTTTTGATTTGCACTGCTTGGGGATTCCTTATAACGAGGTATCCGCAAGCAGAGCAAATCTCATTATTGAAGTCAGCATGCTGGCTTCTTTACCAGCTTGCCGGCCTCAGAAAGGAGTGACGTCACGTCACTCTGTTCTTATACTCCCTAGCGAGTGTTAGAAGCGTAAAACTGCTAGCACAATGTATAGATAAAATCTTATTCTCAATCAAATAAATTGTTTGGGAAACGAGAGGTGCCCTTTTATGAAGCAGTTTTGGTGTATAGATCATGCCCCTGCAGTCTCACTTCTGAATTCTTTGCCATGTAGAAGTTAAATAATTTTGTTTCTGTCCATGCTGCCTTAGCCACAACTCCCCTGACTGTGAATGACACAACCTTCATGAAAAAAATAATAATTTCATTTTCAATCACATAATAACAGGTAAGTTGAATTGCCTTGCCCTGCCTTCTTCCAGCACAGTAACCACAGCACCTCCTCTCTGCAGCCTTCCCTCCTCCATGCTGCACGATCTCAGTATGCTTCCCGACCAGGATCTGCTTTTCGCCCCTACACTCGGGCTTGACAATTCGGCTCCAGGGAACGCACATTTCACACAGACATTTCCTCTTACTTTTTTTAAGAGGAAAAAGGTGCATCTTATGGAGCGAAAAATACGGTAATTAAAAAAAATGCAGTGTCAAAACTAAACACTTTAATTACGTTTATCACATTTATTTCGCATTATATATATTCACAATGCTCTTCCAACTTAAAGGGACACCATATTCACCCAGACCACTGCAGCTCAATGAAGTCCCCCAGGTTTTAACCCTTCAGATGTAAACATAGCAGAGAAACTCTTGACAGCCGCTAGAGGCGCTTCTGCAACACTGGATGCGAAAATCGCATTGAGCGTGCAGAACATAGGAAAGCATTGAGAAATACTTTCCTATGGACTGTTTGAACGCGAGCGTGGCTCTTGCCGCGCATTGCATTCCGCTCCACTCGGAAGCTGACGTTGACGGGGGAGGAGAGGTCACCAGCTGAAGGGGTTTGAACTCCTTCAGCGCCAAGGGAGGGGGGCCCTGAGGGTGGGGGGGACCTAAGGGTTATATAGTGTCAGGAAAACGAGTTTGTTTTCCAGACACTATAGTGATCGTTTAATGTTTCCTGAGACAGGTGATTTTAAGTAGCCTTGTAACATTAAAAAAAGGAATTTTTATGTGTGCGCCCTTCGTTAATCTTATTATGTATGAATTTTATTTTGGTCACTACAGCAGCACCACTCCTGCATGTTTCGGGTGTGCTCCAATTCTTTTTTGTCTTTACTAAGAAATAGGACTTCAGTGATGTGAATTAAGTGACGGTGCTTGTAACTGTGTGTGCAGCTTTTCAATATGAAACATATTATATATCGCTGTCAGAGCATAACTCTCAAGTGTCCATAGGAGAGTCCCTAATTTGGATACAAATGCTATTATGCTCTTTTCTATCCAAATGTCCATCTTTTTTAGGAGCTCCACATTGTCGGTGTGTCTGAGTGTATAAAAGAGCTCAATGACAAATAATACTCACAGTAATGTGTCTTTAAACTACAAAAATGTACAGTATTTAGAAATAAGTCTAATTAAATAAGATACATCGTTCTTGTCCTAAATGTAATTTTAGTTGCATTAATTGTTATTAGTACATCACCTAAAATTTCTCGGAACAGCCCCCCCTGGTCACACCCCACTAGTACCCATAAAATCCCTTTTTGTCCATTTAAAATGTTGAGAGGTGTGTCAGAGGTGTAACTCCACTGACACCATTAGCACATAATCAGGCTACTACTGTCAATCCTGTGATAATGATACATGATTAGAGGCACATTTTGGACAAAATGTTGTCTTTTGCCTTGTGTGATCGGTCATATGTGGTCTAAATAAAGGAGATGTTATTCCTTACTGCTATGTTGTAAAGCCTACCTGAGTGCCGCACTAGTTTTGTCGAGCTTTCAGCCAATGAATGACTAGCGGTTTCAGCATCTGGCTTCTGAAGTAGCTGCTTTTGCATCACTTTACTGGCTAGTGATTTAAACCATGATTTAAATCGACTTGACTTATATCGAAGCCACCATGATACAGACACACTCATAGAAGCATACAGACATCCACTTACATGCACACATATGGCATGAACTCATAGTGGGAATAAATGAAGACAACAATTCAGAGACAGAGAAATGCAGATACACAGATGCACATACACTGATCAGCCACAACATTTAAACCACCTGCCTAGTATCGAGTAAGTACCCCCCTGCTGCCAAAAAAGCTATGATGCATTGAGGCACGGACTCCACAAAACCTCTGAACATGTCCTGTGGTATCTGGTACCAAGACATTAGTAGCAGATCCTTTACGTCCTGCAAGTTGTGAGGTAGGACCTCCATGGATTGGATTGATTGTTCAAGCAGATCCCACAGATACTCAATCAGATTGAGATCTGGGCTATTTTCACACCAAGGCAACACCTTGAACTCTTTGTCATGTTCTTCAAACATTCCTGAACAATGTTTGCAGTGTGGCCACTTCCATCAGGGACATGGTCTGAAGGAATTGTATACAAATACTATATGATATATTAAGTGGTAATTTTGTATAACTGTGGGTGCTTTTCACCTAATTTTTGCTTTGTATATATTTATTTTGATGGGGGTGACTGCATTGGTGTTTTCATAGCACCATCATCACTTATTAGGTTATTTTCTGTGTTCGATGTTAAATCATTACATTCTCATTGGAAAATAAGGAGATCTTATCAATTAAGAGTTAATAATCTGTCAAAGTAGGATCTATCTCTTCTTAAAATTACTATTACATAACACTCACTAATGGAACTGAATTAACAAATAATTAAAATTAATGCTAAAACATATTGATTGATGGCTACTTACTATTACTATCTTACTATTATTGTCTTATAGATACACTATACTTAATTTATCATTTAAAGGGACACTATAGTCACAAGAACAACTACAGCTTAATGTAGTTGTTCTGGTGTCAACATCCAATTCCTGCAAACATTTCAGAGAAAAGGCTGTGTTTGCATTACTGCCTAGGGACACCTCTAGTGGCAGTCACTCAGACGCGACTAGAAGTGCCTCCTGGGTCAGTGCTGCACGCTCTGCACGAAGACACTGAAGTTCCCCGTAGAGAAACACTGAAATGCATTGATTCAATGCATCTCTATGAGAAGAAGCTGATTGGCACAGCGCACAGTTTTGCCGCTCGTGTGCAGTAGCCTCCCAATGCTTTTCTTTCATCAGAACCTAAATAGAATATTTAGGTATAGTTTTAACCTTTTTATTTTTATTACAGGTCTGCTTTTCAGAAATGAATCTGGCCCTTTTGTACTGTCAACTGATTGCATTTAAGCTATAGTGATTCAACCACTACTTTGCCAAAGGGGTTGACACTAAAGTATGGGGTCAATGTCTACAATTATTAGATGTTTTGGGCACAAGACACCTTCCCACAGGTTGGGGGTGGGGGCAGTGTGACCCAGTAACTTGCCCTCTGCAGTATAAGTGTGTTCGTCTTGGTATGCTAACAAGCACTTAAGATAAAGGGATGATTTTTCTTTTTTGCTAAAGGCAAACACATACTGTATAATAAAAAGTATTTTCTTCCCTATACTTGAGCTTGGGTCCTCGTAAAGTGTGGAATGCAACAAGTATATCTTTAAATACAGTGAGCAAGGTAGGTGTTTGTTGTCATCGCTGAAGATTCCAATTCTTTCTTTTTTAAGCCCCCAGGGTCCTCTCACCAAAAAAGAAAAAAAACCAAACATTATGATTACAAGAATTACCCTTGTAGGAAATTGTTACTTTTAAGATAATCCTCTAGATCATCTCTTCTCAGATTGTGCAGACAGCACTGTCCTTAATGTAAGAATCCTAAGCTTCTTATGCTAAACATAGATCAAGAACCTGGTTGGCAGGAAATAATTCATATTATAATTTTCAGTCTGATATGGTTGCATGTGTTCCATATGATAACTTAACGTTATAACAGAGCCTGACACATGTCAATCCTATAAGGTGCACCTGAAAACACTGAAAAGTCGAAAAGGTGTTTGGTGGAAAGAGAAAAATGCGCTTGGCTGGATTTCCTTGGGGAAAGCCTTTAATAAAGTATATTAATTAGCAATTACATTTTATTTACATGTTGTTTCTCCTGTCGAACATTCTGCCGAGAGTTTGGTTTGCCTTAGATCGGATCCGGCGGGCATTGTCCATACTAATCCATTCTGTGGCCTGTGGACATATTTGAGTCAGGGGAGGTGGCTAGTCATGGACCCTATGTCCCACTGGTGCAAACTCATGGACTGTACTGAGAGTCTTTCTACAGTTATAGGTGATTCTTAAAATCAAGGCCTACTCTATAAGATGGCCATTACTTTGAGGCCTGCTGCTCCACATGTCTTCACACAGCTGCCCTGTGGACTCGATTATTGAGGCTTTTTTTTTTTTTTTTTAATTCTTTATTTTGTAGAGCTAAGATTTACAGACACACTTACATCGCCACGACAGCTGATGGAGTAACATATATTAAACATTGCCATGGCAGTCAATGATAGCACATTTTTAAAGAATCAGGCTAGGCATACATGTCTATGTCATTGGTTACTTCCAAGTGGGTAGAAACAATAGGTAGGGTAGACATTCTGGTTAATCTCAGGAATGTATGAGGGTTGAACACAGCCCACACCTACAATAGTGTCTGTGCTTCTGGGGCTGAGCGAGTGTGTGGCAGGTGCTAGAGTGTGGATGTAATTTTGTCCAGTACTATGCATGAAGCAGGTGAGACTATTAGGGGATTTAGATATCCAGAGTGCTCAGAGCAGGGTTTAGGTTGGTTGTAGGTGTAGATTGTGTTAATAGGTATGCTAGTCGACTCGCTATGCGTAGCATGTTATTAGTTACCCCTGGGCATGGGGTGAGGCAAAGATAGTCGAGTTCTGAGTTTTAATAATAGAGGGTCAAGGAGAGAGGACTAAACTTTGATAGCCCAGGCTATGCCAGTAGCCCGATGCCCCTTAGGGGCCTGGGGCAGGAGTCTCGCTTCGCAGCAGGTGGCTCTCATGTCATGACTGTGGGTGGTCCCGGAAGGTACCAGCCTAGTCAAGTGAGTGTAGTGGGGGTGTTAGGTCGTGGACCTTGCCGCTCTCGGTTCGTGTTGAGGGTGTCTCTGGCCTGTGTGTGAGATGGTGTGTCTCAGATCTTTGGGGCCGAACCATATGGAGAGTCCCGGGGGAGGGTGGGAGGTCTGTGTTTTTGAGAGTTTGTGTCTCTCCCTTCTATTGAGCGCTCTTATTATGGCATGTGAGACCGTGTGGGAGTGGGTTTTAGCCTGTCTGGTTATGGCGAGCATTTATACGTCATACAACTGAAAACCCCTGTGAAACCAGCTTTAAACTAAACATGTAAAATATATAATAAAGTGTGGTTCTAAAGTATAGTACAAAGGCACGATAGGGTGTCAGAGTCAGATATATTTCAAGTCAGATCCCCTCTCTCATCTCTTCCTCTGGGGACGAAGGGCTGTATTTTGTCTGGGTCCCAGGTCTGTGAGGCTGAGGAGGTTGCTGGTTGCCGGGGTTGTGAGGTTATCCCCAGGGCTTGTAGGAATGGCTCCGCTTCGTCTATTGAGGACAGTCTCAGTATGGTACCTGCGTTGTTGACGGTTAGGGCTCTGGGAGTCGTCCATCTGTGGTCGGTGTCGGCTTCTCGTAGCTGGTGTGTCACTGGGCCCATTGACTGTCTCCACAGTAAGGTGTTACGTGTCAGATCTTGGTAGAAGGAGATTTGTGATGATTCAAAGGTGATTGGGGTTTTATCTCGAACTGCAGCCAGGATCTGATTTTTGTCCGTCTGGGATTGGCACCGAACAATGACGTCTTGAGAGGCTGAGGTTGGCACCTGATAGGGTTTTTTGATTCAAAAGAATCCGTCGAATGTGAGTTTCTTCGCCTGGCTGTGCGGGACGAGCGTGTCAGTGAGGTGGCGTAGTTAGTGGGGTAGCTAAAACATAGTAATGGAGTCGGGGATGCCCCTTAGCTTAAGGTTGGTGCGCCTGGTTCGTTCTTCAGCCAGATCCACCCTCGTTGTCAGGGTAGAGTGGGCTGACAGTAACTGTTGAACTGTTTCTTTTAGGCCCGTTACCTCCTGTCTCATGTCCAGGATGTCCTCCTAGGAGGCTTGTGTGCGGTCGCTGCAGTCACTGACACTGCTTGCAGTTCAGTGCACAGTAAGTCTATGTCCGCAACATCCTGTAGCAGGTCGGCTATATCCTGTTTGATGGCCGGTGTCCCTCATTTTGGGTTATAGGAGGTCGGGTGTGTGGGGTTCCTCTGTTATGTCGTCTGGACCGCATGGAATCTGTCCGCGGTCATGCGTGGCCACCATTTTGGGGGCTGCAGGGCGTTGTAGTAAGGCACTTATGTCCTGGGTGTCTTTGTGTATACCCAGTTGGGGGGTTTGGGATCTCCTGCCCATGTTTTCGGTCTCCCGGGGAGAAGGGCTGTGGTGAGGCTGGAATGTCGGGCACGCGGACTGCTTAAGGAGAAGCCCCATGAGGTTTGATGGAGCGAAGTGGGTAAGTATAGCGCTCGCGCTAGGGGTTAAATGCAGGTTAGGGTTAAGTGCAAGGCAGCTCGCGCTGGCAGTAAAGGCGGCAAGCTCGCGACCAGGGCATGAGCCCTGATTGGTAGATAGCAGCGCGAGGGCAATATTGGAGGGAAAATAGGGGATATAAATTGAAGGGCGCCAAATTAATTGCCTCAGATTGTGCCAGACAAATCCGAAGGTTAGCTATATATTAAAATATTTAAGCTGCTGTTTCTTACCTTTGGAGAGGTCTGGCACAATTGAGGCATTATTAGAACAGCTTAAACAAAAGGCTTTAGGCTGCAGTGATACTGCATGGCTACAGGCTTGCTTAGAGTCCGCCCCCAGCACCTCTGGTCTAATTGAAGTAGAGGAAGAAGAAGGGGCTGAGCTACAGGAGGAGTTAATAATGGAGGAGGGAGCAGGATATTCCCCTCAACAAATTAAAGGGCCAGTGCAAGAAAGAAAATCTGGTGATAGCGACCCCTGCAGGATTCGTGAGGCAAGAACGAAGAGGTCCAGGGAAACCTTCTCACCGTCTCCAATAAAGAATAGGAAGAGGATGTGGAAACAGGGCAGAAAATACGAACAAAAGAAGAAGAATAAAGAGGCTGAGGACAGACCTAGGCTATTCGAAGAAAGCGAAGCAGCTCAGGATATCCCAGGTTGCAGTCATGAGCTGGGTGAGTTACAAGCAAATGTGAATAATGCTGTTTTCGGGGAAGTGGTGTCTTCACTTGAGAAACTTACAAAATTATTGCAGACACCTAAATTAGCGAGAGTATGGGAGCCTGATACAGAAGTGGTCACAGTTAATCCAAAAGTGACACATTCTGTGAGGGAAGAAGTTAGAGTAAAAGAGACATGCATGAAAGAAGCGTTAGGTTGTGAAAGCTCCCCTCTGGGTTTTCATTTAAGTAAGTCTATAAAGGATAGGATATGGAAAGGGGAGTATATTGATATTCTATCATTATTGCCCACAGCCAGAGAATTTACTAAACCCGACAGGGAAAAGGGGGATGAGGAGAGGAAAAAGTTTATTCCGAGGTCTTTCAATAATTGGCTGCAAGCTTTTTGCATTTATGCTAGCGTGTTAGGCGAAAAATATCCAGAATTGTGCTGTGGGCTATTTCAACATACAGAAGCTATTTTGGAGGCATATAAAAATTTTGGGGGTTTGTCATGGTTTTATTATGACGAACAATTCCGACAAAAACTAGTAGTACATGGCAACCTTAAATGGGGTATGAAGGATGTCGGACTATGGGTGAGCATGATGTTACCGCAGAGACAGCCTAATTTTGTTAATAGGCAGGTTACAAATGTTGCACAGAAAAAAGGTTTTTGCTGGGCTTATAACGAATCACAATGTAAGTGGCTGAATAATTGTAGATTCCGGCACGAATGCGCTTCCTGTTCAGGTGCGCATCCTAATTTTCGCTGCTATAAAAGAGGACAACAAAGTGGTACATTTCCAAAAAGCACAGACCCCAGTGAAAGTGGTAAGTTTACTACCTTATCTCGCAATCTATCCAAACCGGGAGAAAGCCAAATTAATTAAAGAAGGTTTTGAAAATGGTTTCAGGTTACCTGTATATAGTTCTGTTGAATTTTGTTGGGTTGAGAATTTAAAATCAGTTTTAGAGTTACCAAGTTTAGCCTGGGAAAAGATTTGCAAAGAGTTAGAGTTAGGGAGAGTTGAGGGCCCTTTTAATGTTCCTCCATTTAAATGTTTTCGGTTATCCCCTCTGGGTTTGGTACCAAAGAAAGAACCCGGGTCATATAGACTAATACATCACCTATCATACCCCAAGGGAGGATCTTTAAATGACATGATTTCTAGAGAAGAAAGTTCAGTGTCTTATTCAACTTTTGATAAGGCTTTAAATTTGGTAAGAAAATGTGGAAGGGGTGCTTTGATGGCGAAGGGGGATATAGAATCTGCCTTTCGACTCTTGCCGATTCATCCCGAATCCTTCAATTCACTAGGTTTTCAGTTCAAGGGCCAGTATTTTTTCGATAAGTGCCTGCCTATGGGTTGTGCACTGTCATGTTCTTATTTTGAGACCTTTGCGACTTTCATGGAATGGATTATTCGGTATGAATCAGGTCAGCAGCAAGTAATGCATTACTTGGATAATTTTTATTTGTGGGCACTAAGGATAGTGACAACTGTAAGAATTTACTAGAAACATTTAGAAGGGTGGCTGGTCATTTAGGAATCCCATTAGCAGAGGATAAAACGGTTTTACCCACATTTTCTTTGCAATTTCTGGGAATAATGATTGATTCAACAAAAATGGAATTTAGGTTGCCGGAGGATAAGATACTGAAAATGAAGATGCTGATTCAGCAGGTAATGGGCTGTGAGAAGGTGACATTGAAAGTTTTACAATCTCTGTTAGGTCTGTTAACATTTGCTTCAAGGGTTATTCCAATGGGGAGAGCTTTCTCCAGGAAGTTGGGGATAGCAATGTCTAAGGTTAGGTCCCCATTTGCACACATTAGGGTAACAAAAGAATTGAAGCAAGACCTTAAAGTATGGAATAATTTCCTAACAGATTTTAATGGAAGATCAATGTGGCAACAAGAGTTTATAGATTCGGATAGTCTTGAGCTGTTTACAGATGCATCTGGTGCTATTGGTTTTGGCATATATTGGAATGGACAGTGGTGTGCACAAGAATGGCCGGTTCTTTGGGCACAGGAAGGCTTAACCAAAAACTTGACATTGTTGGAATTGTTTCCAATTGTAGCCGCAATATATCTATGGGGAGGAGCATGGAGAAATAGGCGGCTGATCGTCACTTGTGACAATCTAAGTGTAGTAATGGTAATTAATTCCTTACAGTCTAGGTGTAATAGAGTTATCAATTTACTTAGACACTTAGTGTTAAGGTGTTTTCAGCTGAACATATGGATAAAAGCTAGACATATACCAGGCAAAATCAATAGGCTGGCTGATGCTCTCTCACGATTGCAATTGCAGGAATTTCGAAAATTGGCACCAAGAGCAGCTGCGGAAGGAACCCAGTTCCCGTCAGACCTCTGGGATTTGATTGGGGACAGTTAAGTGTGATGCTGATGAATTCAGTAGCTGTTTCTACGTGGAGTACATATGTTAGAGCATGGAATGAGTGGTTCAAATTTAATCAGTCAAACAATAAAGATCCGTTTGGAGAGGACAAGGAGAGCGCAATACAATTTACATTGGTGTTAATGCAGAAAGGTTTCTCTAAGTCCAAGTTAGCTTGTAGTTTAGCCGGGGTGGATTTCTTTAGGAAGCTGTGTGAATGTAAACCAGTTAAGCAGTATTTCATAGTTAATCAGTTAGTTCGAGGTTATAGAAGAGCCAGTAGAGTAAGGGATAACAGAAAACCAATATCGTTTACAGTGCTATCACAGTTATTTGTAGTCCTGGAGGAAGTATGTTATTCTGAGTATGAGGTAGTTTTAATTAGATGTTCATTTATAATAGCTTTTTTCGCAGCGTTAAGAATTAGCGAGTTAGTGGCTAAGAGTAAGTTTTGTTTGTCTGGTTTACAATGGGAAGATATTATAGTTAATGATAGGAAAGTGATGGTATTCATTAGTAAATCTAAAACAGATCAGGAAGGCAAAGGAAGATGGTTAACATTGCTGGAGATTAAAGGTTCCTTTTTGTGTCCGGTTAAGGTGACAGAAAATTACTTGTCAATTAGACCAAGGGTTGAAGGTCCTTTTTTCATGCATAAGGACACCGTTCCGTTGACTAAGTTCCAATTTAAAAAGGTCTTCAGGTTGTGCATAGACAAGTTAAAGTTAGGCGATGAGCGTTATTCATCTCATTCTTTTAGAATTGGAGCGGCAACAGAAGCAGCAAGGTGTGGTTTAAGTGATGGAATGATTCAAAGGTTGGGGAGATGGGAGTCTAATAGATTTCAATTATACGTCAGGCCTCATTTGATATAAAAAAAAATAAATAAAAAAACGTTAACGGTTCTTGTTATTAAAGTTTATGGATGTATATGAACATTGGCGTATATATGTTAATAATCTTCTTTTGCTAGGTAATAAGAAGCCGGCGATTGCCTGGGTAATCGGTCATTCATTTATATTTTGGGCCCAGAAGAGGGCAAAAGAACGGTCATATGGCGAAAATCTTGGATTAGAAAGCAATGCTGTTAAAGTCTTTTGGAAAGGAATTCGTGGGGCTAAGTGGTCTCAATTATTTGAAATAATACAACAATGCATGTTAAGTTTTCCCTATCCAGAGGTAGTAATAGTTCATTTGGGAGGGAACGATATTGGCTCAACGAAATCGGTCAGTTTGATAAAAGAGATTAAAAGTGATTTGGTATGCATAACACAAATATTTCCAGATGTTCGGTTCATATGGTCGGAGATTATCCCAAGGCATTGCTGGTTAAAAGTAAGTTTTTTAAAACCATTGGAAAGGGTACGTAGGAAAGTAAATAGAGCGTTGGAAATTTTTTTACCAACCCTGGGAATGACCTCATATAGACACAGGGATATTGAGGGCAATTGCGCTGGCTTTTATAGGAGCGATGAAGTTCACTTGTCGGATATTGGTTTGGATATATTTAATTTGGAGATTCAATCCATGTTGGAGATGGCCGTGGGCGTTGGGGGGCCACCGAGTTTGGTAGCCCAGAACCTCGGTGGCGTTGGGATATAAGTCGCCCTCCTGGTCATCACAGGCGGGTGGATTTGGTGGATTTGGTTGAAGAGATATTTATGGCTCCTGGCTTTGGAGGGGGGCGGAGCCTTGGAAAGTGGTTTAATATGTTGGTTTTAAAGCTATGGTTTATTATTATTCATATGGTTATGGTTTAATAGGAATTATGAAATCCATAATAAAGGTCCACGGCCATTCTCCAAGGTGTATCACTAAAGTTATTAAATAAACATTTTGATTGAAAATTTCTGCTTGTGTTTATTTATTTATGTTTCACTTCGATTACAACATTCAAACCTCATGTCGGGCACGCGGACTGCTTAAGGAGAAGCCCCATGAGGTTTGATGGAGCGAAGTGGGTAAGTATAGCGCTCGCGCTAGGGGTTAAATGCAGGTTAGGGTTAAATACAAGGCAGCTCGCGCTGGCAGTAAAGGCGGCAAGCTCGCGACCAGGGCATGAGCCCTGATTGGTAGATAGCAGCGCGAGGGCAATATTGGAGGGAAAATAGGGGATATAAATTGGAGGGCGCCAAATTAATTGCCTCAGATTGTGCCAGACAAATCCGAAGGTTAGCTATATATTAAAATATTTAAGCTGCTGTTCCCACCCACCCTTCCCCCTTTTATTTATTTTATGTCGTGACCTTATTATGGGATATAAGTCGCCCTCCTGGTCATCACAGGCGGGTGGATTTGGTGGATTTGGTTGAAGAGATATTTATGGCTCCTGGCTTTGGAGGGGGGCGGAGCCTTGGAAAGTGGTTTAATATGTTGGTTTTAAAGCTATGGTTTATTATTATTCATATGGTTATGGTTTAATAGGAATTATGAAATCCATAATAAAGGTCCACGGCCATTCTCCAAGGTGTATCACTAAAGTTATTAAATAAACATTTTGATTGAAAATTTCTGCTTGTGTTTATTTATTTATGTTTCACTTCGATTACAACATTCAAACCTCATGTATCTGGTATATAAGCAGTCCAGAATGATAACACAGTATAACAGTAACAGTCCAGGATGGAAGTTGAGGTAGGCCTCAGTTCTCCGTCGGGATTTCCTGCCCGTTCGTGAGAACAGAAACGGCATCTGTGGCTGGCCTGCACTTGAGGGATGCTTATGGTGATATTTCCCCCTGAGGGTGGTTCTGTGGGGTCGCAGATTGCCATGGATTATGTGCCGTTTTGCAGGAGCTCTGAAAATTGTCGGCCATTCCGTTCAGACGCTTAGCTCCGCCTTGGATTATTATTCAGGCTTTTGACGTACTGTGTTCACAATTTTGGGGGGGACAAAAATAATAAGTAACTTCCTGCTTTGCCTATGTGCCGAACCACGGCCACCCAGTCCATGTCTGATGATCGACAAAGCAAAGTAAAGTTTCTCTTGCAATTAATCCATAAGGCTGCATGGAAGATGAAAAACGAGCAGAAGTCGCACCTGGTGCATCATCAACAATGGTCCAGTCTCCAGTCTTATCTACATTTATCTAGGCTTCAATCCAGATGGAGCCAATCACCCACATACAGCTCGCACCCTCTTGGGGCTGAATAACAGAAGTTGCTGGATTTCGGGGTTCTTTGTGCAGGATTGCATTGAGCTTGGGTCTGGCGATCCCCAACAGTTGGCTGGACTCAAATTCTCTTCACTTTTAATGTATGCATTTCTTTGTGAATTTGTGCAGTTCTGTATATTTTGCAAATCAGCTCACATAGTAAACCAATTTCGATTGCTGACCAGTGGTTATATTCACTTGTCAGTCTTGCACTCCAATCCTCAGTAATTACCTCAATTAATTTTATCCATGGCTATTTGCCTAATACCTTATCATAGCTCTTTAAACTCACTCTCAGAGGTTAATAATAGCATTGCTAGTTTATTCTCACTTTCTCTTACTTTTGAGAAAATTATTCAACAATCTAATTAATAAAAATTAGGAATTGTTCATCTATGCTATTTGTCACCTGTGACAAGTTGGTCTGATGTATACCTGGTCTCATTGAAATGTACTATCTTTCATGTTTCAATAAAAATTTAATTTAAAAAAAAAAGTGTTTTGTAAAACTAAGGAAATATACCAAGTTACTTGGCTGGTACAGAAACAGTCATGTAGCTTATTCTTTCTTTCCATTTTTCATATTTTAGACATATACAACAGTAAACAAACGAGTTATTAAAACAGCTAAAACAAATTAACAATTGTTGGTTTTTTTAAATTGAAAAATTTTACATTTTTTAAATTGAATTGAATTTTTTAAATAGTGAATATTTACTCTGCTAACTGAACAATTTTTCTACAGATATTAATGGAAGAATTGCTATTCAGTAAGCAGAGTAAAATCTTTTTATCTGCTATGAGAATCCAGCCCTAAATGTCAAAGGTGCTTGTGACATCTTAATTTTTCTGTCTTCCCTCCATCGCTGTATTATCCTTCTCAATAGTGGTACTGCCATTAATTTGGTTTTATATGAAATTCTCAAGTTAATATAATATAACACAATATTATATTAACCACAATATAACCACCAGAGTGTGTTGAGGTTTTATATCCTTATTTTCTGAGTTTGAGCTTCTAATCCAGGATCCAACCTCCAAGATCCAACCTTTCCTATAAGACATTATATAGACAAGTCCCAAGATAGCGTCCCAATTGATGTGTCCAAGTGCATGTATGCCATTTGACCAGGGCCGTCTTTAACGCGGGGCAAACGGGGCAGCTGCCCCGGGCCCTGTCCCTGCTGGGGGGCCCGAGGTAACTGCCCTGTTTGCCCTCTGCCCGCAAACTATGGGGGCCCATCGGGTGGCCCATGCACTTAGGGCCACCCGGTGGGACTGTGTCAGCAGGGGCCCGGTCGGGCGCTGTGGCGCTTTAACAGCGCGACCGGGTCCTTGCTTTTCGGCAGCAGTGGGAGGAAGTGACAGCCGTGCGTCACTTCCTCCCACAGAAACTGGAGCCGCGCGGGAGGAAGGCGGACCAGCTGTTCCGGAGGGGGCCAGGCCAGGAGAGCTTAACTCCCAGCCTTCCCAGCCAGCCCACTGGACCCCAGGGAAGCCACCCTCCAGGACAAGGTAAGAAACTGGAGGGTGGTTATCAAAGTCTGTCAGTGTATCTGTATGTGTGTTTGTCTGTCAGTGTCTGTGTGGTTCAGTATGTCTGTATGTGTGTATGTCTGTCAGTGTGTCAGTATGTCTGTGTGTGAGTCTGTCAGTGTCTGTGTGGTTCAGTATGTCTGTATGTGTGTATGTCTGTCAGTGTGTCAGTATGTCTGTGTGTGAGTCTGTCAGTGTCTGTGGTTCAGTGTGTATGTGTGTTTCAGTATGGCTGTCTGTGTATGTCAAAATGTCTGGATGTGTGTTTGTCTGTCAGTGTCTGTGGGTATGTGTGTTTCAGCATGTCTGTCTGTCTGTCTGTGTGCCAGAATGTCTGTCTGTCTGTGTGCCAGAATGTCTGTCTGTGTGCCAGTATGTCTGTCAGTGTGCCAGTATGTCTGTCAGTATGTCTGTGTGTGAGTCTGTCAGTGTCTGTGGTTCAGTGTGTATGTGTGTTTCAGTATGGCTGTCTGTGTATGTCAAAATGTCTGGATGTGTGTTTGTCAGTGTCTGTGTGGTTCAGTATGTCTGTATGTGTGTATGTCTGTGTGTGAGTCTGTCAGTGTCTGTGGTTCAGTGTGTATGTGTGTTTCAGTATGGCTGTCTGTGTATGTCAAAATGTCTGGATGTGTGTTTGTCTGTCAGTGTCTGTGGGTATGTGTGTTTCAGCATGTCTGTCTGTCTGTATGTGTGTTTCAGCATGTCTGTCTGTCTGTGTGCCAGAATGTCTGTCTGTCTGTGTGCCAGAATGTCTGTCTGTGTGCCAGTATGTCTGTCAGTGTGCCAGTATGTCTGTCAGTGTGCCAGTATGTCTGTCAGTATGTCTGTGTGTGAGTCTGTCAGTGTCTGTGGTTCAGTGTGTATGTGTGTTTCAGTATGGCTGTCTGTGTATGTCAAAATGTCTGGATGTGTGTTTGTCTTTCAGTGTCTGTGTGTATGTGTGTTTCAGCATGTCTGTCTGTCTGTGTGTATGTGTGTTTCAGCATGTCTGTCTGTATGTGTGTATGTGTGTTTCAGCATGTCTGTCTGTCTGTGTGCCAGAATGTCTGTCTGTGTGCCAGAATGTCTGTCTGTGTGCCAGAATGTCTGTCTGTGTGTCAGTATGTCTGTGTGAGTCTGTCAGTGTCTGTGTGTTTCAGTATGGCTGTCTGTGAGTTTCAAAATATCTGTATGTGTGTATATCTGTCAGTGTCTGTGTCTGTGTGTTTCAGTATGGCTGTCTGTGAGTTTCAAAATATCTGTATGTGTGTATATCTGTCAGTATGTCTATGTGTGAGTCTGTCAGTGTGGTTCTGTATGTCTGTGTTTGTCAATATGTCTGTCAATGTCTGTGTGTATGTGTGTTTCAGTATGTCCGTCTGTCTGTGTGTATATGTGCCAGTACGTCTGTCAGTGTATCTGTATGTCTGTGTGTGTGAGAGTCCATCAGTGTCTGTGTGGTTCAGTATGTCTTTGTGTATGTGTGTTTCATTATGGTTTTCTGTGTGTGAGTCTGTGTCAGTACGTCTGTCAGAATGTGTCTCTGTATCTGTATGTTGTCCATTTGTATTTGTGTGTGTATCTGTATGTGTCAGTGTTTGTATCTGTATATCTGCATGTGTGTATCTGTGTGTCTGTCTGTCAGTGTGTGTGTCGGTGTATCTATAAGTAGTCAGTGTGTGTACCTTTGTATCTGCATGTATGTCAGTGTTTGTATGTGTGTGTGTCAGTGTATCTATATGTAGTCTGTGTGTATCTGTATGTTCTTGTGTGTTTCTATATGTGGTCAGTGTGTATCTGCATGTGTGTCAGGTAGTGTATTTGTGTGTATCTAGACGTAGCCAGGGGGCCCAAGTAAATGCTCGCCCAGGGTCCAATCTAAATTAAAGACGGCCCTGCATTTGACAGCCTGTGCACACCATTCTAATCTTTCCCAATTACTTGCAGTTATCTTGAATGTTTTCACGCATAGCACAGTTCCCTGCCCAGAACAGAGCTCCATGCACTAATCCTGGCAGGGACTTGTGTTATGTGCACAGCTCCTGTAAGTCAAAGAGACTGATTTGAACCATGTGGGTCACGACTTCCTTCTTGGATGGCTTATTGGTGAAGCTAGAGTTACACATAGGACACCAGTAGGTAGAAATGGAACCAGGGTGCAGTCAAAGATAAAGATAAAAATCACTATAAGGGAAACAAAAAACAAGTCGCAAGAGAGTGCTTAGAACGGACAACAGCTCAATTAGCCTGCCCTTCAATGGATCCCCGCTCAGTTCTCAAGCTGGTTTTAAAACATTGCAGATCCAGAGAAACGGCAATGTTTACATTGCAGCACTAAGTCTGCTTCCAGTGGTTGTCTACCAGACAGTAACTGGAGGCTTTTCCTGGATCATAACAGACCTTTGGTCTTGTATCTGAGCACATCCAGTGTGAGATTTTTCCCAATAGGAAAGCATTACATCAATGCTTTCCTATGGGGAGGACTAATGCGCGCACAGCGTTTGCCGCGCATGCGCATTAGCGTCCGCTCGTCGTGGGACATCGCAGGAGGCAGAGCCACAAACCCAGCACCGAGGGACACTGCGGTAAGGTAAGCAAATAAAGTTTTTTTTAGGCCTTTATTCACATTGGTGGGTAGGCACAAAAGAGGGGGGAGGCAGAGTGGGCTATAGAGTTTTGTATTCCAGGCACTTACAGTATCCCATTAAGGGTGTACAAGTGTGTAGTGGTTCATAAGAATACCATTTTCTGTTTCATTAGAGATTTTGCCTTTTTGCTGCAAATAGCAAGGTGAATTGTTAGTGAAGGACTCGCCTAAGAGGTTTCTCTTGACGTGACAGGTGAACTTACACTTTAATGGCCATTGGAGTGATACTAGAAACCTCTTGATATTTAAATGTGCACAGGGATAGCGTGCAGGTATGAGGATTATTCACTAAAGTTAGAATTCAAAATTAATTTCAAATTTAAGGTCACCCTGGACAAATTGGAAACACAGCTGACACTTTAGTAAATAACTATGTGTGTATTTTGGCTGATAAATACTGTAGCCATTGACATACACCCTGTTCCAAATTATTATGCAAATTCTATTTAAGTGTCACAAAGATTAAATATTTTGTTTTTCAGTTTAACTCATGGATGGCATTGTGTCTCAGGGCTCTTTTGGTCACTGAAAACAATCTCAGACACCTGTGATAATTAGATTGCCAGGTGAGCCCAATTTAAGGAAAAACTACTAAAGGAGGGTGTTCCACATTATTAAGCAGAGCACCATTTTCATGGAATATGGGGAAGAAAAAGGATCTCTCTGCTGCCGAAAAGAGTGAAATAGTTCAATGCCTTGGACGAGGTATGAAAACATTAGATATTTCACGAAAACCTAAGCGTGATCAACGCACTATTAAGAGATTTGTGCCTGATTCAGAGCACAGATGGATTTGTGTGGATAATGGCACATTGAGGAAGATTTCTGCCAGATCCATGCATCGGATCAAGAGAGCAGCTGCTAAAATATCATTACATAGCAGCAAACAGATATTTGAAGCTGCTGCTACCTCTGGAGTACATCAAGGTGTAGAGTCCTCCAGAGTCTTGCAACGGTGCATATACCTTCTATTCGGCCACTCACCAATGCTCACAAGCAGAAACAGCTGCATTGGGCAGAAAAATACATAAAGACTAATTTTCAAAAAGTCCTGTTCACTGATGAGTGCCGTGCAACCCCGGATGATGCAGATGGATGGAGAAGTGGGTGGTTGGTGGACGGCCACCCTGTTCCAACAACGTCAGCAAGGCGGTGGTGGAGTCATGTTTTGGGCCGGAAAAATGGAAAGAGAGCTGGTCAGCCCCTTTAGGGTACCTGAAGGTGTGAAGATGACCTCTGCAAAGTATGTGGAGTTTCTGACTGACCACTTTCTGTAATAAAATCATCTTCATGCATGACAATGCACCATTTCATGCTGCAAAGAATACCTCTGCATCATTGGCTGCTATGGGGATAAAAGGAGAGAAAGTCATGGTGTGGCATCCATCCTCCCCTGACCTCAATCCTATTGAGAACCTTTGGAGCATCCTCAAGCAAAATATCTATGAGGGTGGGAGGCAGTTTACATCCAAACAGCAGCTCTGGGAGGCTATTCTGACATCTTGCAAACAAATTCAAGCAGAAACACATTCAATGTATGCAAGACTTGTGAAGCTGCTATCAAATAAGGGGTCCTATGTTAAAATGTAACGTGACCTGTTAAAATGTTTAAAAAGTTAAAATGTTTAAAAAGTTTAAATGTTATAAGTTTGATTGAAATAGCTTTTGATTTCAGTAAATATGCTGCAAACACAACAAATGACAATTTTCAGTTCTTTACGTAATAATTTGGAACAGTGCATTGTAACTTTTTTATGTTTAAAAAAAAATACTGTTCTCATTAGGAGGTTTGTTCAATAAAATTTGAATTGTACTCTTAATAGTTGATAACATGAGAATTATTCTGTCTGTTTTTTACATCAATTATTTAGGTAAATGAGAAAAATATAATTTGCATAATAATTTGGAACAGGGTGTAACTCCAAAAATTCAAATGGACAAAGAGAAACACTTTACTAATAGTGGAGTGGTTGGGGTATGATTTGTTCTGAGAAATTTTAGGTGACTTACTTATAACAATGTATGCAACTAAAATGTAATTCAGAACAATAAAATGTATCTTACTTACACAGACTGATTTCTAAACACATTTATTGTTGTTTGAAGTCACATAACTGTGAGTATTATTGCTGTGGAGCTCTATTATACACGGAGACACACTAACAATATACAGTCCCTGGAAAAGAGTGACATTAGGATAGAAAAGAGGGACAGAGGGATTTGGGCCCAAAATAGGGACTGTCCCACCTACATAGGGACACTTGGGAGCTATACCCATGATGCTACTCAGGAGTAGTGGGAGTTTGAGCGCAGGGCTTAATTTTCTGTGTTTGTATTTAACCTTTTGGGACCTCACAATACTAATAAATGATCAGGGCCAACATGAACATGATCAGTCAATTGAGCCTCATCTGATGACGAAAAAAACCTACTGCCAAAAAATCGATTCCTTAAAATTCCAGATTATAGACGAATACATTTGTAGTTCGAAGTCTTTCATAAAAGAATCATAAAAGGCTTGACATCTACAATGTAATTTGCATGTTATGTAAATGTTTTAGCAGAGCTCATTGTTTGTTTGAACTGCTTCTTCTTTACTAATTAAAAAATAGAAAAGTGAATAAATCACACGCTTTGATATTTTTGGGAAATATAAGAGAATAGGGAGATACGCCAACCCATTCCTATCTCTCTATGTATGCTATATCACATTTATTTATGTGATAGGGGAGATTACTTTAACTATCCTACCTGTTAATTCTGGATGGTGCATGTTTGGTACTAAAGATGTTCTTAACCCGTGGAATGCACGGTCTGTGATCTGAACTGGACAAAAAGCCATAATCGTAATAATGCTGTAATCATATTTTACTTGTGGGCTGTGTAATTATGGATTGTTAAAGTGTAAAGATTTCGCTAGCAGTGGTCTGACCATTGCTATTAACATACCTCTTCTTTCCTTTATATTTTAAGGGCAGAGAAGTCATAAAATGTTTGTGTCTTTGTATTTTTTCAGGCTTCAACTTGTAAATGTAACCACGTTGAAGGATTACGATATCTGATGAAACAGAAATTGATTTGCGTGCTCAGACTACATATAGTGATTCCCTTTTATCACAAATCACTCAATAACTATTTTTAACTCAATCATATTTTGGTGGAGATGCATGTCCATGTATAACATGCCTACAGATGTGAAATCACAAAATAAATTAATTATCAAACAAATGACTATGCTCCAAGGATGAGAAATGTATGTGTTACCATGATAAAATAAATGCAATTGTGAAACAGCAATGCACATTTGTAACAAATGATTACAACAAAAAAAAGGGCGAAGAGTGTGGCAGCTGTGCCAAAACTAAAAGAGATCTTTAATGTTTCAATTAATTTGCTTTATTATAATTATTACGGTAATATTACGTTGCTCTCTTGTGGAGAGTTGTGGAGCCCAACTTTATTTGACAGTTTAACATTTACATACATCCCTTTGAATTCTGCAATCCTTCCATACTGCAATGATGTAACTAAAGAGGAAGTACTCATGCCGCCTTAATGGTATCAACTTTGTCCAACTTCAGCTAGTAAATTAAATCAGATTAAGGCAAAATTGGGATCAGCAGGTAACTTGCCTAGGTACCTGTTCATTGTCGATTTATGCTCGTGTGAAAAGTCACCGTACACCTGTCTCTTATCCTCTGCACTACCAAAATAAATAATGTAAAAACAAATGTTACAGTTGTGACCCATTTTATTTTCAGATACATAGCTAATTCAGAAATTATTGCTCTTACCACCCAGGGAGAAAGGCAATTAAATCTGACCAAAAATATTGTGTAGTGCTACAATAAGGCCATTGTTTGTACAAAAACTGTATAATAAAGCAGTCTCTTAACCCTCAGATCTTTTAACCCCTTAAGGACGGAGCCAAATGTACACGTTGTGAACGAAACAAAATGTAAACAAAACCTGGCATTTGCGCAACATGTCTGTCCAACCGTAATACACCTCTTTCATAGTAAATGCACCCACCCTTATTATATATCATTTTATTCAGGGGAAACAGGGCTTTCATTTAATATCAAATATTTAGCTATGAAACATAATTTAATATGAAAAAAATGGGAGAAAATAAGATTTTTTTATATTTTTTTAGTTCTACATGACATTTTAACTGTCAGTGTCATAATACGGTTTGCTTTTACTGCAATAAAATACACATATTTGTATTCAGCAAAGTCTCACGTGTAAAACAGTACCCCCTACGTACAGGTTTTATGGCGTTTTGGGAAGTTACGGGGTCAAATATAGCACGTTACATTTGAAATTGAAATTCGCCAGATTGGTTATGTTGCCTTTGAGACTGTATAGTAGCCCGGGAATGAAATTTACACCCATAATGGCATACCATTTGCAATAGTAGACAACCCAAGGTATTGCAAATGGGGTATGTCCAGTCTTTTTTAGTAGCCATTTGGTCACAAACACTGGCCAAAGTTAGCGTTAGTATCTGTTTGTGTGAAAAATGCAAAAAAACGCCAATTTTGGCCAGTGTTTGTGACTAAGTGGCTACTAAAAAAGACTGGACATACCCTGTTTGCAATACCTTGGGTTGTCTACTATTGCAAATGGTATGCCCTCATAGGGGTAATTTTCATTCTTGGGCTACCATAGGGTCACGAAGGCAACGTAACCAATCTGGCGAATTTTAATGTGAAAAAAAGAAACACAAGCCTTATATTTGAAGCTGTAACTTTTGAAAACACCATAAAACCTGTACATGAGGGGTACTGTTGTACTCGGGAGACTTCGCTGAACACAAATATTTGTGTTTCAAAACAGTAAAAAGTATTGCAGCAATATCATCCGTGTAAGTGCTGTTTGTGCGTGAAAAATGCAAAAAACTTCACTTTTACTGGCGATATCATTGTTGTAATACATTTTACTGTTTTGAAACACTAATATTTGTGTTCAGCGAAGTCTCCCGAGTAAAACAGTACCCCCAATTTACAGGTTTTATGGTGTCTTGGAAAGTTATAGGGTTAAATATAGTGCTAGCAAATTAAATTCCCTATACTTTCGGCATGGGTTGTCAGGCAGGTCCCGCTAATTGTAATTAATTAGATACCTAATTATGTAAAAATATTACATAAATATATGTGTAGAATTAATATATGTATATATATACATATGTGTATATATACATATATATATATAATTTTTTTAAATATTTTTATTTATATATAGGTGTATATATTTAGTGATATATATGTATATATTTATGTATATAGATATATATATTATTTCGTTCTACGTGTATTTTGATATAAATATATATATATTAATATCACAATACAGTTAGAACGAAATAACAAACATCTATATATTTTTTTATTATTTATTTTTAATTATTTTTTTAATTTTATTTTTTTTACGTATTTACATTTTTTTATATTATATATAAATATATATATATAACAATAATTATATATATATATATTTAATCAGTATTAGTCTACGTGTAATTTGATAGTAATATATATATAAATAATTATATATATTAATATTTAAATACACTTCGTGTATGTGTAAATGTGTGTGTGTGTGTGTGTGTGTGTGTGTATATATATATATATATATATACTTAGATCATATATATATAATATATATGATCTAAGTATATTTTATATGTAACTGTAATTTTTTTTTTACTAATATTTTATTTTTTTACAGGACAGGGGGCAGAGACAGTGTCAGCCAGTGATTTTACATCACTGGCTGACACACAGGATCAGTGATCACAGTGACTGCCTGTCACTGTGATCACCTCCTGCAGATTGGGTAATTGGCCACAGGGGGGAGTGCCTGGGTGGTACAAGCACTCCCCCCTTCCAATCTGCAGGGGGATCTGTGTGCCAGTTACATGTGTCAGCCAATAGGCTGACACATGTAACATGATCGCAGTGACAGGCTGTCACTGCGATCAGAGTGATCGCAGTGACAGCCTGTCACTGCGATCTCAGACAGTGCAGATCGCGGTCACTGACCCCAGGGGGACTGCCTGGGGGGCCAGGTAAGTCCCCCGACCGCGATCTGCACGGGGGTAGCCGCTGGCCACGTGTGTCAGCCGATTTGAAATCGGCTGACACACGTTAAAAACTGATCGCAGTGACAGCCTGTCACTGCGATCAGTGACTGCAGATCGCGGTCACCGGCCACAGGGGGGGTTGCCTGGGGGGCCGGGCATCCCCCCCCGACCGCGATCTGCAGCGGGCGAATAGCGCCGGCCACACGGGCGACCATTAAAGTGAGGGCGTACTATTACGCCCGCCGGCGTTTAGAGCCGGCTCCTGCAGGGCGTAATAGTATGCCCTCCGTCCTTAAGGGGTTAAAAAAAAAATGTATATCTTGTTTTTATTTACATTTTTATGTTGATTACATCGGTCATTAAACAAATGACCCAAAAAACAATCAAATACATAGGATACAGAAAAGAAAAACAAGGAGGGGGGTGGGGGGGGGGAGAGAACAGACCATAACATTTTTGCCAATTGCATATAAATTTATAAACCATAACATCACATGCAGTATCATTTATCTCTCTTACGTATATTGCAAACAACTATCTTGTCTACAGGTGAAAAAAAAAAAAAGATTAAAAAGATTTCTTTCTTTCCTTTCTCTGGTCTCAACATTAAATCCCCATGCCATTTACAATTGATCGCCAGTGATTAGAGCAAATACATCAAATTCATCAGGCTGCAGGTGACTGATCACGATAAATGGTTTGCTATTGCAACACAACTTTCACCATTGCACAGGGGACAAAGCTATGATTATAGTTCTCACAAATCAGATATTTTGGCCTGAATTTGGTACCTTAGTTTACATTTCACTAATATTTGCAGCTTAGTGGATAAACCATTGTCACCTGGGACCCTGTCTGTTCAAAAACTATTAAAGAAACCTACTGCGTACTCATTAATTTAATCTCCTAAGTGTATCATCTCCTGATTGCAGTTCCTTGCCTGTATACTTTATCTACTCTAATGACGTTGGATTTTACAGGTTACATCCATAACAAATCACTTTTTTTTTTCTTTTTTTTTTTACTTAAACCTCGATACATCTTTCTAATGTTTTGTACGTAGAAGTTTAAATGTTAATGAATTACTCTGTATTTGTGGAATTATATATCTGCCGTTCCAAGCCAGATGGTTGGTTGTTCTGGTTTCCCAAGACCGTGTCTTCCTACCCATTCAGGTTTCATTAATATCCATGCTTTTTATCGTTTTCAGCATCGATTGCTCAGTTTAGTCCAATTTCTCTATAATTTTAACATAAATTATTTGTAATATACTTTAGATAGACCCCATTCAGGCTGACCTTGTACATCAAGTAGCATTTCATGTAAATTATCTTCACACAAAACATATTATGAACATAACAAGAGATGTATACACCTGATAATATTTTCTAAGCCCTGCAAACAAAATACTTCAGACCATATGTTGGGATTAGTGATGTCGTGAACATGAAATTTTCAGTTCGCGAATGGCGAACGCGAATTTTGGCAAATGTTCGCGAACCTGCGAACTGGGCGAACCGCCATAGACTTCAATAGGCAGACGAATTTTAAAACACACAGGGACTCTTTCTAGCCACAATAGTGATGGAAAAGTTGTTTCAAGGGGACTAACACCTGGACTGTGGCATGCAAACTCCGATCCGCGGCTGCATCTTGCAGCCGCTTAGTAGATAACTCCCTAATTCCCACGGTATTAGAGAGCCAGCGGCTGCTCACTGTAAAAAAACAAAAAAAAAACCTATTGCCCCCACCCCTGTGCGACGGGTGGGGGCCATAAATTACAATGGGGGGGAGGGCCTACTGTCCTCCCCCCGGCCCCCACCCCTGGGCGGCGGGTGGGGGCCATAAAGATAATGAGGGGGGGACCTACTGTCCTCCCCCCGGCCCCCACCCCTGGGCGGCGGGTGGGGGCCATAAAGATAATGAGGGGGGGACCTACTGTCCTCCCCCACGCCCCCACCCCTGCGCGGTGGGTGGGGGCCATAAAAATAATGAGGGGGGGACCTACTGTCCCCTCCCCCCGGCCCGCACCCCTGCGCGGTGGGTGGGGGCAAATAAATCACAATGGGGGGACCTAAGGTCCTCCCCCCTGGCCCCCACCCCTGAGCGGCAGGTGGGGGCCCTAAATACTAAAAAGGGGGGGGACCTAAGGTCCTTCCCCCCGGCCCCCACCCCTGAGAGGCGGGTGGGGGCCCTAAATACTAAAAAGGGGGGGGACCTAATGTCCTCCCCCCCCCGGCCCCCACCCGTGATCGGTGGGTGGGGGCAAATAAATCACAATGGGGGGGGACCTAAGGTCCTCCCCCTTGGCCCCCACCCCTGAGCGGCGGGTGGGGGCCCTAAATACTAAAAGGGGGGGGACCTAATGTCCTCCCCCCGGGCCCCCACCCCTGAGCGGTGGGTGGGGGCCAATAAATCACAATGGGGGGGGGACCTAAGGTCCTCCCCCCTGGCCCCCACCCCTGAGCGGGGGTGGGGGCCCTAAATACTAAAAAGGGGGGGACCTAATGTCCTCCCCCCCAGCCCCCACCCCTGAGCGGCGGGTGGGGGCCCTAAATACTAAAAAGAGGGGGGACCTAATGTCCTCTCCCCCGGCCCCCACCCCTGAGCGGCGGGTGGGGGCCCTAAATACTAAATAGGGGGGGGACCTAAGGTCCTCCCCCTGGCCCCCACCCCTGAGGGGCGGATGGGGGCCCTAAATACTCCACCCCTGAGCGGCGGGTGGGGGCCCTAAAAAAAATGTTCCCCCCCCCAGGTGACTAGGGGTACCCAAACCCCTAGTCACCCCCCCCCCCAAAAAAAAAATTAACCCCCTACCTACCCACCTCACCCTAAAAATAATGAGGGGGGGACCTTTAACTAAGTACCTGTAAAAAAAAAAAATAAAACTTACCATTCGATGTTTTCTTTCTTCTAAATCTTCTTTTTTCAGCCCCAAAAAAGGCCAAATAAAAAACCATAATGCCCCCCCCCCCCTTAGTACGCCACTGCCTATAGTGTCCCTTTAATTGTGTGCCAGCAGGGTGGGGGGTGCCTTGGGTGGGGGCGCCGGTCTCCCTCCTGCTGCAGCCGCCCGAGCGCTCTGCAGAGAGCCTCGGGCGGCTGCAGCTTTGCGCGCCCGGGCGCAGCATGGGGAAAGGGGCTGACAGGAGGGAAGCGCTCAGCGCTCCCTCCTGTCAGCCCCTC
>OW240912.1:73420857-73538030 GCA_933207985.1 Pelobates cultripes
GGGGGTAATAAGGAGAGATGGGGGGTGGAATAAGGAGAGATGGGGGGGTAATAAGGAGAGATTGGGGGGAATAAGGAGAGATTGGGAGGGGGGAAGGAAATTGGCGAGGGGGATAAAGAAAGAAATTGGGAGGGGGAGAAGGGGGAGGGGAAGGAAATTGGAGGGGGGGATAAAGAAAGATTGGGAGAGGGGGATAAAGAAAAATTGGGAGGGGGGAGAGAGAAGGAAATTGGAGGGGGGGAGAGATTGACATTCATCACACAGAAAAACACACAATGCATTACACACACTGCATTACACACACAGACACACATACACAAGCAATGCAACCGTTACACACAATGCATTCATTACACACACTCAAGGCACCCCTTACACACACTCAATGCATCTCGTACACAGAAACACACCTTGCAGCCCTTACACATACAAACACAGATTCACACAATGCATTCCTTACACACATATCAGGACATCCCCTACACACTCCACACCCCCTGTGAACAAACTCATTGATGGAACATGAAGGTGGACCCAGGGACCCAGACCTTGAGCTGTGTAAAGGACCCCCAAAAAATGGAGCTGCTTCCCGTTCTCCCAGAACATTGATTTTTGTGACCACAGTTACAAACCGCCTCCAGAGAGCCTGTTCTACACCAGACCAGTGGAGCCAGACTGCAGCTAGAGCCCGTCATCATCCTCATCTGGGTGTAAGTAGGCAATCTAGTATATTATTCGTGGTACTAATCTCTAATTTACCTCACATTAAAGAAACACTATAGTCCCCAGAACCACTGCAGCTTAATGTAGTGGTTCTGATGTTTATAGCCTGTCCCTGCAGGCCTTTTAATGTAAACACGGCGGCACTGCAGCACTGGCGTTAGCTAACATGGTAAATCATATGGGTGGGGCATTGTGATGTCACATGGGGGGGCGGCAAACTTTACTTTTGCCTAGGGCGGCAAAAATCCTTGCGCCGGCCCTGGCTGGAGGGGACTGTGTGAGCGGTGGCCGCACAGTGCCCCATGGTAGTTAGGGTGCCGTGCGGCCAGTACAGCTCACACAAGCAAACAGCTGATAAACTGTCCGCATGGAGGAAAAGTGGGGCGGAGCTAAGCAAAATTGGAGGTGGGGCCAAACTGGCACTGGGGGCGGGGCTTGGGGGCAAGGGGGTGCCAAGCACAGGACCTGCCCCGGATGCCAAATGCTCTAGGTACGCCCCTGACTATAGGCAACAAGACCACATCATCTCATTGATGTTGTCTGGGTGCAGTGCCCAGGTCCCCTTAACTATGTAATGTAAAACATTGCAGTTTCAGAGAAACTGCAATGCTTACATTGCAGGGTTAAGACTGCCTGTAGTAGTTGTCTTCCAGCACCAAGGGACCTCAATGCTAGAATACGGTAAGTGAAAGAAGTTTTTTTTTATGCTTCCATTGCCCTTGGGGGAACGGGGGGTGGCATGGGGGCAGATGGGTACAATAGTGGTAGGGATACAGATTTGTATTCCTAACACCATAGTGATCCTTAATATATGACCAGGGGAAATGTATATGTAAGAGAGATAGATTCCAATCCAATTAGATGACTGTTTCTTGCACAAGATGAGTCAAAGACTTTTCTGAGAAGGCATAAATCTTGTGGTTGTCTGTACATTAGTCTGTAGACATTGCTGCGTTATAACTAAAGACATTTTACACTATGCCCTGACAGTAGTTGCTTAGAGATCACATTAATGTTTACATGAAAGCCTTGTCTCTTGGTTTATCTGACTTATCGTATTGCTCCGAGCATGCATTGCCATATCCAGTCCTGGAATGTTGCCATTTAGTTTATGAGACAGAAAAGTAAGACTAGTCATGTCAACCCTATGACATAGCAGTGATTGTCCCATGGCAGAAAAGGAATTGTGGAAAGTGGTACAGGATAGACAACGTCAGTTTGTAGTTCAACAATTTATAAATGCAAACGTAGGCAATGATAATTAATTTAATGGATAACATATAAAACACATGAAAAATAATAATCACATAGTGCCCTTTACTAAAACCATATCTGGTGTGACGTCAGTCACTAATCATAAGTATAAGGATTTATATATGGTGTTTTCTTGGGCCACCTTCTCTTATTCTGGTTGAAATTATTTGACGTAACCATGGATGTAGAAATATACGTTAAATGTGTTATATTTTCCCAAATCCATCTCAGGCATTAAAGGAGAATTGCCACTCGTCTGTATGTTTCCTATTATGTTTACTTATTCCTATGTTTAACAAATAAGTATATCTGAGGACATTTGAGTAGAAATTAAGAAATCCACATCTCATTATCCCATATCTTAGCTCCCTGTCGATCATTGTTATAAGTTCTGTCCATTGCACCTGGCAGTCAGCACAGAGAAAGCACAAAGGGCAGAGGTGAAATTAAACAATGTTTCTATATATCCTCATGCGCAATGTTTGCCCTAGTTTGCACACATTGAACTGGATTGTGATGTAATTTGCTAAACCGTATATATATATTTTTACCAAAAAAGGAGCATCTCGTGGAAAATTTTTTAACACAAGTCATGTGTCTTTCAAGGTTTATTCACTGGTTACATGGTTACATAGTTACATAGCTGAAAAGAGACTTGCGTCCATCAAGTTCAGCCTTCCTCACATTTGTTTTTTGCTGTTGATCCAAAAGAAGGCAAAAAACCTAGTTTGAAGCACAATTTTGCAACAAGCTAGGAAAAAAATTCCTTCTTGACCACAGGATAGCAGTCAGATTTATCCTTGGATCAAGCAGTTATTACCCTACATTGGAAGATTATATCCTTGAATATTCTGCTTTTGCAAGTATGCATCTAGTAGCTGAACATCTGTATGGACTCTGATAAAACCACTTCTTCAGGTGTAAGAGAAAAAACTGTTCCCCTTTAACTTCTGATTTAAACCTATCTGACAGTATCACCTCTCTAACACACCCAGTTTAATATTCCATAGTTGAAAATGACAGGGCTAAGGTCATGTAAGACTTCGAGATCCAGTCGGACATGCATGTGCTGGCCAACTAAACAGATATAGTGGTAGACAAGGAACACAAGACTGCAGTGGTGGTGAAGGTGACAATACCCAGTGACTACGACATCAAGAAGAAGGAACATGAGAAGGTGGACAAATAAAAGGAGCTAGAAAGGACATGTGAAGTGAAGGCAGTAATAGTCCCAGTTGTGATAAAGAGCACTCAGCGCCATGACATCTAAGTTGGGAGATTCCAGGTGGGACATCAGAGACCTCAGTTCACAAAAGGACTCCTGTGCCTCTGGTAGAGAACTTGAGAATGAGGAATACACAAAGAACACCACTCAAAGGACTGAGAATATAAATTATATATTAGACATTTTTAGAAAGTGTTTTTTTTCATTTAATTTTCTACTGTAATTTAGCTTTAGTTTTATGTTCGTAAAGTGTAATTAGAGCTTGGGATTGGTGTTCCACTCCTCTTTGCCCGATAGACTAAAGTGGAGCCAGATTCTGGATTTCAATCCACCAAACTCCAAATAAGTGCACTGGACAATAAATATGTGATTTGGAGTTGGGCAGGGACAATAGGAGCAAAAATAAATCAACCTATATCTTCAAAGAACCACTGAAACATACATATATATTTTTGACAATGGTAGAACAGTCAATGCTAAAGTACACAGGTATACATTTATATTTTTTTATTTGTACAAAATGTCCATAGAAATGTATTAGAAATTCAGACAAATCACAAGCAATCCAAGGAAGACAACCATATAACGGAACATTTGCAAATAAACTTCATCCAACATTCTTCAAATAAATATTAATTTTGAAAACTGAAAGAGGTCTTAAATAAACCAATGAACATGTTTCCATGCATTGCATGCAGTATAGCTGAACCACCATATTTAACAACACAATATGCATATCAATCACTGGATAGAATAGTGTAAACGCCTTCACTGGAAGATCTGCATGAGATTTAATGGCTTGTAGGCAACATTCATGACTGAAACTCATAGTTGAAGACTAACAATTTGCTTTCCAGTATTTACGGTTGTATACAACACAATCATTGTCTGTAAATGGAAGAATGGTTGATGTGTTGTGGTTACAGCTGGTTATTTGTTTCCACTTGTGTCTCCACATATTGGAAGTGAGCACCATCACACAGCACCAGTTGGGAACTTTTCCTCCTCCACATGCTGAACCAGTCAACCTGGCCAGGCCAACTGGGCAGCTTTAGTCTCTTGACACAACAGAAATCCTCAGCTAATGCCAGCTGAAAATCACGTGAGGTCGATTGACCCCAAGGATTGGATGACATAGTTTCTCCAAGTAGCTCACCAACATGGAAGAGTGTTTGACCCCTGAAGTAGGACAGGCAATCCAGAGAGAAACGAGAAGACTCTGAGAAGAAGAGGAAAACACATTATCGATATTTTGTTCACTAACAGGTTTATTCACTAAACCCTGAAACTTTGTGAAATAAAAAAAACTAAGGCAAAAATAGTCAAGTAGTGACTATGACTGAATTGGGAAATTGTTCCAGATCAGCTAATTTTGCAATAGTTTTTCAATTCAGATATAATTTGCAAAAATTCAGGGTTTAGTTAATAACCCTATAAGATATAATTATATTCATAGTATATACGGTAGCTTTTATTCATTTGCTGGCATTGCAAAGTCCAACTCCAATTTCTAACTAACGTTTAAAATGTTTTTTAGTCCCCATATTACAGACAACAAATCATAAGACAACATGACTTTTCTCAATAAATTAATATTTAACAAGGTGATAGTCCCAACCTTAGCAATGTCAAATGGCACTCACAATTTAGCAAGTAAATTCTCAGGGCAGGATTCATGTAAAAAAGGAGCAAACTAGAGGTTAAAAAAGGTTCTTAATTTAGCTTTTTTAAAGTATTAAAATAATTCGTACCATGATAAAATGTGAAGAACTTTGTTTATTTGTAATCAGGGCAATAAAGCTGTGATGATAAGGTAACATATTATAACCAATAAACATATTCAAATGACACCAGTCGGTTGTGATGTGCCAGAACCGACAAAGCAGTAGACCTGTAATAAAAGAGGGCAAAGTCCTATACGTGTTCCTTTTGGCTGAGATATATATTGGTACACGTAGAGAGAGTTCTGGAGAAACCATGAGACTTAAGGTTTACACATGTGTCAAGAACCCTAAGATGGTATTATTACCCCCTTATACATACTTCAATGTATCTTTTTATTTATTCATCTTTTTGCTATGCATTATTTTTTTCGAACTTAAGAGTTAGGGCTACACAAGCACATATACACAGACTCACAGAGACAACAGACATTTGATTGCTTGTTATGGCAGTATCGGGAATTACTTGTCCCAATCTTCGTGAGATTAATGAGAGTTACAGTCCCAGGTAACATCCTCCATATGCTGTGGCTCCCATTAATTCAGTCATTTTCCCCTTCTGACATGGTGGTAGAATGGTCCCTGTGACAGTGTCTCTTTCTCTTCCAAGTCCCTTGTCTAGCATTTCAGTACCAGAATGGAGGTAATGGTAGCCGTGAGTATAATGGTAGCAGCTGAACACAGCAACTGTTGCCTGGAAACTTTGACGATGGACATTGCGTTGCATAGTGTCAAGCAGGCCATGCCATGGTTTTATTGCATGGTGTGATATTACAAACTGTGCAGTATGGGTAACTTTTCAGGAATAAACAATTTCCTTATACCAAAGTCTTTTTTTCTGACATACAAGAAACACATTTTTGGACTAGACATAAGCAATTTGTTTCGTTCCGAATGTAACTTCGGACGAATTTCGGCAATTCGGATGCTTCCGAATTGCCGAAGTCCCGAATGACCGAACTGCAGAAGTGCCGAACCGAATTGCCGAAGTGCCAAAGTGCTTCGGATTCTCGAAAATTGGCAAAACACAAGAGGGAGGGAAAATTACTTGAATGATGACAGGAATCTAAATCCATAAGTTAATTCCTGGTACTGGGAGCACTATTAGATGTGTAAGTGGTTGTGGTGGCAATCTGGGCACCTAACCCTACCCCTAACCCTAACCCTACCCCTTAACCTACCCCTACCCAGGGGTAGGATAAGAGAGCCCTACAGATGTGTAAGTGGTTGTGGTGGTAAGAGAGGGATACTTACGAATTGCCGAAGTCTGAATTGCTGAAGTACCAAACCGAACCAAATTTTTTGCCCATGCATATGCCTATTTTGGACCTCCTGTATGAATTTCCTTTTTGTAATCCAATACAATCTGTTTGAATCTATTTCGTACATATGATTCTAAGTACAATTATTGAAATTAAGTGCCATCTATTACACAGATATTGATCTCGTTTAATACTGTGCAGACATATACATTTGGTGTATGTGGGATCTGCGCCTTTCAGTATTATTATTATTATTATTATAATTATAATTTATAAAGCGCCAACAAATTTCACAGCTCTGTACAATAGGTGGTTAACAGACCATTATATGCAGTTGGAGACAAGTTGGACGCACAGGAACAGAGGTTCCTGCTCAAATGAGCTTACATTCTAGAGGTAGTTGTGGTAAAGTGGCACAAGAGGTAATTTATGTATGGGAAAAAGTAGGTTACCAGAATAGTTTACAATAAAGGGTTAGTTTTTCAAATTACAGTTTCAGGAGAGAAAACTATTAACAGTTTAATTGATATGCTTTCCTAAAGTAGTGAGTTTTAATGATCTTTTGAAGGAACTGACTATGGGCAAGAGTCTAACGGAGCAGGGGAGTTCCATAGGAAGGTGGGCTTGAGAGATGCGAGTACGAACAGAGAAAAGACGCAGATCTTTGGAATAGTGTAGATGCCTGGACAGGACATACTTGTGCATTAGTGAGGATAGATAGGGGCAGCAATATGTAGAGATTTGCAAGCAAATACAAAATGTTAAATTGAGCCCTAAATCTTAATGGGAAACCATTGTAAGGACTGGCAGAGGGGGGAGGCATGGGAGGTGCGGGCAGACATTAAGATGAGCCTCGTTGCTGTATTTATTAAAGGCAGTAATGAGGCAAGCTGGCATTTTGTAAAACCACTGAGAAGCAGATTGCAATAGTCAATGTCAGAGAAGACAGTGGACCATCACATTAGCTGCATCCAGCCTTCTATAGGTGCTGATGAGAAATTTGTTTCTAAAATGGAAGCAGCAAGATTTGGCGAATGACTGGATATGAGGGGTAAAGGAGATATTAGAGTCAAAGAGAACACCAACGCATGAAGCCTGCGAGTTAGAGCTGGTGATAGGGCCATTGATTTGGAGGGAGACAGACACGGAAGTAGCAACACTTGAAGGATGAAAGACAAGAAGCCATGTTTTGGACAGGTAAAGTTTAAAGGGGTTCTATAGTGTTAGGAATACAAAGTTGTACTCCTAACACTATTGTGTATAAAAACTGATGAGTTTACCAAGTGAGGCAGTATAGATCAAGAACAGCAGAGGACCAAGATCAGAGCCTTGGGTAACACCAACAGAGAGGGGTTGCAGAGAAGACAAAGAACCAGAGAAGGAAACACCAAAACAGTGAAAGAGCGCTGGGAGAGGTAGGAGTACCAGAAAAGAGCAGAGTCTCATAAACCGAGATTAGGGAGAATGAGAAGTTAGGAATTGTTGGTAATCAACAGTGTCGAAAACAGCAGAATGGTCAAGGAGAATAAGGAGAGAGTAGCGACCACTGGATTTATCAGCAAATAAATCATTGGATACTTTGGATTCAAGGAAGTTGGTCAATCTAGCATACACAACTCGTTCAAGGATCTTGGAGGCAAACAGTAGTAGCAAGGCAGAGCGGTAGTTGGATGTGGATTTAGGGTCAAGATTTGACATGGATGCGTGCTTGAAGAGTGAAGGAAATATGCCAGAGGAGAGAAAGAGATTGAATATTTAGTGAAGGACAGAGCAAGATAAGTAGAAAGAATGAGATGTGAGGAAATAAATTTGAGGAAACAAGTGGTGGGGCTGGACGACCAAAGCAGAGCAGAAACTTCTGTTGGCGTAGCGGATGCGAGTGAGCATAGAACAGAGCAGAGAGCAGGGTTGGGGGTAGTATTGGTAGGGGTAAGAGACAGATTACAGGATCGAGGAAATCTTCTCAGTGAAGTGAGTTGTGAAGTTTGTAACAGTCAAGTAGGAAAAGGAGCAGCAACAGGGCAAAGTAGAGAGTTAAAAGTGTGAAAAGGGCATTTGGGTTCTCAGAAGAGCATGGTTATCAGGGCATTGCAGTAGTTTTCTTTTGTGGAGTCGAACTGTTCGAGCGTAGCATGAATTTATAGTGGAAGAAGTCAGACGCAGAATGAGTCTTCCTCCAGCAGCTTTCAGCACTTCTTGAGTTATTTTTGGAGGCAACAGGTCAGCTTAGTGTGCAAAATTGTAACTGGGGTTGCTTATAATGTGTAAATATAGGAGGTGCCATGATATCTAGTAAAGAGGAGAGGGTGGAGTGTAGAGGGAGATTGCAGAACAATGGCAGGTGATGTTTGAGATGGGCAAAAGAAGAGTTTGCAGATTGGTGGAAAATTTCTGTAGGTCAAGACAGTGGATGTCTCTATGAGATTGATGTACATAGGGTGGGATGATTTGGGTATGCTGATATCAAAGGTCAGCAGATAGTGGTCAGTTAGAGGAAATGGAACAGGATGGAATGGGAATGGAGAAATTAGAGGCAGTACAGAGATTGGTGAAGATGAGATCAAGTGTGTTTGCCGCTGTATATGTTACTGAGGTAGACCATTGCATGAGGCTGAAGAAGGAGGCTACAGAGAGCAGCCGAGAGGCATCAGAGCTGTTAGAGTTGTTGATTGGGATATTAATGCCCCCAATGATAGGAGAAGGAGTGTTAGAGGAGAGGAAGTGGGGTAGCCAGGAAGAAAAGTCTTCACTGTATAGGCTAGGTTGACCAGGGGAGCGATAAGTGATGGTAATTCTTGCATTGATATTTCCTATACAATCTGTGCCTTTCGTGCAATTGTTCAATGGCTATCTATTCTATTAGGTAACATAAAACACACACAAATGAGACATATTTATTGCTAAAAGTTGCAGTAAACAAGTTCACACTTGTAGCTACAATAGAACACTTTCCTTATATTAAGACATTCAAATAACTTGCATGCAGACCCATAGTTTTTCTGGGAAACAACATTTAGTAGTTAAGCCCCATCCACCATCTTGCACAGCTGCAGCATACATACCTCCAGCAAATATATATGTATATAGATACTTAGTATTAGTTTAAGGGTACCGAGCATTAGTTTAAGGGTACCTATATATTTTATTTTAACTGTGCTGGCTTATTTTCCCCTCCACGTCTGGTTTGGCTATCATTGATGTATTTGTAACTGATTATAGCTTGCTTCTGAAACAATAGTTAATGTGCATCTAGCGCCCTCTATTGGCAGTAGTGATATAACAAGTGAAGTATGGCTGCTCTTCACCATGGAGAAGTCTGTATTCCTGTTCTTGTACCCTGTCGACTGATAACTTCACAGACAATTACAAAGAACACAGTCTGTTTGACTTTCACTCCGAGAGAGAGAGAGATCATGTGGAAGAAGTGAAGTGCGTTCTATTTGGAAGCAATATGTATAAGAGGCCAAAAGGTTTATTTGAATAGTTAGTAATTCCTGTTTATTTTGCATGTTTTGAACTTGATCCAGCTATTTGCATTGCTTATACTGCACCATGTCATTATTTTCTCTCTATTTCATGTACCATTTTGTGCAATTTGTAGAAATGTGTTCATTAGTGATGTCCCGAACGGTTCGCCGAACGGTTCGCCACGGATGGCGAACATAAACATAAACTTTGACCCTGTACCTCACAGTCAGCAGACACATTCCAGCCAATCAGCAGCAGACCCTCCCTCCCAGATCCTCCCACCTCCTGGACAGCTCACTAAGAATGCAGCTTCACAATGAATGTAAAATGGAATGCTGTCCAGGAGGTGGGAGGGTCTGGGAGGGAGGGTCTGCTGCTGATTGGCTGGAATGTGTCTGCTGACTGTGAGGTACAGGGCCAAAGTCTATGTTTATGTTCGCCGTCCACGTCGAACCGTTCGGCGAACTGTTCGGGACATCACTAGTGTTCATATAAATTATTATGCACTCAATAGGCTTTATTCGCTAAACAGTGAATCATGGTCGAGTTGAAAATCGTACCGAACAATATAGGCTAACAGACTTCAAAGTCAACAGTTTTTGGCCTAAATATTGAAACTTAGTTTTCCTTTGACTACAGATCACCCCTTTCAGCATGTCTTACATATTGTCTTGGAATTTTGGATTTACTCTTATGGCAAATTACTGCAGGTCTGGTCTAGAAATGTATTTTAAACAAAAGCAGGTAGATGTTAACGAGATATATACAGTAACTGGGCATGTATATCACAAGATAAATGGATTCAGTTTCATGGGCACACCAAGCTTACTAAATTGTGTGTACCCTTGTAGGAAAAAGACAGAAACACACCAGCAAGCCCAAAAGCTTATAATATAGGCCAGTGGTTCCCAAACTTTTTAGGTTCAAGGTGCCCTTAATATTTCAGTATTTTTCCAAGGCACCCCTAGTCAAAATTTCTAGGTTGTATATCTGTACAGCGCTGCGGCATTTACTGGCGCTATAGTGTAATGTACAGTGTTGGTGTTTGAAGAGGTGCTTGTATATAGTTATTGTGTTTTAATACAGGGGTGTGTTTGTACGTGACGTTTGCGTTTGATTGCAGGGGTGTGTCTGAATGTAATGTTCACTTTTAAATGCGGATGTACATTTGTGTGAAGTATTTGTGTTTGAGTGAAGGGGTGTGTTTGTATATTTTTTTTAGTTTGAATGCAGGGGTGTATTTGTATGTAATATTTGTGTTAGATTGCAGGAGTGTGCTTGTATGTTGTGCTGGTGTTTCACTGCTTGGATGTATGCACATACACTACCACATACATACATACATACTTACACAGATATTGATGTACATTAACGGTGTATTTATCATACTTACATAGATATTCATGTACATTAACGGTGTATTTATATGCATCTGTGTGTTAATGTACACCATTAAATACACCAACACTACACACAAATTCATATGGACACCGACACATACACACATATAGATACACACACACACACACACTGACATATACACACATGCACCCTGACACACACCAACATTGATACATGCCCACATCACGGCACAGATACGCACACTGACATACATATGCACATACACAAATGTGTGCGCAGACACAGATGCACACTGACATATATATATATATATATATACACACACACACACAAATACACACCCTGACACACACTCCTACTCACTCACACACATACACACACTCATACACATACACACTCCTACATACACTCAAACTCATACTCACACAGTCAAACTCATACACATACACACACTCATCCTCACACATACACTCATACACATACACACACTTATACTCAAACACATCTATATACACACACTCACACACATACACACACACGCACATACACACACACACACATATACAGGTGATTTAAAAAAATATCTCCAACCACCCTCCTGTTCCCTTCAGCTTACCTTATGTACCAGGAGGGTGGCTTGGAGTCCTGCTACTGTGAGACTCCTCATGCTGCAGCTGCCTCCTTCCGCGCTGTCTCCCTTTAAGAAGTCCCTCAAAACCAATCTTTTCAGGATTGCTTATGGCCTCCAAGAGTAACTTCTATCTCACAAACCTGCCTCTCGCTCTCCCCTAAAGGGCCACACTCTACTCTCACCTCCAGTTCTGCTACTTTCCCACCATGTCTATTTGCTGTCTCCCTTCCTATTGGGTTTTTATACCCCACCTCCTCTAGAATGTAAGCTCGTTTGAGCTGGTTCCTCAAATACCTATTGTTCCTGTTACATTTTGTTATTGTCTCATTTGGTAAATTCTTTTTTTTTTTTTGTAAATCTTTTTTATTGAGGAAAAAAAGTTAGGCTCGCAGGCCTCAGTGGATAGCATTATTAATTGTTACAACACATGTCAGTTATCAAAACAAAATATTGTGAATTTCCCAAAACTTCAAGGCACTTACATTCCATTCTCAATTTAAGGCTTAGTCAGCGTACATGTTATTTGCATAAATACAGCACAAGAGAACATTTTTAGTAATTGCTTGCAGGATAATATTTAGTGTGTTTGTGTGGGGCATGTTCCTCCTTTGATGCTCGAACCTCTAGATATAGGCGAGCAAATATTGCTTTCATTCGTCAGGTTAGTGACTTGTATCCCTGAGAGACATATGGAAGTAACAAAAAATATATAACGTGTTATAAGGTGAAAAAGAAGAGGGTTAAGGGATGATGTGTATGTGTGAGGATAGTTCTCCCCGATGTCCACACTCCCTCTCCCAACCGCAACGGGTCCTGAGCTTGGGCGTGATGGTCGGGTTTTTGTCAGGTCCTGTCCTAGCGGCTTGCTGTGGTACGTTGGTCATGCATTGTGAACCTATGTTGTGTTATTGTCTCAGTGGATTCATCTAGTGGTCGGCTCTATACTGTGTGTTGGGTCCTTCCCTTCAGGCTCCATCTCCTAAATTGCACAGCCGTGTGATGTGTCCTATATGCTGTAGTTCAGTCTATCATGTGTGTCGGTTGGTCGTGTGTGTGTCGGTAGGTATTTCATGATACCACAGTATCGGTTTTCTAGCGTGCGCGAGCATAAGTTCGGGTCATTAAGGGATCGTATGTTACTACGGGCCATAACCCCTCCCAAGATGGATTATCCGGCACCTGAGGGTGAGTTCGGCCAACAGAGGTGACCAGTCCCAGCCTGTCCGCCCCGCTCCCCCGCCCCCGCATGGGCCCTTTATCTGTCCGCCTGGTACGAGAACCAGGGTTGCCATGTCTCCGCGTGCTTTGTCGAGCGTCCCGCCAGGGATGCCCGCACCGCCTCGGCCGCCTGGATGTCCTTGACCCTATGGATCCATTCTTCTATCGTGGGAACGGTTGCTGTCTTCCAATATACTGGGATTAAGGATTTGGCAGCATTTAAGAGATGGCGTAGAATTGATTTCTTATATCTAGGGATAGTTTGTGAGGTAATATGTAGTAGGGCCAATTCTCGGGACCATTCCGTGTCATCCCCCAAGATCTCCTTTATTTTGGCGTGGATATGGTCCCAATATTGTGCGATGGTATGGCATTCCCACCATAAATGTACTATGGTACCTCTCGCGTCTTGACATCTCCAGCAGAGTGGGGACGCCTCTGGATAGAATTTCTGTATGGCTACCGGGGTTTTATACCACATGGAGATCAGTTTATAATTGACCTCCTGATAGTAGGAGCTTGAGGAGCTTTTGTGCTGCCAGAGGAGCGCTGTCCCCCATTGCGTTGGTGTAATGGCAATATCTAGTTGTGTTTCCCATCGTCTTTGAAATGTATTGTTATCCGAAGAGGCCCCAATCAGTAGATGTTGATAGAGCATCGATACCGCGTTCTCGAGTTTAGAACCTCTGCGGCATATGCTTTCGAACCATGTAAGGTCCCTGTGTAGGAGGTCCTTGTGGGGTAAGGTTTCGTAGTAATGTGCTAATTGTAGATAATGGAGGGTCAGGAGGGGAGTCTGCGGTCTTCCAGCTAATAGTGAGCTGAGGGACCTTATCCGACCTTCCTCCAGGATCGTGCATATTGGGATATATTCTCTTTCCCCTAAAAAGGCCCAGGTCCTAAAGGGGAGTCCTCCCCCTATATTGGGGTTGTGTGTGATTGAGATCATAGGACTGGGGGTC
Source organism: Pelobates cultripes (assembly GCA_933207985.1). Taxonomy (NCBI): domain Eukaryota; kingdom Metazoa; phylum Chordata; class Amphibia; order Anura; family Pelobatidae; genus Pelobates; species Pelobates cultripes. The sequence continues at coordinate 73,434,684 of OW240912.1, forward strand.
GGAGAGACCTGTTCCACCTTCCTAATTGATTTCCAGATCTTCAGAGTCTGTGCCACCGGATTGCCGTCCTCTTCTGATCCACACCGACCTTTCACCTCCCTCCATACGTCTGCTTTAAGTTTGGTCCCTGAGTCTTCTCTGTCCAGAGTTACCCACTGTTTCGGGTCCTCTGCTGCGTGCCACTCCAGGATACGTTGCATAGTAGTGGCTTGTTGGTACTTTTTGAAGTCCGGCAGTGCAAGGCCTCCTCTGATACTGGGTAAGCAGAGCGTTTCATGTCGAAGGCGGGATCTTTCCCCTCTCCAAACATATCGGATGACCGCCGATTTCAGGCTAGAGAAGAACGTTGTTGGTAGCGATATTGGGATGGTTTGGAATAAGTATAATATCCGTGGCAGCACGTTCATCTTGAGGACCGCTATCCTGCCGTGCCAGGTGATGTGTGGATATGCCCATCGATCGAGGTCCGAAGTTACTTGTCGTAGTATGGCGGCAAAATTGTGTTGGTAAAGGTCGCGTGGGTTGTGTGTTACCCAGATGCCGAGATATTTCATCTTCCCCTCACATCTGCGAAATGGGAAAGCTGCGCTCAGTGTGGCAAATTCGGTTGGTGGGAAGGTGACGTTAAGGATCTCACATTTAGATAAATTAAGTTTGAATCCTGCAATTTTGCCGAAGTTTTCAAATTCCCGGAGCAAGCATGGCAGTGTGATTCGTGGATTAGAGACGAAAAAGAGGAGATCGTCCGCATATGCGGCCACCTTGTGTTCCGTCCCTTTCCATGAATAGCCCTGGATGTCAGGGTTCTGTCGTATTGCCTGTAGGAGCGGTTCCAGAGACATTGCGAATAAAAGGGGGGATAGGGGGCACCCCTGTCTGGTCCCGTTGTGAATCTCAAAGCTGGACGTAAGTGCTCCATTTACCTTAACCGCTGCGCTGGGTTTATCGTATAATGCCGATATCCACGACATCATCTTCGGTCCCATTCCCATGGCCCTCAATGTATGCATCATGTAAGACCAGTTGACCCGATCGAAGGCCTTTTCAGCATCTGTGGATAGCAGTATAAGGCGTTCTCGTGAAATCCGTGCTCGATGTTGTATGGAGAAGAGTCGGAGTGTGCTGTCTCGGGCTTCCCTACCAGGTATAAACCCCGTCTGATCCGCATGGACTATGCTCGGTAGTACTCGTTGTATTCTGGTGGCCAACACTTTCGTATGGTAAATTCCCCTTTTATTGTAAAGTGCTACGGAATAAACTAGCGCTATATAAATACCAATAATAATAATAATAATTGTCACCACTAGAGGACCTCTTCATATACCCAATTGACCCAGTTGTAGATAGAAAAATAGATTGCATATTTCTAGCTGTTATATAGCTCACCATGGGCTGTAATTCTTCACCAACTGTTACTGTCACCTATATATTTCTTAGCTAGTTCTCACCAAAGAAATATACAAAAAGACAGGGAAAGGAAACAAATGCATCCAATGTGCGTTTCATCTGTGCATATATGTTGAGTGCATCAGGAATGGCGATATATTTCTTAGTTGAGCTATTACTGAACTACAGAATCATAATACTTTGAAGTATAAAGATCGATTTCCTTTTAAAGGACCGCTATAGTGCCAGGAAAACATACTCGCTTTCCTGGCACTATAGGGTCTCTAGGTCCCCCCCACCCTTAGGGCCCCGCCGGGCTCTGGTGTGAGGAAGGGGTTAAACACTTACTTTTTCTCCCCCGCCAGGCTCCCTCGGCGGTGGGGACTCTCCGCCTCCTTTCCCCGTCATTGGCTAAATTCTCAATGCTTTCCTATGGACGCTGGCGTCTTCTCACTGTGAAAATCACAGTGAGAAGCACGGAAGCGCCTCTAGCGGCTGTCAATGAGACAGCCACTAGAGGCTGGATTAACCCATAGGTAAACATAGCAGTTTCTCTGAAACTGCTATGTTTACAGCAGGCAGGGTTAATCCTAGATGGACCTGGCACCCAGACCACTTCATTGAGCTGAAGTAGTCTGGGTGCCTATAGTGGTCCCTTAAATCAATTTTGATTCTACTGGTTTATAAGTCTGGAACAAGAATAGTACTTAGTAGAATAATGACCATAAATATTGGTAATTGACACTATTTTGTCAATTTTTATCATTGTAGTTGTGGTTCTACAACAGCTGTGAATCTTTTGAACCTTTAAAAGTAACCTTGAAATCCCCAGCTGTAAATGGTACCTTATACCCTGATCAGCCACAACATTAAAACCACTGACTGGTGACGTGAATAACATTGATTATATGGTTACAAGGGCACCTGTCAAGTGGTGGGATATATTAGGCAGCAAGTGAACAGTCAGTTCTTGAATGTGTTGGAAACAGAAAAAATGGGCAAGTGAAAATATCTGAGTGACTTTAATAAGGACCAAATAGTAATGGCTAAACAACTGGATCAGAGTATCTCTAAAACGTCATTTCTTGTGGGATTCTCCTTGTATGCAGTGGTTAAAACCTACCAAAAGTGGTGTAAGGAAGGACAACCAGTGAACTGGAGCCAATAATGCATGTGGGGAGCAAACACTAGCCAGTCTGGTCCGGTCACATAGAAGAGCTACTGTAGTTCAAATTGCTGAAAAACATAATACTGGTCATAATAGAAATCTGTCAGAACACACAGTGCATCACAGTTTGATGCGTATGGGACTACATAGCTGCACACGGTCAGAGTGGCCATGATGACCCCTGTCTACTGCCGAAAGTGTCTTCGACAGGAGCATCAGAACTGGACCATATAGCAACTGGACCGGCGGATGGCAGGGTGCGTGTGCGTCATTTACCGGAAGAAAAGATGGCAGCAGGATGCACTATGGGAAGAAGGTAGGCTGGCAGAGGCAGTGTTATGCTCTGGGCAATGTTCTGCTGGGACTTGGGGTCCTGGATTCATGTGAATGTTATTTTGACATGTACCACCTAAATAGAGATTGTCGCAGACCATGTACATTCCAGTCATGGCAGTGGCCTCTTTCAGAAGCATGACACACTGCAAAAAATTTTCAGGAATGGTTTGAGGAACATGACAAACAATTCAAAGTGTTGCCTCCAATTTCCCCAGATCTCAATCCGATTGAGCAACCGTGGGATGTGCTGGAACAACATATCCAATCCATGGAGGCTTCACCTCGTAACTTGCAGGATTTAAATGTCTTGATCCATGCCTAGAAGCATCACGGCTGTTTGAGCAGCACTAAGGAAACCTACACAATATTAGGTAGGTGGTCTTAATGTTGTAGCTGAAAAGTGCATAGCTGCATTGCAGCTGGAATATATTCCAGCATGGAAGAAACATGAATCACAAGAAATAAATAAAAGAGCCATTATCAAGATTCAAATAGTGAATGCTGTGTTAAAAAATTATTACAAAAAAAGTCTTTGAAAATGACACTTACCATCTGCATCTGGCCATGCCAAGAACAATGCTCTGTCTGGAAAGTGCTCAAGCAATTCAGGGCCCCCAGTCTAGATGAATGAAACAGTTTGTTTAGAAATAGAGTATACATCAATGTAACAAGACCAACAATGAATATAAATGCATGCTGTCTACCATAGTTGTGCAACATATGCATGTCATGGTTAATCTTCCCTGTTTAAAGGGACACTATAGGCACCAAGACCACTTCATCTCATTGAAGTGGACTGTGTGCAGTGTCTCAATTCCCTTAATCCTCCAATGTAAAACAGTGCAGTTTTACAGAAACTTCAGTGTTTACATTGCAGGGTTAAAACTGCCTCTAGAGCCAACAAAACTATGTCCTGATGTTCAAAGCCTTGACCAATGATATGGAAAAATGGGTCGTCAAACCGATTTCGTGGACTGGTAGAATCTACTCGGTCAAAATGAACATCCTACCATGTATTCTCGTTTTATTCCAGACCCTACTACTCCCACTTACTAAGTCTAATTTAGCACACCTGCAACAGGCGATAGGGGCATTAATATGGAAGAATAAGAGACACAAGATATATCAAAACATCCTATATCAAACTAAAACGACAGGGGGCCTTGAATTGCCAAACCTATATTACTACTACTTAGCAGCCCAATTAGCACAAGTTGCGTTATGGCATTCACCCCAGATGAAAGAAGATGGGTTAGCTGGAATCGTTGATGATGGGAGCAGACCTCCCACAATTGCATATCTGGGACCAAAGACCTTTCTTACGCACCACATGTCCGGCTATTTTGATTTCTCTCCGGGTTTGGGACAACAATGCCCCAAAGTTTGGTTTGGTTTCATCCCTCTCCCATATGATACCTTTCTTGCAAATTAGGGCATTCCCCCCTGGGTATGAAGGCACATGATTTTAGAGGAGTAGAATATGCTGGACTTTAGCAAGTGGGTCATCTTTACGAAGGTGGAAGCCTTATAATCTTTGATGAATTAAAATCTAGAAATACGGGGGGCGTGTCCTAGACTCCGGAGCGAGCGGTCGCATGTAGCCGGAGCTCCGTGCGGCACAGGCCTATACAAGCCGCAAAGCAGGTGACCTGACACCACAAAGCCCGAGGCACAACGATGTCCCAGCCCAAACACCGCCGGCAGGCAGAGAGGGGCAAAAAATCTAATTTCTTCGGCATCAAAGCGAGCCTGACCCGAGGGCCCGGCCCACATGGCGAAAATCAAGATGGCGGCGAGGAAGAGCTCATTCCCTCCCCAGAACAGGCGGCTGCCGACTTACCGGTCACGCAGGGGATCCTGCAGGCAATGCTGGACACTATGGCAGGCAAGTTACAGCTCACGTTACAGAATGCAATCCATACCATTAATGCAGATGTTAAAGAGCTGGAAGATAGGACAGCCAGGCTTGAGGACAAAATGGTGGCGTATGAGGAGGCCCAAAACTCTATGGCAGCAAAACTGGACAGCCTTACAGAGAGAATAGAAGCACAGGAGGGGAAAACCGCAGACCTTGAGGACAGAGGTCGGAGGAACAACCTCCGTATTAGAGGTATAGCGGAAAATATAGGCCCGGCAGAACTCATGGCCTACCTAGTGGGACTGTTCAAAGCGCTCGCCCCTGATGTGCCCCCTGACATGTTCCTGATGGACCGGGCTCACAGAGTGCCAAAACCCACCTTCTTACCACCTGAAACCCCTAGAGATGTGATGCTGAGAATGCACTACTTTCACATAAAGGAAGAAGTAATGAGAGCAAACAGAACCAGAAAAAAAACAGACATGCCGGCGGCCTACCAGGCAATAGCAATCTATGCCGACATCTCAGCATACACGCTTAAACGCAGGAAGGATTTTGCAGGAATCACGACGCAACTCCGCCAACAACAAATACCATACAGATGGGGATACCCGGTGAAGCTGATCGTACAGAGAAACGGACGACCAACTACAATACAGAGCCCAGACGAAGGAATGAAAATCCTCAGAACTTGGGGCATAGAAATTCCGCCCGCAACGAAAGAGACTCAAAGACTCCCTCCATCATGGATGAAAGCCAAATGCTAACCCGCCTTACTGGGAAGGTGCTGTAACGTTGAACCTGAGAACTGTTAATCCAGCCATTTGAATCCAGGCTTGTATAACAATTGCATTGTTAAATTTTCTCTGATTAATGTTAATGTACAATAGGAGCTACACTACAGATACGCATGCAAAGACAAGGGGCATGGCGACTGGGGGGGAGGGCGGAGTGTGAGAGCCAAAGCGACATACGTAACCTGGGGAACAAGGCTAGATAGGAGACTGGGTCGTTGATATAGTGACATGGAGACCAGCACCGGGGAAGGCCTAGGCATGGGAGATCACACTCACGCCCCCGCCCGACCCCAGAAAGCTCCGTTATAATAATATATAAAAAATAAAAATATACAAACATGCAATCTCAGGACACAGGCAGGCAGGCAGAGACAGCCCTTCCACGCAAACTTTTCTAAAAATAGGGTCACCGAAACAAAAACAAAACATGCACGCAAAGTCCGCGGCCGACGAACCGCAGCTAAGACAGGAACCATTAGTTCCTACCCCCATCGCACCACCACCTGGTGCATAGCCGATAGTTTGGCAAAAAAGTTAGTTTGTTATAGTTTACCCATTTCTGTTATCTATTGTGTTTTTATGTTTGTATTCACACTTGCACCTCATACGCCCCTCTCAACTGTTATGCACTCCGTAAGCTACCGACCAAAAACAGATAGAGTGGGGACTCCGCCGCTATCTCCCTCTGAGCCAAAAGACATGCGAAGTAGCCTTCAGGATACCCGGGGACAGCCCTTGAGTTGAGGAACTGGGACACAAGGACCCCCCGACATATAGATGTCAAACACAAGCACACATACCATCTTATGACCACCTACCACCCTGAAAATCTACTCACACAACGTTAGGGGACTAAACATCCCGGTTAAGAGACACCTCCTATACCGAGAGATCAAACATAAAGCAGTAGATGTTTTATGCCTTCAAGAGATACATTTCATGACTAACGCACACCCCAACATCCTACAGAAAGACTATCCTATACAAATCCACGCCACATCGGCCAGCAAAACCTAAGGCACCTCCATACTAATTAGCAAAAATGTGGCCTATGCCCCGCATTCCCAACACATTGACCCGGACGGCAGATACGTTATTATAGTAGGCACGCTTAATGACATGCCCTACACCATAGCGAACATATACGCCCCCAACACGAACCAACGCAACTTTTTACACAAACTTATACAGAAACTATAGTCAGTACAGCAAGGGACGACAGTCATATGTGGCGACTTCAATCATGTATTCGACTCCTCCATCGATACGACACTAGCTCCAGCTAGAAGGCGCACCGCACCCCTTCGCAAAGCAAGCTTATCCACAACAACCATCTGTATGACGTATGGAGAGCCACCCATGTAGGGGAAAGAGGGTATACATTCTTCTCGACAGTACACAACACCTATTCCCACATTGATGGCTTCCTTATCTCAGGGGCAGGGATAGACCAGACGGCCCAGTGCGTGGTCCGACCATGCCCCGGTAGAGCTGATGTTGAAAAACCTATATGACACGACCCATAGAAGCCCGTGGCAAATAAACGCAACACTACTGAAAGATAGCGCCTTCATCACGGAGCTGAACCAAAAATTAGCCCAATATTTCCAAGACAATGATAGACCTGAAACGAGCCGCGGTATCCTTTGGCAGGCCCACAAATCAGTGATAAGGGGACAAATGATACGGCGGGCAACGTACCTAAAAAGGAAATCCCACCTTCAGCTTCACACATACCAAACAGACCTCCAGCGCGCTACGACACAAAACCAAATTACTCCCTCACACGAACTGCGGGAACAAATCACGAAACTCACAAGACTGATACACCAAATGTCCTTAGAACAAGTGGGATACCACCTGAAAAGGCTAAAGGCACAAAACTACACACAGGGAAACAAGGCAGGTAAACTGTTAGCACAAAGATTAAAGTCACAACAAGCAGCCCAAAAAATAGCGTACTTGCTGTCTCCAAGCGGACAGAAAATAGTGGCACCCAAAGACATTAGCAACGCATTCGCCAAATACTACGAATCATTGTACAATCTCAGGGACGACCCATATACACCCCAACCACAGGGGGCTAAAATAGCCTCCTACTTAGACAAGATTGCCCTGCCCAAACTTACCCCCACTCAACAAGACAGCCTGTCCGCATTGATTACAGAAACGGAGGTGATGAGAGCGATCGACTCTCTACCTTCTGATAAAGCCCCAGGTCCAGACGGGTTTGCCAACTGTTACTACAAGCACTTCCAACGAACCCTAGCCCCTCACCTCACAAATGCTTTTAATGAAGCAGCCACGAAGCACGCACTCCCGCCAGAAGCCCTCAAAGCTCATATCATTACATTGCCTAAACCAGGCAAGCCACCAATCCACCCACAAAATTTTCGACCGATATCATTACTAAACACAGACACAAAACTCTTCGCGAAAATATACGCCATCAGACTGGGCACGATCCTCCCGCACCTAATCAGGAATGATCAGGTCGGATTCGTTAAAGGGAGACAAGGGGGGGACAACACTAGAAAGGTCATCGACATTATACATAGCGTCCACAGGCAACATACAGAATGTGTAATGCTCTCACTGGACGCGGAAAAGCCCTTTGACCGCCTGAGCTGGAGGTTCCTGAAAGCGGTCCTGGATAAGTTTGGGATGCCGGGGGCATTCTGCTCGGCAGTGGAGGCCTTATACAGCAAGCCATCGGCACAGGTAGTCACGGCAGGCTTCACATCGGAACCGTTTAGCATCACTAACGGAACGAGGCAGGGATGCCCACTCTCCCCCTTACTATATGTGCTGGCTTTAGAGCCGCTAGCAGAGACAATACGGGCCAACAGCTCCATACACGGAGTAACAGTGGGCGACAGGGAATACAAAATCAATTTATTTGCAGACGATGTCATGTTGACATTAACACAACCCCAAATTTCACTACCAAATCTCATGGAAGACATTAAAGAATACGGCCTTAACTCCTACTACAAATTGAATGTCACTAAATCCCAGGCTATGGGTGTGGGAGTCCAATCTAACCGACTGAAACACTTGAGTGAGCTTTTCTCATTCGACTGGAGGAAGGACTATATTACCTTTTTGGGCGTCCATATACCCCCCCACCTACCCCATTTGTTCAAGTTAAACTTTACTAAACTGATCAAATCATTTACAGACACACTACACACATGGGAGGGCAAATATCTCTCGTGGCTGGGCAGACTGGCGGCGATTAAGATGTCTATACTTCCCAAACTCCAATACCTGTTGCGCACAATCCCGATTAGTCTACCGGGCCAATACATGACCACGATCCAAAAGATGATCGTACGGTTTGTGTGGGCCAACCGCAAAGTGAGGGTGGCCAGCAAGCTCTTACAAAAACCGATCAAAGAAGGGGGACTGGGAATGCCCAACATCCGATCTTACCATAGAGCTACATTGCTGACAGCCATAGCAGCAACAAACGCAGTGGAAGACCCCCCCCCCCAGTGGTTCCACATAGAAACACACTGGGCATGCAAACAGGGGCTGCGACACCTATACCAGCTGCCGTACAAACTATGACCGCCGTATGCAACCATGTTACCAACCACGGCAGCAATGATCAAAACATGGGACTCTGTGAGGGCATCACTGGGCATGGTCGGACCAACTATAGGGAATATCCCACTCGCGAGCATCTCAGTGGGCATACCGACATTTGATCACACCCCCTGGGTGAGAGGGGGATGCACCCACCTTAGCCAGATATGCGAGGGCAACGAGATACTGCCATTCCCAGCGCTGCAAACCAAGTTCTCCTTGCACACCAGACACATATTCCCTTACCTCCAACTGAAATCTTTTGTGACCTCATACTGTAAGGCGCCTTAGAACAGCTATGCCTACAGGGCAGTATACCCCAAAAAATCCTGTCAAAACTATATGCGCTCCTGAATACAGTAAATACAAACGGACACGGAGACTTTAGAGAAGCCTGGCAGAAAGACATAGGACGCCCGATAGCAGACCTAGACTGGAAACAGGCATTCCAAACACACAAAGGGCACACATCATGCGCTACACACCTAGAAACAGTGAGGAAAATTATGTACAGATGGTACATGGTCCCGGACAAACTAGCGAAACTATACCCGGGAAGCTCAGGGGAATGCTGGAGGGGTTGCGGAGACAGGGGGACAATGTACCACATTTGGTGGACGTGCCCGGTAATCACTTCATACTGGGAGATGGTGGAAGAGATAATCACAGACGTGATAGGCCACCCCTACCGCTTGGGGCCCGAACAGGGCATACTATTCATGCATCTTGCCCAATGGCACAAGCAGGAAAGACAATTGATATTCCAAGTGCTCATAGCGGCAGTAACCCTAATAGCCAGACACTGGAAACAACCACAAGCACCCAGCAAACACGATCTCCTAACGCAAACAACCACAAACTGGGAATATGAGGCTATGGCAAACAAATACATTACAAATAACCACACGATCATAGACGCAAAAAACAAATGGGCAGACTACATTCAGAGAAGCTCACACCACTCTAGAACTCAGGACGCATAGGTACGCTAGGACACGGGAGATTGAGTAGCGAACCAAAGCCAGAGAGACAGGGAATGTCTGAGACTTGACCTGGGAGGATGTACTAATACATAGAACCGATGGAACATTGGAGGTAGACAGGCAGAACTAGCAGCTAGGAAACATAGGCCCAGAGGGAGGGCAAAGAGGAGCACCATTTTCAAAAGTTCCACAAACTGAATCTCTTCCCCTTTCTTCCCTTAATTCTTTTCCCTTCCCTTCTCTGCACACCCTATCCCCACCCCCCCAAACAATTATCTAGCTACAACTCAATACGCATCTAGACAGCCGCTCTAGCACGCACCCCGCTAGTAGTTCACGTACGCCTAGCCCAGACGCTGCCACCAGGCAACAACATTACGCAAAGCTCCTGGGGGAGAAGAAACCAATTTCCCTGAAGGTGACCAGCATGCAGTGACATGGGGTCTGTACAATACGCACGTGATAAGGTCGAGCAACACAACATACATATCGCAAAGCTAATTTACCCGCTAGACGCTAGTCCAACAGCACACACAAGTGGCGATATTACGACCAGCACTCCATACTACACTTGCGACTCCGAGACAGGTAGCAAATACGGATTGGGAAAATACGAACGTTAAAAGTGTAAATGTTAAAATTGTATACGCTAACATTGGAAATTGTGGAACCCGAAATGTGTATTGTGGACTATACAATGTACCTATCCAAGGCAGAGAGATGTACGTGTAAACAACATTGTCTAGTTCCCTCCCCACCTCCACTTTTCGTTCTGTACCCCCCATATACTGCTTTTTGAAATATGACAAAATAAAAATTGTCAAATTGGGAAAAAAAAATCTAGAAATACATTGAAACCAGCTGATTTTTTTGCTCCCTCCAACTTAAAGATTTTGCACAACAACAGACAGTTAGAGAAGCCGAACTTTCCCAATTGACGTTTTATAAGTAAATCTGTCGACGTGAGGCTGTACCACTGGGCATGATCACCCTACGATACTCTCACCTTGGTTCTAACACCAAGGAATGGGGCCAGTTGCACTATACAGATCAATGGGAAGCGGACTTGGGGGAGACATTGGAGGGTATTGAGTGGCAGGAAATATGGCAAATTGACTGCACAAGTCAGAGGCACGACTACCGCCTTTGATAAGATATGGGACCCGTGGCTCACCACAGACATGGGAGGTTACGGGGCTGGAGTCAGGGACGGGACAACAAATACACTATAGATATCCTAATCTCCTGTCCAAGCGAGGGGTCGGTGCCCTTCCCCCAAAAAAAATATATATATTCTACCGAATATTTCCGAGTGTATACATCTCTGTCTCATAGCTCCTCCCGGCAGCTCACACTACCCTCCATCACATAACTCAATGTGTATCTTCTGGACTGACAGCCCCCCCCCATTAATTCCCTCTCTATCTTCCTCTACCTACATTCATTTTTAAAGGTTTCCTATGCTCTTCCTGCTTTAGAAAAATTAAAAAACACTCTGATGGCTGGGTTGATTTACACACGCACATTTACACCTTTTATTGCCTTTTCAACAGCTGGTATATCCTTATTGCTATCACTTACGATCTTAAATATTTGGTGTTTCTTACAGGACGAGTTTGCAATGTACATTCCCTGTGCGTAATGTTATGTACCATACCATGCTGTCATTGCAAAAATAAAGAATTGAAAAAAAAATAGACTGCCTCTAGTGGTTGCTACTAGAGGCGCTTCCTGCACAGAGGGACATTAGCGCTGAAATTAGGTAAGTGAGAAAAGTTTGTTTTTAAACCTTTATATAGCCAGGGGATAGAGGAAACAAGGTGAGGGGGAGGGAGGGGGAGCAGAGGGTTCCTATAGTGTTAGGAACTTTGTATTCAGCTTTGTATTCCAAACACTATATTGTTTCTATAACTCTACAACAAGGGTGATAAAACTATAATGCTCATGATTCTTTCCCAGCCTTATGGCTGGAGTTGTAGTTCTGCAACAGCTGGAGATTAGTGCCATCCGTACAGGATTTAATTCTGCTAGTCAGGGGAACACATACAGTCCTGGAAGAATGCACAGATGTAGCATAGCTTGCATTGACACAAACAGGATTATTTATTTAAGTGTCTTACCATGACTTCTGTATAGCGCATCTCAGATGGGAAAATACTGTTCTGGTCGAAAGATACCACATCTAGGCCTAGCCTTTGTAGTAAATACTCCCAGTAACCGGTACCCTGAATAAAAAGAAGTAGAGATAAGAGAACGTAAGAATCTCAAACCACTCCCAAATAGTTTCAGAAAATTTTGGTGATAAAGATGGAAAACAGTGTAATAGGAAATGTAGATATGATAAAGGTTTGAACAATGATGCAATACTTGTTCATTACGTTTTACTTTTTACATATATCCCTTATAGGACATAATATTGTTAGGAATACAAAGCTGTATTCAAAGACTTATTACAGGTTTGTTGTACCCCCTCCTCCCCCCCCCCTTGTCTCCAGTATAAACCTAAAAAATATAGTTTCAGCACCAAGACTCCCTCCGACACTCTGCACCCTGCAACGTCAACTGACTCTTGAGACGAAGGGCAATACAATAGGGAAGCATTGCAAACTGATGCTACAGTATCATATGGTGGCATTGGCTTGAGTTGGACATAGAAAAGCATTTTTTGAGTAGGCTGTGGTAGCAAGTTAGATTTACAGGCCAGTATAAGTTGTTGGGTACAAACATGTACTTACACATAATCAGAAAGAAACACACATTCAACACACACACTCATACATATATTTTACTAATATTTAACTTTTTGCTTTTATGCCCCTTCTTATTCTTTCTTCCTATCTCATATAAATGACATATGCACTTTACTTAAATAAGTCTCTGCCTTTTCCTTTTTTTTTTTTTTTTAATTCTTTATTTTTCTGTGCGCAGTTGTACATGCGAGTTACATTCAGCATTTCATGAGATCATAAGTTTGCAAATATTCAACAGTAACAGGTAATCTCTTAGCATGTGGGGTTGGTGTTAGGATTTACAGTGAAATGCATATGGTAAGCACTTTTTTTTTTATTTCGGCCATGTTTGGGAACAAACCCGGGGCTAGCTAGATGTCTGCAGGTTAGTGATCGGACTGTGTTGCGCTCCCGGGGTACTACAGGCCTGGGGTGTGGTGTATGCTCCTTTGTGGTGCATGAGGCTGCAGGGCTGCGTAGGAGCCTACACATGTGTGGTGTCAGGTTGGCGTCTATGTGCGTTAGTAGTGCCAGGGTGTGTGTACCTACTGGGTACTATATGCTGAGTTATATTCATGTTAGTGTGGACATTGATCCAGTCGATGACTTGGTGGTGGACTGGCACGCTTAGTTTTACCCCTAACCTAAGGGGGTGGCAGGGGGGGGGGGTGTTTAAGGCGCTTCTTGTTGCCAGATTGCTTGGGTCTCAGAGGCCAGTGGCTGTAAAGAGAAGTGTGTAAAACCCCGTTATGTTTGGGGGTAGTGGTACCTATGCCAGAAGTTGGGGTGTGTTGTTAGCATGTGCATACAAAAAAAAAACATAGTAACTGAACATGAGAAATTCTCAATTGGTGTGGGTAAAAGTCCAAGCAAGTAGTTGGTCGGTGTGGTTTTCGATGGCTAGATGGTTGTTCAGCGGCCAGGTTGACTCAGTCCCAGATAAGGGTCAGGTGTTGGGGCGCTGTGGGTATTCCGCCCGTTGTCCGGTTGAGGTGTTGGGTCCCAGGTGACATCTTGATTGTCGTCTGTGGTAGGCGGTTGATTCGGCTGCAAGCCCATTGCGGACAGGAAGGCTGGGGCTCCCATGGGGGAGGTAAGGTTGTGGGTGGTCCCAGCATGATGGACAATTAAGGAGCCGGTGTTCCCCCATCTATATGGTATGTTCGCTTTGCGTAGAGTGGACGTTACTGGGCCAAAAGATTTGCGTCTAAGTAACGTGGCTCTGGTGAGGTCTTGAATAAATAATAACTTTGCGTCCTCAAATTCCAGTGGCGTTTTGCCTTTCAGGGCAGTCATTATTTGAATCTTGTCATGTATGGTGACACATCGTAGGATGACATCTCTGGGGGTGCCCGGTGCGGTGCGTGCTGAGCCTGTTACTCGGTACATACCGTCCAGTGTGATTTTCTTAGCTATTGGTTGTGACAGGATTGTAGTCAAGAGACGTCTCGTATAGTGCGGCAGTTCTTTAGTGGTGATGGTGTTGGGTATGCCGCGGATCTTTATGTGTGTTCGGCGTTGTTTGTCTTCCAGGGACATTATTTGGGTTGCTAGGACGTGTTGTTCCATGTGCAGCTGTTGGACTGAGTCTTTCAGGGTGGTCATAGTGGTATGGACGCCTGCTATGTCCCTCTCCGCGTTTGTGACACGGTCTGTGACTCGTTGCATGTCCCTTTTAATCAGGGCTACATCTGCCGCCAGTAGCTTCTGGATGTCAGCCAGGAGGGCTTTCAGGTCCCCTTTAGTGGTGGGGGCTGAGTCCTCTGGCGAGGCTGGGGGTGTTGTGTGTCCCACCTGGGTGTTCTGCGTGTGGAGGGTCTCCTCTCCCTCTCTCTCCGGGACGGGAGCCATGTTTGGCGGGAAATCATCATATGCTGGCGCGGTCTGCGCTGATCGGAGCAGCATTTCCCCTATGTCCCTACCTTGGGTAGTATTTCCAGCCGTGGGTTTAGGGGTGCGTCGGCCCATGGTTGGTGCGTCCTGCAGGGGGCAGACTGGGTAATCGCGACCCGCTCCCTGTCCGCCGAGGAGTGCCTCGAGGCTAAGGATTGGTGTGGCACGGTAGGCCGCGGTTTTGCGCCGCGGCCTGGGTTGCTTGGCGGCTTGAAAAAAGGGCATCAAACTGCTCGCCCCAACGTCGTGGTGCTGGAAATGCACTTTGTTTTGCCGGATGGCCCCTGTGTCGGGTGATTTTAGCGAGATTGTGGTCGGCAATCTGGGAGCTGCGTGAGATGGCGTCTATACAGGTTGGTCGTCAGGCTCCGCCCCCCCCCGCCTTTTCCTTTTTTTAACAAATGTTTAATATGCTTTGCATTGTGCTTTAGGGTTTAAATGTAATGACATATACTGTACATCTTCTAAAGTTTACTTGTAGTTGTTAACATGACATTCTGTTCACACCAAGCTGTGGCAGGACTTAATGTTGGTTGGGCAGCAGCAGCCAATAAAATCCAGCATTTATCATGGAAACGCGTTGGTAAAGTGCTTATTGACACCTATTATTCTTCACAAAAAATGTTAAAGTTCAGGATGCCGGTAATTAACAGTCGTAGACTTTGCAGGATGGAAAAAGACCATTTTACCAAACATGGGCTTGTAGTTAACACTTACTGACAATATTAGAAACAAGACCCTAATAGGTTGTAACTGAAAAAATTGTTGCAAAATATGAACTGCATGTGAGGGAAAGATTTTGTGTAATTTTCTTTATTTGCACTGTACCTATCAAAAAACAACACTGCGGAAATAACCCTGGTGTGGTAAATATCACTTGAGCAAAATAGCACGTTATGACAACACCATAATGTGCATTTGTAATATGAGTTTTGTTGATGCTCTGAAATAATTAAAGGACCACTATAGGCACCCAGACCACTTCAGCTTAATGAAGTGGTCTGGGTGCCTGGTCCGGCTAGGATTAACCCTTTTTTCTATAAACATAGCAGTTTCAGAGAAACTGCTATGTTTATGTTAGGGTTAATCCAGCCTCTAGTGGCTGTCTCATTGACAGCCGCTAGAGGCGCTTCCGCGCTGCTCACTGTGATTTTCACAGTGAGAAGACACTACCGTCTATAGGAAAGCATTGTGAATGCTTTCCTATGGACTGGCTGAATGCACGCGCAGCTCCTGCCGCGCATGCGCATTCAGCCGAAGAGGAGGAGAGGAGGCGGAGGAGATTCCCCCGCCCGGCGCTGGAGAAAGAGGTGCATTTAACCCCTTCCTCTCCATCCACCCCGGCAGGAGGGGGAACCTGAGGGTGGGGGCACCCTCAGGGCACTATAGTGCCAGGAAAACGAGTATGTTTTCCTGGCACTATAGTGGTCCTTTAAAATTTGTGAATGTATTTGTGCAGTTATTAAATTTAACATTTGATTAGTAAATTGCTACTAGTGGTAAACACATAAAAAGTAATAATTATTTGTCGGCATCAAGTTTTAAAATATTTTTCCAAATTTGCTTGTAATTGTGTGTGTGAGTAATTTCCATAAGAGGTATTCAATAAACCAGAGAAATAGGTACGGAGGAACACATGCATTATATATATACATATACACACACACACACACACACATTTGTAAAACAAGAAAACAGTGGGCACAAAGAACAACTTCACATATCATAAATGTAATTTATAACTTTATTACAAAAATAAAAATGTGATTTGTATTTAGTGTTGGCGTTTGAATACAGCTGTGTGTTTGTGTGTAGTGTGTGCATTTGAATGTAGTGGTGTTTGTACTAATGGAATTTGAATGCAAGGCTGCATTTATGTGTTTGAATGCTGGGTGTGTATCTGATTGCAATGTTGGCTTTTGAATGATGGGATTTATGCACTGCCCCACACACACAGATACACACGCTGCCACAGATACGCATTCACTCAGTTATACATATATATACATACACACACACACAGGTACACATACAAACGGACATACACATAAGTAACAATTAACATAGTTGTAGCCATAGTATTTATATCCCCCCCTCTCCTCTGTGTGTGTGTATGATCTTGTCTCTCAGAAAGCTGGGAGGAAGTGACCTAAACTCTCAGTAAGCTGTAGGGGGAATTAACACTGTGACAGGGGCCCGACCAGATGCACTTTTAAAGGGCTACCAGGCCCCTAATATAAGAGCCCTCCGGAGTCCCACAATGACTTGATTGGCCTCCACCACTGCCCTCATGGCCACACCACCCTCACCAAATTGCACACACTTTTATAGTTGCCAGCATACACATATATACACACACATTGTTACACATATACATATATGCACATTGAACACACAGTTAAACATATACACACACTGTTACATGTATACACACACACACACTTTTACACGATCATACATTTATGTGGCTGGCTGCTCCTGGCAGCCTTTAATAGTAAAGAATACAATTTAAAATCTAAATTTTAAATTTTCATTCACTACAATTCAGAAGCCTACAATAAAATGCATTTGTTTACCATACCCCTACCAAGTCCCAAATATTATCCCTTTAATATTGAATTATTACTCCACTGTTCCAAACTCTGTAACAAAATTGCTAATGTAATGTGTCTTCTGTCAAAATAGATAGATCCCCAGATGTTGTAGAACCATCTTAAGGCTGAAAATGGATGATGGGAGTGGTAGTTCAACAACATGTGTTGCTCCTGACCATTCCTAACCTAAAACTACCCCCACTCCCTGATCTCTGCAGAATCACACTCACAGCTCCAGCAGAGACCAGAGGCAGACGCAGACTGCACAGCAGCTCCAACACCTGTGGACTGGGGACAGAGAAGGAGAATAAGATCTGCAGTCTCTGGCAGCTGGAGTCCTCCTCCAGGCTCCTGAGCATGTGGAGCAGCTCTTTTCTGCGAGGGGCAGGTAGCTCTGGGTCACAGAACCTGTGCACATCTGCAGGCAGCTGCTGCAACTTCCACACATAGATCTGGTAATACAGGTTCTCCCCTTGGTGTTTCCTCTGCTCCAGGGTGTCCCACTGAAGTCCAGATGGTGCTAATGCGGCCATTTTGCTTGTGGGCATCACACAGTCCTCAATTGAAGTCTTATATGCAGGGCTTTAAACCCCCCATTGCATTTTCACCAACACCTGGAGGAAGTGAGACAAGGAAGTGAAGCAGGAGCAGTTCTAGCAGAAGAGTTGTATACTGCTTCCACCTGCTGGTTGACTGTAAAACTGCATGTCACTAAATACTGTATTAGATTTAAATTTAGAGTAGCCCATGTGTAAGCATAGTAGCTGACTTTCACAATTACTATTTTGACCTTAAAGTGAAAATACACTTTGAATTCTCACTTTAGTAAATACATCTGTCTAACAGGGTTATTCACATACAGGGCTACTTACTAAAGTGAGAAAAGAATTTCAAATTTAAAGTCAAAGTAGTCGCACAGGTAGCAGAGCTGACTTAGAGCATTTTTCCACTTTGGTTATTTTAAACTTAAATTTGAAATTCACTGTGAAGAAATCCCTCTATTTGGCTTCAAAATGACAATTTGTATTCCCTTGTTTCATGTTATCTTCCCCTATGGCATTCGGTAGGTAAAACTACCGAATCGAGACCACCCCGTTGCCCATTATGAGTGCTTTACCTCCCTGCCTGATGGGCATGTTCGACAAAAGTTCTGCACGAACTGTATGCACCGCCACCATTTCGGGACTTCCACATGTTTGCAGCCATTTTAACTCCCGAACAGCGGTGTTTGCCGTCGAGTGTCTGGAACTAAAAACGGACACTCAAATAGGCGAACACTGCTGAATCCTCCATACCTTCGGTAGAACCCCACTAAAACTACCGAATGACCGGGCATTCGGTAGAAAGACTTACTAACAGATGGGGAGTTCAGCGAACCCCGGATGGCATCTGGATGGCCGGCCGTTCGGGAAGTTTTACACGCGACCTAAGACCGACTGCAAGGCCAGAATTCGTGGAACTGTTTTCGGCTACTTTGCCCGTGCAGTCGGTCAAAACTTCTAAGTCCCATATCTCCCGAACGGCTGAACCGAATGGACTGATTTTTTCATATGTTGGTCCCCAAGTCTTTGGGGTACATCCAGACTTTGCGGAAAATGTGTTCCGTTTTAATTGGGTTAATTGGTTATCTGAGGGGAAGAGATGTACAGTATGTATATTGTTAAGATTGGTTGTACAGTTAATTATATGGGAGGCTCCCTTCCATGGGCAGAATCCCATAAAAAGAGAATGTCTATCAATAAATCCTTAGTTCATCTTTGTACCCTTCTTCTGACTACGTATGCTGTTTGGGGATTCGTGTGTTTTACTGAGGGAATTAACCAGTGGCCCTATTGGAACTACACTAGGATTCGTCTATCATAACTACCGAATGGAGGGCTATGTTCACTAGGCTCTGGCAGTTCGAGGAAACTACCGATTGAGGTTTAAATGTACTTGGTTTCCTTACAACTGGTGGCAAGCGGCGGGATTCGAATCCCGAACGGACGTTTCAAACAAGCAAAGGAATGAATGGCTCAGCAGTACCAGCAATGTACTTGGTTTCCTTACATTCACGTTGCATTCTCACTTTGGTGACTAACTCTGTAAAGTGAGATTTCAACATGAATTTCAAATAAAAGACCAAAGTAGTCACACTGGTAGCATAGCTGGCTTATAGAATGTGACGTGACAGCAGATAAGGACCATTTGGCCCATCTAGTCTGCCTAATTTGATAAATTTTGACATTTTAGTTATTTTTACCTTGAATTGGAAATTCTATTTTAATTCTCACTTTAGTGAAAAACCCTGTAAGTAAAACTTTATACTAAGTATATTTTCAGATAAAATAAAATAAAAATTATAGAAACCTCCCCAGAGCCTCTAAGACACTAGATCAGGCTAGTAAATTTAAGTAAAACAGTATAACAATACACATAAGGAAAAGGTATAATAAAGATACAATAGCTGAGTCAAAGGAAAAATGTTAGAACAGAATACTTTGACCTGATTTGCGATGGGGCAGCAAAGAAAGAGGAAGTACGTCAGCGTGAAGGGCATGTGCTATACCCTATCCTTGTCTCTGATTGGTTCTTTTTTGTCTACGTTTTTTGCTGCTATGGAGTTAGTAAAGAAAGTTAATGCAAAATATGCCTCCTGTCACATGGTAAAATTGACCCTATCCTATCTCCAGGTGGTCTATATGAGGTTTTCCTGATGGAGATAACACTATGTACTCAAATGAAGATCGTAAGGAACTACTAAGGGACATACATGCTAAGTTTTCAGTTGAAATGTCAGACCTCCATACGGAACTACACACCATGACAGGCTTCATTAGGAAACCTGATATCCACACAAAATTTACTCATACAGAGAACTTGTGTTCCACTTTTGTTATTTCAAGTATGATCACTGTCTATGAATCATAAATCTACCCATTGATCTGTTTCTTTGGAAAAAAAAATCCACTGTGCATATCATAAATATGACTTAATTTCCTTTTCTTTCTAGAATTGCACAATAGCTTGTAAAACAAGAAATTTTGCAATTCAAATATTTTATATTGTGTCCCAACAATGGGAGTTCACATGCTGAGATTTCTTCATAAAGAGGTTTATTCATTCAACACGAAATTGTGGAGAATTGCGATGAGCATTTTATATTGCCATCTAATATGATTATATACAAAAAATCTCACACACAGCTATTTAATCAGCCCAACAATTTTTGGCCTAAAATCTGAAGTTTACTCTGTTAATTCTCCACAGTTTCCAGTTTAGTAAATAAATAAACCACTATAATAGCTTTTTGACAAGTAATTTGGACAAGCTGTGTCTGATGTTTAAATCCCTACGGGTAAAGGAAAGGCTTAATGCCATATCATATTCAATGATACCATGGTGTTTGGGTCAGGGGTGGAACTAAAGTAGAGAGGGCCTTGGTACAATCATTTTTTGGGGGAAACCCCCAAGGTTGGCCAAAAGCTAGATCGCCAGCTGTCATCCAACTCCCTTGCTGTCACTTCATCCCAGCGCTGACATTCTAAAATGGACCCTGTTGCGCTGTTAAATTGCCGCAGAACTGTCCAGGCCCCTGAAGACACTTTGCCACCAGGTGGCCCTAAGTGCACGAGCCACCCAATGTGCCCCCTCAGTGTGCAGGCCAGCCAGTGCCAGTAGTTTCGCTACTGGTTTGGGTCATCAATGCACACTGTTCTTTCATTTAATGCATCTATCCACAGAATTGACTTACAGATTTTTTTTTTTAACAGATAATTTAATTTCAAATGTGAAACCAAAATAGCTGAACTGGAAAAAGTCTCTACGTTAGCTATGCTCTAAGTTCGGCTACTCTGGTCTTAAATTTGAAATAGTCACTTAACTAAATAATCCTGTTAGAGTCCTGAAACAATGGTCAGTATGTAAGGGTGTTACAACCAAAAGTGCAACTCTGGTCAGCAGTGCTTTACAAATGAGCTTATTTTAATTATTCTAAGAAACCAATATTTGATCTGTCAGATATATCTGTCTTGCACATTGCTAAGCAGCCATGAATAGCCAGAACTGGGAACCACACACTATTTTATGCTCATCCGGTTACATTATACACACTGGTCTCAATACTTAGTTGAACTGCATGCACACCTTTTAATAATACTCACTGTGATGTCTTGTTGCCAGGTAGTAAATGAATAATAGTAATATTTGCTGAATGTTTGATGTAAGTGGCAGCTATAAGCCTATGGATAAGTAGGTGAACACATTTAATGGATTTTCGCATTAATCACCCATTCCTTCTTACATAGAGGGATTATTTGTATTTTCGACCTTTCTCACCTGTGTTTTCAGACATTGCGGTTTTGCACAATTTAATCATGAAGCTACAATTTTTCAGTTCCTAATAAGGTGCCCAGTGTATGCAAGCCAAATAAACACTATATAAATATAATGTATGTTCCCACCTGTCATTGTACATTGTATAAAGGTTATGTTAGAATTTGGTAATCACACAGTAACTCGTGTAGGTGTGATTTATAGGCCCCCAGGACAAATTGAAGAGTTAGATAATCTACTAGTTGAGGAAATAGCTAAAATGACAATGAAGGGGAAGTTATCATCATGGGTGACTTTAATCTTCCTGATGTGAATTGGAAAACAAAATTAGCTGCTTGTGCCAGGAGCACACATATTCTAAACTCCCTACTGTGATTGTCTCTAAAACAAGTCATTGAGGAGCCAACTCGTAAAGAGGCCATACTAGATTTAGTGTTAACAAATGGAGATTTGGTATCAGATATTACTGTAGGTGATAGTTTAGGATCCAGTGATCATCAGTCAGTGTGGTTTAATGTAAGAACAGTGACTGAGTCACACCACACAAAAACAAATGTTTTAGACTTTAGAAAAACAGACTTTTCTAAAATTATGTGTAAAGGAGTCATTATCAGACTGGAGCAATTTAAATGGAGTCCAAGAGAAATGGGATTATTTAAAAGTTGCACTACTGAAGGCAACACAAAATTGCATTAGGCTTGTCAGTAAAAGCAAAAAATTCAAGAAACCACTGTGGTACTCCGCAGATGTGGCCAAAATAGTAAAAAACAAGAAGTTAGCATTTAGGAATTATAAAAAAACCCAGAGTGAGGGAGACAAAATGATCTATAAGATTAGGCAGAAAGAGGCTAAGCAAGTTATAAGAGCTTCCAAATCACACACAGAAGAGAAAATAGCACAGTCAGTAAAAAAGTGGGAAAAAACGTTTTTATTTTTTTTTATTCTTTATTTTTGTGTGCAATTCTTAACAAGCAGCTTGCTTAGCCACAATAGCCACAGCAAGAACAATGGATACACATGTATGTAGCATATCAACAAAAGCACAATTTTTATACATTTAACAAGCGGTGTCAGGTGTACTATTGTACAGTGTTGTGTGGTATCAGTCTGTCTAGGTGCGATAGGCGAGTTGTATTGGCATTTAAATTCCTAGACTGAAACCTGATAGTGAGAGTGTTTAAGCGTAAGTACCTTATGGGAGTGGAGTGAACAGGTGGGGGTGAAGTGCTTGAGGAGTACTTTGGTTAGTTCACCTGATCGGCTCTCTCCCGAGTGCTTGGTTTTAGTGAAGGCAAGGTTGTATCGTGCTTACATCTAGCTAGGAGGGCATTTGCATATTGGGGGTGAGGATTGTGCCCATGAGCCCAGTATGTATATTGCGTTAACCTATGCATGCGGGTTTATGGCCCCTGACCAAAGGGGTTGCGGATGTGGGGGGGTATTTTTGCCACTTACTGTGGTCTCTGTTTCCGGCGTCTAGTCGACGTGTTTGTGTTAAGCCTGGACCTTATGGAGCCCAGGTAGGTAAGCGTATGGTGCGTGTGAAGTTAGACAAGTAAGGTTTGTTGAGGTGCGGTAGTAAAAGTCCCATCTGTGCTTTTCATTCCGGGTTGGCCATCTCCTGCTGGCTTGCTGTTCTAGGGACGAATGGTGTTATGGAAGCCGGGTCCCACCTCTGCACTCCTGAGGCGGCTGGTGTGTCTTGGGGCGAAAGTCCCAGGGTCTCCAGGAAGGATGCCGCCTCTGACATGGATGGCAAAGTATGTACTGTCCCATCTCGAGTCACCGCTAGTGAGCCGTTCCACCCCCAGCGGTAGCTCAGTCCCGCGGTTCGCAACAGTGTCGTGACTGGAGTGTACAATTTGCGGTGCAAAATAGTGTGGACCTTGTCAAATCTTGGAAGAAGGTCAGGGTCGAGTTTTCGAAGGTGAACGGTGTTTTGCCTTTCAGCGCTGACAATATTTGCATTTTGTCAGATAGGGAGATGCAGCGAAGGATGACGTCTTTCCCCGTGTTAGTCCGGTGATGTGGAGGGTTTGGGAGGCGGTATACGCTTTCTCTTGCCATCTTCTTGGCCACTGTGTGTGACAGGATTGTGGCTAGCATTCTCCTAAAATAATGGGGTAATTCCTCTGCCGTGATCGTTGCGGGGATGCCCCTGATTTTGATGTGGGTATGCCTCTGGCGGTCTTCCATATTGGAAAGCTTGAGTGTCGTAGATTGT
Source organism: Pelobates cultripes (assembly GCA_933207985.1). NCBI lineage: Eukaryota > Metazoa > Chordata > Amphibia > Anura > Pelobatidae > Pelobates > Pelobates cultripes. The sequence continues at coordinate 73,458,557 of OW240912.1, forward strand.
TGCTGAGTTTGTAGCGTTTTTATAGAGTCCGCCATCATGTTGAGCTGGGACTGTACCTCCATTAGCGCTGTTTCATTAGTTCTAACCCTCTCCGACACTCCCCTTACTTCTGTTTTAAGAATGGCCGAGTTTATGGATTTCGGCAAGCATTAGTTCTAAGTCCTTCTTGGTGGTCGGTGCAGTGTCATCGGCTGATTCTGGAGACTCGGCCATGGGTGTTGGTGAGTATTGCAGGCTCTCGGGCTCATGTTGTTGTAGCGTCGGATTCTGCACCTTGTCTGGTTGTCCATTGGTGGTGGTGGGCTTAGGTTGCGCCGGTCGCTGGAGCATGGCTCCTATATCTCTGCCCTCTGCTGGGGTGCGCGTTTTTTGGGAGCGCCTGCCCATGCTCGGAATGTTGGTCGGCGAGGCAGATGCAGCTAGGCTGTGGGGTGTTGCAGCGCTGGTTGTTGCGATGCCTCCTAGGAAACTGCCGAGGTCTTGCAGTGTGCGGTAGGCCCCAGTTTTGTATTTCCATCGTGGCGTCTTCGGTGGTTGAAAGAAAGGCATCGATCGGTGCTCCCTGCCCTTCTGGCACCAGTCATGCTGGTGTGGTATTTGGATTGGGTTCAGTACTGCCTATATCCGCAGGATTGTGTTTTGTTTTAGGGAGCTTAGAGAAATGGCGTCTGGTCAGGTTGCTTGGTAAGCCCCGCCCCGACAAAACGTTTTTTAGATACATAACTCAGAAAAGAAAAGTAAAACAAGGATTAGTTAGATTAAAAACAAAAGAAAGAAGGTATGTAGAAGAGGATAAAGGTCTAGCTGACTGCCTCAATGAATATTTTTGTTCAGTATTTACAGATGAAAATGAAGGGAAGGGACCTCAGTTAAGAAAAAGGATAAATTAGTCATTTATTACAAGTGAGTTTACAGAGGAAGAGGTTCTATTTCATCTGTCAAAAGTAAAGACAAATAAGTCAATTGGGACCTGATGGAATACACCCAAAGCTATTAAAAGAGCTTAGTGGTGTACTAGCAAAACCATTAACAGATTTATTTAACCAATCGTTGTTAACAGGAGTAGACCCAGAAGATTGGAAGTTAGCGAATGTTGTGCCCATTCACAAGAAAGGTAATAGGGAGGAGTTGGGCAACTATAGGCCAGTAAGCCTTACTTCAGTAGTGGGGAAAGTGATGGAAACCATGTTAAAGGATAGGATTGTTGAAAATCTAAAAACACATGGATTTCAAGATCAGAGATAATATGGGTTTACTTCAGGGAGATCATGCCAAACTAATCGTATTGATTTTTTTGATTGGGTAACTAAAATTATAGATCAGGGTGGTGCAGTAGACATTGCTTACCTAGATTTCAGTAAGGCTTTTGACACTCTTGCTCATAGAAGGCTTATCAATAAACTGCAATCTTTAAGTTTGGATTCCAATATTGTTGAATGGGTAAGGCAGTGGCTGAGTGACAGGCAACAGAGGGTCGTAGTCAATGGAGTATATTTGAAGCTTGGGCTTGTCACAAGTGGGGTACCTCAGGGATCTGTACTCTTTAATATTTTTATTAGTGATATTGCAGAAGGTCTTGATGGTAAGGTATGTCTTTTTGCTGTGATACTAAGATATGTAACAGGGTTGATCTTCCAGGAGAGATAAGCCAAATGGCAAATGATTTAGGTAAACTAGAAAAATGGTCAGAGTTGTGGCAACTGACATTTAATGTGGATAAGTGCAAGATAATGCATCTGGGACGTAAAAACCCAAGGGCAGAGTACAGAATATTTGATAGAGTTCTAACCTCAACATCTGAGGAAAGGGATTTAGGGGTGATTATTTCAGATGACTTAAAGGTAGGCAGACAATTTAATAGAGCAGCAGGAAATGCTAGCAGAATGCTTGGTTGTATGGGGAGAGGTATTAGCAGTAGAAAGAGGGAAGTGCTCATGCCATTGTACAGAACACTGGTGAGACCTCACTTGGAGTATTGTACGCAGTACTGGAGACCGTATCTTCAGAAGGATATTGATAGAGAAGGGCTACTAAACTGGTTCATGGATTGCAGGATAAAACTTACCAGGAAAGGTTAAAAGAACTTAACATGTATAGCTTGGAGGAAAGACGAGACGGGAGGATATGATAGAAACATTTAAATACATAAAGGGAATCAACACAGTAAAGGAGGAGACTATATTTAAAAGAAGAAAAACTACCACAACAAGAGGACATAATCTTAAATTAGAGGGACAAAGGTTTAAAAATAATATCAGGAAGTATTACTTTACTGAGAGGGTAGTGGATGCATGGAATAGCCTTCCAGCTGAAGTGGTAGAGGTTAACACAGTAAAGGAGTTTAAGCATGCGTGGGATAGGCATAAGGCTATCCTAACTATAAGATAAGGCCAGGGACTAATGAAAGTATTTAGAAAATTGGGCAGACTAGATGGGCCGAATGGTTCTTATCTGCCGTCACATTCTATGTTTCTATTATAAGTTAACCCTTGGTGAACAGGATGTAGGTGTGTTAAGACACTGCCGCAGTCTGGTAAATGCAAATATTATATATTTTCTTGCCACAGATCACTGGAAATTGTACAATACTTGTATTCTTAAAAGTATGCTAATAACTTGCTTTAATAAAATAATAACGCAATATATGATCCAATCTATTACTTTGCCAACTAAATATATGTAGCACCCAGCCTTCTTTCTCTCCCATACACCTGGTCAGGTGTACTGTGTTGGGGATCACTGATTTCAGATTCCTAAGAGAAAATACATAGACCCCTTAGAGGTGGCGGAGCGTAACCAAAAGAATCACTGTCCATGAGTAAATGTGAAGTTCAGCATCGGAATTCCTGATTGAAATTAAAGGAGGAGACTCTATTTAAAAGAAGAACTACCACAACAGGACATAGTCATAAATTAGAGGGGCAAAGGTTTAAAAATAATATCAGGAAGTATTACTTTACTGAGAGGGTAGTGGATGCATGGAATAGCCTTCCAGCTGAAGTGGTAGAGGTTAACACAGTAAAGGAGTTTAAGCATGCGTGGGATAGGCATAAGGCTAGTCTAACTATAAGATAAGGCCAGGGACTAATGAAAGTATTTAGAAAATTGGGCAGACTAGATGGGCCGAATGGTTCTTATTTGCCATCACTTTCTATGTGAAATGCAGAGAATCTATCGCCCCACTTTCTACCGAGGGTGGTATTAACCATAAAATGATTTTAGGTCTGTGCTAATGCTTGGCCCCATTTACTATCCCTATGTGAAGAATGAAGGGGGTCCAAACTGGTAAACTGCCTGGGGCTCTGTAGGACCTTTCTCCTTCTCTTTTTTCTATCTATCGCAAGCTGCTGTTTCTTCTTGTAGCTTGCAGCTCCCCTTGGTAAATAGTATGAATCCAAGATGAATTATGCTATAAATAGGACCCATTCCATCTGAAAATCTTGCTGTCCTACAAAAAACGTAACTTGTCTGTCAGAAATCAGACCTGCAATTGCTAACATGTACCCAGCCTGTTTAGCACAAGACACAAACTTGTCATACACTACTGCTAGCGTGTCCCCAGCCTGTCTACCACAATCTTGTAATACACTAATGTTAACATACACCCAGCCTGTTTAACACAAGACACTTACCTGTACTACATTACTGTTTCTCATTTATACTAGAATACTTAATTGAAACTCATCAGTTATACTAAGCTTGTTTAAATTTTTTTTTTTTAAATAAACGTGCAATTACTCATGCCACAGTCTAACCTGTGTACTTCTATGTACACTGTTGTGGCGTTTGTTATGTTATGTACCCACCTGAACAATAAAAATAAAGCATAAGGGGGGGGCGGAGCCTGACCATGAGCTGGAGCGGACGCAACACATCATAGCCTCCGACCAAAACCCGCATCAAAGCCTGCTGATTGAGGCTTAAAACCCTCAACTGACCCACTCCTGACCAGGGGCACCATTTGTGTACAGCCCAGCAGCCCCCCATGCCGTTTGTGTATCCGGCACGGGTGAACCGACGAAAGCGCAGACCCGCGGCCTACAAGCCCGCAGCAGCCCTCGACTGGTCGGCGCTCCTGGGCAGACTTGAACAACCCGAGGACCCAGAAGTGGAAGACCTCCCCACAGCACTATACCAGGGCAGCAATGGGCTGCCGGTCCCAAAAACCTCCACCGGAGACGCCATCAGGGGTCCAGGGACATAGGTACCAACAACAACGGCCGCCATCCAAAATGGCGGGAGCAGCGGAACAGGACACCATGCAGGTACCAAAATACCCTATACAACCTGAACTACCCCCAGAAAGGCCACAAACGCCCATGGGGATTCAAGATGGGTCTGCCCCAGTCACCCAGCGGGACTTTCAACACCTAATTGGGGAAATCAAAAACCTCCTGGCAACCAGCATAGCAGCCATTAAAACAGATGTGCAGGCTACCACTGACAGAAGGATGTCTCTGGCATCAAGCAGGGACTAGCAACCTTACAGGACTCTGTACTGGCCCTACAGGCCCAACAACAAGCACTCTCTCCACTATATTGCCCTCGATGACAGGACAACACGCAACCACATTAAGATCAGGGGAGTGCCAGACGCCATCACACCCGATGAACTGCCTCACTATTTGAGGCGCCCAGTGGCCGCCATCCTGACGCCAACGCATGCTAAAAAATTTAACACAGACGGGATGTACCGCCTACCACCCTCAGGCAGAACAGCCCCAAACATGGTCCGAGATGTGATTGTACGCTGTGCCACTTCCCAAGACAAGAGAGCCCCGATGACAGCTCTTCGGGGCAAGACGCCACTAACATTTGAAGGCGCACAGCTTACCATTTACCAAGACCTCACCAGATCCACGCTTCAATGGCGAAGATCGCTGAACAAAGTCATAAGCACCCTCAGAGAAGCGGGAATGGAATACCACTGTAGATCTCCCAGATTCCTGGTGGTCACACATAAAGGAACTGTCTATAAACTCTCCACACTCGCAGAGTTCCCAGCATTCTGTCAGGCACTGGGCCTTCCAGCACCCACGCAAGACACCAACCAACGATCCACACCGGAGACCTGACTCTCCCAAGAGCCGCAGAGGCATCAACAACCAGGACATGCACTGTTCAGCTAAAGACGTGATGTTTATGATCAGTTAGCCTTGAGCCATACCCAGTTCACTTGTTCCCCCATCAAAAAGAGGGATCGGCCGCTCCATATCCAGTCCCTCACCCCCCCACCGAGGCCCTCTCGGACTTGGGGTTCGCTTAGAAGAAGGCTTTAACTCTAAAACCCGACAGGGTTGCATTTAAGCCCATCCCTACCATACAGCCTTTCTCGCTGAGCAGTTCACACACTCCTGATAATGTACCAATGCTGGTCCACACCTTCTGTGGCTAACTTATGTTAACACACTATTGTTCATCTTATATTGCAACATATGAATAAGTATACTGTATGTTTATTGTGTTTCAAGACCCACATGGGTATGATAAAAAACAAAAATTTCAATAAAAAGATTGACAAAAAAAGAATAAAAAAAAAAAAAAAGAAATCAGACCTACAATGTATGAGTATTTGACTGGACCAGCACTCTGCGACTGTTACATTAATAATGTTCTGCATGCTAACAACTCAGTAGTCCACTACACACCTGAGGTGGGCTACAACATTATGGTAATGGAAGATTTAAGTCATGAAGAATGGTTAAAACATTTAAATCTGTTTAGTTTTGAAAAAAACTGCACTGATCAGAGGGAATATGATAACATTATATAAATATTCAGAGCCAATAAAAACCATTGTCTGGATATCTGTTCATAAACAGGACTATACATAGGACACAAAGTCACGTGTTTAGACTGGAAGAAATGAAATTTAGTCTAAGGCATAGGCTATCTGACGAAGGAATTTTCTCCTAGGTTGTTTCCAAATTGGAAAGCACATGAAACTTGTTTTTTTGCCTTGTTCTTGATCAACAGCAAAAACAGATGTGAGAAAGGCTGAACTTGATGGACGCATGTCTTTATTCAGCCTAAGTAACTTTGTAACTCCAGAGCTCCAGATCCAAGAGCAGTGCATGAGAATCTCCGCAAGGACAGTGCAGCCGTTGATCCTCCCAAGTTTGACAATATTGGTATTATCAAGTTAGAATTAGATAATAACATTTAGATCCCATGGATACAAATTATCATTATGGCTAACACAGTTTATTAAAAATTATTTTAATATTTAAACAAATAAGGCAAATAATCTGGAATGTTACAGTTTCTTAAATACTAAAGAAAGTCAAGTTAAAATGTAAAGGTGATTCACATGAAATCTCAGGGATGTAGTCACCAAAATTACATACTACAAACCTTGAATGCACTACACTCTAATCGGGAAACAAACAAAAAAAGCACTCGTGCGGATCTTCAGGCATAAAAAAAACAACTAGATTGCATTGTTTGGGTTGAGCAAAGAGAAGGATGGGGAGAGAACAAAAAAACAACAACTGTATTTGTGTTTAACCACACGCCTATGGAATGGAGCTTTAGTTACACTCCAAGTTACGCATTAGTGCTACTTTTGTCATTCCAAAGATGGCATAGTACATTCAAGGTTTGGCAAGTTTAGGAATCTTGCTACTTCCTGAATCTACACTCAACTCGTACGTAAGACTCCTACTGGGGCGAATGTGGAATTTGCAGTGTGTAATTCCAGTCACTTTTTCTTAATGAATCCACAAAGACCAGTGTTTCAGTTTAACTAAAAATTGAGGACATCAGGGATTTACCCTGAGTAACCTGAATCCGTACTGACATCTGTGGGGGTTCAGTTTACCAGATAACGTCCTAGAAGACTTAGTAGAATCTTGTCATCAACAGGATTCTAGCAACGGAGCAATTTAGTGAAGTGCATGGTACTGAAACACAAACAAACCAAAACATAATACACTAAGAATCTTGCAAAACCATAACAGCTTGACTTCCAGTCGCCAAGGGGTGCACCAGCCAGGGGGTGCAATATCCATATGACAGAGGGGAGAAGCATGCACAGAGCACACCCCTCTCACCGAAAAACACAAGAGGAGAATAAAAACCACAATGAGGGTAAAAGGCACAAGAGGGGCAAAATGATTAATAAGAATCACAAACGGGGGTACAAAACACATTAATGGAATAAGGGGTCAAAACACAAAAAGAGGTTAAAGTCCCTGCAGACTTTTTAATGAAAACAGTGTTTATATTGGTGCCTAGTAACACCTCTAGTGGCAGTCAATAAAATGGCCACTAGAGGTGCTTCCTAGTCCAGTGCTGCACAGTTTGCAGCACCTTTATTAAGCATCTCCACACTCCACTCAATATTCCTCTATGAGTATATGCTGACCAGCACAGCGCACATTTTGATTGATGATCTCAACTACGGAGGCAAAGTCAGGCAGGGCATGGGAGAAAAGGTGAGTAAAATCTAATTTTGTTAACAGGTGGTTAACAGACACACAAAAGGATAAGAGGGGTTTAAAAGAGACAAACAAGGAGGGTCAAAAGATACAGGGGTGAAGAGAAGAGGAGACTTAGTTGCTTTTGCAGTGTCCATTTATTCAGACATTGCTCAGAGCTGTGGAAAGGGAACTCAGTGACTCAATAGACAGGAAGCACCTGTCTCACCACTCTGTTTCCGGGACAACATACAGACACACAGGGGCCTCAATCGAGGAAGCTTGGTTCCTAAAGTGCTGAGATAAGCATACTTTATGGTTTGCCAGAAGTTGCCTGGTGTTGAAGAGTGAGCAGGTCACCACTGAAATTGTGGCAGACTGATTCACAGTATGCTCAGAGACTATTACACAGTATGCTCAGAGATATTGATGATATGTTGCTGGGGGTGATACACAGGGCCGGACTGGGAAAAAAAATATTTACCAGCCCCATAAGAGCATAGTGTGCAGATACAGAGTTAGAAGAGATAACTTAAAATTAAAAATTATTACTCCAACATAAAAGAAAAGCACTCATAGGCTTCAAAATAAACAAAAGTGCAGATTTATTTTAAGCAGACGTGCCTTTGCATGTAATCAATATTTCAGTCCAACTACCTTGACATATTAAGGAAAGCTTGGTAATGGGACTGAAATGGTGAATGTATGTAGGGCACAACTGTAAAAAAATGACGTTATCTTGTTTATTTTGAAGTCCTGTGGGTGTGCTCTTCACTTTAAATATGTTATTGTGATGGAGTATGCATCTAGTAACAAGACTGGGCCAATATCTGCTCATTACTTAAGGTACATATTAATGACATTTATCTGTGTATTATGCATATATAAATGTACATTAATATATGTATAAATATAATAGGCATACACATATATACATATATATAAAACTAATACACATTAATATACATGTCATATACCAGTGGTGGATCCAGAGCCTGATCCCAGCAGGGGCACTTGTAGATTATTTAAATAAATAATCCATGCACAATAACCACTACTGCTCTGTGTAGTGGTTATGGTGCAAGGAGTGCCAGGACCCCCTCCCAGAGTAAGTAGTCAAACCATTTAAGAACAGTTTGACAACTTACCTGGGGTCTGCTGGGAAATGGGGCTGTAGTTGGGTATAGGAGCAGTGGTGCAATGTGTGAGGGGTGCAGTGTGTGTGAAAGGTTCAGTGTATGTGTGTGGGGGGGGGGGTGTAGTGTGTGAATGCGTACAGTGTGTGGGGCAATGTGTGTATGGGGGGGCTGTGTATGTGTGTGGGGGCAGTGTGTGAATATGTATGGTGTGTGTGGGGCAGTGTGTGTATGGGTGGCAGTGTGTGCTGCACGGTGCCTGTGGAACGGGGAGGGAGATAGGCTGGCAGGGGAGAACCTTGTGGGGGGGGGATTTCCCTGTTGCCTCCCCCCCAGATCCACCAGTGATATATACAGCCCCTCTGTGTGCCTTTTTGTCTCCCCCAGTCACTCTGTATGTTTCTTTCTCCCCCTCACTGCTCCTCTGTGTCCATGTCTCCCCTCTCCTTTCCAGTCTTTCTCCCCCTCCACTTGTGTGTCTCTCTCCTTCCCCCCTCTGCCTCTTTCTCCCCCCCCCTTGTGTGTCTCTCTCCTTTCCCCTCTGCCTCTTTCTCCCCCTCCCCTTGTGTTCTCTCTCCTTTCCCCCTCTGTCTCTTTCTCCCCCTCCCCTTGTGTGTCTCTCTCCTTTCCCCCTCTGTCTCTTTCTCCCCCTCCCCTTGTGTGTCTCTCTCCTTTCTCCCTCTGTCTCTTTCTCCCTCTTTTTCCTGTGTCTATTCCCCCTCTGTTTGATTTCCCCCCTCCCCTTGTGTCTCTTTATTCCCCGTCTTCCCCCTCCCATTTACCTGAGAGGAGTCAGGGGGGCCGGCCGCATTCCACGCTGGAGCCGCCGGACCGGGTGGCACTCCTGTCACTGATGCTGAGGAGTGAAGAAGGAGGAGGGAGGAGCATGTCTCTGTACCATGCTCCCTCGCGGTTCCTGTGCTGGGGATTGTGGGAACCGCGAGGGAGCATGGTACAGAGACATGCTCCTCCCTCCTCCTTCTTCACTCCTCAGCATCAGTGACAGGAGTGCCACCCGGCCCGGCGGCTCCAGCGTGGAATGCGGCCGCCAGCCCACCGGCCCCCTCAGAGTGTGTGCCACTGGACCGGCCACCCGGTGGCACATACATGCTCAGCGCAGCCCCCAGATGCCGCGGCCCACCGGGAAATTTCCCGGTATCCCGGTGGGCCAGTCCGGCCCTGGACATACACAAAACAAAGGGGGACACAGGAAAAGATATGGTGCAAGGCTCATTAAAGGGACACTCTAAGCACCAAAATGATTATAGTTTAATCTAGTGGCTTATGTGAAAAGAGACTGTCCCTGTAGTCTCTGATTTCTAAACATTGCCTTTTCTCTAAAAGGCTGTGTTTACATTTGTTCCTCAGGTCACCTCTAATGGATGTCAGAGGTGCCACTAGATGCCACTAGTAGTCCTTCTTATAAAGTTTTCAGGACTATGTTTGATGTCCAAGCATTCCCGATGTAGATATACTTTACGCTAATCGATTATCGAGATGCTGATTGATGCAAAGCAGTGATTGCAGAAGCATTGGATTGGCTGAGATCATGATGAATAATAGAAACATAGAATGTTAAGGCAGTGTTGTGGTCGTGACCTAAATATGAATATTAATCTCTTAATACATAATAATTAAGCAATACGGAACAACATTAATATTTTTATAATTCATGGTATTATGGTCAAATATGTGGATAGAAAATACACAAAACGTTGTAATATTAAATGTATATTTAATATAACTATAATAAATAAACAGATGCTAGCAGAATGTCAATTTACTACAATAATGATAACTATAATAAATAAACAGATGCTAGCAGAATGTCAATTTACTACAATAATGATAATACAAAACTACAACATATTACTTACAAAAGGTTGCTACATGTTACACAACATTTTACTTACAAGGCCCCAGCCCTTTGGCTGGGGTTAAGTCAGAGCTGGTACTACATCTTAGGTTCAGTCAGGTACAGGCAAAGAGACCGAGTTTTCTCCTCCATCTGGTTTTTATTCAGTGTAAGTAGGCTGGCCTGAGATGTCACTGCCAGAAGCACATGTCTTCCTACACACTCCCCCTAGTGGTGCCCCCAAAGCATTACACTAAATATGCTTTCTTTATGATGTAAAGTCATTAATTTTATAACATGACAGGAGGCTTCGTATTTGCTTAAGACTTTCTTTACTTAAGCTTCACAGCAGCACTTTTTCACATAGTAACAAGGTAACCAATAAGAAAAAAGGAATAACAAGGTATATAGGTCCCTCCCAGTGATGTCATTTCCTCTTTCTTTGCTGCTTCACACCAGTACAGGTCAGAGTGCCACTGTCTCCTACTTTTGTGGGGGATTTTTTTTCTGGGATTTATCTTCTATTGTAACTCTCATCTGTTTTATCCATATTAATTTACTATATTAATTTACTATATTATTCACATGTATATTTTTACCCTTTATTCATTTCTGTTTGATTTACTTTTTTCCCATCTATTATCTTCTATGTGTATTTTCTCACACTTCTTTCCACCTTTATTTTTTAGTTACTGTCCGTTTTATTAGTATTGTATTATTATTGTATTTTGGGTATGGTACCTCTTTAACCCAGTTTTTCTCCGCGCGGCATTTTTGCCGCGTTTTCCCGGGCTTTTGGTCCTTGGAGTACGCCTCCAACGGTCCCCTGTGCGCACGGCGGCCATCTTGGATCTCGCGCTCCCCGCGAGATCCAAACGGCTTCCTCCCCTCACTAGTGCGCACGCGCGAGATCGCGGCGGCCATTTTCTTGGAGCCGCGATCTCCATTCACTCCGGCCGTGCGGCGGCCATTTTTTACATTGCCTAAAGTTAAATAAATATTGTGTACAATATAAACACCTCATATTCATATTTACACCAGAGGGTCCTCTACCTGTTTACTCCTTCTCTGATAAAGAAGGAGTTTGACCCCACATGCAGTCTCTCTTCCCTGTGTCTCTCTATTTCCCTCTGGTGGTAAATAATAGGTACTACATATAATTTAGTCCCAATCAATTAATTTACTACCTAAACAATTTTTCTTCCCATATAAACTTTATGATTACAACTTATCTATACTATGCATGTGCATAAAGTAAACTCATAAACTAAATTATGATTGCTGTTATTATATACAGCCCATGATTGGCCCGCTTTGTCTGTGCCACTATACCTCTATACGGGTTTGAAAAAGTATTCCCTGAGGTGACTTATACTGGGTGACCCCCACTTACAGCTTGCAATCTGAAATGATAACATACTGTGATATCTCGAGACGGCCTTATTCATACATTCTAACACTGGCCTATTCTGCCCCATAGGTACCACTGTTGCTATGGAGGCTTCAAATCAGGATCAAAACTTGCAAGCTATCATAAATGCAGCCGTAGCTGCTTCACTTGAAAAGGCCCTGGCTCGGGTGCTGCCCATTGAGCCAAAAGACCCTAAAATTTCCGACACCCTGCTTTCTGACGAAGAGGCGGAGGATTCCGATTCCACCAAAAGAAACCCTTCCAAACCATGTAAACGTTATTGGAAAGGGAATGGGCCTGAACCCCTCAAGCGTAAGGGGAAAGAACCGGCGAAACGCCCTAAACAGGTGGATGCTAGAGAGAAACACTCCATCCAACCTACTCTGTCAGAAGAAGAGGAAGACTCTTTTGACTTACATCCCTTAGCCATCCTAGATGAATGGCAAGCTGACCACTCCTCAGAAGATGAGGAGGACTGGCCCGAGACTTCCATAAAAGGGCCTCCTCTCCCTCAGTCGACTATGGGAGACCTCCCATCTGAAGTTATGTTACCCGGATCACTTCCATCTGGAGATACTGAATCTTTTCTGGATTCACTCGGCCAACCGCTTTTTGACCCAAGACAAATCAGATATCCTCGATCATCCGAATGGTCACTACCAGACCATCTCTCCCAGTATATTCATTTTTGGATCAGAAGACCCCTAGATCGGGAGGTCCGCAAACGACTACGAGCTGAATGTCCCAGACCCACTCTACCGGATAAGGTCGCGGTGACCCCGGAATTTGATACGCTGCTCTACACATATCTGGCTAGATCAGGCCGTGACCCAAAAAAAGGGCATTGAACGCAGCCTACGCCTAACTCAAGACAAAATGCTGGACATCTTAGGGCCTCTGGCAAAAATTCTTCTACTGGCTGATGAAGCCTTATCTAATGAAGGCCCTCTAGACCCATCTGTGATCAGAGAATGGGCTCTACGCTCTATTTGCCTGCTGGGCAATGCTAATACATCCCTCTGTACTGAGCGTAGAAAAGCAGTGCTGCTGCGTATGGATGCTAAGTTAGCTGACTTGGGAACCAAGGAATTGGGCCCCAAAGCACAGGGTCTATTGTTTGGAGAACCTTACATTAAAGAATTACATAAACATGTAAACCTATATGCCACACTAAACAAGGCGCAATCATCAATGAGAAGAGTATTTCATTATCAACCCTCACGGGTTTTTGGCAGGGCTGGCCGTACAAGGGGTCGCACAGTCAGCCGTTTCTGGACCACAAACCAGCGCCAGAGAACCCCAACTTCATCTTTCTTCCCCAACTATCAACCAAGAGGCTCTTACTCCCAAAGAGCAGATAGAGGAAGAGGATACAGAACCCGCGGACGCAGTAGATACACATCAGGTGAGATTTCCTCCCTTTCACCTTTCTACTGTTTATCATGCGGGCAGGTTGTCTCACTGTGTAGACATGTGGAAGACCCTGTCTTCAGATACCTGGGTCCTAAACACAGTTCAGGGTTTCTACATAGAGTTTCATTCTCTCCCTTCTCAAACAGGTTATCCTCGCTATCCAAAGATGTCAAGAGCTCAGAATCTTCACCTAGATTCAGAACTACGTTCTCTGCTAACAAAAGGAGCGATTCAACTCGCTCCACCCGACGAAGGTTTCCTCAGCTCCATCTTCTTAGTCAAGAAGAAGTCAGGGGAATTTCGCCCAGTCATCAACCTTCGTCAACTAAACTCTTTCGTTATTTATCGACATTTCAAAATGGAAGGGATTCACCTCCTCAGAGACATCCTCCGACCAGGCGACTGGTTCACCCGTCTCGACCTCAAGGACGCTTACCTTTCGGTACCAGTACACCCTTCAAGCCGGCGTTTTCTCCGCTTTCATTGGCACCACCGAGTATTCCAATTCACATGTCTGCCATTCGGCCTGAGTTCCGCTCCGTGGTGTTTCACCAAACTCCTCAAGCCAGTCACCACACATCTGCGAGAAAGGGGCATCCGTTGTCTAATCTATCTCGACGACCTCTTGCTTCTCTGCGAAGACGTATCCAAACTGCGTTCTCAGACGAACTATACTTCTACATTAATCGAATCCTTGGGGTTCGTCATCAACCAAGAGAAATCGTCACTGTCCCCAACCAGAGTCATTCAATTTCTCGGATTCGAAATCGACTCTTCAACCTGTGTTCTTCGCCTACCTCAGTCCAAGTTATCCGCGATCAAGAAGGAACTACGCAAAACGCTTCGTCAACAGGATTTACCTCTTCGAGGATTAGCTCGGGTAGTAGGCCTACTCTCGGCCTCCATTCAGGCAATCTACCCAGGCCCCCTTCACTACCGGGCCATGCAACGCTTGAAAGCTCAATTCCTCCGGTCCCATCCATCATACGACCAGAGGGTCCCGATCACTTCAGAGGTGAGAGAGGAACTCCGTTGGTGGCTCCACCACATGTCGGCCTGGAACGGCAAAGCTATTTTCGGTCCCACCCCAGACTTCGTGGTGGAATCAGATGCGAGCCTCCAGGGTTGGGGTGCAACCTGTCAGACAACCTCCACCGGAGGACCATGGACCACCTCGGAACACCTCCTCCACATCAATTGTCTGGAGTTAATCGCAGGCTCATTCGCTATTCGCAGTTTGACCAATCATCTCTCAAACTGCTGTATTCTCCTTCGGATGGACAATATCTCTGCCGTCCAATACATCAACAAATTGGGCGGGGCCAGATCTCGCATCCTCTCCGAAGTGACAAAAGACATCTCCGTGTTTTGTTTCCAACGCAACATCACTCTTCGGGCAGAATATCTCCCAGGGGAGACGAATATCACCGCGGATTGGTTCTCCCGACATTGGAGAGATGGCAGCGACTGGCGCCTACACAGAACGATCTTTCTCCACATCTCCAAACTCAGGGGTCCATTCACCTTAGACCTTTTCGCCTCCCGGACGAACTTTCAAGTCCCACGATTTTTCAGCTGGCTTCCAGACCCAGAATGCTCGGCTGTGGACGCCTTCCTTCAGAGTTGGCCGACGACGGGAGCCTATGCTTTCCCTCCGTTTGCGATGATTCCCAGAGTCCTCCTGCAGATTCGCAGACAACAGATCACACTCGTTGTAATTACCCCACTCTGGCGGGGCCAAGCATGGTTTCCGGATCTTCTGGACCTCTCCTGCCAAGACCCTCTCCTTCTGCCTCCATGGCCCAACCTCCTGGAGGACCCTCAAGGAAATCCTCATCCAATGATAACGCAAGACCACCTCCACCTAGTGGCTTGGACTCTTTCAGGGGAACCTGGCACTTCGGAGGACTATCGCAGAGATCTAAGGAACTCCTCTGGGATTCGTGGGCTCCTGGAACTAGAAGATGCTATCTCTCCTCCTGGAACACTTGGTGCAATTGGTGCCTGGAATGGGATACCGATCCCCTTACGGCCCCTCGACAGTTCATATTGAATTTTCTCTCTCATCTTTTCGACCTAGGCCTTTCCTACAGATCCATCAACGTTTCCCGTTCAGCCATCTCGGCTGCCCATGTCCCTCTAGAAGGGGTTCCAGTGGGCCAGGACCACCTGGTTTGTAGACTATTGCGGGGCATCAAGCTGGCTCGCCCCCCTAAACCGAAATACTCCCATCTGTGGGACGTTAATGTCATAATTCATTTTCTCGAGACTTGGCCAAACAACGAGGATCTATCCCTCCGCCAACTCTCAGCCAAATTCACCCTGTTACTTTGCTTAGTGTCCTTCCGAAGAGTTTCGGATGTTCGGGCCTTTGACCATGACGCTATCAACTTTTCCCCAGAGGGTGTTACCTTTTCCGTTACCAGGCGGACGAAATCAAACTCCTCTTCGATCTTTTACCCTTATTTCCCTAACCACCCGAAATTGTGTGTGGTATCTCTTCTTTCTCGTTATTTATCACTCACCTCACCTATCCGTCCAACTTCCTCCAGCCAGCTGTTGGTCTCATACGTCCGGCCTCATAATCCAGTGTCAACCACAACTCTTGCCCGATGGGTTAGGTGGTTGCTCTCCCTAGCAGGGATTGAAACCTCCTTTGGAGCCCACTCCATCAGAGGAGCGGCAGCATCGGGGGCATTCAGCGCTGGAGCCTCACTTCAAGACATACTTCACTC
This sequence comes from Pelobates cultripes, assembly GCA_933207985.1. Lineage (NCBI taxonomy): Eukaryota > Metazoa > Chordata > Amphibia > Anura > Pelobatidae > Pelobates > Pelobates cultripes. The sequence continues at coordinate 73,474,525 of OW240912.1, forward strand.
CGCAGACTGGTCCCGAGAACAGACGTTCCGCAACTTCTATTTTCGTCCGGCTGTGCACGCTTCCTTGGCCCTTATCGGGGAGCGTTAAAACAGCAAATACGAAGCCTCCTGTCATGTTATAAAATTGTAGATTATGCTAGCTTTAGTGTACCTATAATCTTAATTTTATTAATGACAGGAGGCGAGTATTTCCCACCACTCCTACGTTCGTTTTTTCCCACCCGAGGGTCGCCCCTGTAGGTAAGTTTCTAAAACAAGAATGAACACACTATGCCTTACTACCATGGGGTTAGGAGTTATTTTTCTATGATATATAGGTTCACTTTGCTAGCGTGCATTAATGTATGTTTTCATATCAACTGGTTTTCATAATTTCAAAGTCCAATTCACGGATTAATCTTTGGCTTCGACTCTGCTCTCTCGTTTCAGCATAAAACGCCCTTCAGAGATCCAGCCTAGTTGCTGCTCCATCACAAGCTTCCTCTGCTCCTCACGTTCTCAAGTCTACGTTCCCGTCTCCCTCTCAAGCATCTCTCCTCAAGTCTGGCATCCTGAATCACTCATCTAGTTTCCTTCAGTTCCGTTCCTAATTGTTCGCAGCCAGAAAGAGGAAATGACATCACTGGGAGGGACCTATATACCTTGTTATTCCTTTTTTCTTATTGGTTACCTTGTTACTATGTGAAAAAGTGCTGCTGTGAAGCTTAAGTAAAGAAAGTCTTAAGCAAATACTCGCCTCCTGTCATTAATAAAATTAAGATTATAGGTACACTAAAGCTAGCATAATCTACAATTAATAAATACCATTACAGGCAGATAAGAACCATTCAGCCCATCTAGTCTGCCCAATTTTTTTTCTAAACACTTTAATGAGTCCCTGGCCTTATCTTATAGTTAGGAGAACCTTATACCTATCCCACGCATGCTTAAACTCCTTTACTGTGTTAACCTCTACCACTTCAGCTGGAAGGCTATTCCATGCATACACTACCCTCTCAGTAAAGTAATACTTCCTGATATTATTTTTAAACCTTTGCCCCTCTAATTTAAGACTATGTCCCCCTGTTGTGGTAGTTTTTCTTCTTTTAAATATAGTCTCCTCCTTTATTGTGTTGATTCCCTTTATGTATTTAAATGTTTCTATCATATCCCCCCTGTCTCGTCTTTCCTCCAAGCTATACATGTTAAGTTCCTTTAACCTTTCCTGTTAAGTTTTATCCTGCAAGCCATGAACCAGTTTAGTAGCCCTTCTCTGAACTCTCTCTAAAGTATCAATATCCTTCTGGAGATACGGTCTCCAGTACTGCATACAATACTCCAAGTGATGTCTCACCAGTGTTTTGTACTGGCTTTGCAGCTGCATAGGTAGAAGGGAACAGGGGGGCAGGACAAGGACAAGTGCTCCCCCCTGAGCCAACAGGTGGACTAACTACTAAATGACAACCTGTAACAGTGCAGAAACTTTTTTCAAACAAGTGTAAATGAAAGGGCATCTGACTAAGGAGTACATGGAGTGATAATTGACAAGATAGTAGAAGGGTATAATATACAGTGCACACTATAGAGTTCCATTGTTATATGAAGTATGTTTGTGTATTGGTATTCCATGATAATGTAAGATGTATAATTATATCAATGAACACTAATAGCATGTTTATTCTTATCTAATATATAATCTGGCTGTGCCAATCGTGAAATTGATCTCCGGATCCGCCCTGCGTGGCCACATCATGTGACTGAAGGTAACTCGCTTCTTTTCAGTATTACAGGTGGTTCCATATATCTAAATAGGTTAGGAATATTTCTAATGTTAGCATGCTCCTTTAATGACAAGGGGTCTCATGGCAGAGACAGCTGATAAACACCCAGTACAAATCAGAAAGAAACAACAAGGCGGAGGGCTACACCAATAATTAAATGCTACACAGGGGAGATTGGCCGTGGCAAACATTTCGAACAAAGATAAATCACAAAGGGGAGATCAACCTCAACAATGATAGAGGGAAAAAATAAAAATAAATGGGAGAAACAGAAAAACACAAGGGATTTCCAACATACTGACAGTAAATGCTAGTGCCAATACATTGTATTTGGGTACATGCAAGAAGTAACAGTAATTTTATATTTTAGCGTAAGTATTCAACTAGCACAGAAACAGAGTAAACAACATCATATAATCATGTGATAAGTGACATTAAGATACAGGATTATCACAGTAACTATGGTGCCATCTGGAACTTTATCACATTGTAACACTGTATTATCTTTATACTGATAATAAAGATGCTGTTACTACCACTATATCAATATCAGACACTAACTTTTGTATATTATATTTTGTATGTTAAAAATGTTTTTAACTAAAGCAATTTAGGTTTTAAACTGTGTATGGTGGCCATTTAGGTTTACAATAGTGTATGGTGAACGTGAAGCTGAGTAGACACCAATTCTGCATTCTCTGCTGCAGAGCCAATAACTATGCTAGATATTTAATCGCTAACCTTGCTGAGGCATACATTGACCACAGCAGATATAGAGTAGGTCTCTGGCCATGTTGTGCATATACACTGATCAGTCACAACATTAAAACCACCAAAAAGCTCTGATGCATAGTCATGGACTCCTCAAGATCCCTAAACTTGTCCTGTGGTACCTAGCTCCAAGACATTAGCAGCAAATCTTTTGTGTCCTGCAAGTTGCGAGGGGTGGGGGGCCTCCATGGATTGGATATATTGCTAAAGCGCATCCCACACATGTTCAATTGGATTAAGATCTGGGAAATTTGGAGTCACCTTGAACTCTTTGTCATGTTCCTCAAGCCATTCCTGAACAATTTTTGCAGTGTGGTAGGGTGCTGAAAGAGGCCACTGCAGTCAGGAACACTATTGCCATAAAGGGCTGTATATGGTCTGCAACAATCTCTAGGTAGGTGGTATGTGTCAAGTAACATCCATATGAATGACAGGACCTAAGGACCCAGCAAAACAATGCCCAGAGCATAACACCACTTCCGCCGGCATGCCTTCTTCCCATAGTGCATGCCCCTGCCATCTCTTCCCCAGGTAAATGATGCTCATGCACCCGGCCATCCACTTTATATAGATTTAGAAGACGTGATTCATCAGACCAGGCAACCTTCTTCCATTATTCCATGTTGCAGATCTGATGCTCACACCCCTTTTGAAGGTGCTTTTAAATGGTGGTCAGAGGTCATCATGGGAACTCTGACCGGTCTGCAAACTGTATTGCACTGTGTGTTCTGACACATGGTTTTTCAGCAATTTTAGCAACAATAACTCTTCTGTGTGGTCAGTCTAGATTCACCGGTTGTCCTTCCTTGAATCACTTTTGGTATAAATTCAAGAACTGACTGTTTACTTGGTGCTGAATATATCACACTAGTTTCACAGCCGCCATTGTAACAATATAATCAATGTTATTCACCTGTCAGTGGTTTTAATATTATGGCTGATCAGTGTATACTTTCCTTGATAATTGAAGTCACCATTTTGTTTCCATCTTTGTCTGCATACAAACTTAAAGGGATGCTAGAGAGCTCTAGTGGTTAGAGTCCCCCTGTAAGCTATCGGATTTACTCACAATTTTTATGACAGGGAATCGGGTGAGTTAGCATATAAGTAAGTACTCAATATTTATTCTTTAGCTGTATGCAAAGCCTTATCTGTTTTATTGATGGTGCTGTTTATCTGGTATCTTGCTTTCCACTGATGATTTCTAATCAGTTTCATTCTATGAGAAACCTGATAATATGCTGTTATTCTGCTCTCTCTGATACATTCACTCTTATCTACTGTCATGCTGTGTTCTGTGCAGTAAAACCTTTATTTAAAATTGTTTGTCGCTATAATTATTATGTCTGTTATTGTGTCTCATGTTAATCCATCACATGACTGAGTTCCATTTCAATGCTCTGTCATGTTGGCATTTATATGGATGGGAGGTTCTTTGGCTAACGTTAGTTTTGACTCCTTAATTGTGTATTTTATTTTGATTGCCAACGCTATGAGAATTTCAAAGTCTTATTTGCCTTCTTAACAATTTTTTTTTTTGAAAATCAGTTTTTATTGTGATATTTCGAGTTTCAGAAAAAATAGAGAAGAAGAGGAGCAGACAGACTCCCAAAAGGTGGTTCTGCATTACAACTTTTTACATAGATGTTCAGATATTATCTGCTGGTTAATATAGGTAACATTGCATTCATAGCATACACCAACAGCATAACAGTGTTGAATTTAAGACATTGAAGAGTGAGATTAAGATTTCCAGCAGCTGTGTATGCATCAGCTGTAGGCTGCTGTGGGAGGAGGGGGTTTCACCCTCATATATTTCACATATTTCAGAGTGTCCCTACTTAATGTAAGAGCAGTGGGTTCGGTGTCTACAGCATGATTGATTACCTGAGCCTCTATAGTGAGTGTTTAGGGCTGTGGGTACCATACTTGGATTTCCAGGCCATTGGGTCGTGGTGCACTTTTATTGTAGCCACGTTTCTCCCCCTCGCCCCGCTCACAGTCATGTGATCCAGGTGTGTCTATGTCTCACTCTAGTGCTATGACATGTTAGAGTCCCTGTCCCTGAGGGGTCAGGGATAAGAAAGTTGATATAAGTCAAGGTGCAGAAGGGGGGTAAATGTGAGGGAGGGTGCAGGTTAGAGGGAAGGGTGTGGGCACAAAGGAGTGTATTGCTGTGTAGGTAGTAGGTTGGTGTATATTGGGGCTGGGAGTGGGGTCACCCATCTGCGGTACCGCCCCAGCCCCCCTCACCTCTCTGACGTATGGCTTCCGCGGTGTCCCCATTGTTCCCCGTCCTGTCCCATATATAGAAACCATGGACACCAGCGGTTCGCATGTTTTTTGCTTGTACCTAACAAAGCAGGCTGGATGGCTTCTGCTGCTTGAATATCTTCCACTTGTTCCAGCCATTGTTCCCTGCTGGGTATTATGCTTTGCTTCCAGTATGCTGGTATTAGTGACCTAGCCGCGTTAAGGAGATGTCTAGCTATTGATTTCTTATATGTCGAAATTGGTGTTGAAGTGAGATGTAGCAAAGCTAGTTCGGCTGGGAGCTGTTGTGGTTCGCCAAAGACTTCTGACATTGTGTCCTGTATCACATACCAGAAAGGTGTGATTTAGGTGTAACTCCACCAGATATGTTTAATCAGTCCCTTCTTCCAGGTCGTATCTGCAGCAAAGGGGGGACGCATCTGGGAATATCCTATGGAGGAGGGTAGGAGTGCAGTACCAGTATGACAGACACTTGTACTTGGTCTCCTGGTGTCTGGAGCTGATGGAGCTCTTGTGCTTCAAGATGAGAACCTTGTCCCACTGTGCATCCATGAATGTTTTCCCTTGCTTTTTCTCCCAACTTCTTTTGAAGGTGGTTTTTGTGATTTTATCTCCTGTCAGTAGGTGTTGGTATAGGAGTGAGATAGTCTTCTCCAGCGAGGTGCCCTTCTCATATATATCTTCGAACCAAGTGAGGTTCCGGTACAACTGTGTTCTGTTGTGCATATGTCTATAGTAATGCCGTAATTGAGTGTGACGGAATTTAATGAGGGACGTCAGGGTCATCTCCCCCATTATATCTTGTATGCTCCTCATGTCTATACTACCATAGCATTCTGTATTGGGGTATAAGATCAGCCATCTATGTAGGCCCAGGGAATAGGTGGCAAGCCTCCGCCCAGGGAACTGTTATATTGTAGCGGTATCAATGGGCTCGGGACGGGGCATATATGTTGCGCTCCACGTAGGGATCTCCAAGTCCTGAGGGTATACGCAACAGGTGAGTTCACTTTTGTTCTGTCTAGAATCCCGGGCCTCCCCAACCAAACTTATGCATGTAACGACGCATCAGTCCCTCCCCAGTCTAAGTCCGGCCATTGCTGGACGTGCTGAGTGCCAGTCAATAATATATTGCAGGGTCGCAGCTTGGTGGTATTTTTTTAAAGTCTGGTAAGGCTAGACCCCCCACTGTCTAGGTAGGCAGAGCACTTTGTGTCTAAGGTGGGATCTTCCTCCTTTCCAGATGTAGCGGACCACTGCAGCCTGAGGTAGGTAGTGACAACAGCACTGCTTGGAATAGATGGTGCTGTACCTAGTTTCTCTCCCAGGGATAAAACCAGTTTGGTCTGGATGAATGAGCCCCGGTGGATGTGTCTGCATCCTAGTTGCCAGTATTTTTGTGAGGAGCTTAACATCTACATTTAAGAGTGATATTGGTATAACTGCCGCACGATTCTGGGTCTTTATCAGGTTTCACTATAACTGTAATAGAGGCAGCCAGGGATTCTTTGTGGAATTTCCCTCCATACGGTAGTTTATTGAGGACTTTTGTTAACCTTGGGATTAGCAGATGAGAAAACGTCTTATAGTAGGCGATAGAAAGATCATCCGGGCCTGGGGATTTTCCTGTCTTAGTGGCCTTAATCGCGGCTAGAATTTCTTCCTCTCCTAGTGGTGCATCCAATAGGTCTGTTGACTCATCTAGGTCTATATTTATTGAGATAACACTGAATAGCAGAGGAGTGTTCTGGCTCTGTGAGTCCGTTAGGGTCCCCTGTGGTATTGTATAGCTTGGAGTAAAACACATGGAATTCTTTTGCGATATCGTGTCGGAATGTAGAGACGTTCCCTAATGATAATCTAAGCCTGTGGATCTATGTGTGTGGTCACGGTACTCTGAGCATTCGGGCCAGGGCCTACTTAACAATTTAGGTCATGATGTACCAGTTAAAAATGTATTCATAGTAGATATCTATATATATATATATACCAATAATAATAATAATAATAAATTATTAAATGCCAGTGACAATAATAATAATAATGGTTGCATAATGGTTGCATCTAGTAATGGTGGAATGTTAAACTTGTATGTGTTGTGGAAAGCAACGTTTTAAAAGATAATATTGAATAAACACACATATACAACTGTTTGGTGTAAAGCAGTGGTCTTTATTAAAAGGAATATAAAACACCTGTAACTACAAGACTTTATTTATCAATTAACCGTTTACATACTAAAATAACTTGCAAATATCACCTGGCATTTAAAACCCAGGAAATAACCCAGTTAGAAAAAAAACAACTTCACTCCAATACTACTTATAATTAAATCATTTATATGGTCTTGTCGTTTTGTTTTACTTTTATGTGTTAAGCACTAGTAGTAATTTTCTAATCAAGTATAAAATTGTTAGTAATTTTCATAACTTTGTAAGATATACTCACAAATAAGAACTATTTTAGCACACTTAAGTACTACACGTACGTATAGGTACTATATTAAAATATATGGTAACGGGGGATGGCCTGTCAGATACAGATTGTATGATCCTTTTTAATGATTTAACCAATTGTGATTTGTGCGGCATTAAGGGCCTTGAAAGTCTCTACAAGAGGAAATTCTTGCACAACTATTCATTAAATACAAGCTATGCCTTCCTATATGTGGATACTGACTGGCAGGAGAACCAGACAAATTCCCTGTCTGGAGTTATTGGACATACCCATAAGCACATTTTAAACACCCACTCTCCCCCTTGGATCAGTGGGGGTTATTCTAGTCACCAATAGTCCGTGACATTTGTTTTCCTTGACTCTCAGCAGATATAAGCATGGACAAGGTTAAAACCTGTCTCCTAAGTTGACAGCCGACTTTAAGATGGGGAAGTTGAAAAGGTGTAGGAGGCTTCTGAAACCTCTTTATTGACTTTCCAGTGTGGTTTAGGTGAGAATGTACTTAGAGCAGAGAACTGGGAACACTAAATCCAGCCCCAACCTTTACTGCAAGACTCTGATGCTCGACTGACAGAAGACAGAAAGATCTTGAGACTAGGCTTGATAAGCAAAACTTACCAAGCAAGCCCTGGATGAATGTTGCCATTAGAAGACTCTACACAACAAGCAGGAAAGGATATGCCCAAATTACACCATTCTTGACACCAAGGGAATACATGCTCATCAACCACTGAACATCAAGACACAGCTTGGGTAAAGGGCACTGATCTGGGTTGGTGTCTTGTATACAACTTGCTCCATGGCAGCCTTGCCAAAACACCTTCACTTCTACAATGAATGGGCTGATATGCACTCCTTAATTGTGTATCAGCTAATTCTGATTTTGTGATCTGGTATTCTGATACAAGGCAGATTTGCTACTTTAATGGATGATGTCATTGCCATTTCCCATATTGCCTGGAAACTAAGTATTCCAAAGTTGTATTCTCTGCTATTTTATCTTAGCATGTATCTTATCTTTAACATATACGTTTTAGTATGAAGATGTGTTCTAAAGCCCCTTTATGTGATTTACTTATTCTGTTTACTAGACTGTTATTATTTTCCTTTTCTTATAAAACAGTTCTTTATAATTTGCTGAAAGTCTTTATTTTTGTACTTGTGCAACACTAAAAAAAACAAAATTGTAAAAACTAAATACATACTAATGTATAAAACACTTATCAACACTCATACACAAACACATACACACAAATTCAAAGACAAAAGCAAGTGGGAGATTTATTAAAGTGTCATAGATTTTTCTGCTTTTATTTTTGGGATATTTCCTGACAAGATTTATTTTTTCTGGGGTGTGTCTGATGTTTACATTTGCACCTCTTTTCTGTTCTGTTCTTTTCTGTCAGGCACATTCCATTTATTATTAATAATGCTTTGATTACATGGAAAAAAATATGTCCTAGATTTTTCCTTCTCTTCTGCCAGTTAATTTTTAGTGTAGGAAATGTTATCAGTGTACAAATAGATATGCCTTTGTTCTGGTACTATTCACAACTAAATTGGCCAACACCATCTTCTTTCCTCCTTCCTTTTGATGACACTTTCAGGTTTCTTTGGAAGACAAGAAAACATTTAAACATAATTTTATTGCAGACAGATACATGTAAAATGCAGACACACATATCAATGGACAAGGACACACACAAACACAATTACTGAGAAACACAGAATTGTATTAACACTGAAAACATGTATGAAGAGGAACACATATAAACACACAGATGCCCAGAAACATACATACATACATTTATAGAGATTTATATCATGTATATTCACTCATGCACACGTGGACACACTCATGAAAATAGTCACCCATACCCAGAAATGTTCTGTCAAGACAGAGAAGCATAGACACATAGACACATACATGTGCAGACAGATACATACATGTACAGAAACACATGCAAAATAAGGCATAGACTTACATACTGACCAACTCATGCACAAATTCAAGCACACAAATTTAGGCGCACTCCGCACAGGTATATAAACAGACAAGTATACAAACTTTTGCACAGACATTATGTACAAATTACAGAAACTCATGCACATAATCACGGCCCATTGTTTATACATATACTTCCCCATTAAAGATCACTCTATGTACCATTGCATCTTTGCAATATTTGCATCCTGACAATGCTCTGTCTCCTTGTTGATATTGGCTTATAACTGCAGTGATTTCTGCACTCCTGACTTTTACACATCAAAGGAAAAACATTACATATGTAAGATCAGTCCACAGTGGCGTCTCCGGCATTCATATTTAGGGGGGCACATGGGGGGCCAGGGAAAAAAGTAGGGGGTAATTATAAAACATGTGTGTGTATATAGTAGTGTAGATTGAATTAGCCATATTAGTCCAGAAGACAAGATGCCAAAATACCAGACTATTGCAGTATGCAATTATGCCTTTTTTATTGGACTAACATAATATTTCAAAGACTTTCGAGAGGAAAATTTTAAAGACTATGAGCACCAAAATAGCAACCACAGGATATGCTACTGCAACCTGATTTCAGGTTGAATCCCTACGAGGAAAGTTCAGAATCCCTACGAGGAAAGTTCAGTGTCTGCATGCAGAGGGAGGAGATACTGAATGTTTGGATGCATTTTAGACAGCCATGACCCAGGAAGGATCTCTAACAGCCATCTGAGGAGTGGCCAGTGAAGTTATCACTAGGCTGTAATGTAAACACTGCATTTTCTCTGAAAAGACTGTGTTTACAGCAAAAAGCCTGAAGGTAATGATTCTACTCACCAGAACAAATTCAATAAGCTGTAGTTGTTCTGGTGACTATAGTGTCCCTTTAAGATCTGCAGTGCACTCTCCAACTCCAAGGTCAGGTGTGGCCGCCTCTCACTGTTCACACCTAGATCCGCTTCCTCTAAGTCTCTACGGTTTGGCCATCTGACGTAACGCAGGCAGGCGCAGCTGAGTGTGTGAGGAGCACTGCAGTGCAACTAGACGAGCCAGCCACAACATATTGAACAAATAATTCAGGCAAAGAATGGACAGCTGCGAGGGGCGACGGAGGGTAAATTGGTACTCCCCCGGCTGTATGTTATACAACTTCAATTTCAATTGGGGGGCACAGCCTAATTGTGTGTGTGGGGGGGGGGAAATGGCCCGCTCTGACCCCCCATATACCCCCCTGTCTGTCCACCTTGTGCTTGTCAGGTGCATACTCTGCACATACAGTTATACAGGACATCTCTCCTATCCCCTAGGGAAAGGCAAATTGGGATAAGCTCAAACATCATAGACCAAAATGAGAGACTCCTGACCGGTGGAGCCTCTTTCTGGAGAAGGAGGAGTTTGTCACTCTCCTACAAGAATGTGGACAATTATTCCGAATGGCCCTGTATCGCATGGGAAAAAACGATCTGGGTGCATATGGAGTTATCTGGACAGCAAAATCCAGTAATTGTTCATGCTGTTTAACAGCCAAATGTTGCAATTCAGGCCCTTAATTGGTCTAAATTTGGTCCGGATTTTAGCAGTCTAAAGCAAAAACAAATTTGCCTGCTAGCTGTTAGTGCTAGTAGCTCAATTCAACAAACGATTCAAGTAGTTTCCCTAAATTCAACTGAAATGCAATTTAAAGGCTTCTTCAGTCTCAAAATGATTCAATCCCCTGAATAGAATCTCGCCTTTTCCTCCTCTCACTATGTGTCCTCTATGATGACTGACATGCGCAAAGGGCAGTGCTTATAACAATGAGCAACAGGGAGCCAAGTTTCAGGATAGTTCCAGGATTTGGCTAAATATTGTGATGTGGATTTCTACGTTTATTATTTTCTTCAGATCTCATAAAGACATATTTGTTTAATACAGGGATTAGGTAAATACTATATTAGAATTCCTGGAAAATTGCATTTCCCCTTTAAACTTCCTAAAACTGTATCACTTGTACAGGGAGATGGGATGCAGAGTGTTCTTGGCAATAATGCAAACTGTTATGGTTTAAAGTGACCTTGGAAATTGTATTTTATGTTGTCTGGCAAAATGTCAATTTTGTGTCACTATTCTGTACTGTACTTTATTTAACCCCTTAAGGACACATGACATGTGTGACATGTCATGATTACCTTTTATTCCAGAAGTTTGGTCCTTAAGGGGTTAAACAAAATACTGAAATGCAATATAATTAAAATGGATCTGTCATTATTTTTCTTCTTACAGATTTTTATCCTTACATTTGCTTAATCATTGGTCTTTATTTGGGTACCTACCAGGGCCGTCTTTAACGCGGGGCAAACGGGGCAGCTGCCCCGGGCCCAGTTTCTCTTGGGGGGCCCGAGGCACCTGCCCCGTGGGCCCCGCTGACCCCGGCGGGCAGTCTGGGTGGCCGGCCGGTCAGGCAGGAAGGCGGGCGCGCGAGGGAGCACTCAGTGCTTACTCTTCAGCTCCCTCGCGCACCGCTCTGATGCCGGAGCCGGAAGATGACGTCATCTTCCGGCGCCGGCATCCCTACGCGGCGCGCGAGAGAGCTGAAGAGGAAGCACTGAGTGCTCCCTCGCGCGCCCGCCTTCCTGCCTGACCGGCCGGCCACCCAGGAGCCCAGCAGCACCACTGGACCCCAGGGAATCCCCCCAGCACTCCAAAAGGTAAGGAGGCTGGGGGGATTACATTTAAAAAAAAATGTGTGTGTTAGTGTGTGTGTGTTTGTGTGTTAGTGTATGTGTGTGTTAGTGTGTGTGTTTGTGTGTTAGTGTATGTGTTTGTGTGTTAGTGTATGTGTGTGTTAGTGTTTGTGTGTTAGTGTATGTGTTTGTGTGTGTTTGTGTGTTAGTGTATGTGTGTGTTAGTGTTTGTGTGTTAGTGTATGTGTGTGTGTGTTTGTGTTAGTGTGTGTGTTTATGTGTGTTAGTGTGTGTGTTTGTGTGTTAGTGTGTGTGTGTTAATGTGTGTGTTTGTGTATATGTGTTAGTGTGTGTGTATGTGTGTGTATGTGTGTTAGTGTATGTGTGTATGTGTGTGTGTGTCAGCATGTCTGTGTGTGTGTCAGTATGTCTGTCTGTCTGTGTGTCAGTATATATGTGTGTGTATATCTGTGTGTGTCAGTATGTGTATGTGTCAGTATGTCTGTCAGTGCGTCAGTATGTCTGTTAGCGCATGTGTATGCATGTGTCAGTATATCTGTCTGTGTGCCAGTATGTCTGTGTGTGTGTGTGTCAGTATATCAGTCTGTGTGTGTCAGTGTTTCTCAGTGTATGTGGGTGTCAGTATTTCTGTCAGTGTATGTGTGTCAGTATGTTGATCAGTGTGTCTGTGTGTGTGTGTCAGTATGTCGGTATATGTGTCTGTGTGTCAGTATGTCTGTATATGTGCCTGTGTCAGTATGTCTGTCAGTACGTCTACCAGTGTATGTGTCTGTGTGTGTGTCAATATATGTACCTGTGTCAGTGTGTCTGTCAGTGTATGTGCCTGTTTATCTGTATGTAGTCAGTGTATGTATCTGTGTATCTGCTTGTGCGTCAGAGTGTGTACCTGTGCATCTGAGCCGCAACTTTAAATACAAATACACCCCTCCATTCAAACCTCAACACTACATATAAAACACACTCCTGCATTGAAACGTCAACACTACATACAAGCACACTCCTACATTTAAAAACAAACACTACACATAAATGCACACTTGCATTCAAACTCCAGTACCACATACAAACACATTCACACAAACATACTCCATACAAACACATGCTTACATTCAAACATACTAACATGGCTCAGTGCTAAATACAACCCTGCAAGCATGGGAAATTGGTAGAGTCCCAGCTGTCAAAGCATTGTTGGAGTTGCACGACAGATGGGGTTCTACCTTTAGTCCAACCTTGCAATTGGGGGTCCCAATAAAATTCATTCTACTTTAGTACCGCCACTGCGTTGGGATGGATGCCGTGATTGCATACCAGGGAGTGAGGGGCGAGAGCGGCAGGGCACAGGGGGCCCAAGCAAACACTTGCCCAGGGTCCATTCGTTATTAAAGACGGCCCTGGTACCTACCACACTTCAGTGGAAAATGTATATTCCTAGACAGCTGCTCTGAAAATGTTTTTTTTTTGTAGTGTTGAAGTGCTACTTAACACGAAAAACACCTCCCCTGGCTGTTACTCACACAGCCTACATGAAATAAAATTGTTTCATTTTCAATCAGGTGTTAACTTATTTTAAAAGTTTTTATCTCCTGCTACTGCAAGGCCTAGCAAGCTATAAAAAGAACAGGAGCTAAGACATTCTATATTAAACAAAATTTGCTATAAAGGATGTATAAACATTAGCTCTCTTTTTACAGGAAGTGTTTAGGAAGGTTGTGCACTTTACACGCAGGGAGTTGGGACTAAGGTTGCATAAACAATCTGATTTAACTTTTAAATGGCAGAGAATTGAGCAGTGAGACTACAGGGGATGGATCTATACACCAAAACTGATTAATTAGGCTAAAGTCGCTTTGGTGCCTACAGTAACCCTTTAATAAAGGTATCTATCAAAGTTTATTTTGATGTCAATTATTTTACACTTGAAGAATGGTTTACTTAGCAGGTCATCAATCTATAGGGTTATTCACTAAAGTAAGAAACCAAAGTAAAAGTAAACAAGCTGAACTGGAAAAAAATCTCTAAGTCAGCTGTGTTTCCAGTTTGACTGATTTGGCATTTAATTTGACATTTACTTTGAATACTGTCTTTAGTGAGTAACCGTGATGAGGTATAGAGTCTGGAAACCAAACAAAATCCTATCCTCCCCCCCACTCAAAAATGTTTTTTTGTTCTACAGAAAACTTAGTCCCTGCAGGGGACTTGTTGGTGTGATAATGGAGCAGAAGGGGGTAACCCTGAATATCAAAATGAAAAACCCTTAAATGGCTAATGAGCTGTAGGGCCCAAAAGACAAACAAAGGTCCCTTTTAGTGTAATGCCAAAAACATATAAACACACAGCTTTATTAATAATACATAAAAAAATAAAATAATAAAGCTGTGTGTTTTATATGTTTTTGGCATTACACTAAAAGGGACCTTTCTGTGTCTTTTGGGTACTATAGCTCATTAGAAATTCAAGTGTTTTTCTATTCTACAGAAAAGAATCGCCTGACAATGTGGTCAGGATAAAATGGATAGAAAAGGCAAATTGCAGATTTGTCATTATGGCTCAGATTGTGTTTGATGGTGATAGCACAGACCGAGTTAAAAAGAACAAAATAAAAATAGACGTATGCGCTCAGCAGTTTGTGCGGCTCAGCAATTGCTGCACCATCACATGATTTCAGTCAGTTACTTTGCAGTCTTTGTCTCATTGTGTCTCACATCATGGAACTTCTGGGGTGATAATCAGCCTGTTAATTAATTTCTCATTCTCTCTCTGAACATTTTGACACATGTAAAGTAGTGTTTCACATGATTTCTGTGACGAATGTAAGGTGTCAAACAAATACATTAAATCCAGTGTTCTTTTAAGAAGATAAATCTGTAGTCCGACGCTTTGACAATCAAAAATAATTTGCAGATAGGGTTTTTCAGCATGACAAGGTTTTAACATTATCGCGTAAAATGAGCATAATCCAAAAATAAGCCTGCAGTACAAGTTTGGGTAAAAAGAGATACAAGCCAATACAGCTACGTCAATAAAGTGTCCTCTCTATATTTTCTAGACATGTGCAATTCGTTTCATTCCGAATGGCAATTCGGACGAATTTGGGGCAATTCGGACACATCCGAATGTCTGAATAGCTGAATTGCTGAAGTCCCAAAGTGCCGAAGTGTCAAAGTGACGAAGTTCCGAAGCACAGTATTGCTATTAAAATACTTACCCAGTGGAAGAATGAAGAATGTTACACTGTATACAAGTATAAATAAAAAGTATCCGAACATAACCAGGATTCAGCTGCAAGCATTTGCAACACTTACAACAATCAAGTAACACACATTCATATAAAAATGTAAGTTACTTAGCCTGTCAATGGAATGACAGGAATGAATAAGTAGATAACTCCCTAATTCCCACGGTATTAGAGAGCTATCTACTAAAAGGCTGAAAGACCTAAATTGGTCTTACAGCCAAATTTACTAATTCTAAGTAAAAATTACTTAGTATTAGTAAATTATGCCCCTACTCGCTATACCGCGAGTAGGGGCATGTCAATTAAACAGTCAGCAGCCTATGGCTGCTCACTATTAAAACAAAACAAACAAACGGCGGGTGGGGGCCCGAAAGAAGAATAAGGGGGGGGGACCTATTGTCCTCCCCCTGGCCCCATAAGGGGGGGACCTATTGTCCTCCCCCTGGCCCCCACCCCTGAGCATTGGGTGGGGGCCCTAAATTAGCATAAGGGGGGGACCTATTGTCCTCCTCCTGGCCCCCACCCCTAAGCGGTGGGTGGGGGCCCTAAATACCAATAAGGGTAGGGTTACACGCTGTGTAACTTGACTCATAACTCTCTGATTGGTTACTTTCAATCCACCAATCAGAGTGTTGTTATGAGTCAAATTACACAGCATGGGAAAATTCCAAAGAACTTTCCCACGCTGTGTAAAATGACACAGAGCACTCTGATTGGCTGGATTTCAAGCTAACCAATCAGAGTGCTGTGACAGGTAAATGTAGAGACATACCTGTCAGTCTCTTCAGTTACCTGTCAGAGCACTCTGATTGGATGGCTTAAACCAACCAACCAGAGTGCTCTGAGCCTAATTGCAGGGCGGAGCAAGGCTTTATAAGCCTTCCCCGCCCTGCAGAGCTCAGTCTGCGCGGAGCCCTCCATGGGTGAAGATGGATTTTTTTTTTTCGCTCCGGTTTTTTTAATTTATTTTTTCAAAGTGCATTGGTTATTATGGCTTTTTATTTGGCCTTATTTGGGGCTGAAAAAAGAAGATTTTAGAAGAAAGAAGACATCAAATGGTAAGTTTTTTTTTTTTTTTAACAGGTATCTAGTTAATGGTCCCCCCTCATTATTTTTAGGGTGAGGGGGACAGGTAGGGGTTATTTTCGGGGGAGGGGGTGACTAGAGGTTTGCGGACCCCTATTCACCTGGGGGGGGTTACATTTTTATTTAGGGCCTCAACCGCCGCTCAGGGGTGGGGGCCTGGGGGGAGGACAATAGGTCCCCCCCCCCCACTAGTTTACTTTTAAACAGTGAGTAGCCCGGCACCCACCCCTGATGAGCGGCGGGTGGGGGCCGGGCTACTCACTGTTTAATAGACATGCCCCTACTTGCGGTATAGCGAATAGGGGCAAAATTTACTAATACTAAGTAATTTTTACTTAGTATTAATAAATGTGGCTGAAAGACCAATTTAGGTATTTCAGCCTTTTGGTAGATAACTCCCTAATACCGTGGGAATTAGGGAGTTATCTACTAAGCATCTGCAAGATAAGTCCCGAAGTGCTGAAAGCCCGAAGTTCCGAAATTCTGAAGTTCCGAAGTTGCCTAAGTTCCGAAGTGCCAAACCGAACCAAAAATTGTCCCCATGCACATCCCTAATATTTTCTTCTGCATTGAATTTTCATCTAATAATAATATAAAATTTAATTCCTTTGATAATGTGGAATGGAGCTACCCTGATGATACATTCTAAACACCAAATGACAGCTCTCTCAAATGTTTATAGTACCTCAGGTACTATTTTTAACAGGTTGACAAAAGCATGGTTCTCTCGGTGCCTAAAGCCTAGCGCTCAGCTATTGCTGGGCTAATGCAGAAGTTGGCATCCACGCTAACCCATCCAATTTTGGGCAGCTGTTAAAGGTTGTGATAACTAGGTGGATTAGCCCAGTGGTCTCCGACTGTCATTGGTCTAATGCAGTACTGTTCTCTCCAGTAGCACTACACCACAGTATCCACAAGACAAATCAGTGCCATACAAACTAAAGCAAATTGGCCAGTCTCTATTAGTCATGCATCTTAGTATTTTCTTACATTTGTGTTGCTGTGACAAACCCTTCAGGGCTTCTCAAGCATTAGGAGGAAACTAATAACTATGGTTCCTGCAGCAGCACATAGATGAGTATTAGTGTGGAAAAATAAAATTTTTAGGGTCAGTATTTTTCTGTTTGCTAATGCGGTTTTTTCTTTGTACTTTAATGGCACGTTCTTGTTTCCACATTTGAGCAGCTTTTTCACACAAAAAACTTATGCAGAAAATGTTTACATATTTGTAAAAAGAAAAACATTTATATTTTTATTAAATAATTGTTTTCAAAAGTGAATGTAGGAAAATAAGAGAGAAATAGATTTTAAACATAACTCAAAAATGGGCTAAAGATGGTTCAAGATGGCAGAGAAAAAAAAGTGTATATGAAAATAAGTATCATTTAACAAATTGATTGTAAAAATTATTATTAGTAATTCTAGCTCTTTAAAGGACACTATTGTCATCAAAACAACTACAGCATAATGGAGTTGTTCTGGTGAGTATAGTCAGTCCCTGCAGGCTTTTTAATATAAACACTGCCTTTACAGAGAAAAGGCAGTATTTACATTGCTGTCTAGGAACACCTCTAGTGGCCGTCACTCAGACGGCCACTAGAAGTGCTGACTCTGTCAGTGCTGTACAATGGGCAGCATTGACGTTCAGCGTCTGCATGGAGACGCTAAACGTTAACCATAGAGATGCATTTTTGTGGCATTTCGCAGTGCATGACCAAAAGCCTCCCAATGTTTTCCTTTGATGATCTCAGCCAAGGAGGCAGGGTGAGGGCAGAGCAAAGAATAAAGGTAGATTTGTACTTTTTTAATGTAGCCGAGAGGGGCAGCGAACTAAAATGGGCTTTTAACACTAGTGTCAGGAATACACATTTATATTTCTGAGTACAGAGATAGGATGGAGAGGACACAGACTGACAAATTGGCTGCCAGTATGAAGAGAGCCAAGCAGTACTCCCTGATATGAGCAGTTCATTAATCCATCAAATAATTATCTTTGATTTTCAGAAGCACATTTTCCATGGGTGGCATTTGAGGTTGAAGACAAAATTGGGCCAGGGCCAGTAGGGTAATTTTTGGAAGGAGTTTTTGCTCTTCTCACCCAGCCGTTCAGTGGTTTGGACAGCTACAGACCCAAAGGTCTAATTGGGGGTTTTATGCTTACAATAAAGTTCAACAGGAGTGGTGTACTATCTTAATATGGTTTTGTATGACTACTACACAAATCAGTGTTGTTTTATTAGGTCTCCATTTAGCTTCCCAGTCAGTTCCCCCAGTCTTGGGTATTGAAGCTCAGGTAAGAATATAGCAAGATCCCCCAGGTGTGATTTGTCTAGACAGTCTCTCGAAAAAAGTTATCTATTTATGGGCCACATTGTAATATCTGGCTGTGTTTTTCTATAGTTGAGTCTTGTATGTATATATATATAGATATTTCTTCTTGTCTTCAGTTGATTGATATATATACGTCTTGGGCCAAATGCTCGCCACAATAATATATGTCTATATTATTGAAAATTAGTAATACGCAATCTGACGTTCTTTATAAAAAATGAGTATTTATTCTACATTCAACAGGAAACAGTTATATATACTTAACAGATGGTAATTCTTAACGATGTTACAGAGAGTCGTCTTGACATCAGAGAGGAGAGCAAACGGATCGTAGCAGGAAGAGACCCGTAATCCTTTGTCCTTGACTCTATATACCCCAAATTACGTCATAATGTTTAGTTTAGACCCTGCCATATAAGGAAGTTCCCTATATAAAGACCGCCTCAAATCTCTTATACAGCAAATTCCAGAGACCTCATATTACAGAGTAGCAAACACCATCTGTTCTGTTTAACCCATTAGACAGCCACACCTTAATATGTATTTGAATAGGAACATACAGAATATGCAATATTCTACACACATCTTGGATAAGCTCTTGGTTCACAAAGTCTCTAACTTGTATGTATCTTAAATAATCGGTCGTTGTCGGTGATGTTCTGCTCTTGAGGTGTTCAAAGAGCACCACTACTCCATCCCTCATCCAATTGGTGTATCCTTTGTATACCTGCGTAACTGATATCCATAAACTCCTGTGGCCTCATACCTGGTAGGAAAGCTTTTTTTCTCAGCAGCGGCATCGTAGGAGAAGGGGAAGAAAATTTAGTTACACTCGTATCTCAGATCCATATAGAGTTCATGATCAATGGGCAATCCGTACAAATCCTTTGGAAACTGAGAGAGGTCCGCGCTCATCATAAGGGACTACAGGTACACCCATTTGCGTACCATGTATGCCATAAGATGACCTGCACTAGGGGCTGGCACATACATATGGCGGCACATGCAAACGCCTCTTGGCGACAAAGCGGGAGGGGGGGCTAAAAAATCAGAAAATGTTTTTCTCCAAATAACTGCAGCCTACTTAACTCTCCCTGCATGCGGCAGCTTGGCAATGAAGTCAGACTCTCCTTCTGATGATGTCAGAAGGGCATGACTTCCACTGCTCCTTCCCCCAGACTACCCAGTGGAGGCTCCAGCTCTTCCCCCAGTTCCTGTGTATGGATGTAAGTATTAATCAGAGTGCATTTATGGGTCTTTGTATTAGGCAATATGTGTGTATGTATTGGGCAATATGTGTGTATAGAAGTATGTATCGTGCAATATCTGTGTATAGATGTATGTGTGTATGGGTTTGTATGTATTAGGCAATATGTGTGCAGGAGCAGAGCAAACAGAGAGGAGCAGAACAAGCAGAGAAGAGGCAGCGCAAAGCAAGTAGAGAGGAGCAGAGCAAGCACAGAGGAGAAAGAGCAGAGCAAGTAGAGGAGAGTGGAGGAGAACAAGCAGAGAGGAGCAGAGCAGAGCATGTAGAGAAAAGCAGAGCAAGTTGAGAGTAGCGGAGCAGAGCAAGCAGAGAGGAGCGGAGCAGGGCAAGTAAAGGAGAGCAGAGCATGCAGAGAGGAGCAAAAGCAGAGCATGCAGAGAGGAGCAAAAGCAGAGCATACAAATAGAAGCAAAGCATGCAGAGAGGAGGCAGAGCAGAGCAAGTAGAGAAAAGCAGAGCAAGTCGAGAGTAGCCCCCCATACACCCAGAAGAGCGGAGCAGAGCAAGCAGAGAGGAGCAAGAGCAGAGCATACAAATAGAAGCACAGCATGCAGAGAGGAGGCAGAGCAGAGCAAGCAGAGAGGAGCAGAGCAAGCAGAGAGGAAGCGGGGCAACAGAGAGCAGGCAGATCAGAGAAGAGCAGATTAGAGCAAAGCAAGTAGAGAGGTATAGAGCAAGCAGAGAGGAGCAAGAGCAAAGGAGGCAGAGCAGAGCAAGCACAGAGGAGCAGAGCAAACAGGCAGGGAGGAGCAGAACAAGCAGGCAGAGAGAAGCAGATATTGCGGCCCGCGGCCTGTGCCACACAGTGGCGGATCCGGGGGGGGCAAGGGGGCAATTGCCCCCCCCCCGAGAATACCGACGGTCTCCCTCTCCCTCCCCTGCCAGCCCTGCAATGTGCCTGCGGATCGGAGGGGAGATCACAGATCTCCCTCCCCAGTCTGCAGGCACTGTCCTGACAGCCGGCAGGGGAGGGAGAGGGAGTTAGAGGGAGGACCCGGAGCTCAGCCTGCAGCTCCTCCGGGTCCTCCTCTCGCGAGATTTGGAGCGTTGCCGCGGTTACCACGGCAACGCTCCAAATCTCGCAAGAGTGAACTCTAGCCCGGGAGCGTGGGCTAGAGTTCACTCTCCCCACTGGGACCACCAATGAATCCCCCACCGGACCACCAGGGAAATGTCCCCCCTCCCCCCAGTAAAGGTAAGAAGGGAGGGGGGACATAGAATATTTATTTAAATAAAAAAATATATATTAAAAAAAAAAGCCCCCATACCTTTATATGACACACACACTGCCCCCATACACACACACTGCCCTCCATACACCCATACTGCCCCCCCATACACCCATACTGCCCCCCATACCCACCACTGCCCCCCATACACACACACTGTCCCCCCATACACACACACTGTCCCCCATACACCCATACTGCCCCTCATACACCCATACACTTTATACACCACCTGCCCCATACACCCACTGCCCCATACACCATTTCTGCCCCCATACACACTGCCCCCATACACCCACACTGCCCCCCATACTGCCCCCCATACACCCACACCCCATACACCATACTGCCCCCCATACACCCTGCCACCCTTACACTCCTGCCCCCCATACATACACTGCCCCTTTTACTGCCCCATACACACACACTGCCCTTACCCCCCCCTTCACCCCCATACACATACACTGCCCCCATACACACACACCTTTATACACACTGCCCCATACACACACACTGGCCCTTACACACACACACAGCCCCCATGAGCCCATTGCTGCCCCCCACACACACTGCCCCCTTACCTTCCCTCCCCTTACACACACACTGCCCCCATACACCCCCATACAAACACACATACTGCCCCCCATACACACACACTGCCCCCATACACACACACTGCCCCCATACACTGCCGCCCCATATACACACATTGCCCACACTCACACATACACTGCAATACTCACACACACACTGCAACTGTTACACACACATACTGTCCCACACATACACTGCATCCCTGACATACACTGCCGCTCTCACACACTGTCCCCCTCACACACACTGCACCCCTTACACATTGCACCACTCACACACACTACTGCTCCTATGCACTACTACAGCCCCATTTCCCAGCAGACCTCAGGTAAGTTGTCAAACTGTTCTTAAACGGTTTGACTACTTACTCTGGGAGGGGGTCCCGGCACTATAGACACCATAACCACTACACTGAGCTGTAGTGGTTATTGTGTCTGGATTATTTCTTTAAATAATCTACAAGTGCCCCTCCCGAGATCAGGCTCTGGATCCGCCACTGGTGCCACATCTAGGTTCTGAGAAAAGTGAATTAATTGTAGTGATTACATCTAGTGGTGTGAGTGTGACAAAGGTTACTTACCCCTGATTGCAGACAGTGAGTGGTATGACAGTGGCACTTACTCCTGAGATTGCAGACAGCGGTGTGACAGTGTCATCTTACTTACCAGAGATTGCAGACAGTTTGCAGTGCAGCCCCACATAAGGTGTGAAACCTTACCTACCTGAGAGTGCAATTTGCAGAGGGACTGAGTAAGCGGAGCAGACACTCCAGGCAGTGGCACCACTACTGTAAGTAACGTGAACTTTAATTAAAGCTTTTGAGTAAATGATATGTATGTACCCAGGATTACATATTGTGTGCATGAGAATGAAACAAGTAATTTTAGTTTGTATTGGTATAGGATTCACCAACTTTTATACAGATCGCAGGCAGGTCAGATCACAAACTTTACTTTAAAGAAGCCTTTTTGGTGTACACATCATGCCCCTGCAGTCTTACTGTTCAATAACCTGCAGTTTAGGAGTTAAATCACAAGCAATTTTAGTTTGTGTTGGTAAAGTATTCACCAACTGTAGGTCAGGGCACAAACTATAGTGCCAACCATTTTTAGCTGTTCATGGAAGTAGAGCTAAATCTGCTCTTCTTACAGGAAAAGTTCATTTGAGTTAGCCTTTCAAGATACAACTTTCTGTCACTTTAAAATGCTGAAACTCTGAGTGTAGAGAATACACTGTTAAGTGACCATTTTCTATGTTTGTAAAATATTTATATAAAAGTGTTAATTTAAATTCCATTTAAATTGCATGTTGTAAATTATTTTTAAAAATAAATATTTAAAAAAAACTATAGTTTTGTAACCATTCTGGCATTATGAGATATTGTTACCATGTAATATACAAAGCAGATAGACTTTACCATATTTAACAAGGAGCTGGAAATCTGAATTTTGTTAACTTTTAAATGTTCTCCAACGTTTGTGTGTGTGTGTGTGTATATATATATATATATATATATATATATATATATATATATATATAGTAGTAGTAGTAGAAATTGCAGCACTCACGGTCTCCAATAATAGTGAATCTTTATTTGCAAGATTTAAAACATGGGATCCATGCTATTGATCCTGATGAAAGTCCCATACAGGGACTGAAACGTTGATCCCATGTTTTAAATCTTGCAAACAAATTAGAATTTTATTGGAGACCGCGAGTGCTGCCATTTCTACTACTATCTGGATATTAAAGTCCCAGGCTGAGCACCCAGCAAATATATATTCATATAGCCTGAGTGCAAGGATTTTTCACAGTATATATACAGGGAGTGCAGAATTATTAGGCAAGTTGTATTTTTGAGGATTAATTTTATTATTGAACAACAACCATGTTCTCAATGAACCCAAAAAACTCATTAATATCAAAGCTGAATATTTTTGGAAGTAGTTTTTAGTTTGTTTTTAGTTATAGCTATGTTAGGGGGATATCTGTGTGTGCAGGTGACTATTACTGTGCATAATTATTAGGCAACTTAACAAAAAACAAATATATACCCATTTCAATTATTTATTATTACCAGTGAAACCAATATAACATCTCAACATTCACAAATATACATTTCTGACATTCAAAAACAAAACAAAAACAAATCAGTGACCAATATAGCCACCTTTCTTTGCAAGGACACTCAAAAGCCTGCCATCCATGGATTCTGTCAGTGTTTTGATCTGTTCACCATCAACATTGCGTGCAGCAGCAACCACAGCCTCCCAGACACTGTTCAGAGAGGTGTACTGTTTTCCCTCCTTGTAAATCTCACATTTGATGATGGACCACAGGTTCTCAATGGGGTTCAGATCAGGTGAACAAGGAGGCCATGTCATTAGATTTTCTTCTTTTATACCCTTTCTTGCCAGCCACGCTGTGGAGTACTTGGACGCGTGTGATGGAGCATTGTCCTGCATGAAAATTATGTTTTTCTTGAAGGATGCAGACTTCTTCCTGTACCACTGCTTGAAGAAGGTGTCTTCCAGGAACTGGCAGTAGGACTGGGAGTTGAGCTTGACTCCATCCTCAACCCGAAAAGGCCCCACAAGCTCATCTTTGATGATACCAGCCCAAACCAGTACTCCACCTCCACCTTGCTGGCATCTGAGTTGGACTGGAGCTCTCTGCCCTTTACCAATCCAGCCATGGGCCCATCCATCTGGCCCATCAAGACTCACTCTCATTTCATCAGTCCATAAAACCTTAGAAAAATCAGTCTTGAGATATTTCTTGGCCCAGTCTTGACGTTTCAGCTTGTGTGTCTTGTTCAGTGGTGGTCGTCTTTCAGCCTTTCTTACCTTGGCCATGTCTCTGAGTATTGCACACCTTGTGCTTTTGGGCACTCCAGTGATGTTGCAGCTCTGAAATATGGCCAAACTGGTGGCAAGTGGCATCGTGGCAGCTGCACGCTTGACTTTTCTCAGTTCATGGGCAGTTATTTTGCGCCTTGGTTTTTCCACACGCTTCTTGCGACCCTGTTGACTATTTTGAATGAAACGCTTGATTGTTCGATGATCACGCTTCAGAAGCTTTGCAATTTTAAGAGTGCTGCATCCCTCTGCAAGATATCTCACTATTTTTGACTTTTCTGAGCCTGTCAAGTCCTTCTTTTGACCCATTTTGCCAAAGGAAAGGAAGTTGCCTAATAATTATGCACACCTGATATAGGGTGTTGATGTCATTAGACCACACCCCTTCTCATTACAGAGATGCACATCACCTAATATGCTTAATTGGTAGTAGGCTTTCGAGCCTATACAGCTTGGAGTAAGACAACATGCATAAAGAGGATGATGTGGTCAAAATACTCATTTGCCTAATAATTCTGCACTCCCTGTATATATATATATATATATATATATATATATATATATATATATATATATATATATATATATATATATATATACACACACACATACATATACATATGCATACACACACGTTTTGTAATTGCCCCCCTTAAATATGAATGCTGGAGACGCCACTGCTGTATGTATCTGTATGCCTTGTTCTGTATGTCACTGTATGCAGTTACATAGTTACATAGTTACATAGCTGAAAAGAGACTTGCGTCCATCAAGTTCAGCCTTCCTCAGAAATGTTGTTGCTGTTGATCCAAAAGAAGGCAAAAAACCTGGTCTGAAGCACTTCCAATTTGCCACAAACTAGGAAAAAATTCCTTCTTGACCCTAAAATAGCAGTCAGATGTCTCCTTGGATCAAGCAGCTATTACCCCACTAATTAGAAATTATATCCCTGTATGTTATGTTTTTGTAAGTATTTATCCAATTTCAGTTTAAACATCTGTATGGACTCTGACAAAACCACCTCTTCAGGCAGAGAATTCCATATCCTTATTGTTCTTACTGTAAAAAAACCTTTTCTTTGCCTTAGATGAAATCTCCTTTCTTCCAGCCTAAATGTGTGACTTCGTGTCCTATGTATAACCCTGTTTATAAATAGATTTCCAGATAAAGGTTTGTACTGGCCCCGAATATATTTGTATAAAGTTATCATATCCCCTCTTATCATATGTATATAGTTATCATATGCCTACATATGCCTACATCTTTATGTCTCTGTATGGCTGCATCTATGTCTCTGCATGACTGTATGTCTGTGTCTGTATAATAGTGTCTGCATGTTTCTGTGTGTGTCTGTATGACTTTATTTGTATATTTGTATGACAGTGTACCTGTATGTGTAGATTGTATGACTTTGTGCTTGTATGTCTGTGCCTGTATGACTGTGTTTGTTTGATTGTGTGCCTGAATATCTCTGTGGCTGAATAATTGTGTCTGTGTTCCTGTATGGTTGCACACACACAAAACGTGCTGAAGGGAAAGAGCCACAGAAACCAGCTGTGGGAAAGAAAAAGACACACAAAAGGGTGGTTTACGAGACACAGGTAAAGAAGAATTTTTTCGGTGAGGGGGGGGGAGACAAAATGCATCTTCGTCGGTGTAGTCAACAATCCTTGCATTGGCCCTGCTATATAGTAGAGCTTCCGGGTTCGACAGTGAAGCGGAAGTGAAACACTTTCGAAAAGGCCGAAAAAGACCGCCAGAGGGGAGGACATTTAAGGCAGAATTATTGTGGACACAAATTAGCAACTGAGGAAGCATCTAGACGAGGCGAAACGCGTTTTGCACCTTAATAAGGACCAACCTTCATCAACTGTAAGGTTTTCTACTGATTTTTATGTATTTTATATATTTATGTGCACATTCAAATAAAGTACTTTATTTTTTATATATCCTGTGAGGACATCCTACTTTTGGATACTGCAAGCAGCAAAAAGAAGGAAGTGGGTCCCTTTAGTACCCACAAAGCTCTACTATTGAGCCTTTTAAAGTGGCTCTATGTTTGTGAGTGTTTAACCTCTTATACATATTGGTTACCAATTGAAATTTGCTATATTGCACTATTTTCTTGTTATTTATGTTCATATTCTAGAGCACATTCTCATTTGGACTATTTTAATGCCACTATTATTGGAAGACTGTTTGTACCTAATATACTCCACTTTGTACCGTATGTATATGTCTATTTTTATGTGGGGATAAAGGGAAACCCACAATAAGGTGTTTTGAGTATTTACTATTTTGTGTCACTCATTGGGATATTGTAACGTAGCAATCTCCTCCTCGCATGGTCCCTCACGGTTCTCCTTGTCTGGCCTGCTGTTCCCCCGCTGTTTTCGTCTGCGGTCCTTTCTGGGCTCTGCTCCGGTCGGCTGTCCGTTCAGTCTACTCTTCTGGTCTTGTGAGTTTACTTACCTCCATTCAGGAGTCTTTCCCTCCCCTTGTTTTCTGTTGCTCTCATGGTTCTGAGAGTTCGTAGCTGTCTGGCGTTCGCTGTTTTTTTTCCCGTGAACGGTCTGCTGTTTCGCAGGCTTCGTTTCATTTTTTTTTTTTTTTTCTGCCCAAGTGCCGTTTTTAATTAGGGCAGTTTTGTTTTTATTTTGGGCAGTTTTTCTCCTACTATGGCACATGGTCATTTCTCATTCTGCATATATTAAACACACACTTTGTAATGCTGTAGGTGACCCGAATCAACCACTCACTTATAGCAGCTGGTATTATACAACCATGTTAATTGTACTGAGAGGCATTCTCCAAACCACTTAATACAGCCAGTCTGTGTACAATTATGCAGAAATTACAACATACACTTAACATGTATGGTTTTTCTAGTGAACGTAAAAACGAAATGCATTTTTTTTTGTTTGTTTGTTTCTTTTGCAAATTTAACAAGATTTAACAAGATTACTAGATTTTCTGCTTTACCAGTGTATATATGTACAAATTGTGCCCCTTCACTGCTCTTTTGGTCCAGTCCACCTGGTTTTCATTCACGCTAAGATGACACTCCCCCTTGTTGGGTAACAAGTAGTTCTAAATAAATAATGTAAATCATAATGGTACAAGGTATTCCACATACTAGGGATTGACCGATTATCGGTTTTACCGATATAATCGGCCGATATTCGGTATTTTCGGCAATATCGGTATCGGCCAATTCAGATACCGATATTGCCGATAATACTTCCTAGGACCGCCGGACTCATTACAAGCCTGGTGGTCCTGGGGGGGGGGGTGGCGGCAGCAAGCGCTTACTCACCTCCCAGCAGCAACTCCAGCTCCCCAGTGTAACTCTCGCGAG
This sequence comes from Pelobates cultripes, assembly GCA_933207985.1. Classification (NCBI taxonomy): domain Eukaryota; kingdom Metazoa; phylum Chordata; class Amphibia; order Anura; family Pelobatidae; genus Pelobates; species Pelobates cultripes. The sequence goes on from OW240912.1 coordinate 73,502,416, forward strand.
ACCCGCGGCCATCAGAGCGTTGCCATGGGTTACCATGGCAACGCGCGGCACGCTGGCCGCGAGAGTTACACTGGGAGCTGGAGGAGCTGCTGGGAGGTGAGTAAGCGCTTGCTCTCCGCCCCCCCAGCTCAGCCAATACCACTGGACCACCAGGGACTGTCATATCCCCCCTCCCTGGCCAGGTATGAAACAGGGAGGAGGGACAACAAAAATAAATATTAAATATATATATAAAAAAAATGTAATAAATGCTCCCCCTCACACACACACTCCATTATATACACATACACTACACAAACACACTGTGTATATAATGCAGTGTGTGTGTGTATATAATGCAGTGTGTGTGTGTATATAATGCAGTGTGTGTGTGTATATAATGCAGTGTGTGTGTGTATATAATGCAGTGTGTGTGTGTATATAATGTAGTGTTTGTGTAGTGTACACACACTACACACACACACACAAACACACTACACACTGCACACACACACACACTACACAAACACACTGTGTATATAATGCAGTGTGTGTAGTGTGTATACAATGCAGTGTTTGTGTAGTGTGTGTATATAATGCAGTGTGTGTATATAATGCAGTGTGCGTATATAATGCAGTGTGTAGTGTGCGTATATAATGCAGTGTGTGTAGTGTGTGTATATAATGCAGTGTGTGTATACAATGCAGTGTTTGTGTAGTGTGTGTGTATAATGCAGTGTGTGTGTAGTGTGCGTATATAATGCAGTGTGTTTAGTGTGTGTATATAATTAATTCAGTGTGTGTTTGCATAGTGTGTTTATATAATGCACACTACACAAACACTGCATTATATACACACACACACTATACAAACACACACACTCTGCATTATATAAACACACTACATTCGTTATATACACTACACAAACACACACACTTTGCATTTAGAATATACTGCATTCACTTTACGCACACTACCCACACACTACACAAACACTCTGCTTTCATTATATACACACACTACACTAATACACACTGCGTCCACTACACACTAGACAAATACACACTGCACACACTACACAAACACACTACACAAACACACACTGCATCCACACACACACTACACAAACACACACTGCATCCACTACACACGCTACACAAACACACACTGCATCCACACACACACACTACACAAACACACACTGCATCCACACACACACACTACACAAACATGTGTTAGGGCCTTCTTCTCCTTGAGGCTCCTTTCGCGTATACTGTTACTGTTTTTTTTTTTTTTTGCTGTGTTGTCTGCGATTGGTTTTTGCTTCTTTTGCCACCTCTAACTTGCATCAACTCCACATATCAGGTTTACAACTTCACATCCTGTACAAGATTACTATTCATACGTGATTATTTCCATACTCAAGGCGTTTCAGGTTCCCGGGGAAATCGAAAATCTTACAGATTTCCCATCAGCATCCAATTATTTCAATCACTATTAGTCCTATCAGATGCCTGTCCTTACGAACCAGGCACCTACTTTCAATGTAGGGTAATAACTGCTTGATCCAAGGATATATCTGACCGCCATTCTGGGGTCAAGAAGGAATTTTTTCCCTAGCTTGTTGCAAATTGGAAGCGCTTCAAACAGAGTTTTTTCGCCTTCTTTTGGATCAACCGTTTAAACACAAATGTGAGGAAGGCTGAACGCTAGTCTCTTTTCAGCTATGTAACCGTGTAACCTAGTTGTTGAGCCGCTATACCTGCTTTCACAGTTTCTTGGGGTCCCACATATTTCCCACAGCCACCACGTCCATCTTGCAGCATTGTCGCAGGAAGTCTCACCTATTTATGCAGTCTATCGTTTACCTTCTCTACCCCACACTTAGTCTACCCTAGATGGCCAACACGTTTACTATACCTTACTTCCCCTTGCACAATTAAGAGTGCCGGTTAAAGTGCCGGGCACCTATTGACTCGCTCAGCATTTACCATACAGCTAGGTAATTAAGGTCTTTGTTGTTTGTTTTACGTTTCTGGCAGATATCTATTTTTACCCTCTTTTTTTTTTTTTTTATATAATTCTTTATTTTTGTTGTGCACAGCTTGCATAATAGGTTTTGCTTGCCACAAAAACAGTAGTACGCGTTACAAAACTATAACATTGCAAACATTGCGGTAGTGGTTCTGCACAATTTTTATATGTTTAAATGTAGGAAGAGCATATGGTAAGATAAACAGGTTAGTAGTTAGGTAGAGAACTGTGTGTCTTGCTAGGTGTTACGAGGGTAGGCTGCCACAGGATATCAGCATGTCAAAGATTGGTTGTCAGGCAGCGCTGTGAAACTAGGGAAGCTTGATTAGTCGTCGTTACTGAACAGGGTCTGCCCAAGTGTTAATAGCAAGTAAGCCTCTGGGCTGCTTAAAATTACGTGAGCTTCAACATATAGGATTAAACTAAGGCATCACTAAGCTGAAATAAAAGTTTAACAAGGTAACTTTGCTTTCTAGGTTATGAAAGATCAAATATAAACCACAGGCTTGATATGAACTGTTAGGGTTCCCGTGAGGTTTGTCCCGTTTGCCAGGCAACATAAGGGGTGCAGAGGGAGGCAGTGTTAGCGGTCTTCAACCAATACCCCGTGCATGCCATCGTGGACAGTTCATCCCATGTTCGGGTATCTCAGTCCCCCTGTCCAGCGTACGGGAAGTCAGGCTGTGCTGCAAATGCTGTAGGCTGGTTGGGACACCCTGGGTTGGACGCGGGTCACTTCTCCCTCTCTGGTGGCGGGTTGGTTTCCACACACCACAGTCTTGGTGTCGCTTAGGGGTCGTATCCTGCTGTGGAGGGGGGTGGCTGGTGGCTCTGTGCCGGCGCTGTCTGCAGCGGTGAGGCCGCGATCTGTATGCATGGTGCTTTAGGGTTTTGCGTTTGAGCAATGATTATTTACGGTGGGCTCACCGTCGTGGGTTGTGGTGGCCGTGAGGTGATAATACTTGGTGAGGGCTTCTATTTCAGCCTGGTCCCGTTCTCACGAGTCTCTCCTCCGAGATGAGGTGTTGTGGGCTGCAGGTGTATCTCCACAGGGTAAACCCCCTACTCACCTTCCTCCGTCCCGTACGTATCTTTAGCGATTTCCATGTCCCCACCTTCCACTCCCTCTATCTCCCTCTATCTCTACTTTTCATTACACCTCATGGATGGGCCCTCTTTTATTACAGGCCTACCAAGACGTCGGTTCCGGAACACCTCAACTGACTTATTTCCACCATTACTTCCTATACGGCCTTTTTTTTCCCCTCACACAAATAATGTTTTGCTTATATTGAAACTGTCACTACTGTACTTTATGTTTAAACTATGCCTCAAAAAAACAAAGATTGACCAAAAACAATATGTTGCTAGAAGCTGCAGGAGTTTCCTGTGTGTCAAACTCGTTTTCCTGGCACTACACTGCCCTGAGGGTGCCCCCCACCCTCATGGCCCCCCTCCCGCCGGGCTCTAGGGGGAGGAAGGGGATAAACACTTACCTTTCTCCAGCGCCGGGCTCCCTCGGATCTGGGGACTCTCCTCCTCGGCTGAATGCGCATGCACGGCAAGAGCCTCGCGCGCATTCAGTCACTCCATAGGAAATCATTCTCAATGCTTTCCTATGGACGCTGGCGTCTTCTCACTGTGAAAATCAGTATCAACACTACACTGCACTGACTAAAACGATCAGGAAGGAGTGGAGAGAAGAATGACATATCTCATGGATCTTGTAACGGACCGTTTTGCACACAAGGGGTAAAAACCGTTTAGGCGATCGGCCCCCTTTCCAGAGATCCAGGCACAGCTACTGCAGAACACCAAACTCCCAAACTGGATACAAAATAGCACTCCAACTCCCGAATTGGAACCTCCCAAATAGCTGCTAGCAGACGAACAGGAAAAGCAGCTTACACTCCTGGCAATCAGTCTCTAACAGCATACAGTGAATCCCCCCAAGAACGAGACAAGGCTCTGTGTTGAGGGTCAAGCAGTGGTCTGAGGTGCTGGCACACCCAGCCTGGTTTTTATTACAGTCTTGCAAATACAGGACCGCCCACAGGGAGGTATAAAACAACCAATCACATCACAGTTACATCCCACATATTCCCTCCCCTTATCCTGAGAGGAAACTCAATTATACATACAGTTAAAACATACTTTCTACCCAACTTTCATAACTCTAAAACCATACATCACATTCACATAAAATTACATATGCACAATCAATCCATTCAGGGGAACAACATATTCAAAAATGGCACAAATCAGACAAGGGGTTCAAAAGTTAGTAAAAAGTCCTTTGTGACTAAATGAAGCATGGCTTTCTGGCCCAAACCAGTTTCAGAGTCTTCTATCCTGGAGATAAGTAATTCAATTATCTCCCAGGACAGACACAAGACTCCATTAAGCACATGGTTGCAAAAGACACAAAACACTTTAAAATACATAAAGTCACCTTTTATACATAAAACACAGACATTTCACATATCCCCAGATAGCTCAGGTCTGAGCGCACATTATTAAGTGAATGGCGCTCAGACCACACGAATACAGTTTAATCGCCATGGAGCCAAAGTCTTTACAGTCAGTTTCATACAAATGGGCTCCATGGGATTCCTATCTGGGGTATAACATATTCAAACAAATCTACTGAACCCCAGGCAGAAAAGCACGAATACAGCTTTTCTGCAGGCAAAAATAAATTCTTTTAAAATGGGGCCATAGTCCAAAGGCAGCAGGCGAGCAACCAGGCTTCTCCAATGCAATGTGGCGAGATTGGTCTCGTCACATCTCTCCCCTTTTCCAAACAGACTAACAGGGTATTTGACCTCCTGCCGGTCAGTGCCCTTGTTAGTCCAGCAGCCCACCCACAACAAATAATCAACAGCACAGCCCACCCACAATAAATGGTTACTACACCTGGGTAAAGGAGAAGCTTGTCCATGTCCAGGTGCCTCACCACGGCTGTGCTGGGTACGGGTACGCTGACTTGGTGGGTTGCTGCGTGGGCAGAGACCAGCTGCACTCTGCCCTGTTGCCAGCGCTACTGGGAGGGTAGCCTGGTGGAAGCCTGGTTGTTGGAGGGGGAGACCGACTGTCTCCCCTTTAAATACACCGCTCTGCTGCTGCTGCTGGAGACTGATTGTCTCCCCTTTAGATGCACAGTCCTGCTGCTGGAGACCGACCGTCTCCCCTTTAGCTGCACAGTCCTGCTGCTGGAGACCGACCGTCTCCCCTTTGGTTACCCATCTCTGCTGCTGGAGGGGGAGACCGATTGTCTCCCCTTTGGCTAAACAGCCCTGTCGCTGGGGGGCAGGACCGACCGTCTCTACCCCCTGTGCTGGCAGTGTAGAGACTACGGTCCCATCTGCACGGTTGTGGGGCTTACTGTCTCCCCTTTGTACATTAAGCTGCCGCTGGGGAGAGGGGGTAACAAGCTCCTCTCCCATACATACTTCCAGCTGCGGGGGAGGGAGACCGACTGTCTCTGCTCCCAATACAGAGTCCTGCTGCTGGGGAAAGGAGACTGGGCTCTCTATCCCCGGTAGGACACTCTGCCGCTGGGGAATGGAGACGGGGCTCCCAATTCCCAATGATCTGTGCTGCCGCTGGGGAATGGAGACTGGGCTCCCAATTCCCAAAGCATCATACTGCCGCTGGGGAATGGAGACTGGGCTCCCAATTCCCAAAACATCACGCTGCCGCTGGGGAGGGAGGACACTGCTCTCCTCTCCCTGGACTTCACACTGCCTTCCCGGCATATCACTTGGCTGCTGGGGGGCAGGAACAACTACCTCTGCCCCCTGTAACTCAGCCTGCCGCTGGGGAGGGAGGACACTACTCTCCTCTCCCTGCACTTCACACTGCCTTCCCGGCATATCACTCTGCTGCTGGGGGGCAGGAACAACTACCTCTGCCCCCTGTAACTCAGCATGCCGCTGGGGAGGGAGGGAGGACGCTGCTCTCCTCTCCCTGCACTTTACGCTGCCTTCCCGGCATATCACTCTGCTGCTGGGGGGCAGGAACAACTACCTCTGCCCCCTGTAACTCAGCCTGCAGCTGGGGAGGGAGGATACTGCTCTCCTCTCCCTGCACTTTACACTGCCGCTGGGGAATGGAGACTGGGCTCCCAATTCCCAATAAATCACGCGGCCGCTGGGGAATGGAGACTGGGCTCCCAATTCCCTTCAGGACCGGTGGAGAGACCTCGGTCCCATCTCTACCGGCCACCTGGGGTTCTTCCCAGTAAAACTGTACCATCTCGTCCCCTCTGAATGGGTCTGGCTCTGGGTCTGTCATGCTGCTCTCCCTCTGCGCCTTCTCACTGGATTGGAACAGCTGCTGGTAGCCCTGTTCTAGCTCCATCTCCCGGGTTACCAGGTGGACCAGGTCTTGCTCAATTTCGTGAGTGTCGTCCCAGTCATACCTGCTCTCCCTCCACTCCAAGAGATCACTGAACCGGGCTTGTGTAGGGCTCCCAAATTCGAGCTCTGAAAATGACTCCCATAACAAGCCAGGACCATCATACTCCTCTCCCTCTGGCTTGTCATGCTCGGCTGTCCAGGGTAGGTACTGTGCCCCATACCACCAGAGCGCCTGGTAGGCATCTTCCAGCCAAATCTCCTGCCATACCCGGTGCTCCAATTCCTTCACCCATTCATCCAGGGGCTGTTCTCCCAGGAAGTGCATCCGCAGGGCTACTCGCTTCTGCAACCGCTGGTCTTCCTTGGGGAGTCTCTTGCCCCGCTGGTACTCCACAATACCCAGTGCCTGGTACCAGATGCCTTTACGGACTGCATCTCGGTCATCCATGGTACCCTCGTCATACTCCACTGCTGGTTCCATGCTGGTGCTGTCAGGGTCGCTGTACTGGGACATGCGTTGCCCTCAAATTGTAAAATCCAAAGAAATGGTGTCTCCTGTAGCTGTCCTTCTGGCTGTAGGAACGATCCCGCCGCTTGCCACCAATTGTAACGGACCGCTTTGCACACAAGGGGTAAAAACCGTTTAGGCGATCGGCCCCCTTTCCAGAGATGCAGGCACAGCTACTGCAGAACACCAAAACTCACGAACTGGATACAAAATAGCACTCCAACTCCTGAACTGGAACCTCCCAAATAGCTGCTAGCAGATGAACAGGAAAAGCAGACGAACAGCTTACACTCCTGGCAATCAGTCTCTAACAGCATACAGTGAATCCCCCCAAGAACGAGACAAGGCTCCGTGTTGAGGGTCAAGCAGTGGTCTGAGGTGCTGGCACACCCAGCCTGGTTTTTTTTATTACAGTCTTGCAAATACAGGACCGCCCACAGGGAGGTATAAAACAACCAATCATATCACAGTTACATCCCACATATTCCCTCCCCTTATCCTGAGAGGAAACTCAATTATACATACAGTTAAAACATACTTTCTACCCAACTTTCATAACTCTAAAACCATACATCACATTCACATAAAATTACATATGCACAATCAATCCATTCAGGGGAACAACATATTCAAAATGGCACAAATCAGACAAGGGGTTCAAAAGTTAGTAAAAAGTCCTTTGTGACTAAATGAAGCATGGCTTTCTGGCCCAAACCAGTTTCAGAGTCTTCTATCCTGAGATAAGTAATTCAATTATCTCCCAGGATAGACACAAGACTCCATTAAGCACATGGTTGCAAAAAGACACAAAACACTTTAAAATACATAAAGTCACATTTATTACATAAAACACAGACATGTAACATATCCCCAGATAGCTCAGGTCCGAGCGCACATTATTAAGCGAATGGCGCTCAGACCACACGAATACAGTTTAATCGCCATGGAGCCAAAGTCTTTACAGTCAGTTTCATACAAATGGGCTCCATGGGATTCCTATCTGGGGTATAACACATTCAAACAAATCTACTGAACCCCAGGCAGAAAAGCACGAATACAGCTTTTCTGCAGGCAAAAATAAATTCTTTTAAAATGGGGCCATAGTCCAAAGGCAGCAGGCGAGCAACCAGGCTTCTCCAATGCAATGTGGCGAGATTGGTCTCGTCACAGATCTCAAGTCAAGTAAAGCCAATAACACGGCTACTGCCGTCAGCTCATGTGCTCTAGGGCAACAGGTCCAGTGCCAAATTTAGCTGATCCCTTTACGTGGCGGAATAGGTGGATGGGTAGTAATGTCCAAGTGAGTGGCTACAAAGTACAGCCAGGGCAGGGGCAGGACCCAGGCCCTCTCGTGAGAGCCTGCATCATCAGTCCATGGACAGGGGCACATCTAGGGACCAATTCCTCCCCCTCCATCCGGGGCGAACAGACGATCCAGATGTTGCGAGCCGGCGGCATGTGACTTGTGTGGTTGACGCAATGAGGCTGCGCCTTTGGGAGCTCACAGCCCAGGTGGGCGTGCATCAGAGTGTGGTCGCTTGCAAGACAGGGTCACCTAGAGAAGACCCATTCTCCCTCGGCAGCATCCTTCACATCTGTTCTTCCAGCCACTCAAGACGAGACGGTCTCTTGTCGCTCATTTGTACGTGCCCAGAATTTCTGGAACATGTCCTCCAGTCATCTGGAGCTCTCTGCAGTACAAGGCTAAATAGGCCCCTGGTACGAGGCCCTATTTAGCTTTGTACTGCAGAGAACAAAAGATGGATTTTTTCCCACAAGTAAGTAGCTCATTTAGCAGATATTTGGCTGTTAGAGTAGGACCTGCCAAAGATGGGGTACATTGACGTTGTGGCAGGCTTATGCAAAGTATGATCATATAATGTAACTAAACCCCCATTATTTTTTGCCTAGATTAGGTGTTTAAAAAAAAAAAAAAAAAAAACTAATAAAATTTGTCAGCACCAAAGTTGCTGTTTAGTGGATTAATGAGTGCGCTGGATTTTCATTTTTATTGGACTTTCAGATCCAGCCAACCTGGCACCGTGGTGGTAGATAAGGAAGGAAGACAGCAGTGGTGGTGGAAGTGGAAATACCGAGTGACTTTAACATCAGAAAGAAGGAACATGAGACGGTGGACAAATACCAAGGAAAGAAAAGGATGTGGAAAGTAAAGGCAATAGTAGTCCCAGTATGATGGGTTCACTGGGGGCTGTGACTCTCAATTTGGGGGAGTGATTTCAACAGATTCCAGGTGGGACATTTGAGATCGCTTTTCAGAAGAGTGCAGTTCTAGGAACAGCTAATATACCTCGCAGAACCCTCAGAATCCTAGCGCTCTAGTAGGTGATTCAAGAATGAGGAAGATATACACATTTCTTTTACAAATGTGCTTTGATAACAGTTAGTACAATAACTATGTTTTTTATGTAAATAAATAATCATTGCTCAATCTATAGTAACGCTCTTGTTGTTGATAAATTTATGTCACATGTTCATGTATTTTTTAAAGTATTTTTTAAAGTATTTTTTAGATATTCACTGAAAACAACTGCTGTACTATTTAAAAATCTTCCTAACTTGAGAATAAAGCATGTTTTGGCCCCATTGCATGAGATTTTATTGCTTCAGTTTGTACTAGGTTTTCAAATCTGGTGTTTTACTGCTGTGTTCTCTGCTGTAGTGTAAATAAAGATAACCCTCAAGAAAACTGGAAAAGCAGGTTTTCACGGAGAGCAGCTTTAAAGAAATGTATCACACATTGCAGCTGTAATGTTCTTGGAAGCCTGGAAATATGAACTGCCCACATTCCGCTCCTAGACATGTGGCAAAACATTATTTCAAATTTTAAGCCAACAGAGCTGAAATGAAAATCTGAAACTGACTTTGAATTCACCCCAAATTCCTGGCAATTTACACCTTAAAGGATCACTATAGGGTCAGGAACACAAACATGTATTCTGACCCTATAGTGTTAAAACCACCATCTGGCCCCCCTGGGCCCCTCATGCCTCCATAAATATAGTAAAAATCTTACTGTATTCAAGCCTGAAGCTGTAACTCTGCATGCTGTTTGCCTCAGAATAAAAAGCTGTCTGCTGACATTATCAGAAGTGGTGGCCAGATCCAATCACAATGCTTCCCCATAGGATTGGCTGAGACTGACAAAGAGGCAGATCAGGGGCAGAGCCAGCATGATTCAAACACAGCCCTGGCCAATCAGCATCTCCTCATAGAGATTAATTGAATCAATGAATCTCTATGAGGAAAGTTCAGTGTCTGCATGCAGAGGGAGGAGATACTAAATGTTTGGATGCATTTTAGGCAGCCATGACCCAGGAAGGATCTCTAACAGCCATCCGAGGAGTGGCCAGTGAAGTTATCACTAGGCTGTAATGTAAACATGGCATTTTCTCTCAAAAGACAGTGCTTACGGCAAAAAGCCTGAAGGTAATGATTCTACACACCAGAACAAATTCAATAAGCTGTAGTTGTTCTGGTGACTATAGTGTCCCTTTAATAAATAAACTTTCATTACAAGTATCAGGTGCATTATTGTTCAATTCATCCTGTTTCATTATTCCAGCAATTACCAGAACATTTATCATTATCAGAGTTATTCACTAAAGTGAGAATTCAAAGTGAATTTCAAATTCAAGGTTTAAACAGCCGAACTGGAAACATTCTCTAAGACAGCTATGCTTACAGCTTGGCTACTCTGCCCTTAAATTTGAAATTCAATTTGCTTTCACCTTGAATTCTCACTTTGGCGAATAACCCAGTAAGTATTATAAGTATATCCAATCACTTATATGATCGATGGATTCATCAGGAACCATTTTACTGCATCTCTCTAGCTGCACATGTCAGAGTCCTCAGGTTGTAGCAAAAGACTTCCCACTGTAGTTTTAGCGCACAGTTTGCATGTTTTATGTTTCTTGTGTCAGTGTTTAGGCCTGTTAACCCAGACAGAAAGGTATCAGTACTTTCCAGAGATTTATAGTTTTTATCTACTTTTCCAACATTCAATTTTTCTTTCAGATTTTCACTAATTTCTGTGTATTCTATTCCTATGTTATGGTGTAAGCTATATTCAAGTTATAGTTTTTCAAATGAAAGAATGGAATAGCCATGAAAGAAATTATCCCTGTGCGTCATAGAGCGGCTGGGCCAAAGATTTATGGCTATAGTAGTCAAATGGTCAGTTAATATTGAAATAGGCATAGCTCTATAAAAACCTGAGCTCAAAACTTTATTCTTAAAGACAATATCCTAGGCCTTAGGCACCCAGACCACTTCAACTTAATAGAGTGGTCTGGGTGCCAGGTCCCTCTAGAATTAATCCTTTCTGCTGTAAACATAGCAGTTTTAGAGAAACTGCTATGTTTACAATAGGGTTAATCCAGCCTCTAGTGGCTGTCTCATTGACAGCCGCTAGAGGTGCTTCCGCGCTTCTCACTGTGATTTTCACAGTGAGAAGATGCCAGCGTCCATAGGAAAGCATTGAGAATGCTTTCCTATGAGACTGGCTGAATGCGCGTGCAGCTCATGCGCATTTAGCCGATGACGGGAAAGGAGGAAGAGAGTCCCCAGCGCTGAGGGAGCCTGGCGCTGGAAAAAAGGTAAGGGATAAACCCCTTCCTCACCCTAGAGCCCTGCGGGAGGGGGACCCAGAGGGTGACGGGGACCCAAGGACCCTATAGAGCCAGGAAAACATACTCTTTAGGTGTGGTTCTGGTAGATAAAAACATGGTGGTGGTTTTAGGCCTTTTTTCGAATTAAGCCCCCACCCTCAGGGTCCCCCTCCCGCCCGGCTCTTGAAGGGGGAAAGGGGTAAAAACTTACCTTTTTCCAGTGCTGGGCGGGGAGCTCTCATCCTCCGTTCCTCCCCGTCGGCTGAATGCGCACGCGCGGCAAGAGCTGCGCGTGCATTCAGCCGGTCACATTGGAAAGCATTATCAATGCTTTCCTATGGACGCTTGCTTGCTCTCACTGTGATTTTCAAAGTGAGAATCACGCAAGCGCCTCTAGCGGCTGTCAATTAGACAGCCGCTAGAGGCTTTGGGGGAAGGCTTAACCCATTCATAAACATAGCAGTTTCTCTGAAACTGCTATGTTTATAAAAGAATGGGTTAACCCTAGAAGCTGAAGTGGTCTGGGTGCCTAGAGTGGTCCTTTAATACAGGGGTGGGTATGTGCCTATTTTAGGCCAAGGTATACCAACTGCTAATGCATGTGCTCAATGGTGAACATTTGAATAAGCAATAAAGTTTTTGGGCATCACCTCGTGGCCGACCGGTCAAAACTTCATTCGAATGGCGTTCCTGAACCACCAAAGGGATTTGAGTGACACTTTGTCAAAGTGTGCGCTCAGATCCAAGATATTCGGTGATGTGACTTTCGTGGGGTTCTGAAGTATTAAAATGCATTTTTGGGGTGTTTAAAATTATTGTAGATTTTTATGTACCTGAGATATAACTGAGTTATAGATTTTTCTCACACAATTATCTCTCAGACACAGAGGATCTTGGGAGGAAAAGCCCTGTATTTTTGTGTGAGAGACCCCATGTAGGGGTCAGTGCATAAAAGCCGTGTGTGGTCAAAATAAAATCAGTTGACTCCCAGAAATATGTTTCGTCTTGTTGCAGGGGGGAAAAAGGTCTTGGATTATTTTACTGCTTATTTCAGCTACGAGGACTGAAATGCAGAGTTTACCTATGCTAGGTACTGGAGCTCCACTACATAGGACATGCTAAAAATGGGATACATTGATGCAAAGCATGATCATATAATATAACTAAAATTAGTATTACCTAAGTCGGTTTTTTTTAATTATAACATTTTGTGAGCTTTGAAGTTTGTGTTTATTAAGTGAGCCAGCACATAGAATCTTTTATGTTTTATCTGTAAACCAAGAACTGTGGAGAAATAATATGGGAAGTGAAAATTTTTATACGAAACAACAGAGCAGTAAAATAGGTGAATTGGAGATTTTTTAAATTCAGCTATTTTTATAAGAAATGTGCCATCTCCTGCAGTTCATGGTTTACTCTAATTAAACCTTTTAAATATAATGTAAACTGTAACTTTTACATAGCTTGTCTATTCTAACACATTTCAGGATTATTGCAGACGAAAATAACTCTTGCTACATTAACTTGAGAACACACAGACGCACGCATACACACTTGTGCTGATTGAAAGTAGGTCTGCTAATATTATTCTTATAATTGCAATGAATATACACCATCACTGGGTGACAAACCAACCATAATATATAGACACAATCCATTGCCAATTACAACCCTCAAAAAATATGTACTTGTGTTTACAAATTTTGGGTTCTAAACTTTGATATTCAACTTATCAAGACTTTTAGCTCTGAAACAGGAATAAATGCACTCCTTTTGGCAAACGATTTGAAAAATATGTAAAAATGCAGAATACAGAATAATTTAAAAATTGATAAACTCTATTTTTACTTCTTTACAAAGATTTTCAAGTATAGTGACATAAAATCTAAGATTTTCCAAACAGTTGTCTTCTATATAGAGATAAGAGTACCCGCAAGATGTAACTGTAAGCCTTTTAATTATTATTATTGTAGCCACTCTGTCACGTTTGGGTTTTTTTGTTGCAAAAGCTCCGATTGTAACATTGCCACTTTGTGTGGTGGCCCAAGGCGGCAGTAGAGGTGAATCATACTTATCTAATGCTGTTTCTGTGGTACCTGCCATCATTGATTGGCATTTTGCAAAATTTTGTAACGTTAGGGATTTACCATAAGACAAAGTAGTCCCAAATTTAGTGAAATTCCAATACATTTATGAGCATTTCATAAAGATTGTTATCATTATGAAATGCCCCGATATTTTTTTATTTTATTTTTTTTGGGGGGGGGGAGGCGAGTTAAATCCCTAGATGGCTAGATGGCAGCACAGGACCCCAGTTTGGGATGATTCTACCAGACCCGGTATAGTAAGGATGTATATCTAACAGATTTATTGGTACAGCCATCAGAGCAGACAAAACCACTCCAGTGACATTATGATTATGAACTTCTGTAGTTCTTACCAGGAGCCCAATCTTTGCAATATGAAGCCATAGTAGAGCAGAATGTGTCAGCTTATCTATTAATCATGGAACTTTTAAAAAACAATTTTTCACCCTTCTTGTCAAGATGGGCAAATATGTTAGTGTCACACATATATACATGTGTCTATGTAATTAACATCTGCAGTGATAATAGGCTTTTAAGTACTTATTTGGCTTTCAGTCTGAAGACATTACAGCAATCTATTTTGGACAATTGTTTCTTTCAATTAAATAAAAGCATTAAAAGTTTCCTTTAGCATCTTCTTTGATATATGTTATAGAGGCAGGCTGTTTGTATATTTGAAAGTCTAAAGTGGCATTGCTTCTGTAATTGTTAGCAACGAAGGTCTTTAAAGTAGAACCTTAACAATAAACAAAAGAAAAAATCCTTCAAACAAAAAAAAAGTTTAAATGGTGTTCTAAATATTAGTGTGAGTGTAAAGTAATGGGAAAGTTTTACAGTAGGGGTTTATTCACTTACCACTGAATCATATCTCCCATCATTATAAACAGACAAAGAGGAACACTTTAAAGGAGCACTATAGGATCAGGAACTCAAACATGTATTCCTGACCAGATAGTGTTAAATCCACTATCTAGCCCCCTTGGCTCCCTTTGCCTCCCTAAAGATAGTAACATGGTACTTGTATTCAAGTCTGAAGCTGCTGCCTCTGCAGTGGCGGATCCAGGGGGGGGGGGGGCAACGGGGCAATTGCACCCCCCCCGAGATCCGATGCTCTCTCCTGCAGGGCCGGTGCTGTCAATGCGCCGGCCCTGCTAAGTGCCTTCACGGACCGGAGGGAGATCAGAGATCTCCCTCACCGGTCCGCAGGGACATTACTGGGCAGCCAGGACAGAGAGGAGACCCGGCAATGAGACAGCCGCTAGAGGAAATAGGGGAAGGCTTAACCCATTCATAAACAAAGCAGTTTCTCTGAAACTGCTATGTTTATGAAAAAATGGGTTAACCCTAGCTGGACCTGGCACCCAGACCACTTCATTAAGCTGAAGTGGTCTGGGTGCCTAGAGTGGTCCTTTAAGTGTGTGTGCATCTGCATGCACTGGCGTACATACCGCGGTCGCAGGGGTCGCAGCCCTCTAACCCCCCCGACCAGGTGCCCACCGCTATGTGTTGCCGCCCGCCCGCGTGCGGGGGGGGGCGGGCCCAAGGATCAATTTTCGCACCGGGGCCCCATGGGTCATGTGTACACCACTGGGATTGGCTAAGACTGACAAGGAGGCAGATCAGGGGCAGAGCCAGCATGATTCAAACACAGCCCTGGCCAATCAGCATCTCCTCATCAATGAATCTCTATGAGGAAAGTTCAGTGTCTGCATGCAGAGGGAGGAGATACTGAATGTTTGGATGCATTTTAGGCAGCCATGACCCAGGAGGATCTCTAACAGCTATCTGATGAGGGGCCAGTGAAGTTATCACTAGGCTGTAATGTAAACACTGCATTTTCTCTGAAAAGACAATGTTTACAGCAAAAAGCCTGAAGGTAATGATTCTACTCACCAGAACAAATTCAATAAGCTATAGTTGTTCTGGTGACTATAGTGTCCCTTTAATTGTCAGTGTGTGAGTGGAGCTGTTGCCAGGGGCACGCTGTTCTGAGACATTTTCAGTAACTTACTAATAACAATTTATGCAACTAAAACGTAATTTAGAACAATGTATCTCATTTAGATAAATTTACTTTTAACCCCTTAACGCCGTTCTATGCAGTCCCGCATTAAAAGGGCTTTAAAGCTGTTGCGGCGGCATAGAACGCCGTAACTGCTGAAGCCCCCAGAAGATCGGAGGTACTTACCTCCGCCGCAATCCTCTTCTGGAGGGCTGCCTGACAGCCCAGACAGCCCTCCCCCGGCAAATGAGGCCCCCGGGGGCCATGTGATCGCTCTCAAAGAGAGACCTGCTGGTGGGAAAGTAAAAAAATAAACAGGTTTAAAATAAAATAGAAATGTATTTATATATATAATATATGTATATCTATTATATATATATTATATATACATATTATATATATGTAACGTCAAAGTGTATTTTAATATTAATATAAGTACATATATTAGTATTAAAATACACTTAGAATGACGTTACATATATATAATAGATATATACACATATATTATATATATATATATATGTATAATTACAATAATAAATAAAATAAATAAATATTGAAACAAAATGTAATATAAATTATATATTCATATGTAATTTCATTCTAACTGTATTTTGTTATTAATATATATATATTGGTAACAAAATACACTTAGAATGACATTCTATATATATCTATCCATCTATATATAAAATACAAATAACCGCAAATATATATATAGATAAATACATATAATTACATAAAAGATTACATTAGTATACACGTAGCATTTAAATACCTATAAATGCATATATAGTAAAATTCTATGTGTATATTTAAGTAATCTTTTAACATAATTATGTGAGTTGATTAATTAAAATTTGATTGACATGCTCGACAACACAGGGAGAAAGTGCAGAGAATTTAATTCGCAAGCACTATATTTGACCCTATAACTCTCCAAGACACCATAAAATCTGTACATAGGGGGTACTATTTTACTCAGGAGACTTCGCTGAACTAAAATATTAGTGTTTCAAACTGGTAAATTGTATTACAACGATGATATTTTAAGTAAAAGTGACTTTTTTGCATTTTTTACAAACAAACAGCACTTTTATGGACTATATTATTGTTGTAATATGTTTTACTGTTTTAAAACACTAATATTTGTGTTTAGTGAAGTCTCCCGAGAATAACAGTACCCCCCATGTACAGGTTTTATGGTGTTTTGGAAAGTTAGAGAGTCACATATAAGGCTTGCATTTCATTTTTTTGACATTGAAATGTTCCAGATTGGTTATGTTGCCTTTTAAGAAGCGTATGGTAGCCCAGGAATGAGAATTACCCCCATGATGGCATACCATTTGCAAAAGTAGACAACCCAAGGTATTGCAAGTGGGGTATGTCCACTTTCTGAGTAGCCACAAACACTGGCCAAATATTAGTTTTTTGCTTTTTTCACACAAAAACAAATATGAACGCTAACTTGGCCAGTGTTTGTGACTAAGTGGCTACTAAAAAAGACTAAACATACCCCACTTTCAATACCTTGGGTTGTCTCCTTTTTCTACTGTTGTACTCGTGTAATGTTGTACTCGTGAGACATCGCTGATTACAAATAATTGCATTTTTTTGCAGTAAAACCTAACAGTATTATGACATTCACAGCTAAAATGTCAGACGGAAATACAAATTAAAAAAAAAAATCTTATTTTCTCACATTTTAAAAATTTTATTCATAACAAATTATGTTTTCCATATATGAATAGTTAATGATAAATTAAAGCCCTGTTTCTCCTGAACAAAATGATATATAATAAGTGTGGGTGCACTTAATGTGACAGCGGTGAATTACGGTTGAACAGACATATAGCGCAAATTACCAGATTTTACTAATTTCATGACGTAAAGTCATGATTTTATAAAGGACACGGAGGCGAGTATTGTGCTTTCTCTTTCTTTATTGTACCTCAGCAGCAAAGAAAAAGAAATGCATAAATATAAACGAATTCAAACTGAGTACTCAAGGGTTAACATAGTCTGGTACTCCAACCAATAGGAACAGTCCATTCATCAATATCCACCCATGTGACCTTTCCTCTCCCTCTTTCTTTGATCCTGCCGAAGTCGAAGTATAAAAAACAGTGCGAAATGCTTGAACTCTTAATCAGCATGTCGCTGTCACTTCCATAACAAAACGTCGAACAGAAACTCAAACGAAGCTGAAAAACTTATCCTCCATGTCAGTGGCGTAGGGACGTCAAGCTGAAAAAAGGGAGAAGGAGAAATATGGTAACATGTGATCTAATAACTGTATGTCATATATACTAGCCCTTGTTTAGTTACATCTAATATCTACAAATTTACATACTAACCTAGACCGTCATACCATCACCTGCTTGAAAACATGTAAAACAAATGTGTCCAGCAACATAAGAAAAACCATAACATGTCCACTTACTGGGAGGGAGTCTGGAAGATCATGCTAGTTAATACCAACCTCATGATACTTACCATGCCATCGTCGCGATCTTCCTGGGTGGGCCAATACTCGCCTCCGTGTCCTTTATAAAATCATGACTTTACGTCATGAAATTAGTAAAATCTGGTAATTTTATTAAAGGACACGGAGGCTCATATTGTGGTAGTTTAAAGCTGAGCAACGACTGATGACGTGACATGTTCTGGAGGTCGAAAATAATATTCCTTAAAGGTGGACTCCCGTGACCAGTCCGCAGTACGTAGAAGGTCTTCCAGTCTACAACCTAGCGTAAAAGCCTTGGTTGCCATTGCCCCTCTCGTAGAGTGTGCTTTGTATATTGAGGTATCAATATTGGCGGAAGTCATTATCCATTTAACCCATCTGGCTATCGTAACTGTCGATACTGGGAGATGTGGTGTTTTGGTAGAAATGAACAATTCATGTCTAGTAGGGTCTCGTAATGTCCGTGTTCTCTCCTCATACTCTTTGAGGCAAAGTACCGGGCATAAGTTCTCATTATGTGGAAAAGTAGGGTAGGACACTGTTGTCATTGCCGTTTTTGTACGTCTGGAAATATGAAATGTCACCCCTGACGGAGTGAATGAACGTGCATCCACATCCAATGCTCGCACCTCGGAGACTCTTTTTCACGATATCAAGCAGAAAAGCATTGCCAATTTTGCTGATAACTGTTTCAGTGGGAGATCTGGATTCCGTGGCCACTGGTCGAGGAGATTCAAGACCAAATTTACATCCCACGTTGATGTATATCTAGGTCGTGGTGGTCTTGCGAAACGAACACCTCTGAGGAGTCTGCAAACCATCGCGTGTTTCCCTATTGGTGCACCGTCCAAGCCCTGATGTCCTGCTGAGATCGCCGACCGGTAGCCGTTGATAGTGCGGTAGGCCAAACCTCGATCGAACAAGGCTGTCAGGAATCGCAGGATGCTGGTCAGAGGGGCACAAACGGGATCCACTGATTGTTCCATGCACCAACTATTCCAGATGTCCCATGCGCGACTGTAGGATCTGCGAGTACCCGGTGCCCAGGCCCCTGCCAATAGCTCCAACGTTGTTCGTGGAACCTCTGATATGCTTGGGAGTCCCCGGAAAGTAGCCATGCTAGCAGTCTGAGATGTTCGTGTAACGCCAAGGGGTGTGAGTTCCCCTCCGGATCCGTCAAGAGATGAGGGTCCGCTGGTAGCAGTCTGGGGAAGTCGATAGACATCTCCATGAGGGACGGGAACCAAGGCTGCGTCGTCCAAAAAGGTGTGACTAACACCAATGTCGTCCGTGAGCGGCTGAGATGAACCAGTGTTCGCGCCAGTAAGGCGAACGGTGGGAACGCGTACAGCCTCTTCTGTGGCCATTGTTGGAGGAACACATCCGTCGCCACCGCATCCGGGTCTGGTCTCCAACTGAAGAATTCTGGTAGTTGTGTATTCAAGCGAGACGCGAACAGATCCACATGCAGCGGGCCCCACAACGTCTGCAGGCGCAGGAATATATCCCGCTTCAGGCGCCAATCGCCGTTGTCCCTTAGGTGTCTGGAATTCCAATCCGCTATTGTGTTTGAGAGGCCTGGGATGTATTCGGCCCGTACCGAGATATTGTGGTCCAGACAAAATTGCCAAAACTCCATGGCCAGATCCGCCAATAGTTTGGATCTTGTGCCGCCCAGGCGGTTGATGTACTGCACTGCTGAGACATTGTCCATCCGGAGGACGACCGAGCAGTGGGTCCTTGTGCCCAACAGGCTTTTCAGTGCGAATGATCCCGCCATAAGTTCCAGGCCGTTGATATGCATCATCTTTTCCGAATGGGACCATTTTCCGCTGGCATCGGATTCTATCACGCAGTCCGGAAGGTCGCCAAAAATCGCTCTCCCGTTCCAAGCCTCCATGTGTTGTAACCACCAATGGAGTTCTGCTCTGGCCGTGTGATCGAGCGGAAAGGAGTCTGAATAAGAGAGACCCGATTGACGATGTGTGGCTTTTAGTCTCTGTAGCGCCCGGTAGTGGAGAGGCCCTGGAAATATCGCTTGGATGGAGGCGGAGAGGAGTCCGATTATCCTGGCTAGTTGACGTACCGTGAGCGTCGGTTGTCGTAGGGATCTGTGAATCTCCTTTTTGATGACTTTGATCTTCCCTTGCGGCAAGTTCAAGGTTCCTTGTACAGCGTTGATGGTGAAGCCCAGGAATTCCATGGATTGTGAGGGAACCAAAACTGACTTTTCCCAATTGATGAGAAACCCGAGGTTGCGTAACAGATGTTGTCGGAGCACATGCACCTCTTGGGCCATAATCAAGATATCGTCCAGATAGACGATCATGCGCACTCCTCTGCTGCGAAGCAGGGCCACCGCCGGTTTCAGGAGCTTCGTGAAGCACCATGGGGTGGATGACAGGTCGAATGGGAGGCACCTGAACCTCCACATGTGGCCGTCCCATGGGAACTGGAGGAGGTGGTGGCATTCCTCCGCTATTGGGACGGTAAGGTAGGCATCCTGGAGGTCCAGTTTGACCATCCAATCCGACAGCCTGAGCAGGTCTCGCAGGCAATGGATGCCCTCCATTTTGAAGTGTTGGTATCTTACAAATACGTTGAGGGGGCGTAGGTTGATCACCGGTCTCACCCCTCCACCTTTTTTGGGGACAAGGAAGAGATTGCTCAGGAAGCCCGAGGAAAAGGGTGCGACTCGGTAAATCGCGCCTTTTTCCCGTAAAGATCTGATTTCCATCGACACGAGGTTTTTGTCTGTCGAGGAAAAAACCATGGGCCGAGGGGCCGTCAGTTGTACCGGGGGTTGCACAAAGTCTATCTGGTACCCCGCTACCGCGTGGAGAACCCAAACATCTGATGTGAGGGTTTGCCACGCCTTGAGAAAAAGAGCTAGTCTGCCCCCTGTATGTCAGTGTGTATGTCAGTATGCCTGTCACTGTATGTCAGTGTGTGTGTCAGTATGCCTGTCAGTGTATGTGTCAGTATGTGTGCCAGTATGCCTGTCAGTGTGTGTGTCAGTGTATATGTCAGAATGCCTGTCAGTGTATGTGTGTCAGTATGCCTGTCAGAGTGTATGTCAGTATGTCTGTCAGTGTGTATGTCAGTATGCCTGTCAGTGTATGTGCCAGTATGCCTGTCAGTGTATGTGCCAGTATGTCTGTCAGTGTATGTGTCAGTATGCCTGTCAGTGTGTGTGTCAGTGTGTATGTCAGTATGCCTGTCAGTGTATGTATCAGTATGTGTGTCAGTATGCCTGTCAGATATCGTCCCCATTGCTGTGAATATGGCTTGCGTGTCAGTGTATGTGTCAGTATGCCTGTCAGTGTATATGTCAGTATGCCTGTCAGTGTGTCAGTGTATATGTCAGTATGCCTGTCAGTGTATGTGTCAGTATGTGTGTCAGCATGCCTGTCAGTATGTCAGTCAGTGTGTGTGTCAATATGCCTGTCAGTTTGTGTCAGTATGCCTGTCAGTGTGTGTCAATGTGTCTCTCAGTTTTTGTGTCTGTGTAAGTATGTCTGTCTCTATGTGTCTGTATATCTGTGTGTGTATCTATATGTTGTCATTGTGTGTGTATCTGTATGAAGTCTGTGTGTGTATCTGCCAGTGTGTCAGGTGTGTATATGTGTGTCTGTGTAACTGCATGTGTGTCAGTGTTTGAATCTTTTTGTATGTCAGGATGTGTATTGGTGTGTCTGTATGTGTGTCAGTGTGTATCTGTATGTTGTCTTTGTGTGTTTCGCTGTATCTGTATGTTATGTTATTAGTATGTGTGTCTGTTTATCTGAATGTGTGTCGGGTTGTGTATCTATGTGTTAGTGTGTGTATATCTACTTGTGTGTTTGTGTGTGTATATGTGCATACATCTCAACATTCACACGCTAACACTACACACAAATACACCCCTGCATTAAAGCTTCAGCACTACATACAAATACACGTCTGTGTTAAACACCAACATTATATGTATACACACCCCTGCATTCAAAAACCAACACTACACATAAATACATGCTTACATTCAAACACCAACACCACATACAAACATATGCCATACAAAAACCTGTTTACATTGAAACACACAAAAACTTCTTAGTGTTAAAAAAATATTCTTGCACCTCTCTTCTTTAGGTTGCCACTGTATTAAGGGTGATAATGTGATTGCACGCCTGGGGAGGGTGCACAGGGTCCAGGGGGCCCAAACAAATGCTTTGCCCATGGTCCAATCAATATTAAAGACGGCCCTGTATACACCAAAACTGCTTCATTAAGCTAAATTTTTTTGGTGACTATAGTGTTCCTTTAACAAGATATTCAAGTTTAGTGTCTGTGAATTTATGAAAACATAATGAGTGAGTATATGATAACATCATTTTTATATCAGATATTTTATCAACTCTGTAGAAGTTGTGTTCAGGCACATGTATTAAGGTATCGTAGAACTAGACAAGTGACGTCAATCCCATCATGTGGCTTAGACGTGGGAAGGTACTACTCAGAAAAAAAGAGCTAAAATTCAGGTTCTACTCAGTCAAAGGTAATGTTATTTATTGGTATATATTCTATAATTCCGATAAGCTTTCCATGGAAAAAATTTTAATATCTGGAATATCATAAAATCACTTCATGAATCATCTCACCGCTTCTCATAAAACCAATATTGCTGCTCACATCTCTCTCAGAAGTTACAGGTGGCCCAAAAAAATAGATGAATACATACATGCACACAATACAATAAATACTACCACAATATGCTAAAAAGAAAATAAACAACCAGCAAAATTTAATGAACATTAAATAAAAAATGTGCCACTACAAATGTTTTGTTTGTCTGCATGGACTTCCTCAGAGATCAATGAAGAATGCTATCAGGTGCAAATTTAGAACCATAACTTACACAGAGCGAAGATAGAGGCACCCAGTTGCAGGATAAAGAGGTGCAAAGTACAAAATACTTTGTATTTCTACATTCAATCTTAACAAATACATATTATAGGGATATAGAAACATATTTAAAAAACCTGAAAAGAGATAGGTGTTCATCAAGAAACCCGATAACCCTGAAACATATCCGTTTTCATTAAGTCAGCTGCTTTTAGTCTCATCGATTTGTAATTTATAATGTATCCACCCTGTCTCATCCCATAGAACCAGTTCACTGTTTTGTCTTGGATTTTATATGACTTGAACAGCATTAATTTTCTTCTGGATATATAATGCCTTATATTAATAATGGGTACATAACCTGTTCTTTTGTTATAGTGCTGTTGTACCTTTTATTATATACTTGAAATTCAGGTACCTCACCTACACATCCTATATTTGTTTTGACAATGCATAATCAAATCTTAAATAAAAAATTATAATAATAATTTTTAAAAAGCTACATTTTTGCAAATTAATATGCAGCTTCAAATTGTTAAAGGGTTCTATCATTTCTATGGAATTTATACCATTGAATAAAACCTTGAACATTAACTGGTGTTAGCGTTTTTTTTCATGTGATGCTCAGTTAAAGGAGCACTATAGGGTCAGGAACACAAACATGTATTCCTGACCCTATAGGATTAAAATCACCATCTAGCCACCCTGGGCCCCTCATGCCTCCCTAAAAATAACAAAATCTTACTTGTATTCAAGTCTGAAGCTGTTGCCTCTGCTGTGAACTTCCTCTGACCTCTGACATCATCAGAAGTGGTAGCCTGATCCAATCACAATGCTTCCCCATAGGATTGGCTGAGACTGACAAAGAGGCAGATCAGGGACAGAGCCAGCATGATTCAAACACAGCCCTGGCCAATCAGCATCTCCACATAAAGATGAATTGAATCAATTAATCTCTATGAGGAAAGTTCAGTGTCTGCATGCAGAGGGAGGAGACACTGAATGTTTGGATGCATTTTAGGCAGCCATGACCCAGGAAGGATCTCTAACAGCTATCTGAGGAGTGGCCAGTGAAGTTATCACTAGGCTGTAATGTAAATACTGCATTTTCTCTGAAAAGACCGTGTTTACTGCAAAAAGCCTGAAGGGAATAATTCTACTCACCAGAACAAATTCAATAAGCTGTAGTTGTTCTGGTGACTATAGTGTCCCTTTAAAGATTTAGCATATTACATTCCAATCTAGCTCGCTCTAAGTAAAACCAGGAAAAACATTGCATTTAACAAGAGAATTAGATTCAATATTTTGTTTCTCCTCTTCTATATATACTTCTCTACCCCAGCTGTCAGATATAAAGGACACAATGTATGACAATCATCGACAGGGAGCTGGCCATGACGATGGAGGTGCCCAGGTGCAGGATAAAGAGGGGTGAATTTTACTTTTCAGTTTTTCTTACACCTTACACATACTTGCTAAATATAAGAATATCTACTTATAATACTAAAATCCTTGAAAGTGATAGTTCCTCTTTAAAGGGACACTCCGCTGCTGAAATGGGCAAAAAGATGGAATGCACTGTTTACTAGGTATACCTCCAATGAATACATGCATGAATTTTTCATGTATGCATTCATTGGGGTATATCTTAAAAGAGAGTGTAAAAGAAGCAGTTTTCATGAAGTGGGGCCTTTGCAAACTCTCCACCTTTTTCCCCAGAATAGTCTCTTCACTGGTAAATAGCCTGTCAGAGGCTTCTCATTAAGATACCTCTGAAGCTTCCCTACTGTGCATGCGCACACACATGTTCATGCGCGCACGTCAGCCCATCTGTGTGCACACTCACAGCGTTCTGATCTGAGGTCTGATGATCAGGTATGCACAGGGACGGACTGACAGTGGCCTGGGCCCCCGGGCAAAATTAGCACCTGGGCCACAAGCAGACCGATGCTGGTGTAGGTGAACCGTGTATTTGATTATATGTACATGTAAAGTGTGTGTATGTGTATATATGTTTCTGTGTGTATATTCACTGTGCGTGCTAGTGTAAGTGAATATATGTATGTCTTTGTGCGTAGTGTCAGGATATGTGAATTCAGAGTATATCTGAATACATGTTTTTGGTTTTGTAAATAGGGTAGTATTTTTTTATGTATGTTTGTGTAGCATGGCAGTTTGTATAAAGGAGTATTTCTGAATTTTGGCAATGTGTTTGTATGAGGTCCAAATTTTGCGTCTTAAATTACAAATCAAGTGTTAAATGTTACAAGCCACCGTAACGGAACACTATAGTGTCAGGAATACAAAAGTGTATTCCCAACGCTATAGGTTTCTGGCCCCCCTTAAAAATGGGATTTACTCACCTTCTTTTTCCATCACCGACCAAACTCCTTGGCAGAGTTCATCACTACGCTGTGCCAATCACCATCTCCTCATAGAGATGCATTGAATCAGTGCTTCTCTATGACATGCGTTTAGCGTCTCCATGCAGAGCATGGAGTTGCTGAATGTCAGTGCTGCACATTTTGCAACACTGACACAGGAAGCACCTAGATGTTCCTAGGCAGCAATGTAAACACTGCTTTTTCTCTGAAGCAGGGGGGTAGGAGTGGTCCTTTAACAAAGAGGTAGCAAATAGGTTACCTCTCCTGCTGTTATAAAACTACAATGCCCATAATGCTTTGCTCTAGGAACAAGAGATAGGGCAGATAAACTGCATATGCTACACATCAAATTCTAATTGTGAAGTGTTGATTATTGATATAAATCAAATCTGATTAGCTGTTTGAGTTCTTAAAAGATATATATAAAACTGAAAAAACACAGTGTAGATATTGCAAAGTTTGTTTTCTGCGAATACATATATAGAGATTGGGCAAAACTGCAGTGTGTTGGTTTTTTTATTACTGTATCTAATAGAAATCACCTGTGTTTATTTTGTACTTACAGAGTTTCTGCTTGTTGGGTGGCAAAATGTATTACACTGACTGCAACTCAGATTACCTTCTCAAAAAACAAATGTCACAAATGGTTTAATCAGGGGTCACATTTCACCATTCCTTTTGTCTGAATAAGCACACTTTAGAATATGTTCATGTGAGAGTCCCACGGCTGTAGAGCTGATTTATATTAAACTGCAGATGAACTACAGGATAACTGGAATTATGTAACACAGGTCTTCGCTGCAAACATATTCTCAACCAGATTTCAAGAAACCAGAGTACTGAATTGCAAAGGGTTTTAGTATCATTTACAGGAAATTAACCTTTGGCAGTTATTATTTCTCAGTTAGTACTTCTTCCAGAGAAAGTGGGATTGTATTTGGAAAATTTGTGTAAAGAATAATAATTATTTTATTATTTAAAAGTGGTGTAACAAACCACCTCTTTTACCAGTAGGATTTTGTCACAGATCTTATGGTAACCACAGCCTTCTGGGGTAGTCAAAGACCCGGGACACATCCAGCTCAGTTTTTCTGATTTATTTGGTGCTTCAAAATAAAATAAACAAAACAATTTTCCTTGTTCTTGTTTGAGCACTTACTAAACACAGTAATCACTATCTGGAATTGGGTGGCTTTCCAACTTACCGATTTACAATAACAAACTATAGCTGTAAGACATACCATTCCTCTGGCTCTTTCTCCCTCACTCTGCAGCAGGCTGATCCCTTCTTTTAAAAGCCTGCCTGCTAATTGACCAGCTACAGGCAGTGGTGTATTTAGGTTTTGTGCCCCCCCCCCTCCTCCCCCAAGTAAAATTTTCCCCACCCCTTCCTGTCAAGGCCGCATTTTGACTGGCAGACGCACACTAACTGACAGATGCACACACTTATTAATAGATGCATACACTCATTGACAGACACACACTCTCATATACACTGATAAACAATGACATACACACACTCACTGGTTTGACACAGTGATAGACAGACATACACTTACTCGGACACACACTCACTGACAGACACACAGTCTCACTGACAGACGCACAAACTGACTGACCGACACATACACACTGACTGACCGACGCACGCACTGACTGACCGACACATACACACTGACTGACCGACACATACACACTGACTGACCGACACACACACATTCACTGACAGACACATACACTCACTTAAATTCACTGACACACACACTCACTGACAGAAACACACACTCACTGACAGACAAACACACTCACTGACAGACACACACACTCACATTCACTTACACACACTCACAATTGTTATTATTTTAAAAAAAAATTAAATCCACCCAGCCTCCCTACTTTTAGGATAGCTGGGTGGATTTCTCACCTGGGGTCCACTGGGGCTGCTGGACATGGAGGTGGCCAGACGTGCAGGCGGGCAGTGGTTTCCTGGCATCGCTGGCGAGGGAGCACATTCCCCTGAGCTCTCTGCTCAGCTCCCTCGCTCGACCCGTAGTAATGCTGGGAGCCAGAATATGACGTCATATTCCGGCTCCCGGCATTACTGCGGGTCCTGCGTGGGAGCTGAGCAGAGAGGTCAGGGGAAAGTTCTCCCTCGCCGGCCAGCCGCCTGCCCGCCTGCCAACCGGCCACCTCTTGGGCTCCCATAATACAAGGCAAACAAGACATTAGCCCTGGGCATTTGGGGGCGGCGTTTTTTTACCACCCACGGAAATTGACGCCCAAGGCAAATGCTCACAGTGGTAAAAGTGGTAAAATGTTCAAGCAAGCAAGTAATCAGAACATAGTAGTATTTATTTATACATTGTTTTGATGTATTTATGTATAGGGGTACCATACAAACTATTTTGAAGGAAATGAATAAACTTAGCATGACAGATATTTTTTATTCGTACAAATGAAATTCTGCAATCTGTGGCTTCATCTTGAAGCTGTTCTTAGGGAACTCTGAGTCATATGTCTATAGACAAAGCAGCATAGCAGGTGGAGCACAAGGGAGGATGACCAAATGGCGGTCATATAGATCCCCATTGGCCCAATTTATTTAGTCTCTTCCTCACATTGGGTGAGGGGAGGCATGGGGGGTTATGAAGAGACTAGCAATCAGCAAAGCTTCCTGCAGATTTCAATTTTAAATAATCAAATCACAAGAAAGGAGCCAGTAACCCTTTCCTTATAATTAAAAAATAAATGAAATATGAATTGCTTGGGTAACATTTAGCTCAACAGATAATGGACAACAATTAGTTCAACAAGCAAATTTGGTTGCTGTTTCGTTGGCTGGATTTTGCATTCGGCCGTTTGTCATTCTGAAGAATGCCCAAATTGCTTAATTTTCAGATGAATACATAGATCATATGAAAAATTATTCCCAAATCTAGAAATTAATATATCAGAGCACACAATGTGTGTGAAATAACCATTAGATGTGTAGAGGACGAAAACATGGAGTACTTTTTTTGTTTAAAGTTACTTTTCGTTACCTCAAAGTTTACATGAGAAATGACTATTGTGAAGAGCACTTTTCTCGTATCTCCTGTGCAGAAGAAGTTGGGTGCTTGAACCTCCTCCATGTGCTAGTTGGAAGATGCTCCCAAAAATAGTGGATAGCCCAGACTCACTATCTTCCAGTCCTGAGTTTGTAAAATTTGGGGTATTTTCCAGACTGATCTCAATATGTTTTCTTTTAGTGCACGAGAGTCGTTGAAGATGTAAGAGACACAGCTTTTAATAAACGTTAAAGATGATAAGCCAGTATTTACCACTTTTGAACATATTCTCCAATCAGGTATTCTAATTCTACTGACTGGATGGAGAAACCATTGTTCACAGCCACACTGCAATTCCACCACTGGTGAAGCTGTGTTGTATCATACATTTTTTAGCCCCCCAAAGATGTGGAAATGTGTGTTTCCTGACGCCCAGGACATGTGGTTGTAGGCGTTAGACAGACAGTTTTTTATTAAGCCTTGTTACATATGGTTACAGTGCGGAGTGGAGGTATACATTTCCACAACAGTGCCAGGTAACCTCATCATGCTTCTGCTCATGATTAAGTCAAAGATTTTTGAATTACAAGGTGATGTTCATGAAAATAAATCTAAATTGCATAGATTTTACACTACTCTTTGTCTTACAAGCCGAAATGTCAAGCTGCTCCTTTCCGGCACAAGCCACATGATGCCATCTGTCATTCATCCTGGCATCATGGATGACAAGAGCCACTCCACCGACAGTCTCTCCCATACTTAGCATGGTGCATGCATGACATCATTTCAGCGACGGTGCCTAATCACGGTTTGGTGTTGCTCTAATGATGCTAATACCTCTCATGACGTATGCATGGTGTATATAGCATGACTGTGTGATGTGCATGACTATGTGTGTATGAGAGTGACTATGTGGAGATGAATGTGTGTATGCAGGGTGATTGTGTGTTTATGGGGGGTCACTGTGCGGGTATTGTAGAATGACTTTGTGTGTATGGAGGGTGGATGTGTTTATTGGAGAGTGACTGTGTGAGTTGGGGTGACTGTGGGGGAGCTGATTGTGGAGGGTGACTGTGGGGTATAAGTGTGTGGGGAGTCTGTGTCTATGTTTCCAGCCTCCCCACACAGTATAATATCTCAAACCTGTGCTGCCTGGACTTCAACCTTTTTTCAATGGGTGTATGGTGCCTTGGCTATTAGTTATCCCATATCATTTTAAACTACCCCTTAGGGTAATGCAATTATATTTACTGTCTTTTTTTATGATTAAATGAACAATCTGGGCATCATAACGACCTAATTTGAATGAAGTTGTTATGGTGCCAGGAGATCTCTGGCGCTGGTTTACTTTTAGGGTTTATACCCCAAAGGGTCTCCTGGCAGCATAAAGGTTCCCTTTAAGGGCAAATAAGGTAAATTAGACAAAAGGCTAATTATTATTACTTTTTATCACACCCTTCAATAAGAGATTTATTCATAAACCTGGAATTTCTGGAGAAATAAGAAGCGACTGACAAAGTAACTGACATGGGAAGCTTGACCTAAAAATGCTGGTTTAAATAATAAAATAGCCAAATTGGAAACTTTGCTCCACTCAGCTATTTATCCAGCTCTGATATTTTGGCCCAAAATCTGGCGCAGCTTATTGAATAAAAATGTTGAAAATAATGTGTTTAATAACATTTACAAGGTTAAGATTTTAATGAACTCTAATAACTAAAGACTATTCTTAAGCCGTTCAGTATGTTAGCAAAATGGGAAGGCCTTTAAGAAAATGCCTGAATACAATGCCAAAATATCCCTCTGTAACTACAAACACATTTTGTTTTGAAATACTGAATTACATAACTATGAGTCAGCTCACTTGGAGGGATTTGTATTTAAGCCTAAATTAGGCCATGGAGAGGGGTAAGTCAATTAAGACACTTAACAGAGTTTTTTTGGGTATCTGCTGTTACAGCTCTCGATATCAATACATTGTACATGGACACTTTGTTTTTAGAATGTCTCCTCTCCAATAACAAAGTACCCAACTAAACCAAATAAAATGTGCATATTAGCTACGATATAGTTCATTTGTAGTTCCTGAATGAGAACAAGCAGGCTTTAGTCATTCTTTACTTAATTATACATATCAATACATGATATTTAGATTTTTTTTAAATTGTATTTGAATTGACTCCTTAGGCACCCAAATCACCTAATTTTATTGAATGCACAATTCAACGTTAATCCAATGGCCCCCTCTTCTGTTCAGCCAGCTGCTTCCGCAATAGCCCAAGCAGCAATGGGCAGCAAAGTAAAGGGAGTTAAAGGAAGACCAAAATACTTTTGTTTGCTTAGGTGATTTCTTTATGTGTATGAAGTCTGTGTCCTCTTTTTTTTCTCGTTTTTTTTCTTATACAAAAAGTGCAGATTGCAATAGAAATTGGCACTTTTATAAATTGACCTTGTTATACAGGTCCTGTTACTTTCCAGTTCGGTAAGCTCAGTGAAGCTAAACTCAAGAGGCACCTGCCATGCAAAGACTTCTCATTGAGTTGCATTGCAAAGTATGTGATTGGACAGTCACAGAAAGTCTGAGCTGGGAAAAAGGGGAGGGCTTGCAAAGGTTGCAGACAAGAGATCTACAGCTTTTGCAAACTGTTTTTAGATATTCTCACAATTAAAAATTAATAATTGAATGAATACATGTTTTTAATTGTGGGTATATCTACTAAACAGTGATTTATTTATATATTTATTTGTATTTGTGTATTGGTATGTCACTTTTGGGTTGCTGTAAGCACCATAACCACTTCATCTTACTGAAGTGGTTATGGCGCAATGCTTCTTTTCCTGCTGCCTTTCTTTCTTTCTTTCTTTTTTTTTGTTGTAAGCACATACAACATGCATAGCATACTAACCACAGATGTAATTTAATTGTCAATCAGATGCTAGTTTTTATCTCCTGGTTTGTAAATTGAACTTTAATCACACACAAGAAGCTTCTGTAAGGTTTATCAAGCTAATAACAGTGCAAGAGATACGAAATTCTAAATTAAACATTATGTGCAATAAAGGAAGTGTAAACACCTGATTTTACAGGAAGTGTTTATGAAGGCTGTGCAAGTCACATGCAGGGAAGAGTGATTTAGAGGGAAACTATAGTGTCAGGAAAACAAACTTGTTTTCCTGTCACTATAGCTTCCACTCTGTCAAGGTCCCCCACCCCCGTGGTGCAGAAGGTGTAATAATCCCTTCTGTCACTTACCTGGGTCCAGCACCGATGTCCCTCAGCGCTGGCTCAGCTCCACCCATGCTGCTCCCCTGTAGACATCAGCCGGTGGGGGACACCTAATGCGCATGCGCGGTAATGACCATGTTCCCATTAGGATTTCCCCAAAGGAAAGCATTATTCAATGCTTTCCTATGGTGATTCAAGTGATCCTGGAAGTCCTCACGCATAGCATGAGGACGTCCAGCGTCGTTTAGGAGACCAAAAGTAGACTATCACTAGAGGCCACTAGTAGACAGCCACTAGAGGAGGAGTTCATCCTAGCAAGTAATTATTGCAGTTTATAAAAACTGCAATAATTACATGCTCAGGGTTAAGGGTGATAGGAGTTTGCACCCAGACCACTTCTATGAGCTGGGTGCTTACAGTGTCCCTTTACTCCTAAATGGCAGAGAATTGAGTAGTGGGACTTCAGGGGCATGATATATACACCAAAACAGTTTAATTAAGCTAGAGTTGTTTTGGTGACTATAATGTCCCTTTAAATCTCTAACTCTGATATCAGAAAAAAAAAAAAAACATTCAATGGTTCTGTTTTTTTATCTCTCCCCTTCCTTAGTGCAGGGGTCAGAGGTAACAAAATCATAAGCTACTCTGTTGGCAACAAATGTCCTATCAAACTGAGTACATGATGCTGCCATGATTAGCCAGGAAATAGCAAGTTTTATTTTAATGGATACACAAATTATAATATTATAATTCAGCCGAACTATTTTTTTTGCCAAAAATGAAATTACGTTTTGAACTTCTGACACTCCGTGAAAAATATTTGGGAATACGATTCAGATAAACCAAAAAGAGTGCAGAAATGGACCAATCAGTGGACTGCAAAATATATACATAATATAATATGATGCAATATTGCATTTTTAATATGTGTTTATGTAAAGTATTTTATGAGATTTGTATTACATGGAAATTCGATTTAAATCGGTTGATTTGGCCTACATTTAGTACATTAGTCTTCAGTGCTCTAGATTGAGCCATGTTCTCGAACCCAGTCCTCATGGATCACCAACAGTCCAGGTTTTGTCAGTTTTTCTATTGGAAGAAAACAGGGAAATACATAAATCCTGGACTGTTGGTGGTCCATGAGGGCATGTTTGGAGAACACTGCTCTAGAACAGAGGTTCCCAACCCAGTCCTCAAGTACTCCCTTGTGGTCAAGGATTTAGGGATTACCCTGTTGTGTCTAAAATGTTTTTTTCATTTTTAAAAAAAAACAAAAAAACACCTCGGACACAATTGAGTACTGGAGGACTGGGTTGGGAACTACTGCTATAGAACAATCTATTTAGTGAACCCACTCCTATGGTTTGGAGCTATTCTGGTTCAGTGAAAACTATTCAGCATAAAACAATTTGCTCTGGTCGATTCGGAATTCATCCATGTGCTATGTAGGTAAACAAATTTCACCCATGCAATTACTTTCAGGAGAACTGAAATGGGCCAATCAGTGTGCTGCAAAATATACACTGTACATATTCTAAATATTCTGTATATGTTTTGCAGTACATTGATAGGCACATTTTCCTACCATTTAGTTTATGGATTAAGTGAGAAGTAACCAACAGAAGGAAAAAAAGTGGGAGCTGTAGAAAAAATCTATAATTATACATCATACATTTAATACATCTATAATTATACATCATACATTTAATAAGTCTATACTACGTAAATATAGATTTGTTTTTACTGCTCCACCTTGTCTCTCTATTTCTATTGGTCGCTTGTCACTTGATCTGTGAATAAAATCGACATTTAGAGGCTGTCCCCTAACCATTAAATATCTGTTTGTAACAACAGACAAAACTCTGAATCACGACACAAACAAAACTGTTCACCCACTGTCCATTTCATTTGGTTCGTGATTCATCCATGTAGTGTTTTAAGTTGCAGAATTTGGAAGAACTGCTGATTGCCTGAAATTCGGACAAATTCAAATTTGTTTGAAACCGAAAGTGCAAGCCTATTGGACATGAAGTCCTGATAAACCGGAGAACTCAAGCTACTTGTGCACAAATTCTTGTTTTGTAACATTGGTGAACAAATGATGAGTAAACGAAAACAGGTTGAGGAGGCCTATATCCAATATAACAGAAGGCAAAAGTGGTTTTCATTTTCTCTCTAATCCAGATTTCCAGGAATTGGATTCATCTGTCATTTGTGCAAAGTTAGTTCCAGACACAAAGGTTAAATCATGAAAATAGTCTTTGAAGAAGCATTAACAGCCCGTAAAATAAGGAAAACAATGGATTCCCTGATCTCATATCCTTCTAAAAACCTGTGCAAATTTTTATTCCGGATGTATGAAATATACATCCTGGTGGTCAATCAACACAAAGACACAGTTGCTGGAACATTGTTTGGCATGTAATAATGTATATGTGTGTGGCTGCGAGAGATATTATTGATACACTTTTTGCAGAATATGTCCAGCAGAGGTTTATGTAGTTCAGTAATGAGCAGCAGTTTCACTCATCAAATCTGATGAATGAAACTGCTAAAGAAAGCTAATAGCAAACACGCATGCAGCCATGCAGCATGTGCGTGTTATACAAATGTCTCTACCTACTGAATGTCTGGGGAAATGGGTAGTGTTCTAGGTATAATGGTTTTGAAATTTGTTGAGATTATAAGCAACTGTGTATAAGGGGTCAGGGGTCAGGGGCCAGGAGCACTTAACATTATAACCTATACCAAGGGTAGACAGCCTTTGGCACGCTATATGTTAAGTGGCATGACCACCCTTTAAAATAAAAAAAATGAAAAAAATCACATCCATTCCAGTACAGAGACCAAGCTCTCCCTGCACTCCAATGCTCCTTCACTGCAGGTATGGGAATGCCATAGAGGCAGAGCTGCCTCAGAATGGGGACCATACCACCACTGGACATGCTATCTGTGCTGGTGATAGACATTTTTATGTCCAGCTTTAACTTAAGCCAGCCCGGACCTATCATTCTGTGCTGGCTGATGATATCTTCGAGATGGACTTATATCTCCACCAGCAAGAACTGCTACCTAGCCTGATGAGATAGCTCAGTAGACTAAATCATCATCACTAGAATCTGTTCAAGCCTTGTGTTACAGCTTCAAATCCTAGCAGCGTACCTGAAAACAAGTAATCTGAATGTAATTTTTCTGGTTAAATACTTTGTTATTTATGTGCATCATTTCATACTGTAGTATTCATAGTAGCATATACAGGCCTCTTAAACAATACATTTTAAAACACTGAAGTGGACATGATACTTGGAATATCTCTTTAAATATCAATCCTAAATTGATTTATTTTATTGGTCTATTTTTTTACTTTATATTTTATCATATTCCTAAATTGATTACACTGTTTGATTTTAACTAATTATATTCTTTGCTTTCTATGTGGTTAATAAACAGCTGGAGAACCATCATTGGACACCCAAGCTTTATACAGTTACAAGTCACTAGATTCATAACAGCGCTTAATTAGAAATAATAAGTGAACTGTGGAGATTACATAGTGATCCTGATAATATTACCGGTCTGCACTGGGCTCATTTGTAACTCTGAAAGTTACATTTGTATCCTTCTAAAGCTCATATTGCAGCATTGACATATTTTCACTTAATCTCCCGGAAAGGCATGTTTTCGAAAACCAGGCAAAATCATTATTTATGTTCATGTCAAGTTGTTCAGTAACAGATCCAACGAAGACAATATTTCTTGCGAAAACACATATTTTACAAAGAAATAAACCTTACTTGGTTGTAGAACACGTCCAAGATTAAAATGAACTTTGTTTTTATCCAATTGCTTTGTAATTATTAAGAGAAATAAAACAAATGTACCATATAAAGGCAGTTATTATTGGCATTTTCTTTGCATGCTTTGGAAGAACTTACTAATGAACTTCTCATGCACTTAGTAAAGTACCCTATTAATTGCCAAAATTAGACTATTGAATAAAC
>OW240912.1:73538130-73605399 GCA_933207985.1 Pelobates cultripes
TTGCAAACTTAAGCTGTGCTGTCATGTTCTCTATAGAGAGAAGAAGCTTTCTCCTGGCAACCCTTCCAAACAAACCATAATTGTTCTTTTTCAAATTGTACTGTCATGAACTTTAAAGGATCACTATAGGGTCAGGAACACAAACCTGTATTCCTGACCTTATAGTGCTAAACCCACCTTTTAGATGGCTTGCACCCCCCTCACCCCCTATAAAAGTATGAAACTCACCTTATTTCCAGCGCCACAAGGGTCTGCTGGATATGGCCCCGCCCCCCTTGTGTCATCAGCAAAATGGCCAATTTTTAGCCAATCAAATGCTTTCCCATAGGGATGGACCTCCTCATAAAGATGCATTGAATCAGTGCATCTCTGAGGAAAATTCAGCGTCTCCATGCAGAGCGTTGGGACGTTGAATGGCAAAGCTGCCTACTGTGCAGCCCTGAGCACGGAAGCAGCTCCAGTGGCCATCTGAGGAGTGGCCACCTGGAGGTGTCCCTAGGGGCAATGTAAACACTGCCTTTTCTATGAAAAGGCAGTGTTTACATGAAAATGCCTGAAGGGAGCTATTATACTCACCAGAACAACTACATTAAGCTGTAGTTGTTCTAGTGACTATAGTGTCCCTTTTACATTTAACATGCTAACTGACTCCTGTAGAGTCTCAGATGTAACTTTTTTGCAATTTCTCTGGCATTGCATGGCAACTGTCTGGAATGTTTTGCACTTTTAAATAATCTTTCTCGTTGTAGAATGATGGACTTTAGATTGTTTGGAAATGGCCTCATTACCCTTCTTAGTTTGATGGGCAGAAGTAATTGCTTCTCTAAGATCATTGCTGATGTTTTTCCTCCTTGGCATTGTGTTAACACACACCTGAACCTAATACGGCGGGGGGGGGGGGGGGAGAGAGGGGGAAACCTAGGAATAAAACCCTACAAATATTGTTGGCCATAAGGCTTAAGGGCCTTACAAAACCTGTTATACCGTGTCTTTTGATATGATTTGACCTGTCTTGTAACCTTACTACATACAAATAAAGAATGTCAAAAAAAAAAACACACACCTGAACTATCCAGACCATCAAACTGCTAAAAGTTCTGCTTTTTTAGAGGTGGTCACACTTGCTGATGATCAATTAATCAAGGGCATTTGATTAGCGACACCTGTCTGCTACTTAAATCCTATAGAAGCAGTAAGGGTGTACTTCGTTAATTACACATGGCTTCTCCATTTTTGCTTTATTTTTTTAAAAATAAATCATGACACATTGTAATATATCACGTTTTGTTTTTCGTAAGAGGTTATATTTACGGAATTTTAAAACCTACTAAAGAACAGATGATTATTTTGTCCTGATATGTAAAACCATAGAATTCGAAGAGGGTGTACATTCTTTTTCCCATGACTGCATACTTATTTTCTTTGATTCTCACTATATACCATTACTTCTAAATATGCCATAGATTGCAGGTTAGATCTAAAAACATTTTTGGGGCTATCTGTAAGCATTTGCATCTCTACCTGGGAATCTGATATCGTTTTTGAAACATAACTTCACTTAATGTATGTGCCCAAGTTAGACATTCCAAAGATAGCAGGTGGTGCACAACAGTATTATTTTTTTTTTTTACCTGCATATAATTTTGCTGTTTTATCATATTTAGTTTCCCTACAAATTACTTGCCACATATATATTTATTGCAGGGTTCTTGAGACATTAATAATGATATAAGATGTCTGCAGAACCAATTCATGGTGTTTTTTCCCTCATAACATGCTTTTTATCATGAATTATTCTATACATATTTATAAATGGGTACAATCATAACCTAAAATGGTGTTCCAAAGCTGTTCCAAATGGTGACCCTGATGAAAGGTTGTTTGTGTTAAGTTTGGCCAAGCAGTCATAGTCAGTTGGGTGGGCGGAATGCAGCTGGATAGAAAATTAAATTAAATTAATTGTTGTGCAGCAGAGAGTCAGAAGGCACAATTAGGAGGCTGAAAACAGTAATTTTTCTTTAATTATTTGCTAACGCACACTCCATTCTCACACCGCAATAAAGATGGACTTCTTTAAAGCCCCCCCAAAATCTTTTTGCTTAGGATTCTCTGAGCTCGCACTTGTTGTGTGGATGTATATGTACATATAATTGTGTAGGAGTGATTGATAGTCATCCAGCAGTAACAATTTGGCAACTATGACTTTATGGCTTTTTGTGTTAGCTATAACACTGTCCTGCAGTGGGTTATATCTTTGACAGATGACCTAGAGTCTAGATCTAGACCAATGTGTTAAATGAAGATGTGATGTGTTCATTTAAGGCTTGCGTTAACCATATTAACTAGAATTGGTTCTCTTTCAGTGGAATGACTTCAGATTGGCTTTGTTGCAGCTTTGCTAAGGAGCAGAGCCTTTGTTTTGCGGTTTCCCAGACCGGAGGTAGAACACAAAGCAGTTGAAGCCAGAGAAATGTGAGATGCTCTGGGACACAACTAATCATTAATGTTTTCACAACAGTCTTCTTGTGTGAAATGCTGCTCCGCTTCAATCTATTGGGCTCAGGACCAAAGCTATAAAAGGGAGGGGGAGAGAAGGGGTGTTACGGAAGAGGCCCCACACTAGCAGTGGACACTCTAGAAAATACCATACCAATGTCCGTCATTCTGTATGCAACCTTGAAATCACAATGTAGTCACTTGGACTAGAGAATGATGAGATTGGAATCCAGCTGTATCTCAATTTAAATACTGTCATCCTGGCTCAGGTTTGGCAGGTTGCATGTAATTGATGATCAGAAACTATAGATCGAAGGAAGACATAGGCACACTGTCCCCTGTATACATTAGTTTTCTATCATGTTTGTGTCAATGATTTTAACACTTATTTGCAGTGTCTCTCCCCTAGCAGAAGATTTTCCCTGTTTTTGGTATTTTGTATTTGGATTGTCCCTAAACAGAATCCTGTTGTACAGGATGCTCATAATCTGCACATTAAAATATTATGCTGGTATGACACGATTGCTGAGGTATTTAAACAGTGTTAATCTGTACAAATTTCTTGATACGCTCCTTTTTTAATTTTTTTTTTATTTTGCAACCAATTACTATTCTTGCTAAATGGTTTCCACTCAAAATGTTTCTAGTTAACACATTGATGTAACCACTATGAAACATTGTAGGCGCCATAACAATTCCAGCTTCTAGCAATAGTTATGGTGCTTGGAATCTTTGGGTATACATTTCCTCTGTTTTCAAAAACATCAGTGCTCTGTTGGCACTGTAAGTTTGCCTGCCCTCTTCTGCAGCCAAAAAAAGTATTTTAACTGATAGGCTTCAAGGACTAGACTAAGTCACTGCCAACTATTAAATACAGTGGTTATGGTACTTATGCTTAGTTATGGGGACTTCAGTTCACACAGAGTTTTTGGATGTTGGTAGTCCCCAACACTTTCAACCTACTGTTGTCATCCAAGGTTGTACAGTCACTGAACACTGTATCAGTGCAGTTGTAGAGGGGCCAATACCGGGAAGAGCCATAATATTTTGTTCAACCATTGTCTTAGCATAAGCATGTCAAACTTGCGGGCCGCAGGCTGTATGTGGCCCACAGTGAATAACTTTGCACCCAGCGAGCCGCGAGTACATGCTTAGTGTTAGCGATTGTGTTGCGTTTTGTTGCTAGACAGGTATCTTTGCATTACGCGCGGAGTCCTGCATCTTTTTCTGGGCACCAGGTGGAGCAGACATTGTTGCTTTTGTGGGATTAATGTTTTAATGCCCACTGGTGCCGGAGCTTTCAGAGAGCACGTCCGGCCATCTTGGCAGTCAGGCCTCGCTCCCCTATAGATGCTTTTTTAAGGAACACAATACACACCAAAATTTGCTATGTCTCATTTAGTAGATTTGCTGCATAGACCCTGTCTCTGCACTCTCACAAATATAAGCATAGCTCTTTATGAAAAACTGCAATGTTTACATTTGTCAGTTAGAAATCCAATCTTTGAGATGCATGGGATTGGTCCACAATCATCCATCAGGAGGTGCAGCGCCAAGACAATGATGACGCTGGATATAAAGTAAGTTTAACTTGTTTTTTTATTTTTAGCAGGGGTTTAACAATCTAAGCACACAAATGAACACTCTCTAGTTATGACTAAATCAATGCCAGTGTAACTTTTATCTGAAGAAATGCCAGTGTGATTACAGAATATTTAGTGAAAGACCCAAATGGCAGTAGTGAGTGGTGAATAATACTTTTTGGCTTACAACAAAGCGAAAGAAAAACTCGGGTGTTCAGTTTGTTGCTGTAACTAGTGAACCAAAGACACATCTTACCAGTAATTCTTTGTGTTTTAATGCTGCTATTTTTAGTTTTCCAGAACAGCACATTATACACACACAAATTATTATTCCGCGTGAACACAATTGGGGTTCCACCAAAATTTCTAAAAATAAAATGGCCGCGGGCGGCGAGGGAGCAGTGGGCAGTGATCTCCCTGCTAAGCTCCCTTGCGCGCAGTACAGCAGTGATTTTGGAGCCGGAATATGACGTCACTCCGGCTCCAGCATCACTAAGAGGTGCACGAGGGAGCTGAGCAGGGAGTTCACTGCTCCTTCGCCGCCCGCACGCCAGCCGCCCAGCAGCCCCACTGGACCCCAGGGACCACACGCTGAGCCCAGCAGCCCCACTGGACCCCAGGAACAGTACGCTGAGCCCAGCCACCACACTGGACCCCAAGGACTGCATGCTCAGCGCAGAGACATAGAGACTCCATGCCAGCACTGGAGTAAAATTTAAATTTTTTTTATTTTTTTTTATTTTATGCGTATCTGTTAGGGAGTTTGTATGTGTTTGTCAGTGAGAGTGTATATGTG
Source organism: Pelobates cultripes (assembly GCA_933207985.1). Taxonomy (NCBI): domain Eukaryota; kingdom Metazoa; phylum Chordata; class Amphibia; order Anura; family Pelobatidae; genus Pelobates; species Pelobates cultripes. The sequence continues at coordinate 73,543,006 of OW240912.1, forward strand.
TTTGTATGTGTGTTTGTCAGTGAGTGTTTGTGTGTCTGTCAAAGAGTGTGTGTCTGAGTGTATCAGTGTGTATAGGTTTGTGTATGTGTCACTGTGTATCTAAGTGTGTATGTCAGTGTGTGTGTGTGTATCTGAGTGTGTCAGTGAGTGTATATGACACTGTGTGTAGGTGTCAATGTGTGTATCTGAGTTTGTGTATATGCCAGTGTGTGCATCTGTGGGTGCAAGTGTGTGTATGTCACTGTGTGTATCTGTGTGATAAGGTGTGTGTGTGTCAGTGTGTATATGTGTGCCAGTGGGTGTTTCTGTATGTCAGAGAGAGATATATATATATATATATATATATATATATATATATATATATATATATATATATATATATATATATATATATATATATATATATATATTTATGTGTGTGTATATATATATATATATATATATATTCACAAACACACACTCTGACACAGAGAAACACACACTGGCACATACAAGTACAGTTATACACACCTTGACACACACCCGCACATACAAACACAGATATACATACTTTGACATAAACTGCGTAATTTTTTTTTCCCCACGATGTTGATAGACTATGTCAAAGGGTTCCACAGGAAAAAATAATTGGGAACCCCTGCTCTAAATTGACAAAGTGCTGCCAGAGGTATGTATATCTGCTGTAAAAAGATATGTGCTGTTACTGTGTTCGTTCCAATTAAAATCTATGCATACTGATGTATTAAATTGGTGACCAGTACAGTACAGAGAATCGATTTGCAGTGGTGTGTTAAATCAGTGGTCAGTGTAATGATTCAAATCATATACTGCCTTTTTTAATTGGTGGTCAGCTCACCAAACGAAATCTGGTTATACTGATGTATTTAATGGATGGACAGTAAAGAAAGCATTTTTAAATTGGTGGTCAGTACAGTGGCTAAGGCTTTATAAGCAAGCTGAGATGATTTGCAGACCTCATGTAGCAATAAATATGTCCAATTCCATTCATTCATGATTGCTGCAGAGTGCAGTCTGCACAAACAAGCTGATATTTCCCATTTGTTCCTGATGCTTTGCGTTGCTGCCATGGAGACCCTGTCAGATAAGGTCCTGCCATCAAAGGGTTCCTCCCCTCTTCTAATTCCGTGGAAGATGTGTTTTGATGTAGAGATTTGCAGTGCAAGCACTGAGTAGATGAACAGTTCCAATTGCTTTGAAACCTGAGAGAGCAGCTTCTGTCTAACTAGTACTGGGGTGGGGAGAGAGAGGCTATGATGCTTTAGTCCCCAGCAGGTGCCTGTAGGGATCACAGTCATTGTGTGGAGGACACAACTAATTACCATCTGCATCCAAGGGGGAGTCATCCTCCCATCTGTCAATTTCAGGACAGAGCTTCCCCTCAACCTACCCCCCTTTTTCATTTCCACCAACCCAGCCCCCTCCTCCTCATCCCTTTTCACTCCTCACTGTAAACACATAGAGACAACTTCAGGGACACAAAGCAGCCTTCATCTCCTTCATTCTTCATTGTGCGTGATGCTCTGTTAACGTATCTGCTCCGATCTGTTAGGCATCCTGGGTGCTCAGTGCTTCCCTTCTCTGCTTGATTCTCTGATCTCTTTGCTGCCAGGAGCATACATCCCTCCTCCCTGTTTCTCTCCTTCCCGTGTTCTTCCATATAGTCATTTCTCTGCAGCTCAAAACCTTGTCCCTTGTCCCCTGCCATCCTTCTGTCCTCCACTCTACTCTTGGCAAGCCCTGATTCACCTTTCCACCCTCTCTGAAATGAACCACATACTTTTCCAATCATCTCTCCTCCTGGCCTGATTCACCATAGCCTTGGTATAGTGTTTGTGTGGTTGGAGATGCAGGTGAGGATTTGAAGGACTTTCTCATTCAGACACCATGGAGCCGGTGAGCCACCAAGGAATGCCTCGTCTCTCCTGGATAGACACACTCTACAGCAGTAAGTATCACCATGGCAAGATACCTCCAGCCTGGGCTTGATAGATGCTTATTTGCCAATTTGTTTTTATAGATTGAGAGCCTTGTTGTGTGGGGACTAGAATAATGGTACCCATGTACAGTTCATTGAGCATTTAGTGCGGGAATGAACAATGTCTGCATGAACAGGACAAGACTGACACAATTACAGTATTATTTATTGTAGTGTGTGATTGGAAATAGTAGAAATATGTTTTTGTTAAAGTAGAGGCGTCTAATGATTGTGTGATTCATATTAATATATGTAAGGGATGCAGGGACGCTAATTAATTTCTTGTTTAGAAGGTTGGATAGACAGATTTGTTGAATTTAAACTTTAAGAAGGTTTGATAGCATTGTGATAAATGACACTGCTAAGTTGAGGTGGTTGGAATAGTGGATTTTATTATTAAGCTTTAAGATCGCTTTGGGATTTCCTGCATTGTTTAATTTTTTTATCTTTATTTTTTTTATCCAGAGCGGGGGAATAAAAAGGGAAGTGGTTATTTGTAAAGCTTAGAAATTTTGTTAAATGGATTCTGTACTTACCTGAGTCAACCTACTTTGTAAATACACAAATACAGAGTAATCTATTTTAATTGCCTGGGACAAAATTAAGTGGATAATGTTCTCTGGTGGGCTCATACCTTTGGGCATCCTTTGTGAACCAGGAAAAGATTTGTGTATATTATGTGTCTGCATACACCTGGCCTCGGTTGTTTGACTTAACCCATTTTCAATGCATTCTATTCCATAGCACCACTTCTACTCGTATGCAGTTTTATGTATATTTGTATGATTTATGGTGTTTGAATATATGTTTAGAATTTGCATTCCAAGTGAGCGTGTCTGTATAATATCTATAATCAGCCTTTTTACTGTGGTCTAAAATGTTTTTTTTTGTCTAGTTAATAACGCTAATTATTGAATTATCTATTGTTCTACTAAATGATAATCCGGTTTCGTTGCACTCCTTTGCATTACAAATGCTTGCGGCATTTCATCACCCCCCCCCCCCAGTGTGCTCCCATTCACATCTGCTATTCTGTACTCATTTTCTCCCAGCTGGGACTGGCATTAGTCTGGCATGGGATTCATCAGCTGTCTAGCCTGTCTGGATATGTCGCAGCTTTGATCTGTTTGATCTCACTCTCTTTTAGAGGGTCTGGTACCTTGAACATTAAAGGTGTTTGCTATTAACTATCCTGGCGACGTATACGTCCAAGTGATACATTCATTTATACATTTTCTGTATTGCTACAACTCATCCTGCATCACGAAATTTTCCATTCATTATTTCTATGACAAGAGACTATGAGCTAACCTTTGCATAAAGGGGGTGTCCGTGAAATGCTTTCATTGCCTTTCATTTTTAAAAGGCTCATAGTGTTAATGGACGTATAGTAATATATGTAATTACTCGCTCCTCGTTATTAGCCACCAAAGTGAAATCATGTTCTTTGCTGCAGGTCCTCCGTTTTGAAGATAGCTGGTAAAGTTAAAAATAGAATGTGGATAAACCATTTTTATCTTTAGAATCCACAGTCAAGAACCCACAATGGTCTATGGAGATTCTCTTTATGGAAACCTTAAGGGTATTACTTCACTTGACAGCAGTTGGATGGTATTCCCGTACAGAGCCCTGGGCACTGCCAGACCCCATTGGAATTTTCTACAATGTGCCACATGTGGCATCATCTCTGTTTTGGATCAGTTTGTTGATTTTGTGACACAGGAAAGTGTTGACTTTTTAAAGGGACACCTTAACAACTTTAGCTTAAAGAGGCAGTTTTGGTGTATAGAACATGCCCCTGCAGCCTCACTCCTCAATCCTCTGCCATTTAGGAGTTAAATCCCTTTGTTTATGAACCCTAGTCACACCTCCCTGCATGTGACTTGCACAGCCTTCCACAAACACTTCCTGTAAAGAGAGTCCTATTTAGGCTTTCTTTATTGCAAGTTCTGTTTAATTAAGATTTTCTGATCCCCTGCTATGTTATTAGCTTGCTAGACCCTGCAAGAGCCTCCTGTATGTGATTAAAGTTCAATTTAGAGATTGAGATACAATTATTTAAGGTAAATTACATCTGTTTGAAAGTGAAACCAGTTTTTTTTTTCATGCAGGCTCTGTCAATCATAGCCAGGGGAGGTGTGGCTAGGGCTGCATAAACAGAAACAAAGTGATTTAACTCCTAAATGACAGAGAATTGAGCAGTGAAATTGCAGGGGAATGATCTATACACTAAAGCTGCTTTATTTAGCTAAAGTAATTTAGGTGACTATAGTGTTCCTTTAAGCTAAAAGTGCACTTATGCAAATGTCGACATGCCCAAAATTAGGCCTATTATTTTTCAACATACAAAATGTGTTTTGTATGTTTTTGGGTTTTTTTGGTCTTCAACTGAGTGTGCATTAAGGTTTGACATTTACTGTAACTTTCTTGCTGTAAATGTTTTACTGGTGGTACTCTGTAATAAAGCTCCTGGCTCCTAGGGTGTCTAAAAAAACAAACAAACAAACAAACACGCGCACAGACACTTTACCCTTGTGCTCTCCTACACTGTAGTTATAGCAAAGTGGGAAAACATGACGCTCACACTCTATGATGGTGAATAAAACATAAATTTATTCTGTGGTTAGTAGGTAGTGTTATTGCATTAACGAAGGACTAAACTTCCACCAAGCTCATCTCTAATACCAGAAACACATACAAACTCGTCCTTTCAGATATGCTGTTCTTTGATTACTAAAATATTGTACAGTCACTGCTTCTCAGGGAACGTTTTCAATGTAGATGCTAAAATGACTAAGTGTTCATGATTGGCTTTTACAGTAATACCTCCAAGGACACAGGGCAGGAGCATGTTGCTTTGTGGTAGGGATGACCGGAAACTGTTCCTCTGAACTGCAACACAGAGCTCGAGATTGACAACTTTGCTATTACATGATATTAAGGATTAGTCGGACTGTATTTTGATTATACATTGCAGTGACTTGAGGCTGCTGAACACAAACATTGTGCATCTAATCCCCTAGCGGCATTGTCTCTCCAACATTCATCATACCTGGTGATATATTGAAAGACTCCTACAAAACTGTACTTCCAGTGAATCCCTTAGTACAGTGGTTCCCAACTTTTTTTCACTTGAGTACCCCTTGGCAGGCTATTTCCATAAATTGTACCCCTCACATTAGCAAAATGTTTTAATTAATATAGTTGCATTTATTTCAAATGCATACGTTTTTCTCTGTTAAATCTCCCCTTTTTCTCTGCCCTAGGCTCCCCCTGCTTCTCCTTTGCCCCATGCTCTTCCTGCTTCTCCTTTGCCCCATGCTCTTCCTGCTTCTCCTCTGCCCCAGACACACACAGTCACACATGCAGACACACAGAAACAAACACTGATACACATATACAGACACACCTGCAGATATGCATAATGACATACATACAGATGCACAGACTACAATGATGCACAAACATACAGATAAAGACACTGACACACATGCATATACACAGATACATACCCTGACATATATGCAGATACAGTGAAACACAGATACATACACTGACACATGCAGATACACCGATACATATCCTGACACATGCAGACAGATACCCACACTGACTTACATAAGAACACCGACACGCAGATACTGACACAGATATAGGCACTGACACACAGATACAGATACATACCCTGACACACGATACATACACTGACACACTTAAGGATACATACCCTGACACACAGATACACACAAACACACACACACTGACACAGATACACACATTGACAAACATGCAGATGCAGATACAGAAACATACATATACACATACACTGACACACTTAAGGATTCATACTCTGGAACACATATACATACCCTGATACACATGCAGATACACTGAAACACCGATACATACACACACACATGCAGATACACAGATACAGACACTGACATTCACAATGACACACAAATGCATACAGTGACACACATACAGACCCACACTGACATACAGGTATGGACACTGACGCACAGATACACACATGCAGATACAGACAGGGCCGGTGCAAGGATTTTTTGTCACCCTAGGCAAAAGAAAATTTTGCCCCCGCCCCATGTGACCTCACAATGCCCTACCCATATGATCTGCCATATGACCTAACGCCAGTGCTGGCAGGGACAGGCTATAGACACCAGGATCACTACATTAAGTCCTTTTGGGGACTATAGTGTCCCTTTAATGTGAGGTAAATTAGAGATAAATGCCAAGAATAATATACTATATTGCCTATTTACAACCAGATGAGGATGATGATGGGCTCTGGCTGCAGTCTGGCTCCACTGGTCTGGTGTACAGGCTCTCTGGTGGCTGTTTGTAACTGTGGTCACAAAAGTCAATGTTCTGGGGGAACATGAAGCAGCTCCATTTTTTGGGGCCTTTTGCACAGCTCAAGGTCTGGGTCCCAGGGCCTGACGGTGAGTATGCCCATAAGGCCCACCCATGTCCACCAAATGTTCCACCCATGAGTTCGCTCACAGAGAGTGGAGTGTGTAGGGGATGTGTTACGTGTTAGTGTAGAGGATCTAAAGTGTGTGCTTATGGAATGTAGTGTATAGGGATACCAGTTTGTGTAGGTGATGCAGTGTGTGTGTAGTTGATGCAGTGTGTTTGTGTGTAAGGGAGGTATTGTGTGTTTCTGGTTGTGTTTAAGGGATGCATTGTGTGAATCTGTGTTTGTATGTGTAAGGGATGCAAGGTGTGTTTCTGTGTATATACGGGATGCTGTGTGTGTGGTGCTTTGTGTGTGTGCAAGGGATGCATTGTATTTTTCTCTGTGTGTAAGGGAAGCATTGTGTGTTTCTGTGTATGTATAGGGATGCAGTGTGAAATAGAGAGTTTGTGGGGTAGGATAGGGGCTGAGTCCTACAAGCCCCCTTGTACTTCTCCCCTCCCTCCCTTCCTCAGCTGCTCTCCCCTCCTATCCCTTAGAGTTCTCTCCTGCCCCACTGTCCCTTAGTGATCTCCCCTGTCCCTTAGTGATCTCCCTGCCCCCTTTTCTGTAGTGCTCTCCCCTCCCGTCCCGTAGAGCTATCCCTTCCTGTCTCCTAGTGCTCTCTCCTACCCTCCCCTCGTCCCTTGGTGCTCCCCCCATCCCTTAGTACTCTCTCCTCCTCTTTCCATTAGTAGTCTCTCCTCTCTCCCTCTTTCCATTAGTCGTCTCTCGCCTCCTCCCCCTCTTTCCATTAGTTGTCTCTCCCCTCCTCCCCCCCTTTCCATTAGTTGTCTCTCCTCCCCTCCCCCCTCTCCTAGTGGTATCTCCTCTCCCACCCCCCTCGTTGTCTCTCCTCTCCCCCTTAGTGGTCTCTCCTCTCCCCCCTCGCACCTGGTCTTCCCTAACTCTTAGTGGTCTCTTCTCACCCCCTCCTTGTGGTCTCTGCTAGTGGTCTCTCTCCTCCACCCCCTCTCCCCCTCTCATCTCTCCTCCACCCCCCCATAGGGTCTCTCCTCCACCCCACCCATAGAGGTCTCTCCTCCCCCCCCTTCCCATGGTGGTCTCTCCCCCGTTATCCTTACCCCCTTCACCCCCCCCACCCTGTGTAGCTTGGCAGAGCTCCGGTCCCTGGTACAAGAGTTTGTTTCCTGTACCCAGCCGAACTGACTGGAAGTGCTCACTCAGGAGTGCGCTTCCCTCCTGCCAATCCCTCATATCTACCAGCCCGGGCAGTGCTGCAGCGCCTGAGGCTCTCTATAGAGGGCTCAGGCGGCTGCAGCATGAGGGGGCCCGCGCTCCTGGCTACTGCGTAAGTTTCCTATAGGAAGCACCGGCCCAGGATAGAGACATAGGATACATACCCTGACCCATAGATACACATACAAATGCATACCTTGACACAAATAGATAAACACCCTGATACACATACAGATACACAAACACATAGATACATACCCTGGCACACATGCAGATACATAACCTGGCACACATGCAGGTACATACCCTGGCACACATGCAGATACATACCCTGACAAACATGCAGGTACACAGAGACACACACTGACAAACATGCAGATACACAGAGACACACACTGACAAACATGCAGATACACAGACACACACACTGACAAACATGCAGATACACAGAGACACACACTGACAAACATGCAGATACTGACACATACATATACATATACACATACACTGACACACGTAACGATTCATAACCTGACGCGCACAGATACACGCACTGGCGCACATGCAGGTACGCACACTGGCGCACATGCAGGCACGCGCACTGGCGCACATGCAGGCACGCGCACGGGCGCACATGCAGGCACGCGCACGGGCGCACCGATACGTACCCTGACACACATGCAGATGCAAAGACACTTAGATACTTATCCTGAAACACAGATACACAGATCTGTCTGCCTTTTCAGAAGACAGTGTTTACATTGCTGTTTAGTAACACCTCTAGTGGTCATCACTCAAACCACGCTTGGCATTGAGGCACTGAATGTTCCCCATAGTGATGCATTGATTAAATGCATCTCTTTGAGGAGATGCAGATTAGTGCATGCACAATAGTCTCCCATTGCTTTCCTATGGGAAAGCTTTGCTTGCCTGAGATCATCAAGATTGATTATCTCAGCCATGGAGGCGGATTCAGCCATGGCGTGGGTAAGTAAAATCACCTTTCTCAGAGGGGGACCGGTCACCTAAACAGACACTCAGACATACACTTGCTCGGAAGACAGACACCCTAATTCTCAGACACACACATTCAGAAGTTGAATTTTTATAATTCTTTTAAGTGAAACCCACCTAGCCTCCCTACCTTTTTGCAGGGCACGCAAGGAAGCAGAGCAGGGAGATGACAGCTCACTCCCCCCACCCCCCCTCGGATCTATTTGCCCTCCCTCAAGACGCACATGCTCTCTCCCACAGCTGGCTGGCCGGCCACCTCCGCTCTCCCACAGCTCGCTGGCCGGCCACCTCTGCTCTGGGCCGACATATTCTAGGCACAGGACAAAATTTCTAGTCGTCATGGTACACATACACACACTGACACATACTGTGACACACACAGCCTACGTTTTGGCTGACTGGGTCTGAAAAGCCGATAGACTGGGTCCGATAGACTGAGCCAGCGATTCCCAGTCCATGCGGCGGCCATTCCTAAATCTTTTCGCGTACCCCGAGGGGCACTGAATTGTACCCCGGGGGTACGCGTGCCACGGGTTGGGATCCTCTGCCTTAGTAGGTCAGAAGTATGTGAAGGTAATTGGCTGTCAAACTGCAGCTTTTGCATTTGGAAATTTCCCCTAAATAACCAGCAGACTGATGTAATACAGATGACAAACCAGGGAGCAGAGCATTAGAGATAATGGACATTTCAAAAATAACATCCATGAACTTGTATTGATATAGATCAATCATTAAGGAAAGAGATCCAGAAGGATAAATCAAAAGTATTTTTAGGGAGCGTTTCCTCTGGTTAACCTTTAATCAGATCATATCATGGGTTCTTTTCCATTTTAATATATATATTTACAAAGATAATAAGAAAAAATAGAGGAACTGTTCCAGTCTATAAAGTGGTAAAGCAACAAATAAAGATGAGCTAAGTCCAATAATAGTTAAACAATGCAATAAAAATAGATAAAATGTAAAAAGCCTGCTATGAAATGGGACGATCTCCAACACAAGACGGTCATTTGCTTATTGAGGCTTGTTTTGTAGTTTTGATACATTTTCAAGTACTTTATTAAACTCTTTTTAGGTGATGGCACCTTTCAACTTTCATGGAATAGCCAAACAGAACCTGCCTGCAATGCTGGGGCCTGGATCCCTGTCTTTGAATGACTTTATTGCTTGCATACAGTGATAGAATAGGTGGTACGACCAAGACTGTAAGCACGGTTTATTAGAACTCTACTGCATGGCAAAGGTAATTCAGTGGAACATAAAGACTAATGCAGGATGCAACAGTAAGGAAAAATAACTTCATATCACCTAAAACTTTAAATTACCAGGCAGTCTAGAACTTTATACACTAATTCAGGAAATGGGTGCCCACGCTGTATACGTATTCTGTGTGACCATCTCTGCTCAATGGTTTAACGTGTTATATGTCATTTCCTGTCCTCTGTGTGGCCTACTGTCTTTAGTCTCTCTGCCTAGTTCTGTTTTTAAAGCTATATCTTTTATATCAATTTGAGAACAGTTGCACAGTTTTCTTCACTCTTTCCAGTGTTATCCTTCTGTGTTCACCTATATAGGTTTACTTGCAACTTGGGTTCTTGCACGGGTTTCAGCATTACACGTATAAATGCATGAGGAAATGAGGGCATTATGTTGAACAATGTTCCCTACATCTGTTTCATGAACAAGAAACGGTCAATTTAAAGAGAAATGGGAAATCCTTAAATCTTGAAACATTCAGTGTGAGAAGCCTGGTTTTAGAACAAGCTACACTACAAACGTAAAATAAATTTGAGAAAGAGTGATCTCACTGAAAAGTTTTATAACAAAAGTTAAACTAAACTGGAGGCAGAGGCTATATAATCTTTATTGGAAACTATTAAACTATATCAATTTTAAACTATATATAGTTGGAATTTTACCAAATTGCTGTCACAATATTAAGAAAAACATTAGACATATTAGGGGCTACATTGTATGCCTCAGAAAATAGCTAACCAGGTAAAATAAGTACATTGACTAATTATGCGGCTAACATCCCTTGTGGTGTTTCATGGGAATAGTTACTTTCTTGTGAGTTACCTATTGCACCAACCCTCGATCTAAATGCAGCCTCATCTGCCAGGAGACTAAGCTGGAAACAGTATTATATTATCTCTGCCTTTTTTCCCTGGGTGCCATAACCTACAAACATGATGCCTGGGCGGGGGAGTTACGGTACCTGTGTGCATAAGCGACAAATCCGTTTTTTTTTTAAATGAAAAAAACTTTCTTTCACGTTTTCAACATTGTGCACTTCTCTCTCACTGATTAAGATCGATTGATAATTGGGAATTTTTATTTCCATATTTTCATTTATTATTATAATTATTTTTTGGTGCAAACTTCATTAAGCCACAATTTGTTATGAGGGATACATATTTTTGGTGCACTGCTTGGCTTTAGAGGAAGAAATGTTTTGATGTGAAGCGGCTTTTATTGACAGCTTAACACTGTAGCGCTCAAAATAAGTAGCCCTGCTTGAGTGTGAGAAGTTGATCAATAACGGACATGAAATCTAGGTAATGGTGCCGATTACAAGTGTAATTTGCGATAATCCAATTTGAAACAAGACACTTAGAAAGTAGCTGTTTAATAAAATGCTTCTGCATGATTTTTGGCCCTGTCACATTAACTTGTGGAATTTTGTTTTGCAATTACACATGAAGTCTAATAATAACTTCTCTTTTCGAACGCCTAATTTTAAATTCTCTTTCCAAGGATTTGCAACAAATTCTTGTAATATAGTGCTTAATGATTAATTTAAAATATTTGTGTTTGTAACAACCACATCTCTAGAAATTGTTACGCTTCTGATGTGGTGCTTAATTTTCTTAGAAATTTATTTTTAAAAACTTTTGCAATTGACGTCATAATTCAGTTCAATCCGGGCGCAATCACTGTTTAGAATGCTTTGGAGAAGGAGAAACCAAAACATTGGAGTTTGTCTAAAAAAAAGATGTTGAGCGCACGTTCATGTTTGCTCCACTTTTGCGCAACAGGCGCCGTATTATTACATAAAACGATTGTTTTACCTCCCTTCACACATTGTCCTTTTCTCTTCCTTTTCCTTAATGTTTTAAAATAATACTAGGGGAAAAAGTACATTCACAATTTGAAGGATCTTTTTATATAGTAAACAAAAAGGAAAACCATGAAATCAGCTTGCCACTATTCTGACAGTAGAGAAAAAAATAGAATGAAAAAGGCACATTTTTGTACCTATTTTTGTACATTTGAAGCAACAAATTTAGGAATCAAATAAAAGAACAAAAATGAAACCGTAAACTAAAATAACAATATTTTGGCACAAACAAAGGAATAAAATTGGAAAAGTAAAGAAAATAAAATGGTATAATTTTTGTAAATCAACCTACACTATTTCTGTTCTCCACTCTGCTCTCTCAGTGCTGACTGTCAGGGTAGAAAAGTGAGGAGTTTATAACAATGATTGACAGGGAGCCAATATGGAGGTGCTCATTTCTAGAATAGAGGGAAATACACTAGTGTGTTTTTCTACATTAAATTTTATTTTTCAGACCTTAAATACACCTTTGTTAAATATAGAGCACAGGTAATTATATTTTTGCAAACACTGAATTTTCAGTTCCTCTTACCATAGCCAAAATTAACTATGGGTAGTTCTTTGAATATTGGTGCAGGGAAGTCCAATTTAAATTTGCTTTTTTATTAACTTTTTTTTTTTTTTTAATTTGAAATGTAATTTCTCTTAAATTTACATAATTAAATAAAACATTGATAATTACCTATAACTGCTAAACTTTTTCGTGGGATGCCTAGTTTTCTTCTTAGTTTATAGAAAATATTTAGCAAATTAGTTACATCACAATCCAGGTCAGACAAGCCAAAGCTGGGGCAAATATTACAGATGAAGAGGACATACACAGAAGAGAAGAAATGAAACAATAATTCTGTATATGTTTTTATTTATCCTAAATGCCGAGCTTATCAAAATGATTGACAAAGGGCTAAGATGGAGGACCTCAGTTTCAGGAAAACAAAGTGAATTTTCTTCATAACAGTTTATTTTTCACGCCTTTCAGAAATCCATATTTGTTTATTACACAGATAACTAAAGATAATATTAAGAATTCTGGGAAGTGACAGTTCCCCTTTATATCCATGGTTTAATGCTGCAAAATTAGGCTGCATTGATTTTTCCTAGATTATGCTATAAATTTGTCATTTTGATTGCTAGAATTTTGCACATTAGTCTCAATTATGTGATTGCTACAGTTACTGCACATGGCGGTGGCACTTAGGATGTTGGCACCCTTATTAAGTCTGGTGAGTTACTATACTGCAATTGGCATAATTTTACTAAATATAAAAATAATTGTAATGATCATTGTTGTACTACCAAAAAAATGGAAAAAAGTTTCCAGTTAGGATCTGATAATGTTTAGCAAGGTGATATTTGCTAGTCTTTTTTTATTTATTTTTTATTCTGCTCTGGTTTTCCAGTTTTCTGGAATTCATTTAGTTGTTCAGATCTACATAATCACAGTTGTATACATTGCTTTACAGACCTATATAAATCACCATCTGTATAGAACCCAAAGACAGATTGCATTTCACACCCTTGTTTCTATTTGCATATATTATTTTACTATGGCATCTGTGCTGTTGCTTGGCAACCTTTATTTCGATGCAACTAATTTTGATTCCACTATGACCCCTATCACTGTGGGATATAGGACCTCCTCCTTTGAACCAGTCCGGTCCTCTGTTGTTTTGCCACTTGTTGGATACTGATGAGAATGTTACCTTTCATTGTGTGCGGAGATTCTGAATGTTGTATGTTTCGGAAGACTGTCTTGGAAAATATAGCTAAAATGATGCTCATATAAACAGGAAAACAAAGCATTGCTATAGACACCCAGGATTTGAAAAGCTGTTAAAGGTGTAAGGGCAAATTATATAGATCACCTCACCTCAAAGTACTCCAACAGTATCTGTGTTAGTATCCCTTAAAGGGGTGCTATAGTCACCAGAACCACTACAGCTTCATGTAGTGGTTCTGGTGTGTACAGCCTGTCCCTGCAGGCCTTTCAATCTAAACTCTGCCTTTTCAGAAAAAAGGCAGTATTTATTTTGCTGGCTAGTAACACCTCTAGTGCTGCATGGAGATGCTGAATGCTAGCCATAGAGGTACATTGATTAAATATATGTTGCAGTACTATGTTTGTATTCCTAACACTATATTGTTCAAGACTCACTAACAGGCCTGGATTTACTCATTTTCCACTTATGGTACTAAAATAAACACTACAGTGTTAGGAATACAAACATAGTACTGGAACTTATATTTAATCAATGTACCTCTATGGCTAGCATGCAGCACTGAAATAGGAAGCACCTATAGTGGCTTTCTGAGTGACTGCCACTAGAGGTGTTACTAGCTAGCAAAAAGAATATTGCCTTTTTTCTGAAAAGGCAGAGTTTAGATTGAAAGGCCTATTTAAGTATCAGAACTCGAAAATGAGTAAATCCAGGCCTGTTAGTAGTGAGTCTTTACATCTGAGTTGGGAGCCACTAGTGCAGAAAATGCATTTGAAAAAGGCAAGATTCTTACATCCAAATATATAGTTCCTCTTTTACATGTATACCTAGGCACTTGATCCACCTTCTCTCTTTACTGTTTTCTCATTATTTGCAGCCAAGCCTTAGTCTTCCATACAAAACTATAGTTATTTAGTAAGCCTGCACGCATGGTGGTGGTACTAAAAATTGCATTGTTATTTTACAATATCACATAATGTTACATAGATACATAGTAACAGAGGCTGAAAAAAACACATTAGTTCAACGTTTTACACACACATTGCTGCTTGTACTGCTATTGAAGCAATTCCTAATTTTATCTCAAAATGGTGGGGAAACAACGACACATACTTGAATACAAATTGGCAGTCTGGTTTCTGCTTGGATTACAAAGCTATTACTCCACATATTTATTATATCCTGCAATATTTTGTGTTTCCAAAGAAGCACCCATAAGTTGTTTTATCACATTCTTTACAGATTTGTAAGAAGGCTCAGGAAGTGTAGTTATCTACATAACACCTCATCTGCTCCTTAACTGCCCAGTGCATTAATTAATCCAAAATATTACGACTTTATATACCAGCATTAAACGTTTAAATGAGATGAAGAGACTCTAGTCCTTGGGATGTTTGTAGTACGCTCACTGTAGCCTGTGGTAATACAGGGTGCTTGCATTGTTTTAAATGGAGTTCCCCAGCTCAGTGGGAAGTTGATATGAAATAAAAATTAGCATCAACTTAACACCTTAAATCACTCTCTTCAAATTAGATTTTTTTGAAGCTGATAAATGTGAAACCTTTAGAGTATAAAAACCCCTTGGCAAAGTGCTTGACTCACAATGTACTGTTCATGGCTTAGTCATAAGTGTATGACTGTGTCCCACACAGGATGAAATGCATTAAGCTCTATGTTGGCTGAATGCTTCTGCTCCTTGTTAAGTTTTCAAGCTTCCATTAAATGTAGTTTGAAGAACCAGCGATACAAAATACTGCAGCATATTGCTTAGCTGGTATTATTGCACGAATGGGTCCTGACATCTGTAGTGGTTATGGTGGT
Organism: Pelobates cultripes; assembly: GCA_933207985.1. Classification (NCBI taxonomy): domain Eukaryota; kingdom Metazoa; phylum Chordata; class Amphibia; order Anura; family Pelobatidae; genus Pelobates; species Pelobates cultripes. The sequence goes on from OW240912.1 coordinate 73,558,356, forward strand.
TGGAGTGTTCATTGAACTCAATTTTAACCCATTCTTTTGTGCCACATCCACTAGTAAATGTGTAGATTTAGTAGGGCACAATGGCCCAGCAAACATGTGATGCAAAAATTATGTTGGACTACAAATTTCTCGAAATGTTAATATTTAAATTTTCTTTAGATTATGCAGTTACTTGCAATAATTGCTTGGACATGTAACAACATGCGCAGTAAAGACAATGTGTCTCATTTAGATATTGAATCCCCCCACCACCACCACCACCACCACCCAAAAAGCTTACAGCCTAATTCTTTAAATTATAGAATAACCAGCTTTCACTTTTGTTCTACATATAGGTAGGGCAAACTAAAATGTTTTGGTTTAATGTATTACTCAATAAGTTAAGTGTTGGTTCAATTCAAGGGAAACAGTTACCCTGTTATGTTACTATGTAAAAAAATGACAGTTTAGAATAGAGTAGATATATCTATGTAGATATCAAATATGTCCATCTATTCTTTCGTATCCTCTTTTTAATGCTTTGAAGTGGACCTGATTTTCTTATCCCTTTGAATTTAGGGAGCATGCTAAACACCATAACTACAGTTATTTTGTTGTCAGTGGTACTAAGAAGCCATGGTTGTAGTTCCTCTGGTTTTCAAGCAGTTGGAAAAATACTAGGGAATTTCCTTAGTTCCCAAAGTCAGCAGTATTGGCGTCCGGTACCGGTACCTCTGTCAGAACTTCATATGATAATGTTTTGCCTTTCTTTTTATGGGTCTGAAATATGTGCATTCCATGCTGCATCACTGTTATACCTTTTGGTGCTTCTGAAGTCATGCAGGTTCATTGTAATGTAAACTAAAGTGGTTATGGCCCTTAGAGCATCCTTTCAAATTTTAGCAAATAGTGAGACATCTTCAGAAGGGAGAAAGCAAAGGGTTGATGCAATTTACAATTTATTTGAAGACTTCGCCTAGAGCAAGCATGCCAAACAGAATTTCTTTGCAGGCTAGCCAATCAAGGGGGCACAAAAAACACTAGTCAGACTGAAAAATTATTTTTGCACCCGTCTTGGCCTGCACTCCCTGCGCCCCGCAGGCAGCGTGCGGCTCTATAAGGGAACTGCATGCACTGTACACTGGGAGAGGGAGCACCTCCCCCTCCTGCTCTGCATAGGAGAGCTGCGTGCCACCGGAGAATGAGGCAGATGGGGGAGGCAGGAATGAAATGGGGGTCGGGGAGACAGGAATGGGAATGGGGGTGGAAGGAGACAGGAATGGAATGGGAATGGGGGTGGAGGGAGACAGGAATGGAATCGGGGTGGAGGGAGACAGGAATGGAATCGGGGTGGAGGGAGACAGGAATGGAATGGGGATGGGGGAGACATGGATGGAAGGGGGGTAGAAGTGAGTGGAGTGTGCAGCCATACCTTACTCTGCTCGGAGATTGCAGAGGGACTCGGAAGCGAGGGGAATCTCCAGACAGTGACATTACTACTGAGATAGTAACTTGAGGTGAAGCTTTTGAGTCAATTATATATATATATATATACACACATACATGATTACATATTGTTTGCATGAGAATCATGCAAACAATATGTAATCCTGGGTACATATATATATATTTTAGTTTGTGTTGGTCTAGGTCAAACAAATTTATTTTAAATTGCAAAGACCGAAATATGTTTAATATCCACAGTCTGGAACAGGGAAGGGATAGGGGGTAATTTGCAAATAGAAACTGTTAAACATTTATCAGTTGTTAAAAACTATCGTCAGAAATTTAACAAAGTTCAAGAGAAGGAAGTTATCTGTAAATTTCTAAAATAGATGGGAAATGTAGATGTATACCATAATTTTTTGCGTTGATACATGGTTCAGGCTTCCAGTAGAGGTGCTAGAGATTAATACAGTGCAAGAGTCCAAGCACTTCGGACAGACAGAAGAAAAGGAAGCCATGAAGTCTGTGCTTTTAAGAAACAGGCAGAATATATGGGCCAGTTGGCTTTTGCCTGCTGTTTAAAACCTCCTTTTCTAGAACCGCACAGTGGCTTATTACTATTACAGAAAATTGTGCATTGCAGTGTGTTGCTTTGCCGATGGGATATTGCGGAGTGGAAAATTGGGAGGGGGGAGATGTAGCATGTCAATGTTTTTATGATGAAATAAGCTGAATGATTTACAAGAAGGGGGGACACAGCAGCTCAGCGTGAATACCAATGAGTTGTATAGAATGCTTTTTGTAAAATGACAGGACAGCTTTATGTGGAACTGATCAATAAAATATATATTTTATTTCTCCAGTAACTTGGAAACTTGTACTATCCTTTGGAATCCATCTGCTATTTTCTTTCTGTTAATGTGGGCAGAGAATGCAGAAAAAAAACATGATCTTTAGGTCCACTGATACAAAGAGATACTGATGTGTTTTTTTTGGTTTTTTTTGACCGATGGACCTTTACTTGCTGTAGACATGTTTCCAATTGTCCTCGGGCATTATGCATTGGTCTGCCTATTACTTTACGCATCACTGTGTGTAGCCCTGTAAACGTATTTTTAATACTGCAGTGGAAACTTTTATTATTACAAAACACAATATAGACATTTTTCTTTTCTAAATTCCCCTGATTAATCAACAATGGGGCTGTCATTGTATCTCTAAAACTTGTTCTGAACCTTTCTTGACAGACACAAATTATGTACATGACATTAGCTTGGCAACTCATTCAGCAATGATAAATTGGCACAGTAACTCATAGCTGAGTTCTAATATAATATGAATTAGTTGTAATTATGTAAAACACCTTTATGGTAAGTTTATGCTTGCCTAGGTTAGCTATGCACATTTCTCCTGTCAAGTGGATCCACCCAATATATGTTCTAGTAAAGATCCAAATGGAAGCTTATATACTGGGCAGAGTTGGGGCTGAAAAAACCCCCCACCAAGGTTCTTCCTACCTAGGGCCAGGTTCTATTGGTTCTGCATTTTATAAACAGTCCGTTATAGATTCTGTAGTACTACCTTATTAACTGGTATGTACTATTCTTTAATCTTCAAGAAATGTTTCCAGCACATGGTGGATTATTAATGATTGCTATTCTGGGGGCAAAGGTCTGTTCTACACAGTATTAGTAAGGTGTACCTAATAAGGTGTCTACTGAGTGTATAAATCCGGTAGGGGGACAAAAAGGTCTCTGATGCAAGACCAGCAATGGAGACGCATTGAACAATAGCCACAATCCAAACCCTCATACTCTTTCCATGAGGTCCAGGATTTTTTATAAGAAAAACAGTAATATAACCTTGACCCTAACTCCCCCTCCACCTACCGCCCTATCTCTCTACTGCATTTTGCATCCAAGATCCTTGAAAGAGTTGTGTATGCAAGATTAACAGACTTCCTCGAGTCTAACTCTCTGCTTGACCCGCTTCAGTCTGGTTTCCGGGCTTAGCACTCTTTGGAAATGGCGATGACCAAAGTATCCAACGATTTACTCGCTGCAAAATCTTGTGTTCACTATTCTATGCTAATTCTCCATGACCTTTCCCATGCTTTTGACACTGTTGATCATGTACAGCTTCTTATCATCCTCCGTAATCTCTCCTTCACCCCCTCATGTCCAGTCGATCACCAAATACTGCTGCTTCCATCTCAAAAACATTGCTCGCATCCGCCCCTACTTAACGCCAGATGCGGTTGGTCCATGCCACTGTTCACTCTTACCTTGACTACTGCAATCCGCTTCTCAGTGGTTTTACGTGCTCCCAGCTTGCGCCGTTACAGTCTATATTGAATCCGGCAGCAAGGCTCATCTTTCTGTCCGCCCACACCTCCCTGCATTGGCTTCCCGTAAGATAAAGGGCTCAATTTTAAATTCTGGTTCTTGCTTTCAAATCTCTTACATAATGCTGCTCCCACCAATCTACCTTTCCTAATACACAAGTATGTCCCTTCTAGGCCCCTATGCTCTGCCAAAGACCTACCTCTACCCTCTGTTCGTACTCCCACCTCTGATGCTCGCCTTCAAGACTTCTTTAGGGCTACACCTTCTCCGTTAGAAGCTCACCCAGTCTCCATTCCTTAAAAAAATCATTAAAAACTCACCTTTTCACAATTCAGCTCTTAATAACTCCCAACTGATTCCTCTCCTGCAACTGTCAATAAAAAAACAAACCAAAAAAAACCCCCACTAAGATATCAGTGAAAACTATTCTACCAATCTACTTCTCTAATAACTATCCTTACATTTTGTGTCACTATACCCCACTCCCTCTAGCATGTAAGCTTATTAAGCAGGGCCCTCAACCCCTCTGTTCCTGTGTGTCCAACTTGTCTGGTTACAATTACATGTTTGTTAATCCACCCATTGTAAAGCGCTGCGCTTGCCGCTATGTAAATAATAATATATATATATTTCTCTGTCACAAACTGGAGCACTTTACGATTATAGAATGGTAATATTTGACAGAGACAGAGGTGAAGAAGATCCTGCTCAGAAGATCTTATAATCCATGATATTTAAGCACATTCACATACTTCATACTCTCCATTTCTATGAGGCTCCAGAGAATAGCCTTATTTAGTGAATTGTCAGGAAATGATCAGTAGAGAATGCATGCATGTAGCTAATGGCAGTTAATACCCCAGTTTGGCTAGGATTCCCACTGAGTGAAAGCTTTCTGCACATGGTACTATAGTTGTATGTATTGTGATTCCTGCTGTTCCATTTATGGTGCCCATCTTCACTGGGCTGCTAATAAACCGTCCAGCTGAGAGCTAATGACTTCTTCAGTTTGCTGTGAAATGGTTCATCAACACGATTAAGTACGGTATCTCATGATAATATTGTTCTCTGTGGCTCAGGGAAGGAAACCCTGTAAGAAACCTCCCTAGCTAAATTGGCATCTTTAGTTTTGGGTAGTCCATTCAGGAAACTGATTTAAAGTATGTAAAGTCAGATTCAACTTTCTTCCTTAAAATTGTATCTTCATCATATTATATGCACTGCATGCTATATAGTATTTATGTTGCTTTATATAAGTATCTTCAGTTACTATGCTGGTGCCAACGATGTGATTTTTTTTTTTATTTCCATGGTTATATTTTATTTTTTGTTACCTTGTTTACATTGAAAGGTTAAGGTTAAATATCTTCCTGACAGCCACTAGAGGTGCTTCAGCCTCTTGAACTGACTCAGATTTGCCTCTTTAACCAATTGCTGTTTGATGGCGCTGCGTTTTGTTGCGCATGTGTACCTTGTCCATTGGCTTGGACGAGAATGTGGAAGAATCAGCTGGCATGTTGACTGAGGCAGATCAGGTGCCTGCAGCAGTCGTGTCTCAGCACTGGTAACAAGGTAAATAATCTTCACTTTCTTACATCAAATGGGGGTGGACAGTGGTCACACTGACTAAAGGGAATTTATAGTCCTGAAAAAATGATTTTTGAGACTGTTTCCTTTAACCTTTACCATTGATGTAAGATTGTAGCACAGTATAGGAGCACTCTGGGCACCATAACAGCTTCAACTAATCTAACAGTTTCAAGAAGCAGGGGTGCCACTGATAGGCTGAAAGCGTACCTTCTTCAAGCAAGTTTTATGAATGGGGAGTCACTGATTGGCAGTGTGTGTCAGCTGACCGCTTTGTCAATCAGTGGCGACTTCCCTGGCAGCACTACGCGCTTCCTGAAACTGAGATTTCAGAAGATGGATGCCGTCTGGAAGGAGTTGAGATTGGCACTATAGGCTCACTTACGCGTTAAACTGTTTGAGAACCGTTGTGGTAAGAGTGCGCATGAGGGCCTCCTGGCACCATTAAAACTTCATTTAGATTATTTTGTTATGGTCCCTTTAATGATCTGGTTCTCCTCCCCCAATTCAATGGAAAAATAGCCTATAGAGAAATTCATGAAAAAAAATAAAAATATGTGTAAGCTATATTCCTATGAAGAACCTTTCATGTTATTGTCACTGAAATTCCACAAGGAATAACTAGGTGTTGATGTCGATTCCCCTAGGAAGGTTAGTCTTAAAATCTGTTTTGCTTGCAGCAATTTATTTTAGTTCTCTGTAGAGGCTAACGTAATGATAAAGCAAGCTGGTCTGCCCATAGTTGGATGCACATAGATTTGTTTGTGCATTCTATGGCACTGTAACATTATGAACTCTCATATTGTATTTTCATTTTTAAAGCAACAATATAAAAACAATATAAAAAAATAAAAACACAACAAACTGTTAAAAGTTTTAGATGTGTTGGTCACGAGGGTCCCTACTCAGTTGATGAGTTATTCTTCTTATTATGTTGCACTTATACGTAGTACTTTACATTGTAGAGAGACACAGAGGCTGAAGTTGTCATTTTCATTATTTAATGGACAATGCATACAAATAAGCAAAACACATTACACTGCTCTGCAATGATCAACTGTGGGTGACTGGCTGGCAAGGTTATGGTCTGCTTGGTACACTTGTATACCAGCCTGACATGCTCCTTTCTTTCTAGCCTGTCCTGACCAAAATGTATTACTTGTATATGCAGTATTAGGTCTTCTTACAAGAGCCAGAGTCCCTAATTAAAGGGGCAGTACGGTCATATAGGCCCTAATCTATGGTAGTTAATGTGATCTCTACTGATTTATGCCAGGTTTAATAACCCAAACATGCACATTGAACCGCTTTTGCCTGTAACTGTGGGTTGAAAGTGAGAATATTCTAGATTTGTGGTCTGTGAATTTTCTGTTTGCTGTGGTTCTGTCTTGTGATGGGGCTTAGAAGAATGAAATACTTTATTGGCCTAGTGCCTTTAGCTATTCAGATACATGTGTGACTTTCTGCAGGGTCTCCCTCTGTTCTATAGCAAAATCCACCAGTTTTAATATTGCTGTTGGCATAAGAAATGATCAGTACTGCTTTTAAACCAGTAATGTGTGAAATTAGTTGTGCATTCCGTCAGCGATGAACTGAAACGTTCCATGAAAAATATGAGCCACAATTCATTTGGTGTGGTGAATGTTGCCAGTGCCCTTAGGCTCTCCTGTTTCTTGCTCATATTCTTTAGCACAATATGTTTGTTATGGCCCCCTGGAGTTGAATGGGACAAGTGTGAATCATTCTTCTGGATTCATACAGCTAGTTAGTACTGGGTTTTCAGAAATGGATAAAAACTGTAACACTGTGTTTGTGCACTAGAAATTAAACACGCAAACCGTGACTTTCTGATAGCAGTTCAGTGATTATAAATTAATTTATGGGCATTTTTGCTACAACATAAAACACGATTGAGTAGCGTGACTAGCAATAAATATTTAACGTAGCAGTTCATGTGTACATACAGTGATGGTTAACCTTGGCTCTGCAGTGCTCTATGGAACCACATACACATAAAAAAAAAGTTTTGATCAAGAACATTTAGTGTTGAAAGCTGAAAGCTCCCTATGTATAAAATGACAGCTTTTTTTCTATCACTGGAAAACAAAATGCAAGCAAATACTTGTCACCAGAGCTCTAAATTTCTGTTCGCTAGTGAAATTTGCAAACTTTCTATTTATTTATTTTTTAATAATTGTTTTTAATGTTTCATCTTGCCTCTTTGAGCATTCTAGTTACACAATAGGTGTATTTATTTTTATTGTTAATTTTTCTTTTATTGAGGCATAGATAAAAGGGAGATAAAATGTGGTCACAGATCAGAATTGCAATTGCATGCACATTGTGATAAATACTCGTTGACTTTACTGCCTCTTTAATTAAACATGCTAAACTGACACATCAAAACTTACAGTATAATGGTGTTGGCAGGCAATGATAGTGAACTAGATGTGTGTTGTAATGTACATGGCAGAAAGTGAATTAGTAGCTAGCTGTGTCTAGAGTGTCGTCAATGCCACCTAGTGTAGATATTAAGTGAAGTATGCTTGGCCGTGTAAGGGTACATTAATCGATTAGACTGCACATTTTAGGAGAGACAATGGGTGTATTTCACTCTGCTCCCGTCTCCCTATTATTTCACTGTATGGGCAATTCAGGAATCTAGCAGTTGGGAATGTACACACTTATCTTCCACTATGCTTTTTCGTAGGTGGTGGATGTAAATTTAACTTCTAAATGTATTAATACTAATAATAATACTCTACTGCCTGTTTCCTGTGATTTTAGAGCTTTGCACTGCTCTTCTAATCACAACACTTTGACACAAAAATACATTCACAGCCAGACATACACAAGGATATTATCTGCCAGGCATACACAAACTCTGACAAGTGCACACCACCAGGCCCGTCGTTAATATTGACCGGTCCCTGGGCAACCATTTGTTTGTGTGTCAGACATGCTGACACACACACTGACAGTCATACAGAGACATACACTGCCAGACACACATACTGCCAGACACACACAGACCTACTGACAAATTTACACTTTTAAACCCACCCTGTAGTTTCCTACCTTGGAGGGTGGTTTCCCTGGTGTCCAGGCTGGAGGGTGAGGCTGATGGGAGTTGGGATCTGCCTCTCCTGGCCCAGGCCCCCTCCTTCGTCTCCTGCGCGGCTCCTCTCCTTAATGGGAAGAAGTGACTCATGGCCGTCACTTCCTCCCAGCGCTGCCGAAAAGCAAAGGGCCCTGTTGTGCAGTTAAAGGGCTACAGTGGGTGACCAGGCCCCTCCTTAATGTGCGGGCCGGCGGCCACATGGGGGAAAAAATAGTTGAGAGCAGCTACTTTGGGCCCCTCAAGAGTAACTGGGCCCGGGACAAGTGCCCCATTTGCCCCACGTTAAAGACAGCCCTGCACACACACACACGCACGCACGCACACACACACAAACTCTTTGACAAGTACACAATGCTGGTTAAGCCCACTCCTCATTGCATGCCTTTTGCTGCAGGAGAGTCTCTTCCCTTGGTTAAGTAGGAATTTGGCTAATCCAGGGCTGCTTTTATCACTCTACTGTACTACGGGATTCTCTGTCTTTCCATTCCTGTACAGCTTCCTTCATGTGTTGGTTGGAAGTTATGTAATGGAACATCCTCATAGGGCTGTCAACCCAGAATGGAAGGTGGACAGTACAGTCCACTATGAGGCCCTCCCTGTCAGAGTTCCCATAATGTGGACTGGACTAGCTGCAACCAAACTGAAGCCCTATCAGTACCTGGGCTAAGCCAAACCCATTACCAGAGTACGATCTGTATCTCCTAATAGTGGCACTGATCTCAATGGCCATCAGGTGATAAATCCACATCTTTAAAGAGAAAACAGGAGCATTCTGGGATAAAGTGCAAAATTATAGCAGTTGCCAAAGCAACAAATCTTTTGAAATGCTCTGACAATTTTTCTCTGTGAAGTCATTCAGCTCCGACTTACAAAACATTACTTTCTGTAGAGGACCTTATACTTTCATCATCATTGTTGTATAGAAATATATTGTTAACCAGATAAACCGTTATTGTGGTGGTGGTTACTGTCTCTAGAGATTCTCACAAGGACATCATTTATTTAGTTATCCATCAGGGGACAAGCCTGTCAAACCGCCAAATCTATGTATCTCACACCAGCTTCTCTGATCCTCCTGTAATTATGATTCCCTTGAGTGTACTGGAGCAGACAGTCATTGTCTGACCAGTGTCTAGTCTGCTAGTTTTCCAATGATTGTATCGTATAAGAAATGAAAGTGAAATAGACCAAATTCTACCAAAAGAAGGCTTTCTGTCTGAAACATGTGCCCTGATGGTTGAGGAAGGTTTATTTATTTTTTCTGCTCTCCTTGTGATATCACAAAGGTTCTTTATCTGAGCAAACTTCACTGCACCATGCAGATATCTCTTTATTTACAGTTTAAATGTAAAAAAAAAAAAGAAAAACAAAAGTTTTTCTTTTTAAGCATTAATTGAGATTTTTCCTCCATTTTTCTATAGGTGTAATTAACTGAATAGTTTGTTAGTGACTGGCATTGATACGATTGTGGTTATAAAAGTGCTAATAGTAACCAGAGCCCTTGTATACTTGTCATTGATCTCTATGGGACTCAAATGCGTCACCAGTGAACACGAGAACTTAAAGCACAAAGGAGAAACCAATGTGGAAGAAGGTGAATTTTATTCTGAAGTGAAGTAGTTATGGTGCCATGGAGGACCATTGCACTGGGTTCTATTTAGGGGGTTAAACCGTTCATAAACGGTTTAACCGAAAGTGTCCTCTTTAGTGCGGGATCTTTCTGGCTGAAAAGCTTGAAGACTGAGGCCTAGGACTGCCGTGGGCAGGGGGCACCTCTGATTTGCTTAGAGCGCTCAGCCAATCAGTGGCTCCCCATTCACAAAACTGCTTAAGAAACGTACATATTTTTCTGAAGCCAATTTATAAAAGGGAAGCTACTATTTGTCTGAGAGCGTTTAAGCCTATTAACTGCTCCCCTCTCCCTGGAAGACCTAGGCCTTAGTTTTCAAGCTTTCCAGCAAGTGGCTGTTGAAGGGGGGCAAAGTGAACTAGAGTTGGAGAGGAGACTTTGGGGTTAAACCATTCCTGAACAGTTTATCCTCTACAGATACGCCAGAGTCTGAGGCTTCCTGGCACCATACTTGATTTAGATTATGATGGTAAAGTTTATTTAAGTTAAGTGGTTTCTTTAAACCATGAAGAAGAAACAAATGTTGGAGAAGGAGAACTTTCTATTTCCATGTTTTTGAAGAAAGAATTATGATTGCATGGAAGAAATATATAGCACATGAAAGATAGCCTTTAATACAGACGTCTGGGACCTCAGATGTTAATGTCCTACAACTCTCAGAATTCTTTGAATGCAATAGATGGCCAGACCGTTATGAGCGTTGTAGTACAGCAATATCTTGGGGCCAAAATTTGATATTACTGCTTAAAAAATATATATATTTACTAATCAGTTTAATGATGGCCGGTTATTACAGTAAACAGTAGACAGTGGAACCTCGGTTTTGGAATGCTCCCATACTGAAACAATTCGGTATTCAAACAAAATAATTGGGAAAAAAATGTCTCGGTATTAGAACAAAATCACACAGCATTGACCTCGATGGTACCACTTTGGAACCTCATTGGTATGATGCATCTACCTCCTAGCACTAGACAAAGTGAACAGAGTTCCATTCTGTCATCAAGCAGAGCTGACAGGTAAAGTGAAGTTACGTTTTCATTTAATTTACATTGTGTTTATTGGTTTTCTGTATGGCTTTACGCATTTAAGGTATTATTAAACTGTAAAATGTGTGTTAAAATGTTGTACTTTTGGGAGTCTGCAACATATTCATCTAATTTACATTAATTCTTATGGAAAATTTTGATTCGGTTTTCGAACAACTCTGTTCTCAAACAGCCTTCTGGAATGGATTAAGTTCGAGTTCCGAGGTTCCACTATATAGATCTATTCCCATGTACAAAAAAACAACCAAAAAATAAAAATCACACAAACTTAATCTTTCTCTTTCTGATCTGTCTTAGTTAACTTTAGCTTCTGTTGTTTGCAGTCCTGCATAAAATATGACCGTCACCCTCCATTATTTAATTGACATGTTAGTTCAATGGGAAATAATATGCCATGGGCGCTTTTGATGTGCCTTCTGAGGCCCTGTAGGGCAGTGCTCCAATAGCACAGAGAGAGGTCACAGACTCTGCTACTACACGACGGTAAGTGAGGCTTATGAGATGTGCTAATGGAGTGTAAAGGATGGGGGTTATGCAGATGTGTAAGAGTAATGGATGAACATACATGTTGCCAGATGGGCGCTGTGAGCTCACTTTTTAGAGTTTGATAATGAACTGTTCCCTTGTGGTAATTTTTAGCTAGTACACTCATTATTTTCTCACCAGCATATGCTGAAAGAGCATAATAGGAATTGTAGTCAAAGTGCATCTAGGCAGTGTCCATTTGACACCCTGTGTTAGGGATCTCAAGCTCAAATATATGGCTCATAAATGCTCATAATAGATATAAATGCCTTTGAGCGACACTGTAAAAATTATATGTTATATCTTTTAAAAACAGACCGCTCACCCTTTTTTTCACTTTTAAATTCAGGGGCCATTTTTTTTTTTTTTTTTTTTTTTTTTTTTTTGTTCAAAAGCCTTATTGATCTTGATATTTTATAATGCAAGTCCACTTGCATATAGTTGCTTTTTGCTGCAGCCATTTGCGAAAAATAAATTTAAAAAAGAACTGCAGTTATAAGCCAAAATATTTGTATGATGTGCACATGCCCCCACCTCCCCTGCCTAGCTCTGTTAGTCTGAGCATTTGGTACAAACTTGCACAGGCAGTGATTTGGGGAGTTGCTGTCTTTTGTGGGATGTGTAGTTCAGCACGCAGTCTGTCGCCCAGGCGGCTGTTTATTTTCAGTGGGAAAATAAAGCAGATTTCTTCTCTTTTGTGCGAATTCAAAGGCCCTGTTAGCCTGTAAACTTAGATCTTCAAGCAAGTCCATTGTATTGAGAGCACTGTAAACATTTGGCACTCTACACCATGCCAGTTTTTATGTTTTACAAATTTCGCCAGTCCATTTAATCTTCTTAAAAGCTTCTGAGGTTGCAGAACTGTGGTTATCTATGTTTTCTTTTGCACCTTCTCTTTACTTCCAGTTGGTGGTGGTATTATTCACATAATCATTGTGAGTGAAAAGCTTCCCTGAAACATAATCTCACAGGGAGCATGAATACAGTGGCTTTTTATGATAGCTGAGCTTGCTGGTGTTGTCTGCAAACAACCTCCTTTTTATTACATTTTCTGGGGTGCACAAAATAAAGAAATAAAACCTGCTAGGATGAGATTTCCTCTCCCAAACTGATATTTTCTTTGTTTGTTCAGTATGGGTAGACATGCAGTTCTTAATTTAGTTCCCAAAAGCTCCAAAATGTCCTGATTTGATCACTTTCTGCTTTTATTTAAATTTTGCACTTCATGAAATGGTTTTAGAACCAGCGGTACTATAGCAAAGTTAAAAGGATCACTCTAAGCACCATAACACTACAGCTCATTGTAATGGTTATGGTGCTCTCAGTCTATGGGTACCATCCCCTTGGAATGGTGGGCTATCCAGCCCCCAGCACTTTAGCCTATCATTGCCATAAAGGTTGCCATTTTGTGGAACCCAAAAATATTTGATGTACCCTGGGTATTTTTATTACCTTGCTCAAAATGCAGACGTTTGCCTTAAAGGAGCACCATAGTCACCTAAATTACTTTAGCTAAATAAAGCAGTTTTAGTGTATAGATCATTCCCCTGAAATTTCACTGCTCAATTCACTGTCATTTAGGAGTTAAATCACTTTGTTTCTGTTTATGCAGCCCTAGCCACGCCTCCCCTGGCTATGATTGACAGAGCCTGCATGAAAAATTAAAACTGGTTTCGCTTTCAAACAGATGTAATTTACCTTAAATAATTGTATCTCAATCTCTAAATTGAACTTTAATCACATACAGGAGGCTCTTGCAGGGTCTAGCAAGCTATTAACATAGCAGGGGATAAGAAAATCTTAATTAAACAGAACTTACAATAAAGAAAGCCTAAATAGGGCTCTCTTTACAGGAAGTGTTTATGGAAGGCTGTGCAAGTCACAAGCAGGGAGGTGTGACTAGGGTTCATAAACAAAGGGATTTAACTCCTAAATGGCAGAGGATTGAGCAGTGAGGCTGCAGGGGCATGTTCTATACACCAAAACTGCTTCATTAAGCTAAAGTTGTTCAGGTGACTATAGTGTTCCTTTAATTCATGCCCTTTATAATCCAGGGGAACTTTCACATTGTGCCCCCTTATCCTTGTATCCTGTGACTAGGTGAACTTTCAGATTGTGCCTCCTTATCCTTGTATCCTGTGACTAGGTGAACTATCAGATTGTGCCCCCTTATCCTTTTATCCTAAGAAGCAAGGGTTCACAATAACTCTATAAGGCCCTGGAAGTTTGGGATATGCTAGTTATAGATTAGGGGTCTCCAATCCTTGGGTATTATTACAGTGCTACTAAACGGAACACTACTGTATAACATTGGGAATACAAAGGAGTATTTATAGCGCTGTAGTTCCCTGGTGGCCTTTTAGGTTCCTGGTTCCCACCTGCAAGGAGAAAAAAAGTAGTTTTGCTTACCTTTTTTTCTTCACAGTGTTCAAGCGCCTTCTCCTCAGTGACCTCCGCGTACAGTGAATAGAGATTTAATACAAAAATTTGAGTTGAGTTAAAAACCCTGATGGAAAAATGATTTTTCTCTGTATGTTAAGTTTTACAAATCCCTGTGTTCCTATCAAACATACATTGTGCAGATACTTTGCCTTTTGTAGCACTAACTCTGGGATGAAAGATAGATGTGGTTGGACTTCCTCGGCCAGGCAAGTCTTAAATAAGAAATAGGACGATGCTTCCTTTTTGCTTAGGCAGATGCTGTAGGATGTTTGAAACACTTTATATTCTACTTGGAGCTAGGAAAAATAATTTAGTAAAAGTTTTTAATCCCAGGACAATTTAGAAATGGAACATCATCCCAAGACTGTGGTGGTTAGCGGTTTGCCTGCTTCTGCAGCGTCATTTGAAATATTGGTCTTAAACATCTGCTGCACTAAAGGTTAGCTGACAGATAAGAAAATTGTGCGAGGATGTTTTTGGACAATGAAGCAAGTGGAGGAGTTCCGTCCATTCTTGGTCTCTCTTTTTACAGTGAAAGTGTACTCTTGTAAAGGATTGCTAATGTGAGCCAGGCTACTTCAACTCCATGAATGGCACAGGAAGCATTGGTTCTGTCCTTTTAACCTTGCAATGTATGTTTTGTAGGTTAAATCCAACTGTAGTGGCTGTAATTTAAAAAAAAAAAAAAAATAAACAAGTAAACCAGTTTAATATTTGGGGGGGAGGGGGGGATAAAAAAAAAAAGATTTTTTTAAATATCAATTTTATACATTTCTTGCTGCACATAGAATACAGAGTTGTAAATGTAATATTAGAGAAATTTCAGCATAGTTTTATATAAATTATACACATTGCTATCAGCCCAAATCATTCTAAACATGCAGTGTACAGGGTCAGTGGGATATGGTTAGGTACCGCTGTCTAAAAGCGTTGAGCTCACAAGCTTCGATACTAGTGGCTGTCTCTTTCTAACAGCCATTAGAGGCGCTTCTGCATCACTGGCTGAATAAGATGGGTTCAATACTTTTCTATGGGAAGGCTTGGGTGGGTGTGCAGCGATAGTTGTGCATGCGCATCAGGCTCCTAATGTTCCTGTTTAAAGAGCATTGGATTTGACCATCGGCAGAGGATAGATAAGCAGCATTGAAATCCATTCAGAAAAAAATTAAAAGTAAAAATCTTTAATAATATGTATTGAAAGGTGGGGGTCCACTAAAGGGTTCCTGCTATTCTGAACACTTTAGTGTTCCTTTAAAGGGAACGTATAATCCAGAAAGTAACAATCCCTATTTTTTTGCAAACTGATCATGGCCCTTCCCCTTTGCCTAGTACAGTTTAAATTGACTATTACTGACCTTGTTTCCAGTGTCAGGACTCCTCCGAAGCTGACATTGAAGCTGCCATCACTCACAATCTCCTCTGGCCCATTGGTTCTCACAGAGAATCAAAACAAGGCATATGCGGCCACACGCTGCACTCCTCCAATCAAAGTCAGTGCAGCGGGAACGCCTCTAGTGGCTGTCAGGTAGACTGCCACTAGAGGTGTATTAAATGCAGTTTCTCCATTAAAAGGTTAAAGGGACATGACCACTGTAGCCAGACCACTTCATTGAGGTGAAGTTGACTGGGTGCCAATACGGGCCTTTTAAAGTGCGCACTGCTGAAGACTATGGCTGAGTTTTAACAGTACTTGTTCGGTCACTTTTTGTTGCCTCCAGACTTTTAAATGTTTGTTTATTTGATGCTATTCATTACAGCAAGCACTTTATTCACAATGCTCTTCTCTTTATTTACTAATGGCAAAGCATGCTTATAGACCCACACTCTCCTGGAGAATGACAGTATATCAGTCTGATATTTATATCCTATTACTGGATTTCTTGCCGCCATACCATAGACACAAACCTTTGCCAGTAAATGTTGCACATATCACTGCCTCTACCTGTGAGTAAGACAGTTCACTTCCTGCATTATCCTTTTATCAGAGTTTTAATCAACCTGCTCACCACTCCTCGCATCTGCCTCCCCATCATAGACATTAAAACAGCTCATGCTTGTCATCTTCTCCCACAGCCTTCACTAAACTGCACACCTCTCAATCCTCTCCCTCTATTATTTTCACGGGAGCTTAGAACATAGCCTGTCATCCACTCCCCCGTAATTATCAGGTGCACACATAGTTCTCACTTGGTCTGCAGGGAAGGCACCCACAGCTTCTTGCTGCTTCCATCATGAATATTAGATGCACACATACCTCTTAATTAGACATCTGTTATCTAACCCATGCTATATGGCTTGCCAAGATCCACATTTCTGTAAACCCTTTCAGTGCTTCAGGTCCAAGCAGTACCTGGCAGCTTTGGCAGTGGAAAGGTTAAGTATGTAAATTAAAGGGTTACCAAGGCAAATTCAGATGTTGTTCATAAGCATAAGAAAATACTCTCCGTTGAGCAGCTGCTGAGGTGACTTCAGGACAAGGACCCAACAGATTGTTAATTAACAGTTTTTATGTAGCATGCTTCCTTTTATAGCTGTGCTATTTGCTCAAGGTGGGCTGAGATGCCCACACAGTGGTCCAGCTAACTTAGTGGTTCTTTGTCAACCTGTAGAGTTAGTTATGGTTACCCAACAGTCGGGAAAATGTGCCTATTTATTGTTTTACAGGCTGTGAATTGTGCATGTTATCTGGAGGGGGTATGTTACGGACACAAGAAATTCACTCACAAAATATGGTGTTTGGAGTCTTCCCATATTAAATCTGTACAGGCAGTAGAACTATAAGCTTACTCCCCTCCTCCCCCCCCCCCTTTTTGTCTATGATTCATACTTTAACACATAAATTCCGTTAGGATGCTGTGCTGTGTTTGAGCATTGGGCATTTGTAAAAATTGCATTGTTGTCTATAAGTATTCAGATAGTGGCGTGTGTTTTGATTGATTTTTGAACTGTGCTTCAGTACAAACATTGACAGATAGGAAAAAGACCTGGATGTCTTCATTTCAGGCTATTTAAAACCACAAAAAAGGTGATTTGTAAATGATATTGCAAAATATAGATGAAAACAGCAAACTGGGGGGCGTGGCCAATCACGAGACTGAACAGACGTGTATCTGTAGAGCTCTGCTTCACTCAGAGACTTATCCCCAAATACACAAAAAGAAACAATCGAAGCGGATCACCTAAAACCTCACCCCCCCCAGAGATAACATGGGGTGCAAGCACCAGGAACCCCCAACAACAGAGATATAAGGCTGGCATTTGAGTGGCCTACACCGCCGGTGGCCCTCAAAATGGCGCCCGCGGGGAACCGCCAGGAAGAGATCTCGGAGGAATACCTGGAAGGAGAAGGAGAGGAACTTACCTCCTCGAGACAAGGTGACTCGGACAGGGCAGATGAAAAGGAGGATGACTCAGCTCCAGCAACCAGAGGAGACATAAAGCAAATGCTCCTAGAGATGCGCCAAATCTGGAAGTCGGATCTCCAGGAAATCCGACAAGACATGGTGGACATGCGGAAAAAGCTCAAAGAAGTGGAGGTGAGAGACACAATCAGGAAAACCCGACTGCAAGCCACAGAAACCAGCGTTGGCACTCTCACACTGCAGGTTCAGAAATTGAACCGCACAGTGTCATCCCTGGAGGCTCGACGTAGGCGCCGCAACATACGCCTGCGCTGCATACCCAAAGAGGTGAAGGGGGAACAGCTCCTATCCTTCTCCTGCCGGCTGTTAGCAGCTATAGGCCTCACAGGGGAAGCAGATCCCGGTATGGTACTCACGATATTCAGAGTGTGGAAAGCGGCGACATCACCGGAGGCAGCCCCGAGAGACGCAATGCTTCTAACCAGGGATACTGTCGCCAGAACGGCCATTATGGCCTGCTCCAGAGAGCTGGGAGGCATGGAACTTGACTGAGCCTCCGTAACATTCTTCAATGACATCCCCTTTGCCGCACTGCTGGAAAGAAGAAAACTGGCGCCCAAAGCCAATAAACTGAGAGACAAATCGATGCAGTACTGCTGGGGAACAGACGGATCACTGTTAGTGACAAAAGGAGAAAAGACCACCACACTCACCTCGGCCGATAACCCTGAGACACTACTCCAGAGCCTAGAAAATGAAGTCTAGTCACCTATTGCGAGCACGAGCAGTCGAACCGGGGAGGAGAAGCGGAGCACTAGGGAAGGCAAACCACGGACCATGCCCAAGATACACAGACTGGGAGTCCGCAAACTGTAAACACTGCTAAGCCACACTCTGAAACTACCAAGCTGCACGAACAGCTGAGATACACGCAAACTTCCCAGAACTGCAACACCCCAGTTAACTACCCACACACATACTCATTAGCTTACACTGTTGCCACACAGTGAGACATACATCTCCAGGACTCAGCCTGAGGGAAGGCAAAACCCGACAACTGCTACCCACAGAACTAACACCTACCTCTAGCTGACACAGGGTGACCTAGAGTCTACACATATGCCAGTTAGGCTAATATGCAATGTGTCTGATCTCATGTTATTTGTAAATTGTCTTATCCACTGCTGTTACTTTGTTAATTTGAAAAACTGATACCCTGACGTGAATATCTGCTACTTTGCATGAAATTCAATAAAAATACAAATAAAAAAATAAATAAAAAACCCAGCAAACTGGAAATTGGTGGGATTGGTTTATAATTAAATGTTTTGGTTTTTTTAATTAGGATTTTGAGTGTGAAAGCTAAGTTGTCTTTAATCAGAAAGGCCGGGAGCATTTTCTACCTCACTTGTTCTGAGCGTTTCCTCAAAGCGGAAGTGAGGCTTTATTATGTAGAGCAGTATTCTATTGAGGGAGCTTGGTGAATGTTGTATGTGTGTCTTGGGTGCCCAATGTTTCTGTATATTGGATTAGCTTTGAGATTCTCACTATTGAGAATCTCCCAGGAGTAGAGGAGACCTTCTGTGAGGAGACCATCTACCTGTTGGTAAGTAAGCCCTTAACCCAAACTAACAATGGAACATTCCCGAGTTAGAATTAAATATATTTGTAATTTTAATATATCGCATATATATATATTGGAATGTTTAAAAGTATCTCTGTCTACTAAAACTGATTAACATGTACCTAATAAGATTAAAGTATTATCTGACTAAAGAGAAAACAGAGCCAGCTAGCCTGCAAACTCGCAAGCAATCTCATTAAGGTTTTTTTTTTTAATGACCACATCATCATTCGTTAGTCTCTGACTATACCAGGCATTAACAGCTAAGCACTGGCTTCTCTGTATGTTATACTTAATACCATAGTAAATGATATACCGTGAGCCTCATAGATTAACATTAAGTTAATGTAAAAAGCTTGTTTCAGACATTTCCGATACATTTTATACAAATTGCCTTCCTGCTCTGACTTACATTTGAGATGTATGTTTTGTCACAGCTTTCTGTCTGTCCTTCCATGTCGAGCTGTTTAGATCATCGGGAAGAACAGTAGGCGTTTCTTGAAGTTGTAGTTTTAGTTTAGTTTTAGTTCAAATATTGGCGCTACTACCTGCTTTACCCATAAATCTCTGCTGAACAGGAACTTTGTGGGATAAAGTCATAACTTTGAAAACTCCTTTTAAAAAACAAAAACAAAAAAATCATACCATTGAAGCACCTGATGTGGATCACTTTCTTGTCCATACTAACTGCAGGAAATGTAAATTCAAGAAATTTGTGGATATGCGGCAACATCATATTTGAGTATCTTTTATTGTTTTGGATTGGTTGTTTTTGCATGTCTCAAAAGCATTATGCCATTAAGGCATTAAAAAGAAAGGATCCCTTACATCGTGGGGTGCCTATTTAAGCACTGTCTTCCCAGCATGCTGTTCTCACTGTCCCAAAACTTCCCAGCATGCTGTTCTCACTGTACCATTCCTGCTTAAAACGGGTGCAATATATTCACCTGACCCCAAAGAAAAATGGCCCCAATCAGCTGTTTGTTGTAGTGTAGAATTTTTTTGACATTGACACCTTTGTTTCTCTTTCCAATGTAAATAATATTTTTTTTATATAAATAAAATAAAAAATTCTCTACACTATATTAATATACAGCAAATATATATATATATAATCTTGTTAGAGCAGCTGGGAACTTGGAGCAGCATTTTTAATAGTACTCAAGTTAAATTTGTTTTAATTTTTTACCTCCCCTGTATTTTCCTTTTATTTTTGTCTGGGTCATGTCCCAGTGTTCCTTTTTAGCCTGGGCATTGTCTCAGCCACTAGTGAATTATTGCTGAAGTGCATTAATGCTTCCATTTTGTTTTTGCTTGTGCAGCAAAAAGTTTTACATTGGAAAATTTCAAGGAAGCAAATTATAAAAGGGCAGCTCCCTCACCCTTCATCCATTTAAGTGCAAGACCTTGCAGTATATATGGTCATTCACTTAGAAAACTATTATCCTGCTTAATTATGGAACAACTATTAAGCAACATCCACCGTGTTGCACGGTATCATCTTTTTTTTTTTGTATGAATATGTATGTATTGAAAAGATAAACATAAGGAATGGAGAATACTCCATGGCGTCATATTTAGTAAAACAATGATCTCTTTGTAATAATTTGAGTGCATTTTTAAATCCCTTTATACTCTGCATATTCATATCTGTTTTACTTTACATTTAGGTTAGGATATTAACGTATGTGAATTAGTTCAGTAAATGGCAGACCGCAGATCCTGTCTGTGTCAGTCCAATATAACAGGCTCAAGCTCCTGTTGGTGTCAGTCCAATATAGCAGGCTCAAGCTCCTGTCGGTGTCAGTCCAATATAATAGACTCAAGCTCATGTCTGTGACAGTCCAATATAGCAGGCTCAAGCTCCTGTCTGTGACAGACCCATATAGCAGGCTCAAGCTCCTGTCTGTGTCAGCCAAACATAGCAAGTTCCTGTCTGTGTCAGCCCAAGATGGCAGACTGCAGCTCCTGTCCGTGTCAGCACAATATGGCAGACTGCAGCTCCTGTCTGTTCCATCCCAATGTTAGACTGTAGTTTTTATTTATAGTTGCACAGCAGACCATTGTTGATGCAGAGCAGAACATCTATAAAGCACGCATAATGGTCATTCACAGTTGTACCAGAATTAATTTATCGACACATATTTTATCAGAAAGGATACCTTGAGACTTCTCTTATTTTCAAGTAAAACCTTGAGAGAAGATATAAATGCATTGTTAAATACACAATTATACAAATTTACAATTTTATGGACTTTATACTGGTAGAAGATTTTATATTCATTTTAAATGTGATAATGTTCTTGCAGATCTGTTTGTTGCTTTTTAAATGTTGCAGGTTGTTAGCTCTTTAGCTGTTGACAATAGCCAGAACACATTGGCTGGCCTTTTACGGTTTCAGGCCTCCCTACAGGGATAGTGTTGCAAGTCATGCTCTGCAGGCTAACTAGCTGGGTTGCCAAAAGCTGACACTGTTTTTCTTCTGACTTTATGGCCCCTGATCTTTTTAGATGCTTGCTAAGTATTTTTGTAGTTGGTGAAAGATGCACTTCTGGGGCTGTACAGATCTTCGGTGAGAGGTTGTCTATAGAAACCTATATTTGCCCTGATCCTCATGGATAACTGAGGCATCTGTATTGTTTCCAACCGCTGTTATTTCCCTGTGAGAGAATGCTACAGGAGCTTGTTGCCATGGTGATATAAGAATGGTTAGTAGCAAGATCATGAAGACTTGTGACAAAGTCGCAGTCTCAGGCAAAGCTTTAGCACAGAGCTTGGGAAGCTTCTTGATTGACTTTTCTTGGAGTCTTTGCTATGCTCTGATAAAGCTGGTGAGATGATATAACACTTTATGAAATGGCATTATCAAGCTGCTCACAGACATCTCTTTTGAACATGAAGGTTTGCTATTGTCTAGCAGCCAAACATGTTCCTGCAATATGTTTATCGCTGAGGAGTTACTGGGGAACTGAGAATCATGTGGCTGTGTCACGTTCCCTGGCAGAGAAAGCTGGGGTGGGTCAGCAAGGTTTATTAGCTAAAGTACTCTGGCTGTTATTGATTTGTCAGTGCTTGCTGTGAAGGTTAATATTCTGCAAGCTCTACATCACTGTTAGGGGCTTTATTGCTTAACCCCTTAAGACCGGAGGGCGTACTATTACGTCCTCTAATAGGCGGCTCTAAACGCCGCCGGGCGTAATAGTACGCCCTCCGGTCTTTCTGTACTTACCCCCCGCGGCACGACCGTCCTCCAGGAAGCCCCCCGGCCGTGTGAGAGTGGGGTCCTAGCGAGGACCCCACAATCACATGGCCGGGGATAGCTGGCTTCTGTATTGCCAGCAGGGGGGCTGCCTGTAATGACAGGTGGTCCCCCTGCTGGCTGAAAATAAAAATGAAATAAATAAATAGTGTAAAAAAATAAATAATATATACTTAGATCATATATATATATTATATATATATGATCAAAGTATATATATACACATATACATACACACATGTACACCGTCTAGGTGTATTTTACTATTAATATATATATAATTATATATATATATTAATATCAAATTACACGTACACTGATACTGATTAAATATATATATAATTATTGTTATATATATATTTATATATATTATAAAAAAAATTAAAATGTAAATACGTTAAAAAATAAAATTACAAAAATAATTAAAAATAAATAATTAAAAAATATATAGATGTGTGTTATTTCGTTCTAACTGTATTGTGAAATTAATATATATATATATATATATATCAAAATACACATAGAACGAAATAATATATATATTTATACACATAAATATATACGTATATATCACTATATATATACCTATATATAAATAAAAATATTTTAAAAAAATTATATAGATATATACATATATATACACATACGTATATATATACATATATTGATTCTACATATATATTTATGTAATATTTTTACATAATTAGGTATCTTAATTAATTACAATTAGCAGGACCTGCATGACAACCCATGCCGAAAGTAAAGGGAATTTAATTTGCTAGCACTATATTTAACCCTATAACTTTCCAAGACACCATAAAACCTGTACATGGGGGGTACTGTTCTACTCGGGAGACTTCGCTGAACACAAATATTAGTGTTTCAAAACAGTAAAATGTATTACAACGATGATATCGCCAGTAAAAGTGACGTTTTTTGCATTTTTCACGCACAAACAGCATTAAACGGACAATATTATTGCTATGATACTTTTTACTGTTTTGAAACACAAATATTTGTGTTCAGTGAAGTCTCCCGAGTACAACAGTACCCCTCATGTACAGGTTTTATGGTGTTTTCAAAAGTTACAGCGTCAAATATAAGGCTTGCGTTTCATTTTTTTCACATTAAAATTCGCCAGATTGGTTACGTTGCCTTTGAGACCCTATGGTAGCCCAAGAATGAAAATTACCCCTATGATGGCATACCATTTGCAATAGTAGACAACCCAAGGTATTGCAAACGGGGTATGTCCAGTCTTTTTTAGTAGCCACTTAGTCACAAACACTGGCCAAAATTGGCGTTTTTTGCATTTTTCACACACAAACAAATACTAACGCTAACTTTGGCCAGTGTTTGTGACCAAATGGCTACTAAAAAAGACTGGACATACCCCATTTGCAATACCTTGGGTTGTCTACTATTGCAAATGGTATGCCATTATGGGTGTAAATTTCATTCCTGGGCTACTATACAGTCTCAAAGGCAACGTAACCAATCTGGCGAATTTCAATTTCAAATGTAACGTGCTATATTTGACCCTGTAACTTCCCAAAACGCCATAAAACCTGTACATAGGGGGTACTGTTTTACACGTGAGACTTTGCTGAATACAAATATGTGTATTTTATTGCAGTAAAAGCAAACAGTATTATGACACTGACCGTTTAAATGTCATGTAGAACTAAAAAAATCCAATAAAATCGTATTTTCTCCCATTTTTTTCATATTAAATTATGTTTCATAGCTAAATATTTGATATTAAATGAAAGCCCTGTTTCCCCTGAATAAAATGATATATAATAAGGGTGGGTGCATTTACTATGAAAGAGGTGTATTACGGTTGGACAGACATGTAGCGCAAATGCCAGGTTTTGTTTACATTTTGTTTTGTTCACAACGTGTACATTTGGCTCCGTCCTTAAGGGGTTAAAGGGGCACGGTTAGCATTGTAACCACTGTAACCCATTTTAGTGGTTATGGTGCACAGAAGTTTTGTTTGCTGTCCCTCCGCCTTGGCAAAATATCTTCAGGTAAAATGACAAAATGAGTGTCACTCTTTGTACTTAGAGTCTAGCCCCTCATGTGGTTTTGATAACGCACATTTCCATATTGGCTGTCTGGATCTGGTCTAAGAGTGCAGAAGGAGGAGAGGGGTTACTAGGGTACCATCCCGTAATTGTTTGTCAGCCCTCCCCCGCTTACAAAAATAAAGGACCACCAGATTAAAAACAGGTCTCTCCCTGACACTTGTAGCATACCCCCTCTTCAAACGCATTGATGAAAACTTCAGTTTGTTTATATAATGCAATTCT
The DNA here is from genome assembly GCA_933207985.1 of Pelobates cultripes. Lineage (NCBI taxonomy): Eukaryota > Metazoa > Chordata > Amphibia > Anura > Pelobatidae > Pelobates > Pelobates cultripes. The sequence continues at coordinate 73,583,040 of OW240912.1, forward strand.
ATTCATCCTTCATTGCTCTTTTCCATAAAAAAATATAGAAATTAAAATTAATAAATAGAAATATGCTTTTGAAGTCACTGCATTTGCTGCATATCTGTACAGCTTCTGTATTGAGATTTTGCCAAACCAGGAAGTAAATAAGCTCACTTAATTTTCTATAGCAATCCTGATCTTATGCAATGAGCTGTGCTTTATGGGCATGTCAATGGTTTTCTGAGAGTGGTTTAATTTGTCCTCTCTGGAATCAAATGCATCTATATTTTTTTAGTAAAAAGAAAAAACTAAAAAGTTTATAGAGTATATACTTTTTGATCCAAAGATACTACTATAAATGGTACTATGGAGAAAGCCTGATTATTTAATGTAAAAAAAACACAATGAACAAAAATATATAACATAGCATTACTAATAGTAAACATCATCTATTCAAGAACGTACTGAAATCTTCTCCTGCATTTGCAGAATGGTGTTTGTTTTTCGAAACTAGCTGTGCAGTTGGAAAATAAGCCCTGAAGGGAATTTATCACCTGCTATGTTACTTGTTTCCACTAAGATCATGTTCACTAATCTGCTTTGCTGAATACACAACCACAAGGCTAGTGCCACGTGTACTCTGCCTGGCTCTTTACTGTGGGGACCTGATTTCTGTTTACATCTATTATACATAGGGTTACCATATCCATCATGTATTCTGGGACACATTTTGTCATATTTATGAAAATGCATGAAAAGGGTAGCCCTGCAGTATGTATAATGCATATTCTGCAGGATTCTTCATTGCCTAATTACTTGAACTTTTACAGCTTCTTCTGAATTATACTTACTACAAGGCAACCCTTTTCATGTGCTGCTTATTAATATGTATACGTGATAAGTGTTCCTTAAAACATGGTGGATATGGTAACCCTAATGGGATGCTTTTATTAAAGGATCACTATAGGGTCAGGAACACAAACCTGTATTCCTGACCCTAAAGTGAAAACCCACCATTTAGGTGGCTTGCCCCCTCAGAATGGGTTAAAATTCACCTAATTTTCAGCTCTTCATGGGTCTGCCGGCGCTGGCCCCGCCCCCTTGATGACATAACCAAAATTGCAGTTTTTTTTTTTTAGCTAATTCAGTGCTTTCCCATGGGGAAAGCATTTGATTGGCTAAAATTGGCAAGAGGGCAGGGCCAAACGCCATTTTGTCCAATCAGCACCTCCTCATAGAGATGCATTGATTCATCTTTGAGGAAAATTCAGCATCTCCATGCAGGAGGTGTCCATAGGAGCAATGTAAACATTGCATTTTCTCTGAAAAGGCAGTGTTTACATGATAATGCCTGAAGGGAGCTATTATACTCACCAGAACAACTACATTAAAGGGACACTCCAGGCACCCTGACCACTTCTGCCCATTCTGCCCACTTCTGGGTGCCAACTCCCACTACCCTTAACCCTGCAACAGTAATTATTGCAGTTTTTTTATAAACTGCAATAATTACCTTGCAGAGTTAACTCCACTCCCCCAGCGTTGCTCAATTCCCCATAGAAAAGCATTGAAAAGCATTTCCAATGCTTTCCTATGGAGAGCTCTAATGCGCAAGTGTGGATCAGTCTCGTCCACCGGCCTACATGATGAAGTGGAGGAGCGGCGGCAACCCGAAACCACCACCGAGGGACATCGGCGGGGGTCTCAGGTAAGTGACTGAAGGGGTTTTCACCCCTTCAGCAACAGGGGATTGGGAGGTGGGAGGGAGAGGGGACCTGCAGTGCCTGGAAAACTGATTGTTTTCCTGGCACTGGAGGGTCCCTTTAAGCTGTAGTTGTTCTCGTGACTATAGTGTCCCTTTAATGTGTATTTTTATGTTTTCCTGTTAATGTACAGATGCAGTAAATGGAACACTATAGCATTACGAATACAAACATGTATTCCTAACATTATAGTGTTCTACTCACAGTTTAGATTCCTGGTTCCCTCCACAAGCAATAAAAGAAAGACATTTACTCACCTTTTTTCCCGGCGCTGAGATTTAGTCCATTCAGCCACTCAATCCGACTCCCATGATTTCACACTGACTACTCTTACATTTCATCCAATTTCATGCATTGAAAAGCATTGTAAACAAGAAGTACAAGCGCTCCTCTCCTCCAATCAATTTTTTTCTATGAGAAGCATTGATTGAAGAAGAAAGTCTGACTCTGTTAAATCTGCACAAGCAGGAATGCAGCCACTAGAGGTGTGTTTATCGCTGCAAGGAAAACATTGCCATATTTACAAAATGGCAATGTTTTATATTTCAAGACTGAAATGCTAGGGACACTTCACCCAGATCACGTTGTCTCAATGAAATGGTCTTGGTGCCTATAAAGTTCATTTAAATGTTCCTATATTTGTAGATGTCTGCAATAGATATGTGGCCGAGCTGTTGCTGAACTCCTCACTAGTGTGTACAGCAATTGCTCCCATTGGCTGCCAAAGGCATCTGCTGTGGTACCACTTCACAGCCTTCTTGGGCCCATTGTCATAGGGCAGCATTATGGGAAGAGTTGTTTTCAAGTCTGCAGTGCTATAGCTATTTGTCACTGTCAAATGATATATAAAATACAATGGGACCTCGGTTAACATAATTTTCGGTTTACAAATGAAAATCCATTGAAAATAATGCCTCGGCTTACAAATTTTTTTCGCAATACAAAGCAAGTTTCCCCAGGATGCATTGCATCTGGGAGGTTTATAGCACCGCCCCCTGCATGCTGGAGCCTGTGGGTAGCACGTGGCATCGAGTATGGAGGTGTTGGAGCAGCTTTTGCATTGAGTTTTGGAGCCATTCTGGAAATTGTTTGCAGTTGTTTTGGGACTTTTTGGTGCATTTCTAAAGCTGGGGAAAGGTAGGGAGTTGAGCTTCGTCATTTGCATGTCTTTTATTGTGTGTTCTGCATTGTGGGTTGGTTTTCATGCCAGCTCATTTTTACTTTTTTCTGACCTCCAGAACGGATTAATTGGTTTTCAGTGCATTCCTATGGGAAACCGCGTTTCGGTTTACAAATTTTTCCCAATAAGAAATGTCCTGGAGAACCCATTAAATTCGTAAACTGAGGTCCCACTGTATTGTTCTTTGATGACTTTGCAAAATTTGTGGCACTTTATACTAAAAGATGAACTCCATTTGACATTTCCAGAGTGAGACAAGAAGATTTGATGCAGAAAGACCTAGCAGGTCAACATGGTGGGGAGGGTATTGATGTAATCAAGACATGCATCTGAATACAAATAATAATGTAACATCTGCAGAAACATTTCATTAACAGACTACTGAGAATGTAGTCAGATGTTGGTGGATAAACAGCCTAATTTAGCCTGGTCTTATTTTGCAAGTGGTATGCCATTGTGGAAGTGATTTCAATTTGGGCCCTCTATTCTACCTTATCTTGAAGGAGACAGGAGGCATGTAAATCAGTCTATCAAAGTACGGCTATATCTGGCCTCATTTGTGGTTAGCCTTAGTCACATTACAGATGTTTTGGCAGTGATCTGTGATTACTTTGATCATATAGTATCCGTCTAATATATTTCTGTGCCATGCAGCGGTAAATGTGCCCATGTGGTTTGTGTGTGTAGGATTTTCAATGTCAGTGCATGTTTTCATTGGTGGACTTTTCTACTGTCTGCAAACTTATTCTCTGAGTCTGTAATATCAGAATAAGTTAGTTTACGCAGTTTCTATATAAACTCATATTTCAATGTAGGTTCATATTTTGATATCCCTGGAAAAGGAAGCCATATTTGCTTCATCAATTTAGCAATGTAGGTGGCTAGATTTGTGTTTATCTCTTGTGTATTTGACTAATTTTGTTACTCATGTAAGACGAACTATATTTTTTTTTTAAAATGCAAAAGCGTTAAAATATCTCATCCCTTAATATAAGCTTGCAATTTTCCAGTCCTCACAGTACTTTCAATGAATGTACTTGGTGGTGTTTTATTAAGGGCCCTCATGCATTTCTATTTATTCTTCACCTAATTCTTTTGTTTGGCCTTTTGGAAAAAGGAGCAAGCCAGCATGTGTTGGTTTAAAGGTCATAGAAAGATTACTGTGTGCCATTTTGGCATATAGCTTCACACATCCTTTGCCAAGACAGCCTGAGGCCTATGGCAGTGTTTGTTGATTTTAACACAAGGAGACAGCTCTCTTTTCTCGCTCTTCAGTATAGTTGGGTTGGGTTAGGTTTGTGGGATTACAACTACTGTTGACTGAAGCATGGTCGAGAGCTGGGTTGTATAAATGTCAGTCTGTGGACAACATGTGGCTTTAGGTTGTTATTGCATGGCTTCCTGCCTTAACCTCGTAAGGTTCGAAAACATATGAGCACATCTGTATAGTTACAAATGGATTGCAACCCTGTTCTACATCCTACAAAAACAGAGCTGCTACCTGTGTCAGGGCAGGTAGGATTAGCCACATTGATTTAATTTACTCCATGCTTTAACATCACTTCTAGAGACTGTGATGGTGATGAGTGGAGGTAAATGCAGATTCTGCCCTCACCCTAATGCACCCAACTACATGGCCATTGTAATTAATGAAAGTCAAGATCCAAATCTAATGCTCTGTTATTGTGCAGTACCTTGCAGGTAGGAACTCTTCCCTAGTGTTTCTCCAAGGTCTTTAACTCCCTTACATAATAGGAAGAATTAACCCATTTATCATTAAACGGTCATCAAGTTTCTTTGAGAGGCTTTGTGTTTAGCTTACTATTCCCAAACTCCTGATTTAAAAGAAAATTAACCCTTTGATATTTGTATTATACATCGATTAAGGAGTTTACCAAGTCTCTCATTAATTCAGTTAAGAGTAACATGAATGATTTATAATTGGGGTTTAGTACAGACACTTTAAAAGTAAATAAATATATAAAATGCTGGCATGGGGGGGGGGACGACAGCCTGAGGAATCATGATTTCTCTAATGCTGGTAGTAACTAATCAAGCTATATTTATTTCTACCTATTTCATGTATCACTCAGCAATAGTGTTAATTTTTAGTGTCAGCCCAGCACCTTTTAGATAAATTTATGCTCAGCTCGGAAGGAGTTTCCTTGTGTTGGCTCCTGAGCTTACTACTCTATCAAATAGAGATTTCATTGAGATTTCTACATTGCAGAACTCAGACATTGTAAAAGTTAACTGTGAATTTACTAATTTTGTTGACCAGAGTTTGAGCGTGTCCCTGATTCAGCCAGAGAATCAGTACGCAAAACACAGTTTAGAAAATGCATTTTCTTTCTGAAACAGTTTACACTTACATTGAAAATGGCACACAGGCTGTCATACAAAATCTGAAAAACAAACCATCAGCCTGCCTTTAATTCACAGCGCTACATGAGCGTGGACTTGTTTTCATGATAACAGAGGTAGCCGCATACATTCGTCGTGAGAACCATGTGTGTGTGTTCTACCCCTGTTTCTGCTAAGTACCTTGGAGAGCTCCCTGGATTCTATTGTGTGTTCCACTAATGATGAGAGAACTTCCACAAAGGTTTGCTCGAAGCTGCCAGTATAAGAGAGACACAGAAAGCTGTATCCGCTGCATGTAGGCTCCAGTAAAACCAGGCAGTATAACACAGTCTGTGTCGTATCGTTAAGTGCAATCCGATACTGTTACTCCTGATCCCAGATCCATCAAGCAGTATTCCACAAGCCTTCCCCATCCTCCCAGAGGTTCCCGCCCCTACACACACTCCTAGTCATCCCCGAGAGAGCCCCCTGTGCCGGTAATTGACCGGCTCCAGGCCCATCCATACCCCCTCCCCTCCTCACACATGCAGGCTCAACTGTGCGACGTAGGAGCGAATAAACTGACAGGAACGGTTCGCCATCCCTCCATTCGGTGTGCACACTGGAAGTACTGCAAAGAAGAGATTGAATGGATTACATCAGGCATTTTACACAGCACAGCAACTGATGGAGTGGCTACAAGAGCGGGGTGAGTGTACTTTATCCAGGTGCTGTCCCATCATGCCACTTACCCACTACAGAGCCAGCCAAGTGTTACTCCTGAACTTGTGTAAGGGGCTATGTGTGGGGGCTGTGATATGTCCCCCCTCCAACCCCCCTTCCCACACAAGCACACATTAAAAAGATTATTGGTTGGTATGTTAACTCCACTGAGCTGTGCACTGCTTCACTTGACTGAGGTGACCTCTCTGCTGCCATTGTTTTGTATCTGGTTTTTTTTTTTTTTTTTTGTATTTGCAGAACAGGGAATGCTGGTACATTTCCCAGAACTGCAGCCTAATTAAAGGCTGTTGTAATGACATAGAAAGGCCAGTATAGAGCTTTCTGCACATAATACAGCAGCGGTGAATAACCCAGCATGGATTGTCAGAGAGAACTGCATGTTCCCACCAGATAGCCCTCCTCCCCTTACCTTGCTTCACTGTGACAGCCATTAGTGCAGTGTTTGCTAACCTACAGCACGGTCTTGCATGCGTTGGACTACAATCCCTATCACCCACAGGCAAAGGCCTGGTGAGTGTACTCGGAGATGTAGCCTGTCCTCAACATTCTGTCTTAAGACAGACTCTTTCATGTCACGACTAAGACTATCCTTACAGAGATGTTTCCATCTCTCCCATTGTTGTTACAAGCTCCTCTATTAACTTGTTAATTAATTAAATGTTCCTGCTAAATGAAGCGGATTAATATGTAACCAGTTAAATGCTTTTAGTCTGGTCTTTTTTTTTTCCGGTAAAATGTTATTTGAGGATAACGGCAAAATTACCTTTTTTTTCTTTCAGTGCATAATGTCTTCTGGTAAATCTTCAGAACCTGTTAAAATCTCAGGAAGGGCAAATCTGTTTACCTCATTAGTCATGGAGTCTGAAAGGCTAGTGATTATAAGGGTGTATTCACTAATTATGCAATATTGACTAGGGGGTTGCAAATCTTAGATCAAAATAGCAGAGCTGGGAGAATTCTGAGTGTTTTTCCAATTTAGCTATGTTGGACCATAATTTGTAATTTTCTGGTTTATTTCCACATCTTGATTTTTAATAATAGACCCAACATTGTAATACCTCCTGGCATGTTTACAGCACTATGGAATTTGCTGGTGCTATATAAATAAAAAAAATAATAATGTGTATCCCATAACACATTATTGCGGGTACACTGTTTTATGTTTGTTTGTTTTGTTTTGTCCTTTTTCTGTTGAAAGGACACTCTAAGCACCACAACCATTATAGCTTTTTGTAGTGGTATATTGATTAAAGCTACTTATGATATAATGAAGCCCCACTTCAAGTGGGATTTTTGAAAACCCAGTACTAGCAAATTGCTGCAAATAATTTGCCTGTGGCTTATCACTCCTGGCCCTTTCATTGTCACAATCAGCACACAATGTGTCATTTTAATAAGGACCACTGATATTCATGGCTGCCATCACAGTTTGGTCCTTGAGGACTTAATGTCAGCATGCAATGTCTTGCTTATTTAGCATCAGCAGTACTTGTAACAATTACATAACAAAATGACTGGAACATTCTATTTTAAAATAGAATCTTTACTCCACATAGACAGTTGCTGGTCCTTACAGGGTTAGGTAGCACTGGAAAAGAATATACCTTGCCTGAATTTGATATCTTTTCCATTCAGCATATAACATAATTGTGCATTATTGGTGATGCCAGAATAAAACATTTCTGAAAATATATTTGATGCACTTGTCAAATTTCTACAGTGACCTATAGATTGTAAATATTCTCAAAATCAGCTATGCTCTGTTTGATTACTCTGGCCTTAAAGTTGACATTCACTTCGAATTCTCACTTTAGTAAATACATTCTCACTTTTGTTTGCCTGCAACATGCCCAAACAGATAACCGTGAATAGTGATGGAAATCAGTAACTTTTTCGGTGGGAGGACAATACTTGACAAATTTTGGGAGGGAAATGATATTAAAGAGAATGTGAGTTCTAATTTGAAGATTTTTGTTGAATCTTTTGTGCGCTTATTGTCAGTTTTACTATAAACGAGCTAAAAGACCAAGCTATATGTGCGTGGTATATGTGACCATGCTTTATGCAAGCAGAGCATGGGAGTTAATGAGTCATTGTTAGTGTTCACCAGAAGTTATAAGTAAGCTTGGGTGACATTGATTTATAGAATCATCAACACATTTACAGCCGTTTTGGGTTTTTTCATCTTTTTATTACTGCATTCTAACGGAGGGATGACAAGAAGGTAGATACTCCATTTTTATGGAACTATAACTTCAGAGGCTGGAAAAGGATTATGGGAGTGGTAATTCCACAACAACTGGTAATGTTCATTATTGTCAGCCCAGTTTAATGCATTTAGAATTTATTATTATTATTAATGGGTTTATGACAAGCAATGCATTAACCAACTAGACGGGAGAATAAACTATTTATTTTACTGATAAATAGAGTGATAGTTTGGAGGTGTTTGCTATTAAAATCATCACGTAAACATGTGTATTTAAATAGTTAACTCTGCAGCCTTTTGCCTTTGGGAATGCTTTGGAAATAATTATAGTCCTCCCACGGCTTATCACGCAAATGCACGTTCTCGTTCTACTCCTCTCTCCCTCGGGTTCTTCGTTAACCTTTCCTTTGCTGAACTCATTTATACAGCGCCGACAGGATCGAAGCAGTGTACAATGGACCCCACTGTTGGTTTTTTTCTCATGCCAATACGTTTTTCATCTATTATAATTTGACCACCGGTGAAGCAACATTGTTTTACCCTTGTTTACAGTGTCAAGGGATGGGGGGGGTGGGGATTGTTATTACTTTACAGTGTGATGGAAAGCACTGTAGTTGCTATAGAGAAATAGAATGTAACCATATATCAGCGTAATTAATCTCTATTTTAATTGTCATAACACAGCTTGGTGATTAACAACCATTTCCATTTATGTAAAGAAGCCTGTGTAAATCACATCTTGAAAGCGTAATCTGTACAATTATTTATTTTTTATTCTAATCTTTCAGGGAGTTGGTGATGTGTGTTCAGATTGTTCATGTTTTGCTGAGAGCACCCTACCACTAGGACTTCAAAATGGCTCCCAAAAAAAAAAATCTGCACACTTTACATGATAGTATCCAACTGTGGCAGTCCAGCTATTTGTTGTTCAACTGTATTTTCAAAATTCTTTACTAGACAATGTTATTGGTTTGGTCGCGTGTTTTGCACTATTCACAACTGGCACTCTCACATCAGTTTTTTATATCCACTCCTGAAAAAAATGAAACACACAGAACAATGTCTGTTTTTAAAACTAAATTAGAGAATTAGGCCACTCTGAGATGAATGTTGTTAGGGGAGCGGTGGGAAAACAATGTCTGACAATCTTAAAAGGGGCATCATAAGCTCCGTGACCACTTATGCTCATTGTAATGACTAATATGTTATCAGGTGCCATCTCTCTTGTTCTCGTCAACCCCCACACACATTCAGCCTACAATTGTTGAGGTGCATGAAGGCAGACACTAAAATGTTTTGACACTAAAGTGCAATTGACATCCGAAGACTCAGTGTGCCACTACTTTGATCAGTCATGCCCCTATAAAGTGTCTACTTGTTTTTTATTTTTTTTTATTTTCTTGTCTTGTAAAATTAAAATGATTTGGGTACTATTATTTTAGCATGTTCCAATATTGTTGTGTAAACGTCTTTTCTTCTCTCAGGCAGTGACTAATGTTCTTTGCCAGCCTTTCTTTACTGTAGCACAGTGGTTCTCAAACCAGTCCTCAAGACCCACCAATAGTCCAGGTTTTGTAAGTATCTCCATTGGAATAAAACAGGGAAATACATAAATCCTGGACTGTTGGTGTGCCATGAGGACTGGTTTGAGAACCACTGCTCTAGCATCTCTTTCTAGAGAAGATCGGATATTGCACATATGGCCGCGAATGCCTGTCAATGTAGTGGTTTTGGTGCACAGAAACTCTCCCTTTACACAGGCAATGTAGCATATCACATGTCTGTCAAACTAAAACGTTTACGTTTCTCCAAGAAAACGCCTCTAGTGGTTATCAGTTGTTGTTCTAACACAGTTTGACATCTTGTTCTGGTACAGAGCTGGACTACTTCTTCTTACAGCATAGTATCTTTTTAAGCCAAAACATTACCTGTACATGCACATTTCCATTATTATTACAATCACCTTGTATTACACACATCAATCATATAAGTTTTTTGGTAACAAAATATTATGAACCTTTACCATCAGTGCTGCAGTCCTGTACACCCTTGATAGTTGCACACAGCTACAATTTTAGGTCATGGGTTGGAGTTTGGTGTCATGACAGGAGATGTCCAGGAGTCCCACATTTGTTAATGTTATCCTTTTAGTTATGCTGGCATAGTGGGATTCATAAAGATATTCTTTTACAAAGTGGTTGAATACATACCAAAAAAGTTAACACAAGCCAGTTTCTCTTGCTTTATTTAGAAATTCTAAGTTTAGGTTCATTTTAGGTTAGTCTAGTCTAATAATGTTTTTAATATTAATGTTTATTTTGTCATCCTTGCTTTGACAACCCACTTGCAAAATTTAGACTGGAATAGCAGAGCTGGGACAAAGTCTGCAAGAACATGGCCTTTTTGTTTGCCGTGAATGCCTTTTGTTATTCTGATGTTAACTGTGCTAATTTTCTAGATAAATGGGTAAAAAAAGGTTTTAAAAATTATACGGTGAGAGTGGGCTACACCAAAGGTCATTTCAGTGCTCCTACCTGAAATGAAAAATTTTTTACAAGTTGGCATTTTTATTATTATATTTTTCTTTGCTCTTAAGTATAAACAGGGGTCAAAATATCAACAGCAGTGGATTAAAATAAAAACGTATGAAAACCATCAATCCTCTTTGCAATTATTGACTCTTAGATGTGCATCGTAGATCCTTCTACACAAACCATGGTTTTCTAAACACTTAATGTTAAATTCTATTAATCAAATTGGTGTTTCTGTTCCTTTATCTGTGAATTAGCATCTTATCAGTTTATTGTGAGCCTGGTAGTTGGTCTTCTTACTAAGGTGGGTACTTCATTCCAGTGTAATCTTTCACAGCAGGTGTCATACAGTATGCATATTACTATAACATGTTAGTTTAGTCTTCTTGTTCCTGTGGCTGGGATCAGGCTTTGTGGATCACAAAATATTTGTGAAACGCAGACACCAACCCCAAAGGAAAAAACACTATAAACTGAAATGTAATTGCAAAATCTAGGGCTGATGTTTATTTTGGTCATTGCTGCCGCCCAGGAGTAGTGGGAGTTTGAGCGCAGGACTTATTTTTGTATATTTGTATTTGCTTTTTTATCACACAGTAATGTTACAGTGCTGCTGCCAAGCCCATGTGTTCCAGATTAAGGGTTAATAAGTATGAAGGGATTTAAAACAAAAAATAACCCTCTGTCTCATTAGAGATTTTTTTTGCCTGAAAATGAAGAAGGTGAATTGTTAGTGAAGGACCCACCTAAAAGATTTGCCTTGACGTGGCAGGTGGGCCTACATCTAGTGGTCATTGGAGTTACTAAATAACCTCCATTTATTTAAATATGCACAGGGATTTGGGATAGAGCGCAAGTAACTTTTAAAAAAAAAAATTGTTTTACCATCTGTAAATATAACAGAGCAAGAGAATCATTGAAAAATTCCAAGATTTTACTATTAACATGAGTAAAGTCATGATTTTATTAATGACACGGAGACGAGTATTATGCTTCTCTTTCTTTAATTTTCCCTTAGCAGCGAAGAGAAAAAATGTATGTAAAAGAGAAAAACAACATAACATTAGCATATTCAACAGTGCTACTAATCAGCATCCACTCCCTTCAGTAAATAAGGTGTAGCACTCTCTTCCTCTTCCTCTTTCTGTAGCGATCCGAAGACCAGCCAATAACCGAACGATAAACGTGAACCGGAACTGTAACATCGGATAGCAGTTATACATTCCTTCCTTATGGGAAAACGGTAGAGCCGTCCTTTAAATCTTCTTTATCACCACGATATAAGTATTCAGGCTAAAAGAGAGGAGAAATATGGTAATATCACGATTGACATCTGATTGTAACATGCCACAGTATATATATGGTTACCTAGGTCTGGAGAAAACCATAACCATAACATTATCAGACATGAAACATATTGTAAAATTAGCGTGATAATCTAAGCTTTATAGTCAATTATCTGATAAGAAACAGGAAAATTCCAACATGTAAGGTATGAGGATAGAGGCAGACCCAATCTAATCCTGACAGGCATGTGAATCCCACAAACTCCACCCAGGGAGGGAGGGAATAATACTCTCCTCCATGTCATTAATAAAATCATGATTTTCCGTCATGTTAATAGTAAAATCTTGGAATTTTATTAAAGACACGGAGGCTCCAATTATGCTCTTTTAAAGCTTAGCTATAATCCTATCTGAGAAATAGATACAGGAAGATGTGGTTTCTTCAGTGAGATGAACAGAGGTCCGTCATTAGACGGGCGTAGAGCAGAAGTGCGAGATTCGTATTCTTTTAGACACAGCATCTGGCATAGATTGGGTAGATTTGTGATTCTTGGGTAGAAGACCTGTTTAGTTTCTGATTTCGTTCTCCGCGAGATATCGAATGACACTCCTTCCGGAGTGAACATGCGGGCCTGCCAATCCAAAGCTCTTACGTCGAACACTCGCTTACGGGATAGAAGACAAAACAGCATAAGCAATTTTGCCGACAATTGTTTTAATGACAATTCTGTGTTAGGGGGCCATCCGTCTAGGAGCTTGAATACCACGTTGACATCCCAAAAGGATGCATATCTAGGTGTAGGAGGGCATGAGAAATGAACACCCTTAAGCAGACGACAGACCAAGGGGTTCTGTCCGAGTGGGAGCCCATCCACATGATCATGGCCTGCCGAGATTGCAGAACGGTACAGGTTGACGGTGTGAAAGGCAGCGCGTGCCCCAGCCATGTAAGCGGCGTCAGACTCTATCACTAGGTCCGGGGTGGAACCGTAGATCGCTCTTCTGTTCCACGCTTCTCTGGATTCTATGTCCAGAGTAACGTGGGATTCGTATGAGTGGCCACTTCGTAAGCAGGTAGCTTTTAGACGCTGTAGTGCCCAGTAGTGAAGCGGTCCCGGAAAGATTGCCTGGATGGAGGCCGCCAACAGTCCAATGACCCGTGCCAGTTGTCGCAGGGAGATGTCCTGCCGGTACATAAGTCGCCTTATCTCTTTTTTGATGTTGGACGTCTTTTCTGCCGGGAGGCATAGAATCTGTCGAACGGAGTTGACTTGGAATCCCAGGAATTCCATTTGTTGTGTAGGTCTTAGCACCGATTTCTTCCAGCCGATGTTCTGAATGAGATGCAGGGTCCATGTTAAATGAACTAACAGTAGGGGCCGCGTCCCGGAGAGCAGGAGGATATCGTCCAGATAAATAATAAGTCGGACCCCGTGTAGTCTGAGAAAGGTAACCACTGGTTTCAGTACCTTTGTGAAGCACCAGGGGTCGGAGGACAGACCAAAGGAAGGCATGTGAAACGCCATTTCTTTGTCCCCCACCGGAATTGAAGCAGATCTCTGTGCACTGCCGCTATCGGGACTGTCAGATACCCATCCTACAAATCTAGTTTGACCATGCAGTCTCTGGGAAGGAGTAGGTCTCTGAGGCAATGTATGCCCTCCATCTTGAAGTGTCAATATTGGACGAAGGCATTCAAGGGCCGTAGGTTTATAACTGGGCGAACGCCTCCTCCCTTTTTCAGCAATAAGAACAGGTTGCAAACAAATTCTGGAGTATCTAGAGGGATTTCCTCTATAGCCTTCTTGGCCTGCAGTTCCCTGATCTCCGAAGAGATGAGATCGTGGTGTGATTCTGACATGGGGATCACCTGCGGAGGGGTGCCCTGAACGGGAAAGGCCGTCAATTCTAGGTGGTAACCCTCTATAGTCTGTAGCACCCAACTGTCGGACGTGATCATAGCCCAAGCCTGAGAGAACAGGGCCAATCTGCCCCCCACATTTATATAGGAAAAAGCGTACTCACCAGGGCATTTTCCCGTGGATGCTCCTCGACCGCCGCGGGCTTTCCAAGGTCTTCCTCGTGAAATGAAGAACGGAGTGTAGGAACGTTCTTGATTTGATTTCTGGGGGTTGAAGGAGCCTCTGCCTGGTCTGGAAAAACCCCGGGGGTTGCGGCCGGATAGACGGCTCCTAACTCTATTGGCTCCACCGAAAAACTTTTGGTTGAAGACACGTTTTATGGAAAATTGGGCTTTGTCCAAGGCCGTAAAAGTCTTTACGTAGGAGCCCAGGTCCTTTTAGAAGGACTCTCCAAACAACAAGCCTTTTGTGGAGGCACCCGGTTCATTGGGAGCCATGCTAGCTAGCTTGGGCTCGATCTTGAGCAGGATGGCCTTCCTGCGTTTGGTAGACATGGCCGTGTTGGCATTGCCAATCATACAAACCAAGCGTTGGAGCCTTCCAAACGCCACATCGAAATCCTAGTTTTGCCTCGCCCGACTGAGCTGCCTCAAGCAGTTCATATAACTTAGTGACAGGACCCAGAGTGTCTAGGAACTTATCCTGACAGTTTCGTAGTGAGTAATCTAGGCCCTTCTTGGGCTTCCAACTGGTCTTAGCCAAAATGGACAATTTGTGGGTCGACTTCAGGGGTTTTTGCCACTGCACCTGGTATGATAGGTCGGAGGCATTCTGCTCTCAGCTTATTACGACCCTCCTGGGAGAGAGATTTACGTACTCTGAGAGCTAGGTATTGAGCAATGTGCTCAGAGGGCCCCTATTCAGAGGAGCGAGGGTGTCTCAGATTGTCCGGGTCGAACACAAGTGTTTTCTTTGCGTCACGGGCTGTCTCTGCCCCAGGTGTCTCCGACTGTGCCTTGGCATGAGTCGGTCTAGAAGGGAATTGTGTTCCCAGGAGGTCCTCACCTCCTGAGGTCTCCTACCCTTAGGGATCTGAGTAATGGTCATCCGACCCCTCATCCCTATCATCGTCTGACTCAGACAGTAAATCATGGGCCCGCTCCCGTTTCCAATCTCTGGCCGCCGTAGCCTGGCCAGTAACTCTATTGCACGGTTTTGTGCGCCATCACAGACAGCCTGAGGCATGTCAATCAAGCCAGGCTTTACCTGGGGGTGTGTGTGGGGGGGGGGTCTTGAGCATGTTTGCGCTTGCCTAGCACTTTGCGCCCTGTCGGTGCCCCTTCAGGGGTGGTATGCGTCTGCACAGTATCAGCCTGAGCAGGGAGGGCCTGCCTAAGGGCTTGGGTAATGGACTGTGAGATGCTGGAGGACATAACCCCCATGGCTGAGGAAATGGCCTTACTAATAGAACTGGACATATTAGCGTCCAGGAGGCTCTGAAATTCTTCTGAGCCTATGAGGCTAGGGTCAGGGCCAGGGGTACCCATAGAGGGATTGGGGTGGCCAGGTAGGTCCTCTCCAGCTGACTGCATGACTTACAGTAAGTGAGTGCAAGAAAGAAAATAAATAACTAAATAGAGTACAAAGGTGCAGGATTGCTTAATCCAAGCACAGGGTAGGGTTAATAAGGAGGTAAGTAGTAATATACAGAAAAATACCTGGGTCCTGGGTGATTTCAATGGAGCAGCATCGTGTGCAGCATCAAGACTCTATTAAATCTGCAGCACGAGTGATAAAATGGCCGCCAGCACAGGGTGGCGACAGAAAACCAAAAAGATGGCCGCCGTGAGCGTCGTGCGCATGCGCGGCAAAAACGACAGTAAAACTAACCGCTGCGCAGGAGCCGGCAGGTACTGTGAAAGGGACCCAAGAACGGGGCGAGGTGGGGAAGGGGAACCTCGTAACGGTCCCCTGTCAGGAGAGAGGCCAAGGAGCAGAGTACCCACTCAGAGGGGGAAAAGACCCTGACTTGCCAAATAAGGCAGACCTGAAGAACACCACAGGACCCAGGGGACACAAACACATTAATGCAATAAATACACAAGTAACACAATAAAATATAAATAAGAGATATTACTGTCTATGACTCCTGATAATAGTGAAAGCAAACTAGTGGGAGCAAAACATAAGCCCCTAAGTGAATAGGGATAACATATACAGTGCCACAGTAATTATATCACAAAGCAAGAGGAGAATAATGTACTTAGCTGGTCTGAGGGAGCAGCAAAGGAAGAGGAAGAGAGTGCTACACCTTATATACTGAAGGGGGTGGATGCTGATTAGTAGCACTGTTGAATATGCTAATGTTATGTTGTTTTTCTCCTTTACATACATTTTTTTCTCTTCGCTGCTGAGGGAAAATTAAAGAAAAAGAAGCATAATAGGAGCCTCTGTGTCTTTAATAAAATCAGCACTTTCTGAATACATTTTGCCTTTTGGGTTTCAATTCACTGTAATTTGATGTTTTGCCATTGCAAGCATTGTATGAATGTAGAGTTCAGTTCACAGCATGTTTAAAAGACAACAAAGTCAACCAGACCATCTCATTTTAATAAAATGGTCTGGGTGCAGTGGCCCTGCGGTTTTATCCCTTCAGTCTAAAACAATGCGGTTCAGTAGATGTTTTGATTGAAGGGTTAAACACACCTCGATTGGAATACTTCCTGGTAGCTACAAGAGGTGCTTCCTCAGTAAGGACCAAGTTTTATTCAGTCATGTGACATTCAATGTCCATGAGGATGTCATAAAATGCATCTCATTGGGAAGCATTGAATTTAATACTTCTTTATTAGAAGCATTTGATTGGATGTGCGCATTTTGTCCCCAATGCTTCTCTAAGCCAGGAAGCAACATCTCCAGGATGATGTCACTGGAAGTGGAGTGGCTGGCACAACTAAGTGATTTTAGGTGCTGGTGCTGGTAATTATTTTTTTTTTCCACTAAGTTTTAATTTAACTAGGCAGGAGGTGGGGGTGGGTAAGGTTGGCAGTTGCATCTAACTAGTGAGGAGAACACTATAGTGTTAGGAATAAGCTTTGTATTCCTAACGCTATATGTGTTTCTTTAATAGAGAAACAGTTGGTTATATGTTATGTAGGGAGGTAAGGTAGGATGTGTGCATGGGGAACCTAAATGTGAAGAGTAGGCAAAAAAATATGTAGAGGAAAGAATTGGCTAGCTTGAGGAAAGGATGAAAACCAGTTACTTTATTTTTGCAGAAGATTGGGATCTCTCCACTGCATATTATAAGGCAAATATGCCTATTTGCCAAGTACATGACATTGTTCAGAGGCCTACATTAGCATGCCTGTATTTGAATTTTTCTATATTCCGTGATCAGAATTTAACACCTATCCCCAACATTTGTACATATAATTATTTTGTTTCTCTTTAGGAATAAGCATTCCACCAACTTTTAAATAGAACCTTAAGTCCTGTCTGTATAAAGTGACATTGTTTTAAACTTTTCTGCCAAAGACATAACATTTTTTTGTTACTTGAAAGTTCAACATGTCAAGTACTCGTTGTTCCTTTTGTATCTTGTCAGTACATTGTACAGAAGCTCAACGTTATTACATGTACATTGCTCATCATTTTCCTTTATTTGTCTATCCTTGTCCTTATTCTATCTGATTGTTTTCCCCATCGGGTTTCAGGGATCCCGGCCATTACACTCCTGAATATGTATCATACCTATATTTTACAAGCTGCTGTGCACTCTGTGAGGAAAAGCTATTGATCGGGACGCACATACTTCACTGTCTTTACTCCTGCCTCTTGCTTTTAAGGTCATTAATTATGCAAATGAGAAATGCTGATCTGTTATGGAAAGTGTAGGTGCGTTGTATCAGCAAGGTTAAGGAAGGGGCTGGTTTGGAGGTTGGTCAACATACTTGCACTTCAACATCCAAGACTTACCATATATATTCAAAATGACAGTCCATTGAATACTTAACACCTTAGAGGCTACATTATTATGTTTCTTTCCCCATAATATATATATATATATTAATATATATATTCTTTCAAGTGTCCCTACTTGGGGCCCAAATCCTAATGGTTTCTAGGAATTCCATATTGTTGGTGGTTTTTGAGAGTTTAACAGAGCTCCACGGCAAGAATAATCACACTGTCTTTAAAGGGACATTCGGGGCAACAATACAACTTTAATGCATGTGGTAGATGTTGGCCTCATTATTGTGCAATTTAAAAAATACAAATTGCATGCTAAAATGTTTATAGTGTTTGCCTCAATAAAGTGTTTTGTAGAATTCTGAGCCATAAGCCTGCCTTTTAAGCCACGTCCCCTCATGCCACAAAGACTTCCTTTAAAAAGGTATGCGCATTGTCTCTCCCTATAACATTAAGTAAGCTGCTTATAATTCACTACCTGTCTACAAACAGTCTGAGAAAATACAATCTGTGGTTCCCAAACCAGTCCTCAAGGCCCACCAACAATCCAGGATTTATGCATTTCTCTTATTTTATTCTAATGGAGATACTGACAAAACCTGGACTGTTGGTGGGCCATGAGGATTGGCTTGAGAGCCACGGATGTATTGATATATCTCCCTGGCCATTCTCTCCTTTTAATGCAGGTTGATTTATAGTTCAGATCATTCAGTACTGTCACTGGCTGAGCTGTATGCATACATTTGATAATATAGCTTGGTTGCTGCTTCTAAGTGATGTTTCTAAGTGTGTAGTTGGAGATATTCTGGAGATAAACTGGAGTAATCTTAGGTATTCAGGAGGATAAATACAAAGTTAATATTTGTTTGATTTAAATTATTCTCCTCATTGGAATGGCAAACTTAGTTCAGTGTAATAGTTGCTATGCATTTGTTTCACGTTCCACTTTTTGGAGGTTTGGTTGTTGTCTAATCTGTAGACAGTTCTCTATCTTGCGGCAGGAGATTGTATTTTTGAAGTCTGAGATTTGTAAATTATCTGGTGAAGAAACTCAGACTGGAACTGCTGCAAAGCCACTGCCGCAGAGACATACTAGGAATGGCAGATGGATTACTGTAGGATCTGGTAGACTTAGAGTTGTGGATAAAAGGCATTTTGCACAGTCTGTTGCTCTTCATAATTCATTTTCTACACTTTCAGAGTGTAATGGTGTTGTGGAGAGAGGCACTGAGGCTAGTGGTGTTGTGGAGAGAGGCACTGAGGCTAGTGGTGTTGTGGAGAGAGGCACTGAGGCTAGTGGTGTTGTGGAGAGAGGCACTGAGGCTAGTGGTGTTGTGGAGAGAGGCACTGAGGCTAGTGGTGTTGTGGAGAGAGGCACTGAGGCTAGTGGTGTTGTGGAGAGAGGCACTGAGGCTAGTGGTGTTGTGAGAGAGGCACTGAGGTAGTGGGTGTTGTGGAGAGAGGCACTGAGGCTAGTGGTGTTGTGGAGAGAGGCACTGAGGCTAGGGTGTTGTGGAGAGGCACTGAGGCTAGTGGTGTTGTGAGAGAGGCACTGAGGCTAGTGGTGTTGTGGAGAGAGGCACTGAGGCTAGTGGTGTTGTGGAGAGAGGCACTGAGGCTAGTGGTGTTGTGGAGAGAGGCACTGAGGCTAGTGGTGTTGTGGAGAGAGGCACTGAGGCTGGTGGTGTTGTGGAGAGAGGCACTGAGGCTAGTGGTGTTGTGGAGAGAGGCACTGAGAGCACTAGTGGTGTTGTGGAGACTGGGGCTAGTGCACTGAGGCACTGAGGCTAGTGGTGTTGTGGAGCGAGGCACTGAGGCTAGTGGTGTTGTGAAGAGAGGCACTGAGGCTAGTGGTGTTGTGGAGAGAGGCACTGAGGCTAGTGGTGTTGTGGAGAGAGGCACTGAGGCTAGTGGTGGTGTGGAGACAGGCACTGAGGCTAGTGGTGGTGTGGAGACAGGCACTGAGGCTAGTGGTGGTGTGGAGACAGGCACTGAGGCTAGTGGTGGTGTGGAGACAGGCACTGAGGCTAGTGGTGTTGTGGAGACAGGCACTGAGGCTAGTGGTGTTGTGGAGACCGGTTTGGAGACTATGGTGAGGCCTAATAGAATGCAGTTGTTGGGGGATTCCATTATAAGAGGTGTGGAGATGGACAATGGTGGTCTTGTGAGGTGTCTTCCCGGAGCTACTGCTCACAGAGACAGGAGACGTATCTGTAATATTGTTAAGCGTGAAAAGCAGGAAGGGGAATTGGATGTACTTGTCCATCTAGGGACAAATGACTTGGCTTGCAATGAGGTTTCAGAGGTTAAGGAAGTTTTTAGTGTTTTTGCCAATGATATACGGCAGGTTGCTTCCACACTGTCATTCTCTGAAGTTCTGCCTGCGCATAACACTCAGAACGACAGGCGGATGCGTATTAGGGACTTTAATTTGTGGCTTGGTGAATGGTGTCGGGAGCAAGGATTTGGCTTTATTTCTCATGGTAGCTCTGTTTGAAATGGAGATAAGCTGTACAAAAAAGATGGTTTGCATCTTTCTCAAAAGGGAACAAATGTTCTCAGTGAGCAGTTCAGAGATTTTGCTAGGATGTATTTAAACTAGGAGGGGGGGGGGGCAAAAGGGTGATAAAACATCAATCCAATTGTCCCCCAAAACAAGGACAGAAGGTGCCTGTAGCAAGTGTGTTAAAAAATGATAAGCTTAGAGTCATGTCTACAAATGATCGCAGTTTAGGGAATAAGATCCATGAACTTGTGGCAATAATGGCAGCTGATAGTGTAGATTTAGTCGCTGTTACTGAGACATGGTATAATGAGAAAAATGACTGGGACATAGCAATACCAGGGTACTCTTTATATAGGAAAGATAGGGAAGGCAAGAAAGTGGGAGGGGTGGCCTTGTATGTGAAGGATAGCATAAAATCTAGCCTAATAAAAGTTAGTGAGGCAAACATAGAGTCCGTTTGGGCTACGTTAGAATTTGGTAATCACACAGTAACTCGTGTAGGTGTGATTTATAGGCCCCCAGGACAAATTGAAGAGTTAGATAATCTACTAGTTAAGGAAATAGCTAAAATGACAATGAAGGGGGAAGTTATCATCATGGGTGACTTCCTGATGTAAATTGGAAAACAAAATTAGCTACTTGTTCCAGGAGCACACATATTCAAAACTCCCTACTGGGATTGTCTCTAAAACAAGTTGTTGAGGAGCCAACTCGTAAAGAGGCCATACTAGATTTAGTGTTAACAAATGGAGATTTGGTATCAGATATTACTGTAGGTGATCCAGTGATAATCAGTCAGTGTGGTTTAATATAAGAACAGTCACACCACACAAAAACAAAAGTTTTAGACTTTAGAAAAGCAGACTTTTCTAAAATTAGAATATGGGTAGAGGAGTCATTATCAGACTCGAGTATTTTAAATGGAGCCCATGAGAAAGGTGATTATTTAAAAGTTGCACTATTGAAGGCAACAGAGAATTGCATTAGGCTGGTCAGTAAAAGTAAAAAATTCAAGAAACCACTGTGGTACTCCATAGATGTGGCCAAAATAGTTAAAAATAAAAAGTTAGCATTTAGGAATTATAAAAAAACCCAGAGTGAGAAAGACAAAATGATCTATAAGATTAGTCAGAAAGAGGCTTAGCAAGTTATAAGAGCTTCCAAATCACACACAGGAGAGAAAATAGCACAGTCAGTAAAAAAGGGGGATAAAACATTTTTTAGATACATAAATGAGAAAAGAAAAGTAAAATAAGGATTAGTTAGCTTAAAAACAAAAGAAGGAAGGTATGTAGAAGAGGATAAAGGTCTAGCTGACTGCCTCAATGAATATTTTTGTTCTGTATTTACAGATGAAAATGAAGGAAAGGGACCTCAGTTGAGAAAAAGGATAAATGAGTTTACATGTGAGTTTACAAAGGAAGAGGTTCTGTTTCAACTGTCAAAAGTAAAGACAAATAAGTCAATGGGACCTGATGGAATACACCCAAAGCTGTTAAAAGAGCTTAGTGGTGTACTAGCAAAACCATTAACAGATGTATTTAACCAATCATTGTTAACAGGAGTAGTCCCAGAAGATTGGAAGTTAGCGAATGTTGTGCCCATGTACAAGAAAGGTAATAGGGAGGAGTCGGGGAACTATAGGCCAGTAAGCCTTTCTTCAGTAGTGGGGAAAGTGATGGAAACCATGTTAAAGGATAGGATTGATGAACATCTAAAAATACATGGATTTCAAGATCAGAGACAACATGGGTTTACTTCAGGGAGATCATGCCAAACTAATCTTATTGATTTTTTTGATTGGGTAACTAAAATTATAGATCAGGATGGTGCAGTAGACATTGCTTACCTAGATTTCAGTAAGGCTTTTGACACTGTTGCACATAGAAGGCTTATCAATAAACTGCAATCTTTAAGTTTGGATTCAATATTGTTGAATGGGTAAGGCAGTGGCTGAGTGACAGGCAACAGAGGGTTGTAGTTAATGGAAT